>CM053771.1:381812198-381871745 GCA_028658325.1 Potorous gilbertii
CTCAAAATTAGAATGGAACAGATGGAGGCCAATGACTTTCTGAGAAACCAAGAAATCACAAAACAAAACCAAAAGAATGACAAAATGGAGGATAATGAGAATTTGACTGATTCTTCAGGCCTCATAGAAATCATTATCTTTCAGTTTTTAATGATTTGTTTTCGTTTTCTTCAGTTAGTTTATGTACCTCCTTTTCCCTTTGGGCAAGTTTACTTTTTTGGGATTTATTTTCTTAAGGTAACTGACCATTTGGTCAGTTGTACTTTTTAAGGAATTGTTTTCTTTAGTGAAATTTTTATTTTCTCCTTTTAATCCAATGTATTTTTAAAAGAATTGTTCAGTTTTTCTGCTATTTCTATAATGTGGCTTTTAAAATGCTTCTTGAGACCTTCTAAGTATGTTTTTTGGACTTGAGACCAGTTCATATTCTCTCTTGGAGTTTGACATACGAATATAGTGTCAATGTTACCCTCCTCTGAATTTGTATTTTTATCATCCCTTTCCCCAGAGTAAAAATCTGTGGTCTTTGCTTTTTGCCCATTGTGACTTCCTTTTGCTGGTTTCTAAAGTGTATCTCTTCTTCTGGGGTACAGAGGCTATGTCCCATGCTTTTTGTGCTAGGAGATGTGAGATGTGGAGGAGGGTTGTTTTGGCTTCTAGAGGTCTCCTCCTCCCCTGGAACTGTGCTAGAGAACAGGTAGGTTCAACTCCTAGAGCCAACCTATTGACACTTGTGTTTGCTGACTCCTCTGTTTGTGTGAAGGCACTCCTGGGGTCCTGGTGTTGGCGCATGCCAACTCCACCACCTTGGGGCTCAGGATCTCCCCTTGGCTGAGGTTGGGCTTGCTCTTGGCTTACTGGCACACCTGTCTTCCTGGACTTGTTGCCTTCAGCCACAGCAAGAGGATAATTCCCTTAGCCTCCTGAGCTACAAGACTGCTGTGACTTTTTGCCTAGATCCTCTATTCCAGGACTTTTCCTGGGGCAATATTTTATGGGCTTTTCAAGATCAACAAGGAAGGTTGAAAGCACTTACTCTTTACTCTACCATCTTGGTTCCCATGAGTTCAAGGAGGTGACTTTCAAACATAGGGTCTGAGTGCTGATAACCCCAAAGGTAGCTGCTGCCACAGCCACAGGCCCAATACAGTGCTGTAACTCTGTACCTCTGTCTCTTCCAGATCCAAAAGACCCCCGTCCTGTCCTGAGAGATCTTGGAATAACCACTGTCACCAGAGACTCAGTCAGCTGGATTCTGCTCCAGATCTGCTATGGCCAAGTCTATAGTGGTATAGCCCATACCCTCTGTGCTGCTGTCCTAGTCTGTGCAACAGATATTTCCTGCCCAACCCCCAGGTTGACTTGGGTTGGAAGTCTGCCACTCTCTGTCTCTTTGTGGATTAGGCTATTCTAATATCCACTCAGATTCACTCCTCACAGGTATCAGAAGGAATTTGTGGGAGAGATCAGCTGAGTCCCTGTTTTCATTCCACCATCTTGGCTGCACCCTCTCTCCCCAGCCCAAATGCAACAGTAGTTTGCTTTCCCTACCTTCACATTCCCTAGTCAACAAGAATGAATGAATGAAACCTTGAATAGTTTCATTCCTAGGCTTTAGAATTAAGGGTATTTTGGAGGCCTTTTCCTGTTTTTAGACACAATCCTTCCCATTTCTGCAAGAATCACTTACTCAACCAGTCCATTATTTCTCACACATCCCAACTCTCACATCCAGCTCTCCTGGAAAGGTCAAGACAACTTGCTGCTGTAAATGCCATGTAGGTATGCTGATGTGAGGAGGAGAGAGGCTACTGGACTTGGGAAAAGACTTTTTATGGGTGCAGGGTGGTTGAGGAAGAAAGAACTACAATTTAGAAAGGAATAAGATATGAAACAGGCAAATTTATTCCCAGACAAAAAAGTAATAAAGGATCATAGAATGATTAGATTAGAATCCAATAATTTATCACTACTAGATACTTTATGAAAGCTATTATTCAGTTTTTGCAATGCTACTCATTAACCAAATACATTTCACCTTTACAGGACACAAGACACATTAAAGCATTTTCTTTCTGATTTTCAGTCTCTCTGTCTCTCTGTTCCTATTTGTTTCCGTTTCTCTCTCTCTCTCTCTCTCTCTCTCTCTCTTTCTCCCTCTCTCTCTGTCTCTCTCTTTCTCCCCCTCTCCCTCTGTATGTGTCTGTGTGTCTCTATCTCTGTCTGTCTCTACATGAAAACAAGTCCCTTGACACCAACTCGCTCCTCCTCATGTAGTTAAAATCACCTTGGTTTACCTGTGGGACCTTATAGTATTCTCAATGTCAGCACTAAAGGAAAGAAATACATGAAAGAGTCAAAGGAATTCTTGAGGCCCTAGCAGAAATCTAGCTACTTGAGTCATGCAAGACTCTCCATATGGGAAGGCCCGCACTAACTTTCTAAAACTTCTCTGTGGAGAATTCCTTCAACAATTATAATGCTGAGAATAAGAATGAAAATAGCTAACATTGCTAATCTTGCTTGTATTGGCTTTGAGCAAAAAATTCTATTTCAGGTAATCAAAATTATCCATTTTGTACTTCCTAATGTTCTCTATTTCTTGTTTGGTCAGAAATTTCTCCATTCTCCATAAATCTGACAAATACACTATCCATTACTCCCCTAATTTCTTTATAGTATTAACATTGATTCCTAGATCATGTCCCCATTTGCAATTTATTCTTGTGTACAGTGTCAGGCACTGATCTATGACCAGTTTCTTCCACACTATTATCCAGTTTTCCAAGTAGTTTTTGTCAAACAGTGAATTCTTATACTGGGGTCCTTGAACTTATCACATAGTACGCTGCTATGTTCATTGACTACTGTGTCTTGAGTACTTAACCTAACCCATTGATATAGAGCTCTGTTTCTTAGCCAGTATCAGGTTTTGATGAATGCTACTTTAAAATCAAATTTGAGATCAGGTGAGGCTAGGCCACCTTCATTATCATTTCTTCTCATTAGTTCCCTTGATATTGTGGACCTTTTGTTCTTCGATGAATTTTGATATTATTCTTTCTTGTTCTAGTAAATAATTTTGTGGAAATCTGATATGTATGGCACTGAATAAGGAAATTAATTCAGATAGAATTGTCATTTTTTTTTAATTTTAGCTCAGCATAGCGACAAGCAACTGATGATTTTCTAATTACTTAGATCTGATTTTCTTTGTGCGAAAAGTCTTTTGTAGTTGTTCATATTAATCACTGAGTTAGTTTTGGCAAGTAAACTCCCAAATATTTTACAATGCCTACTGTAACTTTGAAAGGAATTTCTCTTTTTCTCTCCTACTGTTGGACTTTGTTAGTATGCTTATGAATTTTGTGGGGGACCTCAAAACTTTTAAAAATATTTAAAATTGTTTTGACATGTAATTAAGGGGAAAATAACATTCTTTTAAGAAGAAAATACTTGGAGTTGAGAAATGGGAGAATCAGTAAGGAAGTTAAAGTCACTGGATTCTAGGGTATAGGGGCAGGGAATAGAAACTTGAAAACAGAGATCTGGGTATTGTACAGAGCTGCTGGGACATCACGGGAGTCAATGTCTTCCACAGTCCAGGCATATACAAGTATTTAACCTCATTAATCAGGTTTGGAGCCAAAGGTACCTATATTCTTTTGCCAGTGAAGAAATGTCACCAAGGGCTTCCACACTTCCCCCTTGGCCCTAAAGTTCTTCTTCTTCTTCTTGTTCTTCCTCTTCTTCGAAACAATTTCATAAAAGAAATGGTTTACTGTAAGAATGCTTTTTTCTTCCTCCGTTTTTTAGTCTAATGAAGCAGCTGCCTAGGACCAATACCATTCTTTTCTAACATTTATTTGGAATGCCACACAAGATTCAGCAAGAATCAAAGTTCAAAAAATGACATCGTATAACTTGGCAGTGTACATTGCTCCCAACATTCTTTGTACATCTTCATCAGTCAGTCCTGAGTTGGAGATGAAATCCATTCAAAAGATACCGTGAGTTTAATTCTTTTCTGAGCATCTAAGGTCCCCTCCCAATGTTTTACATCTCAGCACAGATTTTTTAAGATTTTGGATGTACAGATATATAGTCACTTAAAAGTTGAAATTTATCCAGATTGAATTAAATCTGGACTATTTTTCATCCCAGCATTCAACAGGAAATTTTTCAAAAAGGTTGAATGGTAATAGCAATGTGATGATTTCTCCCCTTTGAGCTCAGGAGTGTAGCATAGTAGCTGTATTATAGAAAGCAAATATTCCAATCTTGTCTTTCACCATTCATCATTGTGCTCTGTGCTGCAGATGCCAGGATTAAAAATAAAGCAGTTCTTGCCCTTAAAGAATTTACATTCTGTAAGAGAAGACATGTATACACAAATGCATGCAAAATACAGATGCGTGATCATTTGGAGGAGGGGACAGAGAAACTAGAAAGTGGGGAATCAGAAAGGGCCTCAGGGAGAATATGGCCTTGTGCTGAGCTTTTAAATGATAATGTTAACAAACTCACTTTCCACTTATGGATGTTATCCCAGGTATCCTAGCTACATGTAAGCTGAGCCATAGTTCAAAGGCATACTAAGGAAATCATATATATATAAATACAAACATATATAAACAACGACCTCATGGCAGGTGCCACAGATAGGGACAGATACAGCTACACACACACACACACACACACACACACACACACACACACACGCACGCACATCCCTCTTTGGCCAGGCAGGCAAACAAGATTGCCTCCAATTGTGTCAACCTCGTTCAAACAAACTACAGCTGTTATTCTTCCACAGGCTTGGGTTAACCCATTCTCTTCGGGGGTAATAAGTTGAATTAAAATGATTTTTATCTGTTACATGCAAAACTAGAAAGTAATTAATTCATTCCTCTCTGCCTAAAGGTTCATTAATGTTATCTTAATTCTATAGGTGTAGATTTTAAGACATTTAGGTTAGATCATAGGGAAAGTCAATAATTTCACAGTTTTGCATAAGGTGATCTCAAGGGAAGGGTGGGAGAGTGGCTGTTCAGTATGGGCTGAGGTGGGATTCTCCTGACTCAATTTCCCCACTGACACCTGGCAGACTTTAAACCTGACTGAATGCAAGTGGATAATCTAATCCTGCCTGGAACTGACATGAAGTTGGGGAGATATTGTATCCCTGCAATGTCCCTACTCTTGGTGGCAATTTCCTATAGTCAAAAAGCTTGTAAGCTTAATACCAGATCTATTCAATGATAGATTATTGGTAGGGAAACATCTGAGACTGTCTAAAATTAAGCTATTAAGCATAGGACTTTAGATCAACAACAAAAAGTTAGGGTCCTTTAATTCTTAGTAATACTGTGGAGACAATTAGGTCAAGAACTTGTGAAGTTAGCAACATAAATATTATTTGTGTCTCAGTTGGTTAATGTTTTCTAATAACATATATTTCTAATAACATATAGATACATGCATATACACATATACATACAGCTACACACATGCACATATATATACACATATATAATAGAAAGGGTATACATGTGTGTGTGTGTGTGTGTGTGTGTGTGTGTGTGTGTGTATGTTGAAAGGGTACTAGATTGAGGCACATAAAGTAATGATTGGAACAATAAATATATATGGTTCCCAGGTGAAAACAATTGCATGAAATACATGATGATCATAAAATATCTAGGGTATTTCACCTCAGATAGTTGGAAACAGATTGCTTTTGACTGTTAACAAAAAGACTAATGGAGTTGATTGCATCTTGGAAAATTCCAAAGAATTGGCTACAAATATAACTAGGAGAATGATGTAAGATTAGATGGAATTGGGGAAATAAAGCCTCAAGGGTCCTTTTTAAAGAATTTGGAGGAGGTCTGATTGTACACAAGAAAACAAGTATACGTGTCAGTGGAGAAACAAAGAAAGAAAGTCTCTGGAGATATAGCTCTATGGAAAGATGAATGGAATTTTTTTCAACACTAGTGGGTCCAGGTTATTTAGAGAATAACCTGCATTAAAAGGGCATTATTGGATTTGCGGGCTGACTGCTTTCAGACACCTGTCAATTCATTGGACAGGAATACACTACTTAGAATTAGTGAGAGCAATGTTTTTCTTCCTGGAGAGACCAAAGGGACACGACTTGCGAATTCTTCCATATGGTGATTTACACGTCAAAATGAAAGGGGTCTAGACACTTCTATGACAGCAGCAGATAATCCTAATGGATAATCCTAATGGAGAAATGAATGGCCCCCTGAAAGTAATATTTGAATCTATGAACCAGCAATTTTGACCCAAGATGGAATTGGGAGTTTAGAACTCCCATCTATCTCCTGAAGAGATTAGTCTGCAGGTAGCAGTAGAGATTTAAATGAACCAAACTGCACAAATTTAGAAATACTTGCTGATCCAGCCACCCAGACATGGGCAGCTGTGTATCCACATAGGTTAGTACTTGATTTTCTTTTAGCAGAAGAAGGCGTTTGCAGAAAAACCAATATAAGTAATTTATCCACAAATAGACAATGATGTACAAGTAATTAGTACTTTGACTACAAAAATGCATAAAGAGGTCTCTGCACCAGTTCAAAAGTGGAAAGGATGGCTTGATTCAAACTAGTTTAAGTGAATGATGGGGTCATGGTGGAAACAACTTGGAATGATAATTCTTGAGAATTAGGGCAATTTTTGTGTTGTTGATTCCTTACTAGATAAAGCTTATTACACATGTGATAGAGGGGATAAAAGTTATTACTTTACCTATAAAGCAAGGTGTCTCAATTATGGTGACAAAACAAAAGCCCAGTCCCAAGGAGACTGAAGAAGATGGGTGTGTAGAACTTTTCTGTTAGTTGGAAGGGAGAGTTAAGGAGAAAAGTAAAAAACTATGAATACAAAATCCATATTGAATGAAAAGGGAGAATTTAGAGATAATGGACGTGTTTGTCTCCCTAAATTCGGAGTAATGGTTAGCAGACAAACTGGGTTGAGTCTGAATATAACAATTCCAGCCCCCCTGTTTGGGGGTTAAACCTAATTAAGTACTGTGCGAAGTGAATAAAACTTTTGTTTCCACAATAATTATGTAATACATGACGTATGAAATCTAGAGCAACCATATGTACCAGAAAGTCTTTTGTCTTGCAAATAATGTAGAAAAATAAATTGGAGGTAGAAGACAATAACAACAACAGAGAATAGTACTAGAAGAGGGAAAATTGAGAGATATGAAGGAGGAATTTGTTTCCATCAGTTCGGAATAACAACCAGCAGAATGAGAGGCATAATGAAGGAGTTACGTCACACAAAGAAGATGACAGGCAATGCAAGGATCCAACTGGTATTTATCTTGCTTTGAGCATGGGACATAGCTAAGTAGGGAAAAGTTAAGTCTTGTTTGGAATGCTTTTGCCTCCCAAGCTTATGAATATTAACTGCTCCTCCTCTGGTATGGCTAAAGGTTCATTTCAGTGAATACAGGTAGTGGGAAGGGGAAAAGATGTTAAGAGAAATTATATAGGAGGCATATCAGAAAGTTGTACAACATATTACCCCACCAATTGGGGGACAGGGGAGGGATTATGTGATCAGGAATAGGATTTTTAAGGCTTACGTTGGTTTCTGGAGTGTTTGTCTATCCCATGAGACATCCTCCACTGCAGTCATTGTTAATAAATTTCTTTATTCTTCACTCTTCCTGAATCTGAATGTGGTGTTTCTCCTAAATAGTGTAAATGATGAGACTTGCTTGGACTGGCAATGTGCAGTAAGCACATTAATATTAATTTCTCCTGCTCTGGTAAGAGAAGAAATTTATTTTCATGTTCATGTAATGCGTGTAGCAGTAGGAGGAACATAACAATGGATAAATATGAATTAACAGTACTGAGAAGTTGTATTTCCTCACAATCATATACCAAAACTTGTTCTACTATTTCCCAATTGATGAGCATCCTCTCAATTTCTAATTCTTTGATTCACAAAAGAGCTACTTTAACTCTTTTTGTACATGTAGGTTCTTTTCCTTTCTCTTTGATTTCTTTGGGATATAGACCTAGGAGTTGTATTGCTAGATTAAAAGTATCTGAAGTTGTATAACCCGTGGGTCTATGGTTCCAAATTCTTCTCCAGAATGATTGCAGTACTACACAAGTCCACTAAATTTATTAGAGTATCTCTATTTCCACATTCCCTCCAGGATTTGCCACATACCTTTTCTGTGATGTTAGCTAATCTGATAACTGTGAGGTAGTATCTCAGAATTGGTTTAATGTGAATTTCTCTCATCAATAATTATTGAAAGCATTCTTTAATATTTGGTTTCTTCTGAAAATTACTATTTTTGTCCTTTTACCAATTATCAATTGAATAACAACAAAATTTTCCCATCTTGACCATTCTCCTGACTCTCCTGGTTTAAAGTATTCATTGTATATGGGTATGGAGATCCCATGCACTCTCTAATCCTTTGGTTTCTTAAGGGTTTTGCTGAGCAATATTTTCCAAAATATTTTTCATTAAACTATTGTAGATCCATACTTGCAATGAAGGCATTTAGTATTTGTGTTAATTTTACTTAGAGGGATCTTAAAGTATTTTTGTGACATTTTTCTATTTCCTCCTGCCCTGTGATAAATGTTAGCATATAGGCTGTGACTGTTTTCATGGCAATCTTTTTATAATTATTCATTATATGCATTGCAAGACAAGATGAACAATTGTCCCATTGCATCACTATTCTTCTTGCCTCCAGACACACAATAAAACCAATTCCAGCAAGCCTTTTGGTTTTGTAATGTTGATGACACTCTTGCTATGATTAAGCTTCTGCAGTCATATGGACAATTTTCAACGCATTTAGACCACCAACAGTCAAGTTACTATTTAAATGCTCTCTGAAAATGAAACAATTATTTGCATAGTTGGGCCCACTTTATGCCACTATCCCTGTAGAAGTCGACAGAGCTCGCGCATGATTAAAGGCTATTTTGCATTTTTCTTTGTTTCATAGTTCATTAATTATAGACAAGAATTTCACCACCTAGGAATCAGACTACTAGTGATGATCTTCTTCATAATGAGAAAAGGTAGTCCTTGGAACAAAGACATAGTCTGTGATCAAGACCTATGGAGCATCCATTTATATAGCATTTTAAAACCTGCAAAAATGTTTACACATAGTATCTTTTTCTATCCTCATTACAATCCTGGGAGGTAGGTGATATTATTATCACCATTTTGCAGATGAGGAAACTGAGTCACAGTGATGAAGTGACTTGCCTAGGATCACAGTGTAAGTATCTAAGTAAGGATTTGAATTTATATTTTCCTGACTGCAAGTTTAGTCTTCGCTCTACTGTCCCACTATTAGGTTTTGCAATAGTGCTGTGGAGATGCAATTCAATCCAGACATTTATTAGTTTTCTGCTAAGGGAAAGGAGAAAAGGCAGTTGTGTAGCCTAGTGGATAAAGTGTCAGGCTTGAAGTCAATAAGACTTCTCTTCTTCAGTTAAAATATGACTCTACCTACTAGCAAATTACTGAACCTTGTTTTCCTCAGTTACCCCATAATTTTTAGTGAATGAAATCTACTCTTTTTTCTGATACTATCATTGATAAAGTTTCAACACTTATTAGCTAAGCAAAGCACATGGTTTCTCTGAATTTTTGTACATTACATACTGCTGCCTCATTTCTGTCTAGCAATAAAACTCAAAAGATGATTTTTAATTGATAAGATATGTTTTCTATCGACTGAATATGTTAACATTTTCATAATATTTAGTGAAAACTTAATATTCATTGAAAGAAGATATGGTTTTATATTTTCATTTTAGACCTTTTACTCATGCACCTTGAGGTTCTTCACATTTAATATTATCTAACTCATCTTAAAATGCCTGTGTCAGAACAGAATTGAAGGAAAGCAGTTCTGTTTAGGCTGATGGACTGCATTAATCTGAGAGATTAAACTGTCTATTCTCAGCATGAAGTGGATGCAGAGAGAGGTCATGCAGGGATCAAGATGAGGAAACTGTTGTTTCCCAGGTCCTGCGTCGAATCTTTCGTGTATCAACTTTATCATTTTGTGTACTTGTTTGTTTAAAGAGAGTTCCTAGAACAATAACAAAAAAAAAACCCAGTTATAAGCAAAAACACATTTGAGCCCAAGCTCAAGCTTGTTTTGTTTTTTACTATTCACCTCTGCATTCATTTATTAGTAAAGAGAATTGAAATTTGACTACACAGTAAAATATGTTAATTTCAGTTGAATAAAGTAAGATAAAAGAAGATAAAACCAAGTCGCAAGTTACCTGACCATTTCCATACCATTTCTCTCTAAATGGAACTAGAATCTACAAACTCTGAAATTCCTGAGATGTGACAGGTTGTGTTTCCTCAGCTCCAGCACTGGGACGCCATGCCACTTGGCAACATCTCCACACCACGCTGTCCACCCTCTTTTCTAGCACCCCTTAATGTGCTGTCTTTTGCCATCAGAACTGAGGAGCCTTTTGGACACACTTGCTTATATTTGAATCCACAGCACTGAAGACAGTGCCTCCCTTTTGTAAATATTTACTAAATGCTTTCTTTATTGATCCATCTACAAAGTAAAACATCTCTGGAAGAGATTGTGAGGAGTGATATTCAAAATTTAACCTAATTAGCACATATTTCCTGAATGTTTAGAGGAGTTTACAATTTATTGTGAAAATAATGTGTAGACACAAATAGATAGAAAAGTGTGAAAGCATACATCAAGTGCCCTGAGAGGGGAATGAAGAATGGGAACTCAAGAGAGGGATAACTTTTAGCTGTTGAGGAGGAAGATGAAGAGGTCAAGAGGGGAGATTAATGAAGGTAGTAGCATTCCAGTTAATTGTTCTTCCCTTTTCACTTCTGGTTATTTGAATCCTCAAGACAGTGAAAATGCTATCTCTCAGACAAGTCATTTCCCCACACCACCCTTAAGTCAATCAGTCAATAAACATTTGTTAAGTGCCTACTGCGTACCTGGCATTATGACAAGGACTGGAGATACAAATAAAAATAAAAATGGCCCATGTCCTCAACAAACTTTCCATCTAATGGGGGAAGACAACATAGCAAAATGAAACTAAAAAGAGGGAGGCCATGGTGGAAATTCCAAAAGCAGAGCAGCTGGTGGGAAATGAAGTATTTATCATCCTGCATTTCCTCTTCATATGAAGCTCTAAAGAGCTCATGCTTCTGTCATCCAATCAGAGCATCTAATAAAAAAAAGGGGGTAGACAAAGCTGATGAGATGTGAATATCAAGGTTGATTAGATTTTGTAGATTCTTGAGATTTGTGAAGATTGGTATCCATCTTCAAGTAATTTTTGTTGTGATTGTTGTTCAGTTATTTTCCAGTCTTATCCAACTTTTCATGACCTCATTTGAGCTCTGTTGGCAAAGGTGCTGGAGTTTTCCATGTCCTCCATCACATTTTACAGATGAAGAAACTGAGGTAAATAGGGTTAAGTGATTTGCTCTGGGACACACAGCTTGTAAGTGACTGAGGCAACATTTGAATTCATGATGAGTCTTCCTGACCTCAGGCTTCACACTCTATCAAGCGCACCACTGAGCTGTCCCAAAGTTTTACTTACTTTTGACATATCTGTATTGAGTACAGATTGTTTTCCCCTAGATTAAAATAAGTTTCTGGGAGGTTAGGACTTTTTCATGATTGTCTTTATATCCCCAGAGCATAACACAGTACCTGAAAAATAGCAGGGCATTTAATAAGTGTATTTTAAATTGAAGACAGATTACATATGGGAGAGATCTGAAGGTTTGGAGAGCGTTGCAAAATTCCAGGCAATCAATCATTTATTATGCTCTTATTAGGTGTGAGATACTGTGCTACTTCAATTGGGATACAAAAAAAGGGAAAAAGTACCTGTCTATTAGGAGTGTACATTCTACCAAAGAATATAATACATATAAAGTGATTATCAAGGTAGGAAGGAGGCAGGAGCCAGAATGGCTTGAGCTAGAGTTAATACCAAAGAAAAATAAAGAAAGTTGCACAAGTATAATCGCAACAGTAGAATCCAAAGTGTTTGGCAAGTGATTGGTGATGGTCTTGAAGGAAGATTATTTCTAATTTTGATTCAATCACTCTCTGCATAATCGTATTGGATTCATTTTTATTCTATCAGCCTTTCAGGGATGTTTTTAGAAAGTTAGTATTTTAAAATGGTGTTATCAGCTATTTAAAATTCCATATGGTAATAAAATCTAAATTACTGAAACTCAGACACTATTTTTGGCATTGTGCAGCTCAAAATTTGTCATGAGCCTCATGGAGACACATGTAAAATCCTTAATATATTATCAATTTATGTTTAAAAATATATTACATACACAACTATTTCCTAGAGAAATTTGCAGTTTCATACAAAAATGTAGGCTTGTCTCTAGATGTTTTATTTTCAAATATTTTTCACATAGCATATTAATCAGGGCTTGAATCTGGTAAAAGAAAGTAGAAAAGAATAATCCACTTTTGAAACTCCATCCAGGCCAAATGAGACATTTATCCCAGTACTTAATTACTCACTCATATCGGTCTATGCATATTTGAGATCAAAGAAGGAAAAAAAAGGGCAGGTTCATTGGTATGATGAGATAGATGGCAAACCGTGACATTATTTACATCTGCTAGTGTGAAATGAAATAACAATGTATTATAGTCTCTCATAAAAGAAAAGAGGTGACTGGCCTTTATCCAATCTACCCCATATCAAATCTCGACATAAAAAAAGTCTATGCATTTGAATACCTTCATCTGTGTATGTATGTATGCATATATGTGTGTGTGTATGTGTGGACAAATATGTATGCATACATGTTTGTTTGCATATATACATACTTGAGCAAGGGGGAGAGAGAAACAGATGGAGGGAGGGAGGAAGGGAGGGAGAAAAAAGAAAGTAGGAAACAGAAAGAACAAGAGGATTGAAGAAGAGGCAGAGAGAAAGGGAGAAAGAATACTAAAAGGGAATGCTATTCATGAGACATATTCCACCATTGCCATTCAAATACAGTTGCTTCATTGCTACTGCCCTTTAAGGAAGGAGGTACCTCTTAATAATATTTTCTGGTTCAATTGACTCATTCTGTAAATTATCCTTCATGCTATTCCCAACATCTTTCTTAATTCATTGATCTAATCCAGTTCCCTGACTTTATTCATTGGCTCTCCATCACCTCACAAGTAAAGTTCAAATTCCTCTGCTTCACATGCAAATCTTTCTAGAAACTCTTTTTTTCTTTCACAGAGTATTGAAGAAACACATATATGTACACACACACATACACATATTTGTATTCATTCATATTTACATACAAATTTTATATACACATGTGAATATGTGTGTGTACACAAATATGCACTTAAACACAGAATTCTTTGCTGAGGCAAACTGGACAACATCCTGTCCTTTGAGTGAGAATTGATTTTTCATATATTTTTCCTTGTGCTCAAATCATTTCCTATGGCTAAGACACATATGTTCTCTTACTCTTTGGCTGAATTTCTACTTAAGCTTGAAAATGCTATTCATACTTCAAAATTCAACTCATGCTTAAATGTCATACCCTCCAAGAAACCTTCCCTAACTCTCCTGATTTGAATTTCTACCTGCTATCACACAAACCTCATGTACTTATAGGATAATGCTACATGAGCAATGTATTAGCCAGTTCTGGCTAATATCATGTAGTACATATAGAACATAACTGTGATGCGTCATCCTGATACTGGTGACCCTGTATTTTTGGAGGTTATACCAGAGGAGCATATTTTTTTTGTAGTTTTTCCATATTGGAAGATCTCTGAGTATGCTAGCTAGAAAGAAGCTCATTTCCAGTAGCCTAGTCACCTAGTAATATATTGTTTGCTAAGGCAACCAATGAAATGAAGAAATATATGAAATGGCCCAAGTTTTGTTGAGGTCCCTTGATTTTCTACAGTTATGGTGGCATGGTGGCAGAAAAGGGATGAGAGAAGAATCCCCCAGGCTTTGGGCCAAATGTATCATTGATAGAAGTTGATACTCTGTGTGATCTTTATCCAAGGATATACAAATCAACATACTGTCGGAACTGAACAATGGTGATCTTGACATCCTCAGTCTAAATTAAACCATAAGACAAAAGGATGCCACAACTACATTGAAGGTGGTTCACAGGTTTGGGACTATCAGGTTATAAAGTATTGCAGTATTCATCATAAATATTTGTCAGAGATAATTTTCCCCATTCTATTTCTCCCTTTCTCTTTCTACCAATATTTTCCTGTCACCACTTAATTCCTTCAAATTGAACTCACTCTGTGTCCTCTATTTACATAGGTGTATATATATACATATATATATATGTATATATGTACATATATATACATATATAATCCTTCCAACTATCCTAATATCCTAATAATATCCTAAAATATATATAATCCTTCTAACTATCCTAATATAAAAGTCTCAAGAGTTACAAATTTTATCTTTCCATGAAGAAATGTAAACAGTTCAACCCTAGTAAGATTTAGTAGTTCTTTATGATTTCACTTTGGTGTTTACTTTTTCGTATTTCTCTTCATATTTGAATATCAAAGATAATTTTCTATTCAATTCTGGTCTTTTCATCAAAAATATTTGGAAGTCCTCTATTTTTTTGAGAGACCATTATTTCCCCTGAAGTTTTATACTCAGTTTTGCTGAGTAGGTGATTCTGGGTTTGAATCCTAGTTCCTTGTACCTCTGGAGTATCAGATTCCAAACCCTGCAATCCTTTATGTAGAAGCTGTTAAACTTTTTTCATTCTGAGTGTGATTCCACCATACTCAATTTCTTTCTTTTTGGCTGCTTGCAATATTTTCTCCTTGACCTAGCAATTCTGGAATTTTACTCAAATATTCTAGGAACTTTGCTTTTGTGATCTCTTTCAGGAGGTAATGTGGATTCTTTCAATTTCTATCTTACCCTGTGATTTTACATTAACAGGGCAGTTTTCATAAGTTCTTGAAAGATGACGTCTAGGCTCATTTCTTGACCATGAATGCCAGGTGGTCCAATAATTTTTAAATTGCCTCTCCTGGGTCTATTTTCCAGGTCAATTGCTTTTTTCAACGAGATATTTCACATGGCTCTTTTTCATTCCTTTTTTTTTTGTTTTATAATTTCTTGGTTTTTCATAAAGTCATTAGCTTCCATCTGCTCCATTCTCATAATTAAAGATTTTCTTCAATGAGCATTTAGACCTCCTTTTTCATCTGGCCAATTCTACTTTTTAAGGTATTATTCTGCTCTTTGATTTTTTTGGTCTGTTTTGCCATTTGTGTTGGTCTGTTTTTCAGGTGTTATTTTCTTCAGGATTTTGGGATTCCTTGTCTTGTTTTTCATGATTTTCTTGCTTCACATCATTTCTCTTTCCAATATTCTCTCTGCTTTCCTTCCTTGATTTTCAAAATCTTTAATGAGCTCTTCACTGGCCTGAGACTAATTTATATTTTTTTTGGTAGGCTTTGGATGTTTTCTTCTTCTGTTTGTATATTTTGGTCTTCTTTGTCACCAAAGTAAGATTCTATGATCTGATGTTTTTTCTTGCTTTTGTTCATTTACCCAGTCATTTATTTAAGGTTTGAGCTCCTTGTCAAGGTATTTCTCTGCTTCCAGTGTGAGTGGGGGGATGTACTGTCAGCTGCTCTATCCTTACTCAATCGATGAACATAAGGTTCCACACACAACCACTATCCTTGTACCTGCTTCTGTATTGTCTTGCCTGCTGCTGCAGCTACTGTGACCCCAGTTTGCATTACTGCCCTTAGGCTGTTGATAGACCATGTTTCTCACACAGGTCCAATAGGTTTTTTCAACTGACATTCCAATTTGTCCTTGACATTTTTGGGTATGGATACCACCATAGGTGCCAGTAATTCAGTCCATTATCATCACGGTTATTCAATATAGTATTAGAAATGCTAGCTGTAGAACAAGAGGAGAAAAAGAAATTGAAGGAATTAGAGTAGGCAAAGGAGAAACTAAGTCATCACTCTTTGCCAATGATATGATGATATACTTAGAGAATCCCAGAGAATAAAGTAAAAAAAAGAAAAAACTACTTGAATTAATGAACAACTTTGGCAAAGTTTCAGGTTACAAAATAAACCCAGATAAATCATCTGCCTTTCTATATGTTACTAGCAAAGGCCAACAGCAAAAGATACAAAGAGAAATTCCATTTAAAGCTACGGTAGACACTATAAAATATCTGGGCATCTACCTGCCAAACAAACCCAGTGACTATATGAACACTATTACAAAACAATTTTCCCACAATAAAAGTGAGATCTAAGCAAGTGGAAGAATATCAGTTGCTCTTGGGTAGACAGAGCTAATATAATAAAAAAAATGACAATTCTATCTAAATTAATTTACTTATTCAGTGCCATACCAATCGAACTACCAGATATTTATTTTCTAGAGCTAGAAAAAATAATATCAAAATCCATCTGAAGGAACAAAAGATTCAGAATACCATAGCAGCCAATGAATAGAAATGCTAGGGAAGGTGGCCTAGCCCTACCACATTTCAAATTGTATTATAAAGCAGCAATCATCAAAAACCACATGGTACTGGCTAAAAAACAGAGGAGTAGACCAGTGGAATACATCAGATACTCAAGATACAGTAATGCATGAATACAACAATCTACTGTTTGATAAACTCAAAGACCCCAGCTGCTGGAATAAGACCTCAGTGTTTGAAAAATATTCCTGGGAATACTGGATAAGAGTATGGTGGAAACATTAAATTGAAAACTTTTTGCACAAACAAACCCAATGCAACCAAGATTAGTAGGGAAGCATAAACCTGGGGAAGAATTTTTGTAACTAGTGTCTGTGATAAAGGCCTCACTTCTAAAATACATTTGAACTGAGTTAAATGTATAAGAATTCAAGTCACTCCCCAATTGATAAATGCTCAAAGGAAATGAACAGGGAATTTTCAGAGAATGAAAGTAAAGCTATCTATAATCATATGAAAAAATGCTATAAATTACTACTGATTAATGAGATGCAAATCAAAACAACTGTGAGGTACCACATCACACCTATCAGATTGACTAACATGACAAAACAGGAAGAAGATAAATATTGGAAAAGATGTGAGAGAGTTGGTATTCATTGTTGGTGGAGCTGTGAGTTGATCCACCCATTCTGGAGAGCACTTTGGAACTATGCCTCAAGGGCTACAAAAATGCACATATTCTTTGAATCAGCAATATTGCTTCTGGGACAAAGTCCAAAAGCAAGAGATAGAAAAAGAAATCCCATTTAAATCTATAGTAGATACTTTTAAATGCCTGGGAGTCTACCTGCCAAAAGTAATCCATGGACTGCATAAACACTTTTTGCACAAATGAAGTCAGATCCAAGTAAGGGGGGAAATCATCTGTTGCTTGTGGGTAGGCCTAGTTAATATAATAAAAATGACAATTTTGCCTAAATTAATTCATTTATTCAGTGCCATACCAATCAAATTACCAGATAATTGTTTTCTAGAACTTATCACACATGAGTTGTAAAAATTCTTTCCCAGTTTTCCATTTCCCTCTTAATCTTGGTTGCACTGGGTTTGTTTGTGCAAAAACTTTTCAATTTCATCTAATGAAATTTATCCATTTTGCACTTTCTAATGTTCCCTATTTCTTGTTTCTCCATAAATCTGACAAATACACTATTCCTTGCTCCCCTAATTTGTTTATATTATCAATCTGTGTACCTAAATCATATATCTATTTGGACTTTATTCTTGTAGTTTTTTTAATTATTTCTCTGGGATTCTCTATATCATCATATCATCTGCAAAGAATGATAACTTTGTTTCTTCCTTGCCTATTTTAATTCTTTCAATTTCTTTTTCTTCTCTTATTCATAAAGTTAACATTTCTAATACCATATTATATAACGGTGGTGACAATGAACATCCTTGTTTCCTCCCTGATCTTAATGAAAATGCGTGTAGCTTATCCCCATTGCATCTAAAGCTTACTTAGGGTTTTAGGTATATGGGGTATATTATTATTTTATGAAAGGCTCCATTTATTCTTATGCTCTCCAGTGATTTCAATATTAATAGGTGTTGTATTTAGTCAAAAACTTTTTCTTTATCCATTGAGATCATCATATAGTTTCTGTTACTTTGATTGTTGATATTATCAATAATGTTGATACTTTTCCTAATATCAAACCAACCCTTCATTCCTAGTAGAATTCCTACCTGATCATACTGTCTTCTGATGTGTTGTTGTACCTTTTTGCTAATATCGTATTTATAAGTTTCCTTCCATTTTCACTGGAGAAATAGTTCTATAATTTTCATTCTCTTGTTTGGCTTTTCCTTGTTTAGGTATAAGATCCATATTTGTATCATAAAAAGAATTTGTAGGACTCTTTCACTAATTTTCACAAATAGTGTACATAGTATTGGAATTAATTGTTCCTTAAACGTTTGATAGAATTCCCTTGTAAATCCATCTTGTCTTGGAGATTTTTTTTCCTAAGAAGTTCATTAATGGCTTGTTCAATTTATTTTTTGGTGATGGGGTTAATTAAATATTCAACATTCTCTTCTGTTAGTCTGGGCAATTTGTATTTTTTAAAATAATTAGTCATCTCATTTAGATTGTCGAATTTATGGGCATACAGTTGGACAAAGTAATTTTTTTATTGCTTTAATTTCCTCCTCCTTAAAGGTGAGTTCACCCATTTCATTTTTGATATTGTTAATTTGGTTTTCTTCTTTTTTTCATCAAATTGATCCAAGGTTTATCAATTTTATTGGTTTTGTCATAAAACCAACTCTTAATTTTATTTATTAGTTCAATACTTTTCTTAATTTCGATTTTATTAATCTCTCCTGGAGTTTTCAATATTACCAGTTTGGTATATACGTGTGGATTTTCAATTTGTTCTTTTTCTCCCTTTTATGGCTGTATGCCCAATTCATTGATTTCCTCTTTCTCTATTTTATTCATGTAGGCATTCAATGATATAAAACTCCTCCTAAGAACTACTTTTGCAGTATCCCGTAAGTTTTGGTAGGTTGTTCATTATTGTCATTCTCTTGAATGATGTTGTTGATGGTTTCTGTGATTTGTTGTTTAACCCACTTATTCTTTAGGATTAAATAATTTAGTTTCCAGTTAATTTTTGGTCTAACTTTCTATGGCCTTTTTTTATTACATATAATTTTTATTGAGTTATGATCTAAGACTCTTTGACTGTCTCTGTCTTTCTGAACTGGATTTTGATGTTTTTATTTCCTAGAGCAAGGCCAATTTTTGGATATGTGCCATGTATTGCTGAGAAAAAGGTATGTTCCTTTTTCTCCCCATCCAGTTTTCTCCAGTGATCTATCATATCGACCTTATCCAGAGTTTTATTCACCTCCTTAATGTGGTTCTTGCTAATTCTAAGGTTACATTTATCAAGTTCAGAGGGGGGAGATTGAGGACCCCCACTAGTACAGTTTTCCTGCCTATTTCTTCCTGTACCTCCTTTAACTTCTTCTCTAAGCATTTGAATGCTATAACATTTAATGCATATACATTTAGAATTCATACTGCTTCATTGCCTGTGGTGCCTTTTAGCAGGATAGAGTTTATTTCCTTATGTCTTTTGATTAGATCTATTTCTGCTTTTGCTTGGCTGAGATTATAATAGCTACTCATGCTTTTTTTTTTTTTTGCATTAGTTGAAACACAATATATTCTGTTCCAACCTTTTACCTTTAACCTGTGTGTGTTCCCCTGTTTCAAATGTGCATCTTGTAAACAATATATTGGGGGATTAAGGTTTTTAATCCATTCTGCTATCTGCCTCTGTTTTATCGTAGAATTCATCCCATTCACATTCACAGTTATGATTACTTTCTGTGTCTTTGCCTTCATCCTATTTAACTCCCTTTATGCTTTTAGTTCTCCCTTCTCTTCCACTATAGTTTTAATTTTTGACCACTTCCTCTCTCATTCTTCTGTCCCTTTTTTCAGCTCCCATCCCATTTCCCTTACTACTTCTTCCCTCCCTTTTAACCACCCCTCCCTTATTTTTCACCTTTCCCCTTCTACTGCATGTACAGATCGTTAGATTGCCAAACTTAACTGAGTTTGTTATGCCCTCCTTGAACCAAAGTTCATGAGAGTAAATCTCAGTGTGACAGTGTGCATCTCCCCACCCTTTCTCTCTACTGTAATATGTTGTTGTGCCTCTTCCTGTGATGTAACAACTTTTCCTGTCTCTTCCTTTCATATCTCCTGTTACAATCCCTTTGAATTCTTAAATCATAGTTTTATCATCACATCTTTTGATTTATACTGACTCACTCTGTCTACATATATCCTTTTAATTATCATAACAAATGTACAATTCTCAACATTAACAAATATCATATTCTCATATAGGAATGTAAACTTTTACTCCATATTGAATAACAACTTTTCCCTCCTGTTTACCTCTTAATGCCTCTCTTCAGACTTGTGTGTGAAGATCAAATATTCTGTTGATCTCTGGCCTGTTCAGCAGGAAGATCTAGAAATCCCTTATTTCACTGAATGTCCATTTTCTTGCCGGAAGTATAATGCTCAATTTTGCTGGGTCAGTGATCTTTGCTAGTAGTTCCAGCTCTTTGCCTTATGGAATATTATATTCCATTCTATCCAGTCTTTTAATATAGAAGGTACAAGGTCCTGTGTGATCCCTACTGTAGTTCCTCAATATTTGAATTGTTTCTTTATGGCTGTTTGCAATATTTTCTCCTTCCCTTGATATTTCTGGAATTTGACAATGATATTTCTTGGTATTTCCAGTTTGCAATTTCTTTCAGGATGTGATCAGTGGTTCCTTTCAATGACTATTTTGTCCTCTGGATCTAGGTTCTCTGGGCAGTTTTTCTTGATGACTTCTTGTAAGATATTGTCTAGGCTATTTTTTTATAATGCCTCTCTGGTAGACCAATAATTCTGAGATTTTCTCTTCTGGCTCTATTTTCCAGGTCAGTTATTTATCCAATGAGATGTTGTACATTTTCTTCTATTTTTTTTCATTCTTTAGATTCTGTTTGACTAATTCTGGATAACTCATAGAGTCATTAGTATCTACTTACATAATTCTAATTTTTAATAGATCATTTTCCTCAGTTATCTTTTGCATCTCCTATTCCATTTGCCCAATTATTTTCTTTTAAAGAGGTATTTTCCTCAGTTGGGTTTTGCACTTCCTTTTCCTTTTGTCCAATATTCCCAGTCATATTTTGTGCTTCCTTTTTCATTTGTCCAATTTTTCCTTTTAAGAGGATGTTCTCTTCAGTGAAGTCTTTTTTCATAATGTTAAAATCATTGGCCAGTTTTTCTTCTAATTCTCTAATTTGGCTTTCAAAATCCTTCTTGACTTCTTCCAACAGTACTCTTTGGGACTGACACTACTTCATGTTCCCTTCTGAAGTTTCACATGGTAGTACACTCTCAGTGCTGACGTCTTCAGTATTTGAGTTTTGGTCCTTGACAAAATAGTAAGATTCCATGGTCTTTTCTTTTCTAGTTTGCTTTCTGCTCATGAGGATTGACTTTTTTCCTGGATTTTAAAGTAGATCTTTGCTTCTGGGATACAGGGGGCTCTGTCCCAGAGTACTACTATTGGAACTTGAGGCTTTGTGTATTGTAGCCTCTGGTTCTCTCAGCTAGAAGTTAAAATGCTGCAGCTTACCTGGTGTTGAGCTGACTGGTGGGCCAAAGCAGAGGCCAAGGGAAGTCTTTCTGAGTTTCCCTGCAGTTGCCCTGGAGCTTACTGAGTGAGGTGTTAAGGATGGGTGTCCAACAGCAGGAGATCTCCTCTCCTGAGCTAGACCATAGACAGGCTCAGTGGTTGGTAAATCCCATCTGTGCTAGTGTATTGCCAGTGGCCCTGCTATGCTAAGGCATGCCTGGGGTTCTGGTGTTGGTGCTTATGGGTTCCAGGCCCCTAGGACTCAGCATCTCTTCTTAGTTCCCTGAGGTAGGGCTGGCTGTCTGGACTGCTCTTGCAGTGCCCCCCTTCAGCCACAGAAGAAAGGATCCCTCTTTGTGCTTTTCCTAACCTCAGGGGCTATGAAACTGTTTATCCCCTTTGACTGATCCCACTACTCCAGTATTTTTCCTGGGTAAATATTCTCTGGATATTTCAAGGTCAACAAGGGGATGGGGATAGCACTTACAGATCACTCTGCCATCTTTGCTCCCAGAAGTTCAAGTAGGTGACTTACAGACATTTAATTGGTGAGCTGATACACTCAGGAGCTGCAGTCTCTGACCCCGTGCAACAGATCCTTCCCCTCCAACTTCCAGGTAGTCTTGGGCTGCAAATCTGCCAAACTCCTATAAGACTCTCTAAAATTTGTTCAGATTCTCTTTGTAGAGGTATCTGAAAGTGTTTGCCTCAGAGTTTAAGTGAATAATTGCTCTCACTCCACCATCTTGACTCCTCCCAGAGTCCATTTTCAATGCACATGAGGCAATTGAGGCAAATAGGGTTGAATGATTGCCTTGGGTCACATAGCTAATAAGAGTCTAAAGTCAGATTTCACATCAGGAAGAGGAGCTTTCTTGTATCCAGGCCACACTTGATCCACTACTCCACCTAAATACTCCTAAATACCTAGGTCAAAGATTGCTTTTTTTGTAATATCTTTGATCTCATTATGAAAATCCAAGCAAAACTTACTCAGCAAAAGAGGCCTTACTACTTAATAAAAGAAAACATTTACAGACATTCACCAATTTAAAAAGTGTCATTTTTGTTTCCCAAAATTAACTTCCTTTTGTGTGTTGTCTTCTCATCTGAAGTAGTAAGCTCCATGAGATCAGGGATTATCTTTCCTTTTTATCTGTATTTTTATCCCCCTAGCTTAGTATACATAGTTGTACTTAACAGACACTTTACACACGTTTAATATTTCTCCATTAGCTTGTTTTTAAAAAGAGAGATGTTTCTCTCACCAAGGAAATCTCCCCCAATAATGCCAACTTTTGAAAGTTTATATCAAAGTTTCTGATTTTAATAACATTTAAGATGACAATAATGATATTCAGAACAAGTTGAAGAATTTGATCCCCTGATGATATAGCTTTGATATAGTCCTGAAAACACAATGATATGAAGTTTTCTTCTTGAATAGATCTTCAAAAAAGACCCACAATTGTAGTGACAGTGGTGTGTATTGATAAAAGTATTCAACCTGGAACAAAAAGACCTTGCTTAAGTCCCCAACTATGATGTTTAATATATTGCATATTGTATTGTAACAATGGGCAAGTCCTTGAACATTTCTTGGACTCAATTTTCCTGATCTATAAAGTTAAGTCAAAAATATTTTACATTAATTCCATCAAAGGGTTGTTCTGAAGAAAATTTTGTTAACTCTTAATCAATTACGTATAGGAAGAGGAATTATACATTATACTAATCTCTGCATTCCATCAGGAAAAGAATCTTTTACAACTGCTTTTTATTCCCACAGTTCTTAGCACACTGTCTCAGATAAAATAATTAAATACTTTTGAAGGAATATATGCCAAAATGTCTTTAATAAGTCAGTTATTTGGAAAGTGTGATGCATTTCTCTATAAAGACAGTGATATAAATGTTGGTTAGCTTGCTAGGCTAGTCCTCAAATGCTTACTAATCATTATGTATCTAAATTAATTTAAATGTGCAAAGAAATGTAGAATACAATATTGTGGTTTGGAGAATGAAATATCACCTTCCCACAGAGAGCAATGGTTTTGTAGTGAGGACACAGATTTGAAACATAATGCTGACAGTTATTATCTTACTTGGGTGACCTTGGATAAATCACTTCCTTTGCACAAGCCCCAGTTTTCTCATCTGCAAAATAACAGAGCTTAGAGTAGAAGAAATTTTAGATCCTTTCTGTCTCTAGATCTAGGAGTCCAAAATCTGGGCTCATATGACCCTTTCTCTAGAGAAAGCACCTAAAATAATACCTATCTCCCAGTGTTGTGAGGATAAATGATGTAAAGCTCTTAGCAAACACTTGAAGTGCTATTAAATACCAGTCATTTTTAAATTAATTATTACCTGTACAAAAGCATCAATGTAGTGGTCATCAACTAAACCTATGCTGGGATAATTTCCAACAAAGTAGAGTCAACTCATCACTTCTGGAGTCAATCTGCTTTACTTTGGAAAACTCTAACCTTGCCTACTATGTGTCAGGTACCTCAAGCCAAACCCTGCTTGTGAAAATTCCATATAATATTGCTAGTTCTGCCCTTTGGGAAAGCAGAAGTCTTATTCCACTTTTCCTTGACATCCTTTAAAATTTCCAGAAGATCATTACAGTCCTTATCCCTCAACATTTTGTCTGGTCTTTCTCAGGCTAACCTTCTCCAGTTGTTTCAAATGATTCTCAAATGACAAGATCAGTAGCCATCTCATCATTGAGTCAGCCCCTTAATGAGTATGCCTCAGATGGACAATGTTCTTCATAAAAAGAGATAGCCAGAGCAGAACATGACATATTAAGTCTCTTAATAAAGCTTAGGATAGTATTCATTAGCTTTCTTCATTGCTATATCTTACTGCTGACTCGGATTGAGCTTCCAGTCCACTGGACCCTTTAGAAGTTTTCCCACTGCCTTGCAGTTATAAATTCTTCATGAATAACTACAAAATCTGTGCATATAGGTCAAATTCTCCTGAGTTTAGTCTTAGTCCATCAGTCCTACTTACTAGACATACATATTTAGATATTCCATGAATATTTAAAACTCAACATATCTGAAGAGTTCACCAACTTTCTCCTTAAATCAGCACCTCCATCTAGCTTCCTTTTCATCCTGCTGATGGCAACACTATCCTTTGACTCCCCCAGTCTGGAATCCTTATTCATCTTTGATTTTTCTCTGTGCCTCACCCTCAACATCCAGTTGCTAACTACAGCCAGTTCTTCCTCCAAAGTATCTCATTTTCCATTTAGTTTATACAATCAGCAACCCAGTTTAGTCCATTATTGTTTCCATCTTTTCTGTGTCTTTGAAAAAATTCAGGTGGAGCATTTTTCCTCAAGTGTCCACTGGGAATTTTTTAACTCCTTGCATTGCAATGAAGTACTAAGTCTATCAGAAAAATTCTTCTGTACTGTATAATTATTTTCTAATATGTACATATTCTTATTGTGGAGAGGGCCGATGAATACATTCCAAAAAAAAAAACCCCACAACTTAGCTGTTATCTGTAGAGAAGAATACATTAGTAAATTAAATTAGTTAATACTTTAAACATAGAGGCAAGTCATGAATTAAAATTTCATGACTTACTGACAACTGTTTTGCTAAAACTTACTACAAAATTTATGTTAAAAAATATTTCTTCGATTTTGTAATGAAGATAGATGAAAGTAAGGCTATATGAAAACTAGATTAAAATGGGAAAACAGCTCCTATTACAGTTACCATTGGTGATACTAATGGTACCCATGTACCCTACTAGCTTCTTGCAGTTCATCTAGCACTACATACTTTATTTGCACTTTTACAACCATCGCTTGAAAGAGGCAGTTGAAGTAAGTTTATCTCCATTTTATAGCCTGGGACATAGCTAATAAATGACAGGGACTAGATCTGAACCCAGTTCTTTGAATGCCCAATGTAATAAAATCATATAATATGAGGTTTCTTATTAGTTTTCCTTTTCATAAGATCCATATATGTAACATTTTCCTTTTCCTCATCTGTTTTTGAGACTATATAGATTATGTCTATATGATTGATTCTACATAGGAGAAGTCTTCCCATTGGTTCTAAAGTCAGAACTTTGCTACATTCCAATTATTGCAAATAATGAATCTTATTGAATTAGTCCTATTATGTGGACACCTTCAGGAAATTCATTATTTATAGTCATCAAGACTTAGCTATATACCCAGAGTTCTGGCTTAAGAACCAGTGGGGAAGCTCAAACTGCTGCCCTTCCCTCTCCCAAAATGTTCCTTTTCCTTTATGGCTTCCAATCATAAGTACTTTTCAAAACTTCATGGAAGAGTAGGCTAAGGGAATGGTGGAAGCTTTATATCTTCCAGAGCATGAAGTCCTGGGAGACCATTAAAGATGTGGCTGTTGTGTCTACAGAAGTGATCATTTATGGTGGCAGAAGAAGCAAGAGTGGACTGGAAGAAAAGGAAGAGCTGACATTTGAGAAAGTGGAGTCGCTGGAAAAGATCTGTTTTTGAGATCTGTGTGAGATCTGTGGAGCACCTTTTCAGTGCTCCAGTCCATTGTCTGAGACCTTTAGTTTCACAGAAGGTACTAACTTGTCCTGGTCAAGGAAGTTATTTCATCCCAATGGAATTACAAATCTAGTCTCTCACACTAAAAAAAATTCTGTGACATGCACTGGCATAGTATGGAAGACACATGTAACTCATTTAACAGAAATTGAGAGCTCATTGTGCTTCCTGAAATTAACCACCCAAATAGAAAAGGGATTTACAAAGGAACAGAATTTCCAAATTTAACTCATTACAAGACACATGAATTACTGAACTACATTCAGAGACAAAGAATCAGAACTGAGACAGTGAGAGGGTTATTTTTCTCTTTAAAAAGACAAAATCATTCTGATTATCTCAAAAGAGAGACAACAAAACCTAACTATTAATATGTGAAACCACTGACAAAGACCGTCTCAAAAAAAGTAGGAAAAACATCCACTTCCTTGATACCATATTGCAAAGGGAAGTTAAAGTAAATGAGATATAAATCACTAAGCAACTTTTTAAGCTACTCTGATTAGGCCAAGAAACAGGACAACAAGATATGCAGATAATACACCAGCAGTTCATATGAAATTCACTGTAAAAGTGTCAGTTTCCTTAGAGGTAGACAAGAGTATGATTGAATGGAGTGAAATTCACAAGAATAAAAAGATTAAGAGAGCTTCCAAAGATTAGGAAGACATGAATCCATATGCCCCAGGTCAACCAAATCCATTGAAACACAATCAACATAAACATTGAAACCTGAATATGATTCAATGATCATCATTTATGGAGCCTGTAATGACAGAATAACAAGGATCTTCCCTGGTAAGATGATTGTATTCAATTCTTTCTAATTTCATAGTAGCAATTACTGTGATTCTGTTCTTAGAGTTCTTTTTCCTGGGTATTAGGTATGAGTTCTCATGATTAAGGTTCAAAATATCTCCACCACACTAACCCTAACCCTATGAGCCCTACTTCACTTAAAACCGAGTCAAGTGCAAGTCATTTCATCATTTCTCTGATGGCATGGTCTTCTTCGGTAAGGAAGGACAAACACAAACACATTATACAATGAATAATATAAAAACTTGGGCTAAAGTGTTTTAGACTATGCAGTGAGACACAGGGATCACGTAAAGTAAACTTGGAGGCTATTGCTGGCAATACACCTTCATTGTTTGCTACCGTATAAAGCAGATGGACAATTGTTAGTGAGTGACGAATGTATAGGGTTGAATGCACAAACTAGAATGCTGAGCGTGTGTGTGTGTGTGTGTGTGTGTGTGTGTGTGTGTGTGTGTGAAGAATGTATGTCTGTCTCACACAAGTCCTAATGAGACTTCAATCTCACCTCTGATTTTGATAGGGGAGTTCAAAAGTTGTTGCTATCTTGACTGACACAGCAAGATATAGGGTTCCTTGTTCTCCTTTTTCCCCAGGCCCTTGGACAAAGGTGATTAGGGAATGTTGCAGGAAGCGGTGCTCCCATGACCAGCAACTCCCTTGGAAAAGATCAGACTAGAATAAAATACTAGTAATAAGCCCTTTGACATGTCTCCCTTTCATACCAGATCAACAATGAACTTATGCAAGCAGCCATCCGGTATGCTAGTGTTTATGGTCGTTTCATATCTTGGAAAAGGTAAATTGATTAAATTTAACTTTGAGGAACATACCTCTAAAGAATCCAAAATGAAAGAAAAACTAGGCATAGATAGACATTTTGTGTGAATATTAATTCATATAACCTGAATTGTTTAACTTGTTAAATATTTTAAAAAAGAAAGTAGGAAATCACAATTATCTTGGAGAATACAAATTTATCACAATACCCTAAGCTGCTGCCTTTCAGTACTTGTGCAATATGTTAAACTGATTAAAGGACAAAATGAAAATACCTGTTCAAAAAACACCTGGTAGATTCTAGGCTACATGAAGGGAGAAACAAGAAATGAATTTTGTCATCCCATGATTTTATCATTTATTGTCTTTGTCTCTTGTAATAAAGATTGGAATGTAACAATTTGAGGAAATAAATGACCCATGGAAAATTCATAATGTTAACTACACAGGTTTCTTCATTAGCTTCTTTGCCTTCCATTTTTGGAGGGAGTTCTTCACCCTTCTTTTAAGGGACTGGTTTTGCTTCTGGAATCACAACCCTATATGCATTCTCAGGGCCACTTCCAGCCCCAGCTCATTTATCATCTTGGACAGTACTCACTGTAGAACATGTGGATCCTGACAGGTTTTTTGTCACTGGCAGTGACCGGAAAGGATGATTCAAATTGAGTGAAATCTTTAGGACATCTGTAACTGTCCTTTTTCCAACAACTAATGGCAGAGGCATCTGAAAAGGAAATAATGGAGTTAAATTGTACATCAGTTTTATCCAACTGACATGTTATTTAATTTTATCATGGGATGTCACTCAAATTACGACTGAGCTGTATGACTTGATCTTGTTAATTTACACATCATCAAGTTTATGTCTTCTGTAATGTGTGAAAAAAAATCTCAATAATGGTTTCTATCTTTTTTTCAGCCTAAGTCTCTTTCTTAAATATTCAGCTCTTTCTTCTTCATCAAGATTTGTCTCCATGTATAGTCCCAAAGAATTTCTTATTAAGATGCTTGAGGAAAGGCTTTTCTTTTGGGATAATCTATCAAAAATAACTTGCACATTTGACTTCTCAAATTCCTTAGGGTTAGGAAATAGATTCTCAACCAATGATATTCAACCTGTGCTTCATTTACAGAGAACTCTCAAGTGAGGAAACTCCCCTTGAGTAATGGAGGTTGGCACCTTCTCTGCAACTTATAGTTTTACAGAGTGTCCTAGAGCACATAGAGGTTAAGGCAACTTGCCCAGGATCACCTAGCCAGGATGTGTCAGAGATGACACTTGAACCCATGTCTCTGTGACTTTGAGGCCAGCTCTCTATCCACCATGTTCAAATATATTGCCACATAAGATGCTCACAATTAGCATCTGTTCACTTTATTTTTTGTAACAAACTCCCATTTGCTCTATGTATAGTTGCAACAACTTTGTAACATTTGACCTAATTTAATTACATGAGAAGTTAGATTTTGATAGAATTATCTAACTTCTCATAGATTAATCTTTTAACTTTCAATACGCAAAATCAATTTAGCATGAAAATAACAATTTATAGAGTTTAAGCATTTCCTTTTAAAATATGACAAGACTACAGAACAAACTTTCTCTGATCTTTCATTCAATCATGGCATCCCCTCAAGTTATTATTACTCAATATCTTTCCCCCTTTATACTCTCTAAATGCTAGAGTTATTTATATTCATTCCACACACACTTTTATCTTGCTATGGGGCTAAGACTCTACTGAAACTGTTGACTCTCAGGTTATCAATGGTATCTTCATTGCTAAAGCTGATAGTTTTTTTCTCCATCTTCCTCTTGCTGCAACTTACACAGCAGTATAGCCTTGCTCAGGAGGTTGACAGAGACATTGATAGAACTAGCTCAATGCTTGGGAGGTTCCAAAGGAAATTATGGCAGAGAAGAGGTAATGGACTGTGGTGTACCTCTGAAACCTGGACATTATACCATCACCATTCCAGGTAAGTGAATCTCTTCCATCTGAATTTTCTTAGGAAGATTTTGAATATCATATAGTAGGATAGGATACGGTTCCAGACGCTATGGTCCTTACTCAGAACTGAGCTGCCAGGCATTCAAACTCTCCAACTCCAATGGGGTAGTCATAGTGAATGCAAAACTACACTAGTCAAAAGAACTAATGCCAACGGGCAAGTGTTCACTAGGGATTAGAAGAATCAAGGAAGGGACACTCTCAAGTTCTCTCAAGAATTTTGGAATTGAAACTCAAGGACCCCAGTTTCTGGGATAAGAACTCACTGTTCCATAAAAATTACTGGGAAAACTGGATAACAGTGTGGCATAAACTAGGCATAGACCCATGCCTGTCACCATACAGAAGAATAAAGTCCAAATGGATACACAATCTAGGTATAAAGATTGATACCATGGACAAACTGGAGGAACAAGCAATAGTTTATTTATCAGATTTATGGAGAAGGAAAGAATTTTTGACTAAAGAAGAGATAGAGAGCATTATGAAATGCAAGATGGATAATTTTGATTAAACTGAAAAGTTTTTGCAAAACCAAACCCTATGAAACCGAAATTCAGAGGTATGTAGTAAATTGGGAAAGAATTGTTACAGCTCATCTCAGGGATAAAGGCCTTATTTCAAGAATATATATAGAGAACTGAGTCAAATGCACAACTATACAAGTCATTCCCCAATTGACAAATGGTCAAAGGATATGAACAGGCACTTTTCATAGGAAGAAATTAAAGATATCTATAATCATATGAAAAATGCTCTAAATCACTTTTGATTAGAGAGATACAAATCAAAACAACCCTGAGGTACCATACCCATTAGATTGGCAAATATCACAGAACAGGAAAATGATAAATGTTGGAGAGAATGTTGAGTTGGAACACTAATTCATTGTTAGTGGAGCTGTGAGCTCATCCAACCATTCTGGAGAGTGCTTTGGAACTACACCCAAAGGGCTACAAAAGTGTGCTTACTCTTTGACCCAGCAATATCACTTCTAGGACTGTATCCCCAAGAGATCATAAAAATGGGAAAGGGTACAAAAATATTTATAGCAGCACTCCTTGTAGTTGCCAAAAACTGGAAATCAAGGGGATGCCCATCAGTTAGGGAATGACTGAATAAATTATGGTTTATGAATGTAATGGAGTACTATTGCACCATAAGAAATGATGAACAAGAAGACTTCTGAGAGGCCTGGAAGGACTTATGTGATCTGAAACTGAGCAAAAGGAGCAGAACCAGGAGAACTCTGTGCACAATAATGACCACAGTATGTGAGAGTTTTCTGGTAGACTTGGAACTTCATAACAATGCAAGAACTTAAAAAAAAAAATTCCCAATGATTTTCCAAGGCAAAATGCCTTCCACACTCAGAGAAAGAAATATGGAAGTCATTCACAGAATGTAGCAGATCATTTGTGTGTGTTTGTGTATATGTGTGTGTGCGCACGCGCGTGTGTGCATTATGTTTTGATTTGTTATATGATTTCTTCCATTTATTTTAGTTCATCTAAATAGCATAACTATAGTGAAAATGTATTCAGTAGGAAAGTATTTGGAGATCCTATATAGAATTGTCTGCTGTCTTGGGGAGGGAGGGGAGTGGTGGGGATAGGTAGGGGGTAAATATCTAAGCTTTATGGTATTGATTGTAGAACATTAAAAGTAAAAAAGAAAATGAAAGAAAGAAGGGATCAGTCTCAAATTGTGGTACAGATTACATGTATCTGCATGTGTATTTGTATGAATAGATATCAAATTTTTTTCATCTTTCACTGAAAAAAAAGAATTTTGGAATTGACTGTGTGCCATGGGACACACTGGCACAAGACCAGTCATCCTCATGTGCCCACATCACAGAAAGTGTTGTGCTCTGTGAAGAAAGCCAAATTGAAACAGCTACAAGGAAACCCAGGATGCCCATATTAAGAGTATCCACTTCAAATGTTGACACGGAGTATTCATGCCTGTGACAATTCAAAACTACAATTGGTGTGATCACCCACAGTCAGACACATTGAATCTTGACTCTAGCATACTTATGTTGAGTTGGTCCTCTTTCAGAACAAAGCACACTCATGCTGGCAACATTTGCAGACTGAGGAAGAAAACACTCAATTGCTACTGACAACTGAAACACATGTTTAATTTCCAGGAGAGAGGGATAGGTTATGGAGTTAGAGGTGAGCAAAGGAGAGATATCATTCAATGTCTAGCAATAGGGAGAAGATTTTCACCTCACAGAAATGAATAAAGAAGACTGTACATAACTCAGAAAACAGGTGGGGAGCAATTAGGGCTCAATCTGTCTCAGTTTCCATAACATCTACAGTAGTGTCTAGAACAATGAAATCATGTATCCTTGGGCTAAGTGAACATATAATACTTTTTGTTACTATATAATATTTGATCTCTATTTCTCTTTTTAAAAGTTCTAAAGGAAAAATTACTCTTAGGTCTAAGTTGAATAAACTTTAGGAAGCATTACATTTTCATGTATGTAGTAGTTGGTGCTCTGTAAAATTAATTCATGTTCTTTGCATGAAGTGCACATTTAAAAGCAATCAACAAATCGATGTAATGGAAATTAATTGTCAGAAAGACAATAAAAATGCAGGAAATTTTCCTGGAGTTTATACCTCACAAATTTTCTGAAGGAAGAGCAAGTTCAACAGATGACCTGAAGGGACCCAAAGAGGACACAGGGCAGGACAATATGCAGACTAACTGATAGAACCCTTTGGTTTGAAAGTGAGTCTAAAGAAGAGTAGCATGAAATAAGGCTGGTTAGAGTCCAACTTTTAAGGTCGTTAGTAGCCAGCGCTCGTTCATCTCATAAACATTTGCAGGCATGAGAGTTATACTGTGCTAAACAGTCGAGAATTTCTTTTTGAACTTTGTATTTTTCCCTATGGTCACCTCATCTTAACATCCTTAGATATGTAACTCGATGCCAACGTGCAAGAAAGTAAGCCAAAACTTGCAAAGAATTGAAGAGAACAGAAACCATCAACAATTCTTGAGAAAATGAATATGGGGAGGGGAAAGGTGTTTGGATGAAAAAAAGTAAAAAACTCGCATTAGAGACTGAGGCCCTCATACCCTTCTCCCCCAAACTGATGAAAGCAAAGGGATCATTGGTTGCTTTCTTTCTCTTCCTGGTTCCAATGAAGCCATGTACTACTATGCACGTTTATGACTTCCTCTTTTGTCCCGATTTATTGACATCAGACTATGAAATCTCCTTTCTAAAGTTTCAAGTATCTGAACATTCAAAGATTTTAGTAAGGAGATGTAAGTATTTTTAAAGATAGAATTTATTATGCATTTTCTTCAGTTTGCATTTGAGTTGATAAACAAAGGAAATCAATAACCAAAGGTTTCAGAGCCAGGGGATCAGAGAGAGACGAATGAAGGTTGAGAGTCAGTGTGGATGGAGATCTGACTCCAGAATGAGGAAGACCTGAGCTGGAGTTTCACCTGTGATTTTGATATTGCTTGTATGACTATTAACACACCACCTACTGTTTCAGTGCCCCAGTCAGTTCTCTAAGACCCTTAGTTTCACAGAAGTTACTAACCTGTCCTGGTCAAGAGAGTTAACTGATCCCAACAGAATTATGAGTCTAATCTCCAGCACTAAAAAGAATTGTGTGATATGGACTTGTATTGTAGGGAAGACATCTGCATGAGAAACTCATTCAACTGAAATTGATCTTACTGTGTTTCCTGAAACCTATCACCAGAATAGAAAAGTGAATGGGATTTCTAAATTTCACTGGACAGGTGAACTTCTGAACTAAATTCAGAGACAAAAAATCATGACTCAGGCAGTGAGAGGAGGATTTAAAAAAAAAAAGACAAAATCAATCTGATTATCTCAAAAGAGAGAGAGAGAACAAAACCTAACTCTTAATATGCGAAATCTCTTGCAAGGACTGTCTCCAAAGAAGTAGGAAAAAGTCTTCTTCCTTAATACCATATTCCAAAGGCAAGTCAAAGTAAATGAGATCTCTCTCATTAACTCTCATCTCTGGTACCTATCTTCTCTGGTCCCTTCAATACAAAGTCAACAAGTAATCTTCTTAAGGTACTTAACCAGTCATTCTCTTATTGCAAAACTTTCTGTGGTACCCTACTGACTCAACTCAGAGAGCATCAGAGTTATGAATTCTTCCTTCCTCAACCGTTATGCTTTTTCATTCTCTGCCCCCCTCAATTTTCCTAAATCACAATTATCCTTCTCCCTTACCTCCTTTACTCCAGACATAGTTTGTATGTTGTACAGCCTCATGGAAAGTAAATTCCTTGAAGTAAAGGACTGTTTATATATATATATATATATACACCCTACAGTAACACAGCAGACATTTGAGATGCACATGATACATAATAGTTGCTTAATGGTTATTAATTTGACTTGGGAGAATAAATACATAATTGGATTTCTTGCCTTCAAGCAATATAGAAAAAAAGCCAGGAAGCATAAAAATACAATTTGAAATATGGAAATATTGAAAAATTTCCTGAAGGCTACAGGAAATGTCTTCTATTAGTTGTGATTTTTTAAAAATTCATTCATCCTCGTATTTGTAAAAAGGGGAGAAAGGACGATACCATAAATGACATCTGGATCATCTAAATCTAATTCTTCAAATAAATCTGTAAGACAAGAGGGAAAAAAGGAAGAAAAATAAATATGAATATTGAAAATTATTTTTTGCAATAAATTACTAACTAGTTTTCTCTTCTCTGGTTCTTACCTTCTCTGGTCCATTCTACACACAGACATGAAGCAATCTTCTTTAGGCACTTAACCAGGCCATCCTCTTGCTCTAAAGTCTCCTGTGGGACCCTACCTGCCTCAGCTGAAGGGGCATCAGAACTATGAAACCTTTCTTATTCAACCAATAACCCTTTTCATGCTCTCTCCTCCATCAATTTTATAGAACACTATTATCTTTCTCCACTCATAAAAATAAGGAATTGTAGGTGAATAAAACTATTTATAGACTCTTCTTAGATAACTAATTTTTTTAGCTTCTTGAAGACAAGGACCATGTCTTCCTACTTATAGCCTGAAGTAAACATACCTGAATGCCCATTGTCTCCAAGGCACTGACTAAAACTGATGGAGACATTCAGGCTCAAATACTGGCTCTCCCATTTGTGGTCTTCCTGACTTTGGTCATGTGATTTCACCTCCTGGGCTTCAGTTTCCACATTCTTAAAATGAGAGTATTAGACTAGATGATTTCCAGGGTCCTTTTGTGCTTTGAAATCCTAGCCTATGTTCCATTGCTAATAGACCTTTCCTTGTAATTTGCAGTCTATATTATACTACAGATGAGAGCAAGGATGGTGTTGATTTGCTTGGGGGTTTTATATTCTTCAAGATTTTGAAAAATGCAGCAGGGATATAAATTACTTCTGAGCACTTTATTTTGTTACTGTCATGAGAGGACCAAAGGATTTTATCATTCAGGGTAGATAATGTAAATGTTTAATAATTTCTGCCAGAGACTCCCGTGCCACCTGTTTTAGAGAAGAGAAACTGGGAATAACAATTTTTCTCTCTCCGGTAAAATCTTTAAAAATTTTTGATTAAGTACATGAGTAAGTTTTATAACTAATCAACACTTGTCTTTGTCATTCAAAATGGTTTCTCTTTTCTGATCTTGAATCCTACCTAGCTCTGAATGAGAATAAAACTGGAGGAAAGAATAAAAGGGCAAACAAATACGCCCAGTCCAGGATATCGAGACTTGAGAAATTCAGGGAAAAAAAAGCTTTTTATTGCCTGGAAAGATTCAAACCATATGCATCTACACAGAGACACATTTTCTCTTATACATTCCTGAGGACTATGATGAATAAAATGAGAGGAATTATTTGCATAATTATCAGAGCTTCTGCAGAAGTTAGCATTTTCCAGAGCAACATCGCTTCTTCAAGATCTTTTTTCTTTCCCAGGAAGATGAAAAAGGATGTGAAATAATTTAACATAATCTTAAAGTTTATGGCAGTGTTGGTCAGTATTAAAGGGGCCTGTTGTCAGCCAAGTTGAGTCATCACTAACACTGGTAAATTAAATCATTCCACTTATGTGTGTATTTAAAAAGAGCCCCTCACACTGCAGTTTTATTCTCTTGCCATCAGTTTCTGTTAGTCCTTTTTAGTTCAGCTTGTAGACATTCCCGGTTTTTATATTTGGTGTTTGAGATTATCACTACCCTCTTTGGAAACAGAAAGGGGCCCTGTGAAGGTGGTCCTAAGATGGAAACACTGAAAGTGTCATCAGTAACTTTAATATAGAGAACTGCGCAAATTAGTAAAAATTTTGACCTTTTTTCAGGAACCTAAGAAATTTGATGGGACTGAAGAGAGGTGGAAAATTTTAAATTGAGAAGATGTAACTGAGGTTTCACTGAAAAACAGAAGAAAATTGAAAATGAAGTATACTTTTAAGTATTCTGGCCTTTTGACTTAACATTTTTTTAAAGTTCTCTGATTAGAGCTATCCATAATGCATACCTAATTTGGAAGCATTTAATTATGCAAATGATTTTGGGTGTGTTTTGCAAGTTTAGATGAATAACTTCTGTAATGGTCACCACAGATAAGGCCTGACATTTGTCAATTTGAATTTGATGATGTGATTATTTAAATGGTTTAACCTTTGCTCCCTATTTAATCTTATGGGTTATTTAAACAACTATTTTATTTAAATTAACAACTTAGGAAGTAAATATGTGTCCATTATGCTTGCTATTTTTGTATGGAATATATCAGTTTAGTAAAATTGTGAAATTCATTAATTAAAATGACACAGTAGATCTTCTGCACAATGAAATCTTATTAATTTTCACGCCTAACATCGTAAATATAAGTAAGGGTAAGTCATACCAAGTAACCTCCTGGAAATTATTAGTATCCACTCAAAATAGTGATTTGAAATCTTGTATTTTACAAGATAAAGGGAAATTTTAATTTTAAATGTTTATGAAATTTTTAAAAGCTTCTCTTAAGGTAAGAGAAAAGGATACCAAAGCAAGTTTTATATTTAAGTCTTTTTTCATTAATTTGCTAAAATCAGATTGTTTAAAAATTGTGAGTGAGTTTGTATTTGAACCAGTAAGTTACGTGGTTATGTCCTAGTGTGACTAACCCTAATGGGTTTGAATTTGAATTTGCAAAAGTTAAATTCAAGAACAGTATTTTACACTGATCCCTTTAAATGTCATGCTCCCGAATTGCATTTAATATGTAATACAATTTGCATGTCTTAAAGGAATATCTTTAATACATACAACACCTGTTTCTCTAAGCTTATAAAAATAAAAAAAGCAGAATTTTAAGTTGTGTACATGGATTTTGTGTATAACAAATTTTTTGTAGAATTTTAAATTGTTTTTCATTTTAGGATTTTTATAGGCATATTTATGCTGACTACATTTTATAAAATGTTACAGTTTCCTTATTATAATGAAATATTTTTCCAATCCTTTCAATAGCCTTCTGGGAAATTTAACTTCATTAATATGAATTAGAGTGGCATAAGCAAAGCTTACAAATTTTTAAGAAGTGACTTAAGCAGAGGTTATGATTTTCAGAGAGAAGCTACTTTTTTAAATATTAGAAAATGTTTGGAAATCATCTTGAAACTATAAGTATTTAAAGATCAGAAAGAGTTCCAGGAATGTAAATCATCAAGCTTTGCTAACAGAGCAAACCACAAAAAAGTAAAACATAATTTTCCAAACATGTTCTTCCTTGCAATACTTATTTTGTAGCATTAACATAAACTGTTTTGATTGCTGGAATTTAAGTTTTGTTAAACTAAATTTTTTAATATAGTAAAATCTTCTGGTTGAGTGCCTTGGTTAACTGTAGGATAACCTGTTTATCTGTAGACTTAAGTAGAAGAGACCTAGAGGGGAAAATAACCATTTTCCCCAATAACAATAGTTTTTATTAAGTTAGTGCCTTATAATATTCTTCACAGTACAAGGTAGGGAGTGCAAATACTATTTTTAGATGAGGAAGCAAAATCAAAAAAGTTAAATGGTTTACTCATGATCACAGCAAACCATACAAATAAAAATCCCTGAGAAATTTCATGTAATGCAAAAAATAAAGTTTGATTTGAATTGTACTAAATTGGAGATGTTTCTCTAGTATTAAGGCACTTGGAAAATACTTGTTAAAGTAATTACATTTAAAGAGACTGTGTAAGAAATACAAATTTGAAGCTAACCTCTGGTTATTCTAAAATAAACCTATACTGGAAGCTAAAACATAACAAAAATCTTAAAGCTAAAATATTGCCAGTTAAATCCCTAGCCATCCTTACCAATACTAGGTGTACCTTCCCTCATACACCACAAGTATCCCATACCCATCATGCACTGGTTCTGTCTATATAGCATGTTTTCAGTAATTATTTGTTCGATTGAATTGAACTGTAAGTTTGACCTTCACAAAGACATGAATACACTTCTTTGTGTGATAGAACTGTTCTTGAAAAGTTATTTAGTTAAAAGTTATTTACTTGCCCAGCACAACCCATAAAAGACTGCCTGATCAAGCTTCCTGAATCAGCCTTCTGATCACATTACTTCACTTTCCAAAAACCTCTAACTCCCTATTACTTAGTTGATGAACTCTAAATTCCCTAACTCAGCGTTCAAGGCTCTCACCAACCTGATTCCAACCCATTTTTCTGGCTTTATCTCACACTATTTCCTTTCTGTACATTTTGGTCAGACTGGTTTACTTGTTATCCTCTAAAGATACCCCTAAACTATACTACCCTGCACTACTCCACTTTTGTGCCCTAAATCACAGAAGCAGTAGTCCCATGGATGTGAATTCTAGTTCTGCTTCTTGCTATTTGTGTGACTTTGGATTAGTCATTTAACCTCTCTGTTTCCTCATATGTAAAATGAGTGATTTGAACTAGATGTCCTCTGATTCCCTTCCCGTGTTATGGAGGATGTCTAATCTGAACAATCTGCATTTTTCTTCATCATGAGTCAATAGAGCATGAATGAATCAGGATTGTTACCTATAAATCACGACCAGAGGGCGCTGTTGTATTACAACTATTTCTGTTTTATCAGCTGAGTTACCCTGTGTGAAGTTTATCCTGTCTGAAAGGTAGAAGAATACTTCCTATGTTATTATATATAGGCTTCTGTTGCCCATATGGTCCTATGGCATATTTCTTCTTCCTCTTAGGATCATAAATTTAGAGTTACAAGGAACCTTGGAGGCCATTTGGTCCAAAGATTTCACAAAAATTGTTGGGGAAAATGATCTCTCTGACAGAAATTAAGTACAGAACAACACTTCACATTCACACACCCAAAGAAGCTCCAAATGAATGTATAACTTGAAATTAAATGCGATACCATAAGCAAATGAAGGAAGGAAGGAAGAAATCATCTTTCATATATAAGGACAGAGGAACAGTTCATAGCCAAGCAAAAAACATATAAGGTCACAAAAGATAAAGTGGACAAAACCAAGTTCAGTTGAAAATAAAGGGGAAAAATTTTTAGCAAATTTCTCTGATAAAAGTTTCATATCCAAGATATTTAAGAAATTGATATAAGTATTTAAGATTAAGAGATATTCTACAATAGTTGTGGTCAAGAAACATGAAAAGAGTTTTCAAAGGAAGAAATCCAAACAGTAATCATATTTTTAAAAATTCCAAATCACTGATAATTAGAAAGATGTAAATTAGGGCAACTCTGAGATTCCACTTCATACCCATTAGACTGGCAAAGATAAGTAAAAAGAAAAATAAATGGAGGGGCTGTAGAAAAAAGTGATGTTAGTGGCTTTGTGAATTTCTCCAATCATTCTGAAAAGGAATTTGTTATTATGTCCCCAAAGTCACTAAGCGATCCACATCCTATATCATATAGTTGCTCTTAGCATGAGTGTACTAACAAGTAGTAGCGATACTAGTACTAGGCTTGTATCCCAACAGAGATCAAAGAGAGATGAAAAGGATCCTTATATGCAAAAGTATTTATAGAAGTATGGACATTTTGGTCACTATCTTCAAATAATTCCAAACTGCATTCCAGAATAGTTGTATCAATTTGATGTTTAGACTTCATTTTTGGATGAGGATCAGTGACACCATGGGATAATGTCTTGACTTGTGCATGAACTGGATTTAAGTTAGGCCAAGTTGCACAAATTACAGCCCCATTTTCTCTTCCAGAATCATCGAAATGCAGTGGCAAGACAAGCCATGACTGGCAGTAGGATGACCTTGGCATCATTGATGTCTGACTAAGCTGTCCTACAGTACCTGCTTCCACCACCTTCATGGTTATTGCAACAAATTGTTCTCATCTGCCTATTCTGCTGGGGAAGTCTTCACATGCTTGGGATAGATGGTCCCCTAACTCATCAATGGCCTGTGGGCTATTCTCAACCTGGATTAGTCCCTCCGAGACACAGTTTTACCAGGGTGTAGCACCTGTGCATGCAACAGTTTCTTGGACCTATGAATACCAATGTACAGGTTTCATCAGTAATGAATTATTGGTGTGCCAATCTCTCCACAAGAAACATGTTGTGTCACTTTGCCAGTTTGCTGAGTGAAAGGTAAAACCTCGGGATTGTGTTGATTTATAGTCCTCTTTTTATAAATGATTTCATATTGTTATTAATAGTTTGTCATTTTTTTTAAAGTTGTTTGTGTTTGGAACTCTAATGCATTGTTGATGTGGTTATGAACTGATCCAACCATTCTGAATAGCAATTCAGAACTATGCCCAAGGGGCTTTAAAACTGTGTATACCCTTTGACCTAGCAATATCACTTGGGACAAGGACTCAAATATACAAAAATATTTACAGCAGCTCTCTTTGCAGTGGCCAAGAATTAGAAACTGAGGGGATGTCCATCAACTAAGGAATTGATTGAACGAGTAGTAGTATATGAATGTAATGTAATAGTAGTGCACTATAAGAAATGAGGAAGAGGCAAACTTCAGAAAAATCTGGAAAGACTTGTGTGAACTGATGCTGAGTGAAGTGAACAGAACCAGAAGAACATTAGATTATTAAGATCCATTATTTCTTACCTTCCTTTGTCTTATCTGTTCCAATGATCCATCCTCCTATTTTTTTAAACAGTACCAAATGGCTTTGATGAAACACTGTATATTATTTGCTGTTTTTCAGTCATTTCAGATGTGTACCCCTCTTCATGACCTTATTTGAGGTTTTCTTGGGAAAGACACTAGAGTGGTTTGCCTTTTCCTTCTCCAGTTTGTTTTACAGATGAGAAACTGAATCAAATAGGATTAAGTGACTTGCCCAGGATCACAGAGCTAGTAAGTGTCCGAGGCCAGATTTGAATTCAGAAAGATGAGTCTTCTTGACTCCAAGCCCTATATTCTATCCACTGTGCCACCTAGAAGTGTTTATTATATTAATATAGTCATTTACTCTCTTTCTGGGATATGCTACCCAGCAAAAACATAAAAAATACACACACATACTGTGGCACAGTAAGTAGAGATCTGGGCCTAGAATCAGGAAGACTCATCTTTCTGAGTTCAAATCTAACCGCAGACCCTTACTAGCCTTGTGATCCTGGGCAAGTCACTTAACTTCGTTTGCCTCAGTTTCCTCAGATGTTAAATGAGCTAAAGAAAGAAATGGCAATCCAATATTTTTGCCAAGAAAACCCCAAATGGGGTCACAAAAAGTCAGACACGACTGAACAACAGCCAAACTGTAAAACATTTAGCTTTGTTTGTCCAGAGTACTAACATAGACAATGCATTTATTTAAAAAAAAAATGATGCTAGGCAATGTGGAACAGTAGTCAAAGCACTGAATTTAAACAGTTTAGAATCAGATCCTGGCTTTGTACTTCTATGTTCCTTGACTAAATCATTTAACTTTTCTCTCTCTGTAAAATGAAGAAGTGAAACTAGATTGGGCATTTTTAAACGCAGTCCAAGATTCTGTGGAAGAGATTTCAGTAGGGCCCATGAATTTCTGTTTTAAATAAATAAATGAAAATTAATTTTACTCATCTCTAACCAAAATTTAGTTTTGTTTTTTTACTCATTTTTTAAAAAAAAATTATCATTCTGAGATTAAGTCCATAGATTTCAACAGTCTGCCAAAAGGGTTCATAACACAACTAAGGTTTAGAACTGCTAGGCTAGATAGTGTCGAAGGTCACTTTTAGTTCTCAATTTTCTGTATGCCCCTGTTTTTGAATTGTAATGATTAATGCTTCTCACAACCATCAGTTTCAGAAAGACTAGGAGGTATGGTTTAAAAAAAAACCTGTGGATAAACAATTTACTCAACGGATCAACTTTTAGTATACTATTTATTTTACTTCTCTACTAGGTCTTCCATCACTTCCCTCTTTTCTTTTATCATCATTACAACCCCTGATGCAACCCTAGATTATTTTAGAGTCTCCTAACCCATTTCCCCGGCTAGGGAAAGTAGTAATAAGTAGCAATTTCCCCTTACTCCATTATTCCAATGCATCCTTGGTTCTAAAGTAATCTTCCAAAAGCCACAGTTTTCTTCACATTCCCCTGCCCTCAAGCATTCCAAAATCTATTGAATGAAGTCTAAATTCCTTTCTCTAGCATTTGAAAACCTTCTGCAATCTGATTCTAACCTACCTTTCCAAACATTTCACTTTATTTCATTCTGCAAATCCTACCTTATTAGTTTACTTAATTGGTCTTTTGCTTTCTTATTTCCATGTCTTTACTTTATCTAACAAAAACAGTTCTGATAAGTTCTTTCCAGTTTAAAAAGTTTTAAGTACAGACTGATGGTGGGATTGTTTGTCCCAAGACCCATCCAGCAGCTAGATGGTGGAAGCAGGAAACACTCATTTATTAAATTCTTATACTATGCTAAAGATTGGGGAGATAAATTCAGTCGAAAAAAAGTCAAAAGAAAATCTTTTTTTCTTTTTCTGTTTTTTAATAGTATTTAATTTTTTCCCAATTATCTGTCAATACAATTTTTAGCATTCATTCTTGAAAGATTTTGAGTTCCAGATTTTTCTCCCTCCCTCCCTGTAATGATAATTTAAATGGGAAAATCTTTGCCATTCATTAATAGGCCCATGTGATCTGCCTGGGTCACATGGAAACCTGAATCACATGGAGCCTGTGGTGGGAGCAGTTTGCTGTATGGGTGGAACAGGAAGAGATGGAGCCAGAGCAGAGCTGAGAGGAAATTGGTCTGAGTCTAGTCAGAGCTAGGAAGGATTCAGGCAAGCAGGCAGCTGGCTGTTTGTGATTCATTTAAGAGAAGCCTGCTTGCAATTTGTTTAATGGAGATGGTTTGTGGGAAGCCTCACAGGGGGAAAACTTGAAAATGGTGTTGTTCTCTGCATTGTTATTGTGTATAGATTTTTGTAACTATAATGGATTTCGCTTTCTGGTGTCTGAATAAATGTTTTGGTTCTTGTGTGCCATATGGAGAGTCTGTTGTATTTCACAGTTCAGAATTGCACCAGGACATTCATGGCCACTGTAGATGCTATGAATAGCACATTGGCACTACACTCCCTCCATTCCCTATACCAAAAATTGTAGGCAATTTGATATGTCATATATGTGCTATCATATAAAACATATTTCCATTTTAGTCAGAGTTTTGAAAGAAAAAACAGATCAAAGGGAAAAAACCGTGAAAAAGAATAAAGGAAGTAAAAAAATTATGTTTCAATCTGCATTCAGAGTCCATCAGTTTGTTATTTGGATATGGCTATTTTCCTTGTGTTACTGAAAAGAGCCAAGTCATTCATAGTTAGTCATCACATGATATTGCTGATACTGTGTACATTGTTCTCCTGATCCTGCTCATTTCACTTTGCATCAGTTCATACAATTCTTTCTAGGTTTTTGTGAGATCTATCTATTCATCATTTTTTATTTTGCACAATAATATTTCATGACGTTCATATGCCACAACTTGTTCAGTCATTCCCCAGTTGATGGGCATCCCCTCAGTTTCTCATATTTTGCCACCACAAAAAGGGTTGGTATAAATATTTTTGCATATGGAAGTCCTTTCTCCTTTTTTATGATCTCTTTGGGATTCAGACATAGCAGTGGTGTTGTTATATCAAAGGGTATGCACAGTTTTATAGCCCTTTGGGCACAGTTCCAAATTGCTCTCCAGAATACTTGGATCAATTCACATTTCTACCAACAGCACATTATTGTCCCAATTGTCTCATATCCTCTCCAACATTTATCATTTTCCTTTTTTGCTATATTAGCTACTCTGACAGATGTGAGATGGTACCTCAAAGTTCTTTTAATATGCATTTCTCTAATCTCAAAAGTGATTTAGAACACTTCTTCATATGCCTATAGATATCTTCAATTTCTTCTTCTGAAAACTGCCTGTTCATATCCTTTGACCATTTATCACTTGGTGAGTGGTTTGTATTCTTCTAAATTTGACTCAGTTCCCTATATATTTGAGAAATGAGGCCTTTATCAGAAATACTTGGTATAAAGATTGTTTCCCATCTTTCTGCTTTGGTTCTAATCTTGATTACATTGGTTTTGTTTATATAAAAGCTTTTTGTTTTAATATAAGCAAAATTGTCTATTTTACATTTCTCTCTCTCTCTGTCTCTTGTTTGGTCATGAATTCTTCCCTCCCTCACAGATATGACAGGTAAACTATTCTTTACTTTTCAAATTGGTTTATGGTGTTGTCCTTTATGTCTAAATCATGCAACCTTTTTGACCTTATCTTGGTATATGATGTGAGACATTGGTCCATACTTAGTTTGTGTCCTATGTTTTCCAGTTTTCTCAGTACTTTTTGTCGAATAGCAAGTTTTTATCCCTAAGGCTGGAGTCTTTGGGTTTATCAAACATTAGGTTTTTTTTGGTCATTGACTACTGTGTCTTGTGTACCTAATCTATTGTACTGATCCACCACTCTATTTCTTAGCCAATACCAAATAATTTTGTTGATTACTGCTTTATAATACAGTTTGAGATCTGGTATTAATAGGCCACATTCCTTTGTTATTTTTTTCATCAGTTCCCTTGATATTCTTGACCTTGTTTGTGTTCTTTCAGATGAATTTTATTATTTTTTTCTAGCTCAATCAAACAATTTTTGGTAGTTTCATTGGTATGGCATTGAATAAGTAAATTAGTTTAGGCAAAATTATCATTTTTATTAGGTTGGCTTGGGCTACCCAATAATAATTAATATTTTTCCAATTGTTTAGATCTGACTTTATTTGTGTGAAAAATGTTTAGTAGGGGGGAGGGAGGGAGTAGAAATAAAATATATCTTAGTTTGCTCTTATTCTAAATATTAATCACAAGCACTGGGTTGCATTGTTATTTTTTTAAATCCTTAAAAGTATTTTCCCTTTTCTTCTCTCAGAAAAAACCTGACATTTTAAATAAGGACGGTTTAAGAATATTTTTGCTGCTACTTGGTTTTAGTCCCACTACCTTTATCTGGTAGTTTGTCCCTTGGGCCTTCCCAGTGTGAATTGAACCCACACAAGTTTTTGCAAACATCAGGTTCTGTATATAGAAGCAAATATCACACTTCAATGGAGGCTCTTACTACCATGATTGGAAATCTTAGTTATAAAAAAACTGGTACACAAATTGACAAACCACAGCACAGTGGTGTTTTCTGTTAGCTTAAGATTGAATCTTAATGCCTCTGTCAGTTCTATAGTATTTATGTTACCATTAAGACTCTGAATGGTGAGATTCAAAAAACGGTAGTATGCATCAAAATACAATTTTTAAAAAGATCATTTAAATTCTGTAAACATTTATGAAGAGCTTACTACTTGCATGGCACTGTACAAGACTACAGAGATGGAAAACAACCTTCCCACAAGGAGCCTAGTTTCATGCATTTGCCATAAGGGAGTATGAAACCGAAACCAAGGTAGCGATACTTTCAGAAGTCACTGTGACATTCTTTTCTTTCAAAGTTCCAGCCAATATTTTTAATAAATGGTGGCTAAAATGGGGCAATTCAGCATTGTTCTCAAAACATTATAAATTTTTCTGTCTAAAGCTAAGCAAACCCTTACACAAAAAAAGGTATCTTTAAAATATATTTTTTACGTGTGTGTGCCTCTGGGCTGAAATATTGTAATATTATATGTTTGGTTTCCCTCTTTTTCTCTTCCTCTAGTTAAACCAAGATAAAGATGACTTGTATCTCCCTGAACCTAATACAGTAGGAAATGTAATTTCTTTTGCTTAGGAACCCACAGGTTCTTTTGCCAGATCTGCATTTGTTAAATAGGCCTTGTGCATGTTTAGCTGTGTGTGAGGTCTTATATCAGTTTTCTCCTAAAATTGCTGATTCTGAACCTGTCCTTCTTCATGAGTTCCAGATATTTGTCTTGGAAATCAGCTGGTGCCAACCTTTTTGTTTTTTAAGCTGTGAATAAAACATAAAAGCAAAAAAAAAAAATGTTTAGTAATTGTGTTCATATAGTTGCCTTGTTTTGTTTGGTAAGTACATGCCCAAGTATTTTTTTTTACTGTTTACTGTTATTTTAAATGGAATTTCTCTTTTGGTCTCTTGCTGCTAGGCTTTGTTGGTCATATAAAGAAATGTCAATGATTTAAATGGGTTTATCTTATATTCTGAAATTTTACTAAAGTTGTCAATTATTTCAAGTAGTTTTTTAGTTGATTCTCTAGGGTTCTCTAAGTATTCCATCATTATCTGCAAAGGGTGATAGTTTTGTTCCCTTATTACCTAGTCTAATTCCTTCTATTTCTTTTTCTTCTTATTGCTATAGTTCTCTGTTGAATAATAATGTTGAATTAATTGTTTCACACCTGATATTATTGGGAAGATAATGCTTGCTGATGGTTTTTAGATAGGTACTACTTATCATTTTAGGGAACACTTCCTTTATTAATATGTTCTCTATTGTTTTTAAAAGGAATCAGTGCTGCATTTTCTCAAAAGCTTTTTCGGCATCTATTGATTTAATCATGGGATTTTGATTTTGTTTATGATACGGTCAATGATGTTGATAGCTTTTCTAACGTTGAACCAACCCTGTGTTTCTAGTATTAAATCCCACATGGTCATGATGTATATATGGTCCTTATGATATATTGCTGTAGTTGCCTTGCTAATACTTTACTAAAGATTTTTGCATTGCTACTCATTAGGGAAATTGGTCTATAATTTCCTTTGTTTTAGCTCTTCCTGGTTTAGTCCATATTTTTGTTATAAAATAAGTTTGGTAGGACTCCTTCTTTGCCTATTTTCCCAAATAGTTTATATAGTATTGAAATTAATTGTTCTTTAAATGTTTGGTAGAATTCACTTCTGAATCTTTCTGATGCTGAATATTTTTTCTTAGGAAGATAATCAATGGCTTGTTCAATTTCAATTTTCAATAAGATGTTGTTACTTAGGTGTTCTATTTCCTGATCTGTTAATCTGGGCAATTTATACGTGCATATAAAATTGTCAGTTTTGTCAGTTAAATTTGCTCAGTTTGTCAGGTTTATTGGCATATAATTCAGCAAAATATTTCCTACTGCTTGTTTTAATTTCTTCTTCATTGGCGGTGATTTCATCCTTTTCATTTTTTATACTGAATATTTGGTTTTCTTTTTTTTTAATCAAATTAATGAAAATCTATATTATTGGGTTTTTCATAAAACCAGTTCCTGTATTTATTTATTAGCCAATATTTTTTTTAACTTTAAATCTTATTAAACACATTTGATTTTCAAAATTTCCAGTTTGGTGCTCAGTTGGAGATTTTTATTCTTTTTGTATGTATTTTTAGTTGCATGACAACTCATTGATCTGTTCTTTTTCAAATTTGTTGATTTAAAAATTTAGAGAAATAATTTTTCCACAAAGTATTGCTTTGTGAAAAATGTGATTTGCATTCCATAAATTTCGGTAAGTTGTCTTATTGTTGACATTCTCTTTAATGAAATTGACTGTTTCTATGTGTTCTTTGACCCACTTATTCTTTAGAATTACATTATTTAGTTGCCAACTAATTTTTAATATTTCTTTCCACTGCCCTTTTTTGGATGCAATTTTTATTGTATTGTGATCCAAAAATAAAAAATAATACATTTAATATTTCTACTACTTGATTTTGAGGGTTTTATGCTTTAATACATGGTCAATTTTTGTTCAGTTGCCATGTGCTGCTGAGGAACAGGTCTCTTCCTTTCTGTTCCTATACAGGTTTTCTCCAAAGGTCTGTTACATGTAACTTTTCTAATATTCTGTTTAACTGTTTAGTTTCTTTCTTGTTGATTTTTGGTTGGGTTTATTGAGTTCTGAGAGGGAAGAGTTGAGGTCCTCCAATAGTAGAGTTTTGCCATTTATTTCTTTCTGTAACTCACTTAATTTCTCCTCTAAAAATCTGAATCCTATACCACTTGGTATGTGTATGTTTAGTGTTGATATTACTTCATTGTTTATAGTACCTTTAAGCAAGATGTAGTTTCCTATCTCTTTTACTTAGGTCTGTTTTTGCTTTTAAGCAACATACTGTAAGATTTTGTTGTTTTATCTACTCTTCTATCTGCTTCCATTTTATGGGAGAATTCATCCTATTCACATTCACAGTTATGACTACTATGTATTTCCCTCCATCCTAATTTTCCTCCTGTTTGTACTCTCTCTCCTTTCACCCCTTCCCTCCTCATCAGTGTTTTGCTTCTGTCCACCACCTTCCCCAATCTACCCTCCCTTCTATCAGTTCCCATCGCCCAACTTCACTTAATCTCCTCCCCTCTTACTTCCCTGTCTGGTAAGATAGATTTCTATACTCAACTGATTGTGTGTATGACTCCTTCTTTTAGTCAATACCAATGAGAGAAAGGTTCATATGAATCCCATTATCCACCCTCTTATCTTCCCTTCCACTGTAATAGGTCTTTTATATCTCTTCATGTGAAATAATTTACCCCATCCTGCCTCTCCCTTCTTCATTTCTCACCCCTTAATTATTTTTTGTCATTCCCTCAAATTCATCTTATACCTATACCCCCTGTTTATGTGTATTCCTTCTAGATGTACTATTAGTGACAGAATTTTTAAGAATGAAAGTATCATCTTCCCATGTAGGGATGTAAATAGTTTAACTCTTGAATCTTTTATGTTTTCTTTTCCTTCTTTTCCTGTTTGTGCTTCTCTTGGATCTTGATATTAGAAATAAGTTTTTTTATTTAATTCTGATCTTATCCTTATGAAAGCTTGAAATCCTTGTCTATCATTGAATAATCATTTTTTCCCTTGATGTATTGTATTTACTTTCATTAGGTAAGTGATTTTTGATTGTAGTCCTAGCTCCTTTGCCTTCTGGTATGTCATGTTCTGCATCCTCCAATCTTTTAATGTGGCAGCTGCTAAGTTCTGTGTCATCCTGACTGTGGCTTCCAGTATCTGAATTGTTTCTTCCTGGCTACTTGCAGTACTTTCTGATAGTTCTGAAGTTTGGCTATAATGTCCCTTGGGGGTTTTTATTTTGGGAACTCTTTCCTGAGGTGATTGGTGAATTCTTTCAATGCCTATCTTGTCCTCTGGTTGCAAGATATTAGGCCAATTATCCTTGATAATTTCTTGGAAGATGCTGTCCAGTTTCTCCATTTGAATATGGTTTTCAGGTAGTCCAGTGATTCTGATATTGTCTCTCCTGGATCTATTTTCCAGGTCTGTTGTGTTTCCCATGTGGTAGTTTACATTTTCTTCTATTTTTTTCATTCTTTTGAGATGTAAAGAATCACAAAAACAAATTCAAAAGAATAAGGAAAACAACCCCTTAACAGTTAGCTTCCACTTACCTAATTTCAACTGTTAAGAGACTGTTTTTCTCCATTAGGTTTTGTACTTTTCTTTCCTTTTGGCCAATTGTACTTTTTTAAAACAGTTATTTTCTTTGAATTTTTGTATTTTCTTTCCCATTTGGCCAATTCTACTTTTTAAACAATGTCTTTAAACAAATCTTTTCTCAAGCTGTTGACTTTTTTTTTATAATTTTCTTGCATTACTCTCATTTCTTTTCTCAGCTTTTCTTATATGATTTGAAGCTCCTTTTTAGCTCTTTCATGAGTTCTCTCTGGGCTTGAGATCACTTCCTGTTTTTTGGGGGGTTTTGCCCATAGTTGCCTTGACATTGTTGTTCTTTTCTGAATTTGTGACGATCTTCCCTATCACCATAATAGCTTTCTTTGGGCAGATTCTTGTTTTTATGTTTTTTTATTCATCTTTTCTGACTTTTTTTCCTTTTTGTTAAATGTGAGTTCTTCTGGAGTGGAAGGGGTGCTGTCTCACACTTCTTGTGCCAGTGGATGCAGGCCCTGGTTGTTTACTTGGTGCTTTGCTGATTTTGCCCTGAGACCCATGGGGGACATCATGTCTGGTACTGTGCTGAAGGGGTGGCATAGGGGGTGGCTGGTACTGCTAGAGGTCCAGGGGTCTGGCAGTTTACCTGGAGCTGAGCTAGGGGTCCTAGTGGTGGTATCTGGCATGTGTTGAGGGCAGTGGGACGTTTCTGCTTTTCCCCAGGGATACTCTGATCCAAGTGGGTATCTGGCTCTTTGTTTGGCATCTACTTGATTGTTCAGGTCTCCACTGAAGCTGTTGGAGGGCTGGCTACTGAAGGTTGCCTGCTTGCCCAGTTCTCAGAGCTGGTGTTTGCTCATTTCCCTGGCTATACTCAGGTTATACTCCCTGTGGGGAGGGGTGTCCTGCTGTTGGCATTTGCCTGCTCCACCACACCGTGGCTGAGGATGCTAATTTGCTGAGGTAAGGCTTACTGTTGGCTTGCTGGAATGCTTCCTGTCCTGGGCTGCACTTCCTTTTTCCTTGAGTGAGACAGACCTTTCCTGCTGATTTTCCAAGTTTCTTGGTCTCAAAGATTGTGTCACTCAATCTTTTTACTGGTTCTGCTGTTCCGGGATTTGTTTTGGGGTGCTATTGTATGGTTATTTAGAGGTGGATATGAGATTTACTGCTTACTCCACCACATTGGCTCTCAGAAGCCCCATACTTTTCAGACAGTCTTTTTTCTTTTCTTTTTTTGTTCTTTTAAAAACAGAATCTTATTTTTCAAATTACATGTGAAGGTAATTTTAAACATTCATTTCTTTAAAATATATGAGTTCCAAATTTTCTTTCTTCCTAAGAAGATAAGCAATTTGATTGCACATATGTGCAATCATGTAAAGCCTACTTCCTTTTTAGTTACATTTTGAAAGGAGAAACAGATCAAAAGAAAAAAACATGAAAAAATAAAGGAAGTGAAAAGAGTATATTTCCATCTGCATTTGCACTTCATCAGTTCTTTCTCTGGATGTGGACAGAATTTTCCATCCTAAGTCCTTTGGAATCGTCTTGAATCATTCTACTGTTGAGAAGAGATAAGTCATTGCTAACTGATCATTGAGCAATGTTGACATTTTGTATCTGTTCTTTTTTAAAAATTTTCCTTTTTATTAATTAATTTATTTTTAGTTTTCAACATTCACTTCTACAAGATTTTGAGTTCCAAATTTTCTCCCCACCTCTCCTCTTCCCCCACCCCAAGATGACTTGCATTCTGATTACCCCTTCCCCCAATGTGCCACTCCCTTCTATCATCCCCATCCCTTTCTTGGCCCCTTCCCCTTCTATTTTCCTGTAGGGCAAGATAGATTTCTATACCCCATTGTCTATATATCTTATTTCCCAGTTGCATGTAAAAACAATTTTGAACAAATTATTTTTAAAACTTTGAACTCCACATTCTCTCCTTTCCTCCCTCCCCACCCACCCTCATTGAGAAGGCAAATAATTCACTATAGGTTATACATGTGTATTTCATGCAAGATACTTCCATAACAGTCAATCTTGTGAAAGATTAACTATATTTCCCTCCATCCTATCCTGCCCCCCATTTATTCTATTTTTTCCTTTGACCATGTCACTCCTCAAGAATTTGCTTCTGATTACTCCCTCCTCCCACTTGTCCTCCCTTCTATCATCGCTCCCTCTCTTATGACACTTTCTTTTTTTTTACCCAAAAGTGCAGTGGTAAGAAGGTGGGAGTCAGAGTCAGGAAGACCTGAGTCTGAATTCTGCTTTCACACATTCTCACACCTAGTGTCCTCATTTTTAAAATGGGGACAATAACAGCCCCTTCCTCACAGAATTGTTGTGGGGATCAAGCAAAGTAAAAGGAAAGTTACTGGCAGGGAGTCCGGTTTGGAAAGAGAGAGAGACACAGAGACAGACAGAGAGAGAGAGGACATTCCTTGTATATCTCTCAAGGCTTGGAGTGACACTATAGGCGTGAATTCTGCCCACATCTCTTGGAGGAACTGGAAACTCCAGGTCTTGGTGCAAGACCTGGGAGGGGTGTTTGTGTCATTTAGGGTTGGGTGGAACCCAATGTTATCTGACCCTTAGACTCTGCAAATCATGGTTAAGTTGCTCAGTCATGTCCAACTCCTCATGACGTCTTTTGGGGTTTTCTTGGCAAAGATACTAGATACTTCACCATTTCTTTCTCCTGATCATTTCCCAAATGAGGAAAGTGAGATGTCTGAAATCAGATTTGAACAAAGGAAGTAAGAGCCTTCCTGAGTCCAGGCCCAGCACTCTAACCCCTGTGCCACGTAACTGCCCTTGAAAATCATTAAAGTGCCGTAAAAATGCCATATTGCTACTAGTTGAGCTCAGAAAGCATCATAAGCAGGTTGGGAGCCCTGGGTTCCTCCCCCATAGCAACTCACTATTCCCAGGACTAACCCCTAGAGGGGCCATACATAGGAATGCAGACACAGCTAGTCACGCCCAGCTAAAGGAGGACACAGAATTTCCCAGGCGTGTCCTCTACTGGCAGACAAATGAGGAAGCAGCAGTAAGAGAGGCTGACAAGTTCTCAGCCGGGGAGGTGCTGCCTGCCCTGGGACTCCTGGGATGGAAGGACGCGGTGCGGGCTTCCTCCAGGGTGCATGTGCGCGGAGGCTGGCCAGTGGCTGAGGAGAGGACTTGGCTCGAGACGGAGGCAGGACGTCGGGAAGGCTCCGGCACGGCCATCCTTTCGGGGGAGGCTCGGGAGAGCCCGGCTCCACTGTGGGTGCAGGTAGGTGTCACTTACAGTAAGAAACAAAATTCCAGGAAGGGCATCATCCCGGGCGCATGGAGCTTAAATCCGCTCACCAGTAATATTCATTCTATGTCGGTGGGAGTCGGAACTCTCGGAAGGTTTGCGGGGCGCTCTGGGATGAATCCTACCCACATCTCTTGGGGAACCTGGAGCGAAGCGAAGGAGGGATGTTTGAGCCATTTTTGTTTGGGTGGGGCATCTAGTAACTCAATCCAAACCTTGGTTGGAGAGGAGAAGATTTCTTAGGATTTGGATGTATGTCTATGGCGGGGTGAAGAGAGGAGGAGAAGGGAGAAAAAACCTCCTAGGCGGAATCTTATTAATGGGAACTGTTAGGGACCTAAGATGGAAACACTCCTAAACATTTATCCCCAATGCATAATGCAGCGTGTTGGACCTAGAGTTCCTCGGAGGAGAGGGCTACTCAGAATCTAGCTTTGCCTTGCACATCTTTTCTCCAAGAAAACAGAGGCTGTCTTCCAGTTGCACACACTGTCACCCCTGGTTGTTTCTCTGGGCCCCCATCCTTTGGCTTCGACTACTTCGTGGAGATCCCAAAGCCTGAAAAGCTGGGTGATTCCAGGTTGCTGCAATTAGCTCTCAAGCACACCCTGCTCTCTTTGTAGCCAAGCATGGTGATTCTGTCCTGGCTTCTTCCCGGTTTCATCGTGACTTTTCTTCACTTTGCCAGAGTAGGTGAGTTTAACTTAGCAAATAAGCGTTAGGGAGTTGCCTTATGAACTTTGCCTTTCAGAATCTCTCCACCTCCTTGAATTCTAAGATTGTCCCATGACAGATCTTCACCAGTTAGAACTTTGAAGAGAAGTCCATACTGACCAAAATTCTGTGTGATTACAGATTCTGAAGTTAGAGACTTTAAAAATAGCTTAATCCAAGCACCTCATTTTACTTATTAGAAAGCTAAGACCTAGAGAGCTTAGATTTGTCTTAGGTCACAAAAGAATAAATAATAAAGCAAGAATTCAAACCCAGGTTTTCTGGTCATCCAATCAGGACTCTGCATTCCACCCTGAATTGGGTTCCAATCCACCTGGAGGCAGAGAACTTGGATTTGAATTCTTGCACGTTGGAGAAAGGATGCTTAATATTAGAGGAGTTTTTTAAATTACAAATTATTTTATTCATTCACCAAAGTGAATAGAACTTATATCTGGATACAATTAGGTTAATTATTATGTTATTAATATGTATTATGTGAAGTGAGCCAAGCTATTTGAGATCTCATGTTGAAAGTCATAGTATGAGATTTATAATATACTTAGGAAAACATTAATGAAAATTCTCCCTTACTATGTCAGACCCTATAAGAGGTTAAGTGAAATGAATACATTTGTGATCTTGAGGAAAGTTAAAGGAAGTATGAAATAGAAGTGGTTAGTTTCAGGAAATTAAGGAATTTACAAAAATGACCTTTAAAATGTACTAACTGGAATTTGAGGGAGTTCAATTTATGGGGAAAACAAAACAAAAAGAAGTCTTAGAATCTGACATAGTAAAGTACCCAATTGTGAGGAAGGGGCATAGACAAATAGACTGAAGGTATGGTTCATCAGTAGATTAAATTTTGAACTACATCTGAAAGAGGTCAGAAAATTAGCTTGTCAATATGAAAGATAACACTGAGATAATGGTACATATGGAAGTGAGAGGAAGTAATTGGTGTATATCTGACATCTTTGAAGAGCTTCAGGATTTCATGCAACTAACTGAAGCTTCCTCTACAGATCTGTACATTGTCCTTATTTTCAGACATTCACTTTGTTTAACTTTAGCTCTGAATGATCATAAACCAATTAACACACATTGTCAGCTTCCCAAGGAACCCTTGTGTTGACTAAAGGATCAAGGGAAGGCACCTAAGGTGATTGAATACTTATAGAATGAATAAAAGAAAGAATGAAGAATTTTCTTTGTATCTCACCCTTCCTTTTTCTGCTCTTTTCCCAATAGAGAATTGCAAAGTCAGCAGAGAAAGCCAACATTTTGTGGCAGGGCAACCTTTTGCTCTTTCTTACACAATCATAGAAGTGAATGGGAATGTGACTTGCTATAAAAGTTCTAGCAAAACTCCAATAACTCCAGACAGAAATTCTAGAGTCCACCAATATCAGGGTTGGATTTTATTTCTTCCTTTGATATTGGAAGACTCAGGAATATATCAATTTGCCATAAGGTAAGTTTGCAGTTTAAAACAAAAAAAAAAATGCACTCAAAAGATGCTGTATTTGTTCTATTGTAGGAAAACTCTACTTAAGCAGAGAAAATGAGATGGTGAATTCAATGCTGTATTCTTATTATTGTGGTATAGTTGAGTTGAGATCATGAGATCCAGAACTGGAGAACCTGAGAGAGTTCAACCCTGACAAACTGATTTTTTATCTAAGAGTTTGTCAATTTGGCAATTGGAACATATTTTCTGTAGAACCAGTGCTATAAATATTGATTAGATTCTACTGTAGACCATCCGAAAAGCTAACTCAACCATTAATAGAGCTGTACTGCACTTTGATGCTATAGTCAATCAATCAATAAACATTTATTAAGTACATACTCCAGGTACTGCCAGGTACTGTACTAAATGCTGGGACCACAAAAATAATCAAAAGACAATCCCTGTCCCCAAGAAGCTTACTATCTAATGAGGGAGACAATAAACAAACAAGCTAGATGCATGATAAATAGGAAATAACAGAGAGGAGTCACTAGAACTGAGAGGAGTGTTCAAAAGCTTTCCTGTCGAAGATAGGATTTTAGTTGGCACTTAAGAAAGCCAGAGAAGTCAACAGGTAGAGATGAGGTAGGAGAGCATTCCAAGCATGGAGAAGAGCCAGAGAAAATACCCAAAGCTGAGAAATGGAGTTTTATTCATGAAATATCAAAGAAACTAGTGTCACTAAATCAAAGATTTAGTTAGTAGGGAGTAAAGTGGAGGAAGATGGGAAAAGTAGGAGAGAAGATTATGAAGCAGAGGATTTTGTATTCAATCCTGAAGGCAATAGGGAGCCACTGCAATTTATTTTGAGTAGGAACTTCAAATGTCAAATAGAGGAATTATTGGAGTTGATTGAACGAGAGCCTGACACACACCTGTACTTTAGGAAAATCCTTTTGGCAGCTATGGAGAGAAATGATTGGAGAGAGAAGAAGGTGGAGGCACAGCAACCAATGAGGCAGCCTTTGCAGTAGTTTAGAGGAGAGGTGCTGAGGGCCTCAAATGGCTGGTGTTGATGTGATTAGACAGAAGCTGTGGAGGCAAAGATGATAACACTGAGCAACGGGAAGGCCATGAGGGGTAAAGGAGAGGGAGGAGTCCATGGTGATACCAACAGTTTGCAAACCTGGGAAACTGGAAGGATAGTGGTTCCATTAACAGAAACAGAGAGGTTCAGAGGCGGTGTGAGTGGAAGGAGTAAGATAATGAGTTCTCTTTGGGAATTGCAGAGGTTGAATTACCTGTGGGAGATCCAGCTTGAAGCGTTCATAGGTGGCTGGTGATGTGAGACTATAGCTCAGGAGAAAACTGGGATATATAAATGTATCTACATAGACATAATATTATACATATTCCTACATATAGATATAAAAATGCCAGTTTTATACCATATATATTATATAAATACCTATGTTTCATATATATATATACATATATATATGTATATATATATATATATACACACACACACATATAGATATAGATATAAAACTGGATAAATAGATTTGGAGTCATCAGCACAGAGATGAGATTGCCCAGACAGAGCAAATGTAGAGAGAGAATAGAAGCTGACCCAGGAGAGAGTCATTGGGTTTATAGTTGGGGACCTGATCTTGCACTGATAAAGAGTCAGACTGGTAGTAAGAGGATCAAGAAAAAACAATTTCTTGAAAAACTCAGAAAGAAGAGAATATTCAGGAGGAAAGGATGGTCAAACGTATTACATGCTTCAACAAGGTCAAGAAAGATGAGGATTGGGGGTGGGGGTAAACCATGAGATTTATTTGTTATGATCATTGGTATTTTTGGAAAAGGTAGTTTAGTTGAGTGATGAGGTCAGAAACCAGACTAGATTTCTATTAATTAGAGACTTCTTTGTTACAGAAGATAATTGAGCATGACTTTTTAAATATCTTTTAACTATGACAAGTATGGTGCTCCTCATAGTCATTTGGACAGAAATTATGCTGGATGGCAGAGATGTCCCTGGTGACCTGTGAGATCTTTTAAAATTGCAGTGTTTTCTGTGTGCCAGATAGTCAACAATTATTGATTGATTGATTGATTGGCACTTATGACTCTGACTCAAGGACTGTGTTATAACTCTGCTGTTTTACTTACAGGAATTTAGGTAGCTGTCAGAACATCTTCGTGAACCTAACTGTTCAACATAGGAGTAGTGGTTGGTGTGGTGACTCCAGCAAAGACCTAGCAGGGCTAGCAGATAACCACAACCAACAAACAATATATATGGGGACAGCTAGCATTCTTAGATGCCATATAGTTACTTTTCCAAACGGTACTTTAAGCCCAATACAGTGGTATAAGGTAAGTGCTAATATTCTCATTGCTTTCTCTCTTTTTCTGCGTCCACCTTACCCTCCTTTCTAGTACCAAATTTAAGTTTTGAGACAGGGTTGCTAAGGAGATGAAAAGCATAGGATCATAACAGACATCAAATACCTGAAACCCATGTCATATAAAGGAATTCCACTTTTACTTATGGTGACCCAATATTGGTAAGACATTAAATGTTTAGATCTCCCCCTCATTTAAGATTATTCCTAAGATGCAAGAGATAACACATGGGGCAATTTAAACAAAGTTGTTTTGAAGAAAGTTGAACCCAACAAGTGTTCTTTTAATAGATGAATTAACATTGTTTAAAAATCATAGTTTTCTTCCTTGGAAGCTTAAGCAGTTTAAAGTAGTGAAAAGAATACTGCTCTTTGAGTCAAGAAACTTGGGTTTGAATCTTGACATTAACACTTGGGAGCTTTGTGACCCTGGACAGCTCACTTAACTTCTCTGAGTTTCAACTTCTCCATATATAAATTGTGTTTAATAATACCTGCACCACAACCTTTCAAAGATATTGAAAAGCAAGCACTTCGTAGCCCTTAAATTACAATGTAAACATGGTTGGCCACAATAATTTTATCATTTAGTTGTTCAATATTTTTTCAGTTGTGTCTGACTCTTTGTACCCTATTTGGAGTTTTCTTAGCAAAGATACTAGGATGGTTTGCCATTTCCTTTTCCAGTTCATTTTACAGATGAGGAAGTTGAGGCAAACAAGACTAAGTGACTTGCCCAGGGTTACCCAACTGGTACATTTCTGAGGCTAGGTTTGAACTCAGTTCTTCCTGACTCCAGGCCTGGCACTCTATCCACTGCACCATCTAGCCACCAATTTTATCATACCTATGGGGGAAAAAGACTTTTATCTAGGCTTCCTCTTTCCCCCTCTTTTCCTTCTTCCACATATTAGCATTGAAGGGAACAAAAATATTTTCTTACTTTAATATGTCATTGGATCCACCACCTTCTTGATGTAGATACTCACTTGAATGATAACATTGATCTCCACTCATCTTTTCCATGTAATTCTTGTTCAGGACCTATCTATAAATCCATAACAAGGACTACACCTTCCTCCTGTCATCTCTTGACGTTGCATGGAGAGTAATGAGCACACAAGCTACCCGTCACTCTCAATGTATGACAGAGTCTTTTTCTCCCCCAGTGATATATTTCTATAATGACATCCTTTATGCCACTTTTCCTGGGAAATTGCTCATTTATAATGTGTTACAGTCTTTCCTCACCCACCATGCACATCTCCATTCACTTTTGTGTGACCTTCAACCTCAGTTCTTTGGGAAATGTGTATTCCTTGTCAAGTCTAAAACATCACCATAAAATTATTAACATTAAAACATATGGTCCCTTGTTTCATGGAGTGTTGAGGTCATTAAAAGAACTTGGGACCATTTCCTAGGGGTGGCTAGGTGGCATGGTGGATAGAGTATTTGGCCTAGAGTCAGGAAGACTCATCTTTTTGAGTTCAAATCTGGTCTCAGACATATACTAGCTGTGTAACCCTGGACAAGTCACTTAACTCTGTCTGCCCCAGTTTGCCCCTAACAAAATGAGCTAGAGAACGACATGGCAAACCACCCCAGTATCTTTACTAAGAAAATCCAATGGGATCATATCTTAAAAGAAATCAAGGTAAACAGTGAGAGAGAAATGGAGTGGAAGGAGAGAGGGTGAAATGGAATGGGATAAATTATCTCTCATAGAAGAGGCAGGCAGGAGTCTCCTTAATGGAGGGAAAAAGAGAGC
>CM053771.1:381872245-381908860 GCA_028658325.1 Potorous gilbertii
CAGATATGGCCTACATTGAATCGCCTGCCTTCCCAAAGGGAATGGGTGGGGAGGGAGGGATGGGGAGAAACTGGAACTTAAAGTTTTAGGATCAACTGTTGAGTATTGTTCTTGCTACTAGGAAATAAGAAATACAGGTAATGGGGAATAGAAAGCTATCTGGCCCTACAGGACAAAAGAGAAGATGGGGTAAGGGAAGGGAGGGATGATAGAAGAGAGGGCAGATTGGTGATAGGGGAAATTAGAATGTCCAGTGTATTGGGGAGGGGGGAGGAGACAAATGGGGAGAAAATTTTGAAACCCAAAATCCTGTGAAAATGAATGTAAAAAGTTAAATAAATTTATTTAAAAAAAAAAAAGAAAATCCAAAATGTGGTGACAGAGTCAGACACAACTGAACAACAACAACAAGTTTTCTAAAGTAGTCTCTCTTCCTGCCCTTTAGTTCTGGTTTCACTTCACTGTCTATTTGCACTGTCTGTCCAAAATATTTGTTTTGATGGACAGGTGCTATGGGCTGTCTTTTTAACTATACAATACAATCTGGACAAGAGTCACTTCTTCCATAGGATTTTCCCTGTGTGATTAGTTAAGCCAAAGTCTTTCGGGTGATTATAGATTTCAGATAGAAGACTCATTATTTTGAGGCTTGATGCAATCGACACAGTAAACAGGAGCATTTAGAAAGACATCTCTAGGGAATTTCATTCACTTGGACTCTGTACATTGTCCATGACAGTGGCAGACACTTTGAACAATCAAAGATAATTTTGATTGATGATCCTTTTAATATCAATCCTACTAACCAATCCAATAACTCTAGAGGCTTGTTGACTAGGATTATTACCTTTGGCAAATCTTTCAAAGATTTTTGTATAATTTTGGTAGATGCATTGCAGACACCCTGGTAGAAGGGAACCTTTAAGATGTTGATTTACTCTAAGAATCAAATGCTTATGTACAGTCAATAAATGGTAAATATAATGGGCTTGTAATCTTTATGCTTTCAACCGGCTGCGTGACTGTAAAGATGTAGTCTCCTTTTGTGAAAACCTATGTGTTCCCTTCTCAAGCCTTCATTAAAATTTCCTTCAATACTTGTATTGGTTATCCACTTTAAAATGCTATAGAGGTGCAAAAGTAGGTCTATGAGTCAGTATTTATTCATATCTGTCAGTCATCTTTTGGAGCAGTAATTTTTTTCCCATGTTTTTGTTATCCTTCTTTCTCTTAGGGATCTTGAGAATAAATCCTTTAACATCCTCAACATTGTATCCCCTCCAGCACTGGTGTCCTATAATCATACTTGGTCTAATCCAGCCACTCTTCCCATCTTTGTTTTTTTTGGTGCCATTTTCACAAAGCAAACAGGGGGCTGCGATATTGGATTCCAGTTGCCCTTGAAAGTGAAGAGAGTGTGTAACACAACTTTTTGCAGATATTTTCCATATGTCATCTTTCATGCCCTACCATTCTGAAATGTCCTAGGGATAACTTGGCTTAATTGGTCCTTTTGCCAAGCTTTATTGATAATTCCTTTCTTTCTCCACTGCCTCTCATTGTTTTATGACATTCTAGTTTTCATAATCTTTTCCAATCTTACTCGATAAAATTTTGACAAAATAGTTCACATTCTAAACCTTTGCCTTTGACTGACATATCTTTTTCCTTGACGAGGAGGGCTAGGGTTGCTTTCCGATGTTGTTTCTAGGGTCTTTGATTCTCCTTAGGAAGGCAATTGATTTCCACTGCTTAAATGTTTTTAGGAAATTATTGTAATTGATGTTGATTTCTGTTCTTCCATCTACTTTCCATTTTTTTGGATTTGCAAGTTGATTAATATAGAAATATCCCCACCTACCACTTTGTACCTCTAAATTCTACTGATTTGTCTTCACAAATTTTGATTTCATGTTCATTTTATAGACAAGGGAGCTAACTGAAGTTCAGAGAAATTGACTTGACCAAGTTCATACAGCTAAACCTCAAATTCTTCTTTTCTAATTCCAAACCCAAGGCTCTCTCCAATTCCTTGGCAACTTAACTTCAACCTGCCCATTCCTTTTTAACTATCTGGCAATCATAGAATTGTGAAGCAGGAAATGACCCCAAATCATACAGTTCAGTACGGTCTTAGTGGTGGGTATGGAGCACAAGTCTTGTAACTTAAGTTCCATTCTATTTTCTTTATATCACATTGTCTCTATTGTTGGCCTTTTGCATATCTTGATTCAGACTAAGACTTCTTTATGATTATTCAGTCATATCTGACTCTTCATGAACCCATTTGGGGTTTTCTTGGCAAAGACACTAGTTTGCCATTTCTTTCTTCAGCTTATTTCACAAATGAGGAAACAGAGAAGCACAGTTAAATGATTTGTCCAGTCATATAGCTAGTAAGTATCTGAAGACAGATTTGAACTCAGAAAGATTAATTTCCTTAACTCCAAGTTTGGCACTCCTTCCACTGTACCACCTAGCTGCCCACTTAGCCTCTCTGTATCATATTCTAGCTGTCTATTTTTGTAGAGCATTGTAAGATTTTAAATAAGGAAGTTCACAGATCTGACTTGTTAAAATAGAAGTGTACCTATTTTCAGTTCATGAGGTAGCTTGCCATGCTGCAGTAACTTTCTGACTTTCTTTTTGTCTTTTCTTTCCTGTGTTCATTTACGCCATTCCCCTTGACCCTTAACATCAGTACCATTTTTGTTTTCTGCTAGAAGCTACTGATTGCATGAATCTTCCTTTTTCTTTCCAAACTTTATTTTTGTCCTGACCCCTGATTCTATGAGCACCTACCTCATCAGAGGCAACATGAAGTTCTTTCAGGGGCTTGTACCAGCCCCTCTGTCTTAAGGAACCTAGAATTCCTTTCCTCTTGGTACTAAGTGTCCAATCTTATGTATGACTAGGAATACTGTGTCTTTTACTTCCTTTATGTCACCTACAATCCCCACTGCAATGCTAACTTCTGGTAGTTACTCAATAAATACTTGCTAACCCAAAATGAATTTTTGTATTTAGGAATGTAAGCCTGTTAGAGACGAAGAGAAATATGCTTTTAGCAAATTTGATCTCTATATAAAAAATACATCAACTGAGAGTTCAGGAACGTATTTATGCAGAACAAAGCTAACATACATGGGAAAACAGTATGACATTTTAAATAGAATTTCTACAACTCTATGTAAGTATGATAATATGACCGTCATTTTCTTTGAGTATTTTCAAATGTTTCTAGTACTTGAGTTTTCCTGATATCAAGCCTAAATCAGCTTCTGTGCAACTACCACCCATTGGTACTGGTCCTGCCCTCTGGGTCAATTGGGAAAAAAAAAATCTAGTCTTTTTTTTACATAACAGACCTTTAAATACTTGAAAGACTCCTGAGTCTTCTTTTCTCCTAGGCAAACCTGGCCATTTCCTTCTGCCAACCTTCATATGATAGGGCTCTTTATCAACCTAGTTATCCTCATCTAGACACTCTTTAGCCTACAAGTTTCCTACACCTAGAACTCAACATAATAAGCCATATGAGGTCTAATGGGGGCAAAATATAGTGGAACTATCCTGATCTTATTCTTGGAAGATTACATTAGCTTTTTTAGCTGCCCTATCCATATTGCTGACTCAATAAGATGGCAGCACACAACAACGAAAGATTTTTTTTTTACAGCTGTCTTCTCTCAATGCCCCCCAATATTATAATTGTGTAGATGATTTTTTTGCACTTAAGTCCAAAATACTGCATTTAATCCTATTGAATATGTGATTAGGATCAGTCTAATAACCTAGCCTGTCAAGATCCCTTAGGGTTCTAACTGTCATCCAGTGTGTTAGCTAATCCTACAAACTTTGCATCATCTAAAAATTTGATGAATTTACCCTCGATGCCTTTATCAAAGTCATCAATTAAAATATTTTAAAAATACAAAGCAAAGCATAGATCCCTAAGGTACTATACTGAAGATCTTTTGCCATATTGACATTGAACCACAAATAGCTAATCTTTGATACTGACCTTCCAACCAGTTCTGTATTCACTTTATTATAGTTTAATCCATATTTCTCCATCTTTTCTACAAAAATTCTATGATATATTTTGCCAAAAGGTTTGCTAAAATAGAATCACACTATATCCATAGCATTTATCTCATCTCCTCTAACAGGCAAATGAGGTTGGCCTGGCAGTACCTATTCTTTAACAAGCCATGTTGGTTCTTTATAATCACATCTTTTTATATGCTCTCCAATTCTCTTTTACTTATCCATTTTAGAAGTAGTGAGTCTCTGGAACTTCCCAACCCACAGATGTAGTAGGAGACTGTAGTCAGCTTGCTACATCTTCCCCTTCAGGGTCTTAAGAGTACTTCTAGGAGATAGTGGCAGAGCACCCATTCCATTGTGTTACTGCCAATATTAGTTTCTTGTCCAAGACTTCATTAGCATTAGCAACACTTTTTTAGGTTCTTTTTGGAAGTGTCATTTGTGTACCTGTGAATCACTAGAAGTTTTTTATTTTAGTTTTTCTTGGAGCCACCTCTTGTGAAGACAGTAGACCTCTTAATTGTATGGAGTACACTGTCCTGTAATCCCCTCTAATGAGCCTTCCCTGTTGTATTCAGGTCTTTGGAGAGCAGCTTTGCAACTTATTGTAGGAGTCTTAAGAATTGTCTTAGGGGACTGGCCCTGCCGACCATCTCTGCAGAGCCAAGAAATTGACCACTTTCTTATCCATCTGTAGAGAAAAAGGAAATTTAGCTTCAGCTCTTCTTTGGCATTAATCTTTGACTATCTTTGCATATTTGTGTTGCGTGTATATATGTTTTGTATGTTTACATAAATATATATTTGTGCTGTATATGTATACATATATGTCTCTGTATATGTGTATACAGAGAGAGAGAAGAAGTTAATATTGGATTGGAAATCAATATTTCTCTGTGAATACATTTATTTCCTTACACAGAAAGTCACTTATTTTCTTTTAGAAACTAAGTATGGAGTAAGGCCTCAAGTCTTCTATCTGGGCAGGGATCCTTGCTTTTGTTTACCCCATAAACAGAAGCCTACTGGAGTTAAGATGCAGCCCACCCCCAAGGTGGGATGAATCTTGAGTCTTTGCCTCTCCTAAACAAATTTGCAGTGATCTACTCAAAAAAAAGAGGAGGGATACAAAACTTGTGAAAACCTATTTGAGATGACTTATGTTTTTCTAGCCAAGATTGCTAGAGACAGTGGGGTTCATGGGGCAGCTGCATTTTTTCAAATGTTAGAGAGGGGTACAATCAGCCACATCTGAAAAACAGCTTTCTTTCCATAGCTTCAGACTGATCCTGAGGATTAGGCCTGCCCACTAATGATGAAGAAATAGGGAGGAGCTGGGAACTATTAACGCTCTTCCTCCTTAAACTGTCCACCAATCAAGTTTGTCTTAAATTTGCCAGGGGCGGGCCATTTGGTACGCTGGAAGGCCAAGCAGAAGGAAAACATTCCTCAGTTTAAAGACACCTTCACTCTAACTCTGTCACAGACAGAAGATAGCCATAAGACTTCTTTGTTACCAGGCTGCATGCCCCTGCTAAAAAAAAAAAGGTGTCTCACTCAAAGAATTGCCTCCGCCTGCTTTTTGTTAAATTTTAGCTGGCACATGTGTATACACATGTACACACATAAATGTAACACATTGGTGTAAAATGTTAAAGCTCATTTGTAGAATTTATTAGCCATTTTTCTTATAGAGATCTTTATAATTAAATCCCATTGTGTTTTTTTCTTAATGCTCCTTTTTTAAAAATCAGTTTTCCCACTTTGATTGCTTTTTACTGCCCCAATCTTTCCAGTTTCATTGGACATAAAGCTCATGTCACATGAGAAGCACAATTATACCCCTTCTCTCCTTGTTATGCCTGAATGATTCCCTGAACTTAACTTTTTATTATATTCAAGTCTTATATCCTAACAAAAGTCATGGTGATTTGGGGGTACCAGAAGTTGAAATGTGAATTTATGAGCTGGGATTTTTGAAATTATGAGTTTTCTTTAAAGTTCTTAGACATGGATAATTTTTTTAAATTTCCAACAAGATAGCTATGTGTTTATGTTTCTTTCCAGTAAACAAAATAGAAGGAAGGAAAGAACCTGAAATTATCTATCCAAGAAATAATTCCATTGAAGTAAAGCTTGGTAAGTAGAATGAAAAACCACTGAATCATTAACCATAGAGACTTTATAAAAAATGCTGCTATGATGCTATCATAAAAGTTTTGGAATTCTAGTCATTCTGTATTAGAAGTAACATTATAACAAGGTCTTTGAGGAACTAAAAGTCAAGATCTAGTCAAATGATGAAAAGAATAGGGCAGCTGATTGATTGGTACAGTGGATAGAGTACTGGGCCTGTAGTCAAGAAGACCCCTCTTCCTGAGTTCAAACCCAGTTTCAGACACTTAATACCTTGGGCAAGTCACTTAGCCATGTTTGCCTCAGTTTCCTCATCTGTAAAATGAGCTGGAGAAGGAAATTGCAAATCATTCCAGTATCTTCGCCAAGAAAACCCAAACGGGGTCACAGTCAGATACATTTGAAACAAATGAACAACAATAGAATTGAGTTCTATGGCGATAAAGAAAGAAGTAGTGCATAAAGTACAATCTTTCCTACCACTGACATGAAGCAATCTTTGTCTGCTAACATGCACTTCTTTCAGTAGCGTGGAAAAATTTCACGTATCCGTTGTTGGTTTATCATGGCTAATGTCTGAATAAAAATAGACACCAAGCTCTTCAGAAACTGCTTGTACAATAGTAATTGGCTTTTGAAAAGTACTTTTTATCCTGAAAGATCTCAGTTGAAAAACTAAAGAGGGAATATGTATGGCCTTGTCTCAGATATTGTCTACACTGTCTCAGTTCAGTAGTACATGAAGTTGCTGTGGTCTCTAATGTCACAGTAGATTTATCCTCATCCTCATGAGTCAAAAATGCTATCTCTCTTGAGCAAAGTATACTGAACAAATATTTATCCTGCTTGGGGAAAAAAAATACTAGCTATGATAGTTTGAGTTTCTATCTGATATTATAACCTGAAAATTCTCACAACCAAAAGCATTGTAGTGAAAGGAATGGTCATTACTAAAGATTATTTATTAAACACTCACATAAAGGTTCATAAGTTCATAGGTTTTGAAAAGTACTCTAGAGAGCTGCTTGCTTTCTTAAAATCTAAATTCTCAGACAGAGATTTAGTGACACTGATATATCAATGAGCCAAGACCTGTAAGAAATGTTAACTTTCAAACAGTGCTGGAATTTTCCTTTTAAAAATATCATAAATAATTTGAAAGGAATCTTTAAAAAATTCTACAAGACTACAGCTGATACCGATTTTGTTGCAAATGAGATCCCAACTTAATGGACATAAATTGAGCAGAGAGAAAGTAATGTGTTGGGTTTAATTGTGGGAAAGCATAAGTCAACATGCTTAGGGAATTTTTTTTTTAAAAATTCTTCAAACCATTAGTAATTGGAGAAATACGAAGTAAAATAATTCTGATATTCCACTTCATGCACATTAGGTTGACAAAGATGACAAAAGAGGAAAATAGCAGATATTGAAAGGCACTTGGGAAAACCCAGTCCAAGTGTGAATTGTTAGTAGAACTGATCCAGCTATTCCAGAAAATAATTTGGAATTTGGCTCTAAAATTATTAGTCTATACATAACTTTTGATTATTAAGCCTATACCTCAAAGAGATCAAAGCAAAAAGAAAAGGGCTCATATGTACACAAATATTTATGGCAAGTTTTTCTCTGTAAGTCCCAAAGTAGAAAAAAGGGACACTCACCTACTGGGGAGTAGCTAAACAGAATGGAATTATTGAGCCATAGGGAATTACATAATTGACAGTTTCAGAGGAAATTATAAATCCCTGTATGAACTGATGAAAGTAAAGTGTGCAAAACTAGGAAAATAATTCCTATAAAGATTAAAAACATCATAGAGAAAAAGTTTTGAAAGACTTTAGAATTTTGATTAATACAATGAGAAACCATGAATCTAGAGGACAGAATATGAGACATTATTCATCTTCTGCCTAAAGATTATGTGCTTAAAATGCAGAGAAAGACATGCATTTTCAGGCATGGTCAATGTGGATATTTGTTTTGCTGGATTGTGTGCAATTTGTTTATTTTTTAATTGTTTAATGGGACTAATGGGAGTGAGTGATTATAAATATTTGGAAAAAAATATGTAGATAACCTGAAATTTTGCTTGCAGAATGATACGTTCTGATTTATGGCCCTTTGATCTACTCTACTGTTTCAGGCAAACTATCCAACAACATTCTGGGCATCATCAGAAATGAAATTAGAGCTCAAGGTCAACCTTTCTAGAAAATCATGATCTCTCTGAACTTGGAATGGTGTTTGCCCTTCTAAGTACTTCATCTTAAGAAAAGCATAGCAAAGTTGGTTAAAGTCCAGAAAACAGAAACCAAAAGAAGGGATTAGCATTGATATGAGAATAAATTGCCTTTTAGATATCTCAGCAATGCAAAGATGAAGTCTAAGTAAGTATCATAATTGAGTCTTTTAAAATCATGCAAACACAGATTGGATCAAGATGAACTTCTGACTAAATCCTAAAGTTCTAGAGTAAGGAGTCTACACTGAAAAATTGGAGGAAGAAGCTTTAAGAGAACTTGTTGTTATGCAACAAGTAGAAAATAGATGAATCTTGTCACCTCAATGGTGAGGAGGTTGTAGACTAAAAAACATAAGCAGATACAGGTCAGTTTAAGAAGGGTTTGTATGCTCATGGAGTGAGTAATAGAAGTAAAAGTCCACCTTCCCCTGTGTCTAATTTTATAGATGATGAAATAGGTGTAGCAGCCTGGGCATCTCTTAATACATACTTGCTGACTGGATCCCAGGGAATGATTATCCCAAGTTTGATGTACTCTGGGGGGTCCATAGTCCTAAAACTATAGCTTATAAATCCCCACCTAGGCGAGGTATCATTGGACTGTAGATTTCAATCTGGAATGGAGAGGTTATCTAGTTCAACCCTTGTATTTTACAAATAAGGAAACTGAGGCCCAGGGCAGTTAGGCTGAAGGTCACAGAGGTAGTAAATGAAAGAGTTTGGATTCAGACCCCAGTCCTATAAATTCAAGTATAGTGCTTTTCCCACTGTACCAATTTACTTGTTCAGTCTTAACTTTTTTAAGTTTTTGATGGAAAGGGAAATGCCTTCCTTGGTGCCTCTGTCCAATATATATAGTCTTCGGCTAGGTGGATGAACCACTGATATAATCCATTTGGGATTTATGTTCTGATTTTTAAAATTAAAAAATACTTTAAATAAAAAAAATAAGTTGACTAAATAAAAATCAAACAGAATCATGAATCCCTTGGACTTGGTCCTTCTGTATCCTCTGCTTTTAATTTTGCAGGATTTTGAATATTTATTCTTGGTCAATCTTGCTTTGTAGGTTCTCCCCTTATCATAGACTGCAATATAAAAGATGGAAAAGACAATTTCAATCATAGAAGTTGGAGAGTCAATGACAGTTTTGTGGACTTTCTCAATTCTACCCGAATTAAAGAAGGAATTGAGTAAGTATTCATTGTCTTAAGAAAACTCAGAGATCTTCTAGAGCAGTCCCTCTAAATATCTCCAAAAAATGGTCACCTGATGTAACATTTCTTTTCTAATTGTTGAGAGGCAGCAAGATCTGCACAGATTCAGGCCTTGCCAATGATAAATACAGTCTTTGTGACCCTGGGCAAGTCACTTAACCCCTTTATGCTCCTGTGTAGGTAAGTCAGAGACTGTGAGTTGCAGGGATGGTGTTGATATGAATCAGTAATGGAACATAGCTCATGAAGTTCCTGTGAAGCTAGATTGTCTTCCAGTACAGGGCAGGCAATGGATATGTCCCTCATCTGATGACCCTTCTAGCTGAAAGGTAGGTTTTCATCAGTGGTGTGTTAGTGAATTGTTAGTGACCTGCTCTCTGGGGAAAAAAAAATATGCATGGCACACTTTAAGTTTAACCTGTATTAATATTTTCTCCTTCACTTTCCTAAATCTAGACAATCAACAAAACAATAAACAAAGTCTTGATTTGTAGCATTTGCTGATTCCTAAAGTGAAAATATTCACAATGAAAATTTAACAGTTGCCTCTAATGAACCAGTATGATATGACTTCAGCACAACCTTGGCTGTAGAGTACTGAATTTTCCAGCCAAAGCAATTTTTTAAAAATTTTCTAAAACCTGCTGCCAAGTTCATGGAATCAGAAGATCAGAGCTCTTAAACTGCAGTGCTCCTCTGAAACCCTGAGGACAGATGACTTGGCTAAGGTCACACAGGTAGTAAGGGTAAAAGGTAGGTTCTCTGACTCCAGTTCAGAGCTTTTTCCCCTGGGGATATACAGCAAGGTGGGCCTCACCCTCATCAGTGAGGTCACATGTTGAAATGAAAACACACAAAGGATAAGTTTTCTAAATTACACGAAGTTTAAAATGTAATTTTCTCTGTCCTTTCACAGATCAAATGTTCCTTTTGGGGAAAAATACCTTTTCTATACTGTAAATATCAGCTTCTCAGAGGTGAGACAGGAAGATTATGACCGTCCTTTTATATGTATGTCTGGATCATCAGCAGCATTTATTATGCTCAAGCATCCAGGTAATGTGCCAAAATGTTATATGTAATTTGGAATATGCCGAATTAAATTTTATAAAGGAAATTGATGTGAGAGAAGTGAGATTGAATGTTTCAAGTTCCATTTTTTAAAAATTATCTTTGCTTTTAAACTAATATTTCTGTGATGTAATAGAATAAAAAAAAGATTGTACATGAAACTTATCTATTTTGTACAACTTTCTATTCCTTTTAAATATATAATTATCGTGTAAATTTCTTTTTTTTCTTTTTTTCTTCTTGCCTCCCTTCCCCCCCATCCCCCACCTCACTGTAGAGGTGGCTACAATTAGACACAATTATTAACAATCCAAAGTTGGAGTTTGTCTCTAACAGGGTTTCTGGATTCTGCCGTAATATTGATGTGTTGTTTTTTTTTTAAAGAATTCAGGTTAGTGTAAATGTTTGCTTACTACCATGAATTGCATCTAGTACTTACAGCCTATGATGTGTTTCACTTGTGGTTTGCAATAATTAGTTTCTTCCCTTAGTGATGAGTCATTAGAATTTGTGCTCAAATTCTCTATGACATAACTATTCAAAAATTTCCTGTAACTGATTTATTGACTCAGTTGGTTACGAGTTCTCCAGATCTGTTTCTGCTCCCAGAAGATCCTTCAAGCCATTCCTTTCTATATATGCAGCATCTTTCTTGGTTCTCCTCTTTCATAGAATCATGGATAGTTAGAGTTTGGTGGGATTCTGGAGATCTAACTTTTATTTTACTGATGAGGAAAATGACATCATGAAAGATTAAGTGATTTGTCTCTCCTCCCCTCTCCTACTCTCCCTTCTCCTCTCCCTCTTTCTATCTTCCCTTCCCCTTCCCTCAGCTTTTCTTTTACCTCCCCCCTGTATATACCAAGGGACAGTTAGGTGGAACAGTAGACAGAGTGCTTAGCCTGGAGTCAGGAAGACTCATCTTCTGAAGTTCAAATCTGGCTTCAGACACTTAATAGCTGTGTGACCCTGGACAAGTCACTTAACCCTTTTTGCCTCAGTTCTTCATCTGTAAAAGGAGCTGGAGAAGGAAATGGCAAACCATTCCAGTATCTTTGCCAAGAAAACTCCAAATGGGTCATGAGAAGTTGGGCAGGACCGAACAACAACAACTGTATATAGCAAGCACCTCCTATGGATAAAACAACTGGGGAAGCTCAGGTGTACCTGAAAAACCTGGAATGGCCTCTTGTGGGAGGTGGCATTTGAACTGAGCTTCAAAGGAAACTAAAGTTTCTAAGAGCAGAGATGAGGATTGCATTCTAGGCATGGGCTACAGTTTTTGCAAAGGCAATGGGAGAGGAAACGGAATGATGTAAGTCAGGACAGCAAGAAGTTCAATTTGACTATATTGCAGACTGCATAAAGGGAAGTACTATATAATAAACATGGTCAAACAGGATGGAGTCAAGTTGTGAAAGTCTTTAAATACCAAAAAATATGAACTTGTATTTTATCGCAGAGGTAATATGGAGCCAGTAGAGCAGGGTAGTGACATGGTTTCATTCCCTGGGAATTTATGCCCTTGCCCTGGCTTGTTTCTTTCTGTCCTATTTAGTTTGTGTGAAATGTATTCCCTAGCTTGCTGTTAAGGTTGATTCTTGCCTTTGGTACAATGCTAAACTTCTTCATTTCTTGTTCTAAATTGTTTTCTTAACTTAATTTCTCTAGTGGCCATTAGCCCTCAGTGACTGGTGCCATATATACTTGAAGCCCTTGGGCAAAATATTAGTCACTTTCAATCAGAAACCAAAACCAGTTTTGAAGTCTATAGTCCCTTTAGGACCTGTTCTCTGAGTTCCAATTTCCTGAGAATCACCTCCCTCTTTTAACTAGAGCAGAGGTGAATACCTGCTAATGTAAGATTCAGGTTGCCAGTGACTTGTATTCCACTGAGATCTCTTTCATGACTCTTCATTCAAACACTTCCTAGGAAGTGGTCTGTCAGTATCCTGTAACTTAAAATTCTATGATGCCATAATAATTCTATCATACTTTAAAATGAACAGACATAATTCCTACTGGATGATGCCATATATATGTACTGAAAGAAAATGTGTCTGGTCCTTCTCTTGATCCCAAAATGCATTTTTCAAGATGGCTGATCAGAAAGAACTGTAGTGGTGAAAAGAGTATTGCATTGGAAGTTTGAAAACCTAGATTCATTTCCAAATTCTTCCTGTGAAAAATTAATGAAAGGAGCAAGAGAACAGGAAGTGTGGGGCTGAATGAATCAGTTTCAGTTTTCCTGCTTTTTAGGAAGAAGAGTAACACTGAGTCCTCAGGCCAAGAGAAGGTTCAGGGGATAATGATATGCTTGAAGTGGACGTTCCATGATTCTTCTCTCCTTTAAACTCTCACATTCTTCCTTGTGAGTTCTTCTATGAGCCAACCGGAGATGCCCACTTTTTAATTCCATTTCTTCATATGATTTACCTAACTATGTTGGAAGGTCATCTAGATGATCCTCCAAGGGTACTGATTAAAATGTTTTGAGTTTCTTTTTCCTTTTGCTATCATCTTCCTTTCTTCCCCACTCCCTTGATCTACCTTTTTTTTTCTTTTTTCTTTTCTTCTCTTTCCTTTTTTTGGGGGGGTCTCTTTGGAATTTTGTGACAAGACAGAGTAACTTCTCTCTTGTAATTTTATTTCTCTATCCTACCATATTCACATTCCCCAGATGAGAAGAGAATATAAACTTTACAGGGTTCATATGAGAGCTTGTAGATTGTAGCTGGAGCCACAGATCTCAGAGAAAATAACCAATTGACCAGCCTTTATTAAGCATATGCCAGATAATTTTCCCATGTTCAACAGAAGTCTTGACAACCAATTTCTATTGTTGTCCTTATTGTTAACAGTAGACTTTTAAATTAAGCATGTGTTTTCAGACATATTATTCTTTTAGACTATTGTTAAAGACTATTTCACAGTTTATGATAGAAGAGACAGTATTAGAGTCAGGAATCTGAGGTTTTTTTAAGTTTTTGCAGGTAGTAAAACATTGTTTGATATACATTATGAGCTCTTCCTTGTGAATTCATTGACTAAGCCTCTGGGAAATATTTCCATTATTGGTACTAGGTTCTACTATTGGGGAAAAAATTAAATTCACTGTAGTAGAGGTTGACCAGGAGCAACTTTTCTGTCTCCAGTCCCCCCAAAATGCCTCTTTCCAGGGGAGAGAACACTTTTCCAAAGTGTTTTCCAAGAACCTGATGCCATTTCTTGGTTTCATATTTTAAAAATACTTGGAACATCATATTTATCATCCAACAGACTTTAAACAGCCATAATTTGTGATTTGTTAGTGACCCCTTTTAAACACATTCTACAGTTATGTTTGTATTTTTGACTTTCTCTTTTTGTGTAGCTCCAGATGTTCAAGGGTACCTGATAGGAGTACCCATTGTTGTGTTGTGTGTGATTACATTTGTTGTGTGCACCTACCATGTTGTCAAGGTTGATGTTGTGCTTTGGTATCGGAGTACCTTTCATTCTACTTTGGGTAAAGAAGGTAAGTTTGAATGATTAAAAAAAAATTATCCTGTCATCAAGTGTCTTTTTTTTCAATCTGGACATATGATTTCATTGGTGTAGGGAGCTCCTAGTGAGGAAATTGCCTTCATATTGAGAACTTCTGCAACTTATAGTCTTTAAGAGCTGTTCAGAGCACAAATAAATTAAGTGACTTACTCAGTTACACAGTCAGTCTGTGTCAGAGGCAGGCCTTGACCCCAGGTCATCCACCAAATATGGCATAATTAGTAATTGATCATCCATCAATATGTCCATTTAACCATTCTCCATCTTAGTAGAAGGCAAAGGTGTCACAGTGGGATAGGGTTCTGGTCTTGGAGTCAGGAAGTTGTTGTTCATTTGTTTAGTTGTATCTGATTCTTGGTGACCCCATGGACCATAGCACACCAGGCTCTTCTATCTTCCACTACCTCCCAAAGTCTATTTATCCAAGTTGACACTATCCGTGACGTTATCCATCCATCTGTTGTCTCCTTCTCCTTTGGCCTTCAGTCCTTCCCAGCATCAGTCTCTTCCAACAAGTCCAGTCTTCTCATTATGTGACCGAAGTAGTTAAGCTTTAGCATTTGTCCTTCCAATGAATAGTCCAAATTAATTTCTTTAAGTAATGATTATGGTTTGATCTCCTCACTATCCAAGGAACTCTAAAAAGTTAGCACCATAATTTGTAAACATCATTTTCCTTATAGTCCAACTCTTCATAGTCATAAACTTGAGTTCAGATCTGAACTCAGACACTAGCTCACGGAGTAACTGTAGGCAAGTTATTTAATCTCTATTTGCCTCAATTTCCTCAACCATAAAATGGAGATAACAGCACCTACTCCACAGAGTTGGATTTAGCACAGTTCCTGGCACACATAGTAGATGCTTCACAAATGCTTACTCCTTTCCCTTCCCCCTAAGTAGATACATATGGATGAGCCTTTTCCCTTGACTAAATGACTGACTTGTCTTAACTGTTTTGTTAGTAAGACTCAAAACAATGTGGTCCTACCAAAAACCTTTATTTCTTTAAACCTTTAATCTCATTCTTTCACCTCCTCCTTCCTCATCCTCTTTGAGTCTTTTGAACTATGGAGATAATACAGTGTCATAAGGAAAAAGGAATTTAGCTATCCACAGTATAATTTGGGTTGGTAAGTAAGTCTAGAGGAGCAGTAAGTAAGTAGTAAGTAAGTCTAGAGGAATAGTGACAAAGTGAAATAGAAATGAGAGCAGCTATGCTGTATATGAGGCAGTTGGTACACAAGTGGATAGAATGCTGCTCCTGGAGTCAAGAAGATTTATCTTCTTAAGCTCAAATCTGGTCTCTGACACTTATCAGCTGTGTGATCCTGGGCAAGTCACTTAACCCTGTTTGCCTCAATTTCCTCATTTGTAAAACAAACTTGTGAAGGAAATTGGCAAACCACTCCAATATCTTTGCCAAGAAAACCCAAAAGGGGGGTCACTAAAGGTCAGACAGTGAAAATGACTGAACAGTAATCCCTCCATAAGGATCCCTGCAGACTATATGCTGACTTAGAAAATCACACTTTAACATGTTCTATGGCATTTTCATTTATTTTGTTAAGTATTTCCCAACTACATTAAGCTAGTCCTACTTCTGTCTGTGATACAAACCACAGGCAGCATTTTGACTCCTCTGATCCAGAGGATTATGCTGAAGGGGAATGGAGGAGTAATTTAGATTTATACTTTTTTTAATATGAAGGGGGAAAACAGCTAGATACTTAGAAAATTTTGTTACATGCTTAAGAAATAGAAAAGAATAATTTATAATGAATACATTCATCATTTATTTATTTGTAGAATCTGTTGTTGTAATGCTCCCTCAAGTGCTTGAAAAGAGTTTCTTAGCTTTTCCCTTTAGATTACTTTCTTTCTGCACTGCTGTATGTTCTACACAAGCAGTTATTTAATTTACTTGTCTTCCCCATTAGTAGGTAACCTTCTTGAAGGGAGAGACTGTTTTTGCATTTCTTTGTATCCCAAACTCTACACACCTTATCCGACACATAATAAAATAGGAATAGAGTCTGAGCCCATATCATTGACATATGGAACTCCTAGGTAAGGAAATTACCATGTTCTCTTCAATTTAATGTCTTTGTTTCCTAGAGAGCAAGGAACTAAGTGACTTGACCACAGTGACAATATATGTCAGAGTAGGCCTTGAACTCAGGCCTTCCTGGCTTCTAGGCTGGCTTTTTATCTACTAAACAATGCTATCTTAAAAAATGTATGCATATTCTTTGACTGACTGTCACCCTAAAATGGATTCACCACCCATACTCCTGCCTCACCACACTTTTGCTTCTCCTACCCCTTAGCCAAAGATTGCGAAGCACCTATAGGGGCTATCTGCAGAAAATTTGCATTGGGAAAACTAGTCTGGAGGATTAAATGGAAGAGGAGTGGAAAAGGAATTTATTTAATCCTATTAATTTGATTAGACCTCTGTGTTTTCATGGAAGCTGTGGAAAGATACAGTAATGGATTTCAAGCTGGAAGAGACCTTGGAAATCTTTCCATCTAACCTTCTCATTTTAAACCTGTGGAAAACTAAAGGTCAGAGACCTAAAGTTTCTTGGCTCATGTTCTCCCAGGTCCCACAGGCCAAGCCAGAATCTGAATTCTGATTCTCTGACTAGAACAGTTTTCCATTGCATCATGAGGGAAGCATGAGCTTAGTATATCTGAATTATTGCAAATTCAAAAGTGGTGTCTGATTTAATGAGGTTTGATTATTTGGGCAGAAAGTCACCATGTCCTGTTTTATCAACCAATAATCGTTTATGAAGCCTATCATGTTCTAGACAGTAGAGGTACTAAGACAAAAGAGAAATACAAGAGATTACATGCAGGTTTGTAGATCTTTGAAAAGCACTTTGCAAACCTTAAAGCACTACATAAATGCCAGATGTTGTTATTGTTTGTTGGAATGATAGTTGCAGAGACTCTTACTAGCCAGTACCCAGTTCAAGATCTGAGCTACTAGAACAGACAAGTTCTAATTAGGTCTACTTGATGTCAACTGTATAAGAAGGGGAAAAAAATCAATCCATTGGTTAGCACACCTATTTTTAAAAGCTGAGCTGATAGGTTGTTTTGTCATGAACCCATGTGGTTATTCAGTGAACTTTGTTCAATGGAACATAATAACTTACTCCTACTCCATTGAACTCAAAGATAGTGAATGCAAAAGTGACTCATTTGGGTTTTGCAAAGGGAGCATATGTCAGAAACTTGGCCATGAAAGTCAGATTTTGCAGATGGGTCAAAGAGGGTGAGGAGGTGGCAATTTCTTCTCAAGTCACTATGATTCTATTAGTTTAAAGCAGGGGTGGGGAACCTGGTTTAGAGTGTCATTCAGACACACTCCACTCTCACACCCCCCAGCCTTCCTGTCCCCCGCCACACACACATACATACCACAGACAGGCACAATTATACACAATTTTACTCTGCCCTCAGATTGGGCTACATCCAAAAGGCAATGATTTCCTAATACTATGATTAAGAAAGTTGTTTCAGTAATTCAGGGACAAGCATAATATAGTAGCAGAATTCTTAACCGGGGATACATGACCTAAAAGGTCTGTAGCTAACTATATTCCCTGGGCTCATAATCTCAGATAGGAAAAAAAAAATTGCATCTTTATTTCCCCTAACCTCTAAGTAAAATTTAGCATTTCCTTCAGTTATGAACAACAACAAAAAAAATACAACAAAAACCAAACAACATTATTCTTAAAACAGGGTCTGTAGACTTTACCAGACTGCCAAAGATGTCCATGACACAAAAAAATTAAGAACCTCTTCCATAGTAGAACTTTTCTGTAGGAATCTAGAGTTTGATTTTTGCAGGGAATGATTGTTTTCCGCCCAAGGATATAATCAAGTCAATAAACATTTAGTTAAGTACTGTGTGCCGGGGTTGTTGTAATGATCTCCATATTTGAAGGGTTGACTCACAGAAGAAAGTTTAGACTTGCTCTACTTGGGCTTAGAAAGTAGAACAAGGAGTAGTGAATGGAAGAAGCAAATTTCAATTCCTTAACAATTAAATCTGCCTTAATGTGGAATTAGGACAACTAGGTGTCACAGTGGATGGAGCATTGGTCTCGGAATCAAGAACACTTCTCTTCCTGAGTTAAAATTGGGCCTCAGACACTTACTAGCTCTGTGACCCTGGATGAGTCACTTAACCCTATTGGCTTCAGTTCCTCATCTGTAAAATGAGCTGAAGAACAAAATGGCAAAGCACTCCAGTATCTTTGCCAAGAAAACCCCAAATAAGGTCACAAAGTGTCAGACAAATTGAAAAAAATGACTAAAGTGGAATGGGCTACTTCAGAGCTCCCTCTCAAAAGAGATCTTGAAGGAGAAGCTAGGTGATGATTTGTTGACTGATCCTGAGATTCTTCTCTAAGTATAAGTTGAATGAGATAGAGGTCGAGATTTTTGTCAACTCTAAAATACTGGGATTTGGTAATTGTAGTAGTGAGAATTGTCAAGTAGTGAGCATGGATCAGAGAACTTAGTGAATGTTGGGCTGAGCTGTTTTTTCTGAACTCATATCTGATATGTTTCTAAACTGAGACAGCATGGAGTAGCGGAAAGAGAGCCAACTTGGCAATCAGGAGGACCTGAATTCAAGATTCATTCCTGTTACTTACTCTTTGTATGACCATAAGCAAGACAACCACTCAGTGACCCCAGCAACTATTTAGGACGATAAATTAGAGACCAGGTGCTGGTCTGCATTAGTAGAAGGATTTACCTCATTGGATTTACCTGAAAAATCACAAGTCTGGCCCAAATTGACAGCAACAACCAAACTTCAGTTAGGCAGTTTATAATTCAGCTCTGCTATCCTATTGTGTTTCATAGTTCTCTCTGACTTTTTAAACTAAATTTCTAGCTAAAAGATATCTCACTAAGTCTGTTTAAGCACTCAAAATCATGGCTTAAACCTGGGGTATTAGTAGCACATACACCATATGCCCATTCTTACTTTTTCTGAAACATAGCATAATAGGAATGCAGGGTGCTGAAAAATAAGATCTACCTTAAAATCTAATAAAAATGATCGTCTCATAGATTAGTTTTGTAAGAACATCAAGGGTTCATTATCCTCAGAGTTTGACTGCCAGGTGTTTGACATTTTTAAAGATGCAAGAACTCATGAAAATGATCTATGAAGATATATAGGGTTATTATCTAATGATTAAAATCCCATAATAAATTTTAGCTCTAGAACTGGAGGGACCTCACTGTCTGTCATTTTACAAATACAGAAACTGATGTCCAGAAAGGTTCAATATATTTCAGTGGATGAAATTTGGATCCTCAAAGCATTAAATATCATAGACAATAAAAAGAGTACCATCTTGACTGCATAGTTAATACACTTCCTGTCTATTTTATTTTTATTAGTGCATTTCAAAGGACTGATGAGTTTCAATTGAGTATTATATAAAAAATGAAAATTTTTCTTCTGATGAATCTCATCATGGGTATAGGAGAAAACATTTATGATCAACTTTGGGCAAGAAGCTTCACCTCTGTGGCTCTTAAAATAATCATATTGGCTTCAATAATCTCTAAAATCCCTCCTGACTCTAAAGTTTTATGATTCTTTCTTTATCCTTCCCCTGCTCCAACTTCCCTTTGAAGCTGGCAAATTAAACTAAAAAATCATAGTGATTTAGCATTTTCATTGTTTCCTTTATTAAAAGAAGAGATAATATGAGTGCATCCATTTGGTTTTCAGATGGCAAGCTGTATGATGCATATGTTTTGTATCCAAAATCTAAAACTGAAAGTCAGAGTCAAGACATGAACATTTTGGTACTAAAGATCCTGCCCGAAGTTTTGGAGAGACAGTGTGGATATAGACTATTTATATTTGGAAGGGATGACTTACCAGGACAAGGTATGTCTGAAATGGTTTAATCAAGGAAATCCTCCTGCCTATTTTGTCTAAAGAGTATTTTCCCTCCCTTATCTTTGCAAAATGTGTTGACTCTGCTTCCATTCTCCTTGGAACTTGAGAAAGCTCTTAGACCACAGTATTTAGTTGATGTGAAGAGGCTGGTTTTGATTCCAACTCATGTTAAGATCATTCTAAAAACATACAATTTCAATTTCAAGGCTCCCTTATGGAAATTATGTGAAGCTAGTTTTCAAGATGGGGACTGGATTAACCAATAGGACTGAGGATTGGAAAATAACAGAGCTCTTACAAGGAAAAATTATGGAAAAGAAAATGGTGATCGTTTGTCTTATTGTGTTTACCAGCGCATATAGCTACACATCCCAAAGTTGGCATGGTATAGTGGAAAGTGAAGAATCTGGAGCCATTTAGGTTCAGAGTTGAAATCCTGTCCCAGATGTCTGACCTTGAGCAAGTCTGGGCCTCATTTTCCTCATCTATAAAATGGTGGTATTAGAAAAGATGGCCTCTGAGGTCCCTTTCAGCTCTTGGTCTATAATTCTGTGACTGGTTCCAGGTTACAGTTTAGATATTCAAAGTTGATTCCTGTTTTGAAGTGGTGTTACAAACAGATTAACATATATGACTCAGCCTCTAATCTCCTTATAGTTTTTTTTTTCCTTAACCCTACCCTTCCCCATAGAGACTGTTCTACTCAAATGTCTGAGAATACTTTGACTTTCATAGTCATACATGACACATGTTCTCACTCATTTTTGATTTGTGAGTATTGGCTACTTCGAGCATTGTATTAAAATACATTTAGGTTTTCCTTGGTATTGCATTCTTACTATAGAACTTTATTGTGAATATCATGGTCAACAAATTCCTTCAAGTGCTGTAAACTGTGAAATCATTTTCCCCAAAGAAATAGGAATTAAACCAAGTGTTTATCCCTTGCCTCATTAGCAAACTTGCTTAATTATCATGCATTTGTAAACCATGTGGACTTTGCCATGTTATTAATGTCACCTTAAGGAGTAATTGCAGGGCAAGAAGTTTCTGAGTTGAGAGACATTAGGAGCAGGTTTTCTTTTGAGTTTTTTTTTTAATTTTTCAAATATGCTATCTATCTAGCCTTGCCCCTGCTTCATAATTTCCTTCAGGGAAAGACTTCTGAATTGTCTCTGTATCCCCAGAGTCTCACAAATAGTAGGCATTCAAAAAAATTTGTTTAATTAATTAAGAATATTTCGAAGGTCAGTTAGTGTAGTGGATTTTTTGATCCATAAGATAAAAGAAAATAGAGATAGTAGCATGATAAATTTCCTTTCAAAGTAAAATTCCTAATATCTGCCTATTTATTTGGATTTCCTCTCACAGCAGATCTTTAAGAAGAGACTAGATACAAAGGTGTTTTAGAAGAGATTTACACTTTACAAATTTGACTAGTTGACTTACAACATCCCTTTCAGCTCTGAGATGGATTTCATGCTTTATTACAAATGGGTTACAAGTGCTAGTAATTTGGATTTCCTTCTTATACTTTATTTCAATTTGCTCAGTAGAGCTGGGAAAGAAACAGAAAAAGAAAGACAGTATCTTTTAGTTGAAGGATTCCAAATATCCACTTAACTTCTTCCGTTATTTTCAGCCATGGCCAATGTTATTGATGAAAACATTAAGCTAAGCAGAAGACTGATAATCATTTTAGTCTCAGAATCTTCAAGTTATGGTCTATTAAAGAACATGTCCGAAGAACAGATCACTATCTACAACGCTCTCATCCAAGATGGAATGAAAGTCATTCTCATTGAATTAGAGAAAATCCTGGATTATACAGATATGCCAGAATCAATTAAATATCTTAAGCAGAAACATGGGGTGTTGCAGTGGAAAGGGGGCTACACAGAAGGATTACAGTCAGCAAAGACAAAGTTCTGGAAAAATGTAAGATATCACATGCCACCTAAACGATACCCATATTCACCAGACGGCCAATATCAGAACCCTGCATGTACTCTGTGAACCAGAAGGAAATAAATATTGGGCTCTAGGTTTAGTGATACATGGCCTGCTTCTATGTCTTTTTGTTTAGTGGTGACTATATCCCATCAAAGTTTGTAATTAAAAATCATTTCATCTGAGTCTACCTGCCCCACAGATAACTCTCTTAAAGGTTTACCAGGGTGGGACCAAAACATTCACTCCCATGATTTTTTATGATGTCTCAAGATAGTCCCAGTTAGATGTTGGGTGACTTGCTTGAGGTCCCACAGGTAATATGTGTCCAAAGTGGCATTTGGAAATATATGATTTGCATGATTTTACATATATAATTGGTATCATATTACTTGCCTTCTTGGTGCATGGGGCAGAAGTGGGAGGGCAGGAGAGAATTCAGAGCTCAAAAAAAATTTTTTTTTTAAATTTAGTATTAAAGAAAAGATAATTCCAGTTAAAAGGCAAATGAGTTACCTTGAGAGAGGTAACACAGTTCACTGGTATCCATTGCACAAATTAACAGAATTTACTTGTCTGATTATATAAAACTCCAACTAAAATTTCCTGATAGAATAGGAAAGACAGATAAGTTTTAGTAAGAGTTGAAAGAAAAAGAAATCTGGAATGTGGGATAGATGACATAACAGTTGTCTCCCTGAAGACATGGCTTCCTAAGCTGCTAGTATGATACTATCTGAGTACTAGGTGTCTAGCAAGGAAGAAACCTGGCTGGAAGAGAGGTTGGGGTTTAGGATATCACATTTTGCCTACTTTGTATATTTCAATAAGATTAAAAGTCATTTATTGAATAGTTCTGACATGTCTTAATTTGAGTCATCCTTTTGTCTAATGCTTTAGCTTACCTGGTTTTATTTGAATTAATAGTAGGAATGAATATAAAGAGGATCTTGGACTTTAGAGCGGGAAGGAGTCTTAAAGATGATCTAGGCTGGTATTCCTCATACTGTTTTGTGGAGCCCTGAAGTTTCTATGAAGATGTCTAAGACATTATGCAAATAAAATAATGGCAATGACAGACAGTAATAAGAGGCAACTGGGAAGTATTAGATAGTTCGTTGGGTTTGTCATCGCTAATTTTTATGAGATTTCAGGGGATGGGAGGGAGGTTACATAGGGTAGCATGTCTGAATGGGAATCAGGAAGACTTAGGTTCAGATCCTGTCTCTGAGACATACTCAGTGTGTGACTGTAGCCAGGTCACTTAACTTCTATTTGTCCCAGATAGATAGACTAGGTTGCCAATTTGAATCAGTAGGGGGAATGGTGAAAAGAACGTAAGGGAATCTAAACTGGGAATTTCTTAAACTGATGAAATCATAGATTTATATTCCTATTTCCCTATCCTCTCTCCCAACTCCTCCAAGGCACATACACACACCTAGGGAATCCACCTACTTTTTTATCTGCGTGAGTTATCCATGGTGAATGGAATCAGTTAAAGTAGAGATTCATCAAATACTGGTCAAAATGTTAGATTATTGTTTGTTAAGAATTAACCAGCATGAGTTTAGCTGTTAAATTTTCCAGGGTTTCCTGATTCTGGAAATTTTAAAGACACAAATCACAAAGAATAGAATGTGAAACTATCCCTCCATGTTTTTTTTTTAATTTGGCTTATGTAAAAAAGGGAGGAAAGGAAAATTGTTTTGATATAATATTGTTGTTCCTGATTATAAAAATTATTGAGCACAAACAATCCTATCTTATCTAAGTATAGAGTTTGTCAAGTCAGAGTTTGCTAGATTGCAAATAAAAGTACTTCCTTGATGCCTTGTTTTTTTATCACGGTCTTTTCAGAATAGAGATCACAAATCTTCCTGTGTAGAAAAAAAAATGGTGGCTTAAACCCAACTTCCACAGTGACCTCACTAACAATGTATGCAATATTCTGCTTCCTGGAATCCACTACCCAACTCCCCAAAGGAGGAAAGCGTGTTTCATTTGTTCTCTGAGTCCAAATAATTATTAGGATTGCTTGGATTCAGCTTTCTCTTGGTATACTTTTCACTACATTATTGCAGTTATTTTCTATATCACTCTTCAAGCTGTTTATTTTACTCTTCCATTGTTTCTTTAAATTCTTTGTCCTTGTAATTATACTTCACTATAGGCATTATTCCACAATTTGCTTAGCAATATTCGTTGATGATTCAATGCCTGTCTCTCTTGTCTTCCAATAAATGTCATTGACGATTGGAGAAAGGCAAAATTACAATTAATTGTTCTCTCCCCTCCTCCTTTCCCTCATTCTGAGTTGAATGTTTACTGCCTTTATTAATACTTCTTATGGGTCTCGAACCAGTCATATATTCTTCTGATTGTTCTCATGTATCCTTCCAAGGCTACCTGGATGGAGTTATTCAGTTTATTCAGGGCTACTTCACCTGACATTGGAGTATCATAAAAGTATATATTCTAGGTGGAAGGGATCTTAGAGGTCATTAAGACTAAGTCTCTCATTTAAGAGGTGAGGAAATTGAGGTCCATTAAGATTCACTGAACTTCCTAGCCATAAAGTTATTAAGTTTCTGAGTGGGAATTAGAACCTAGGTCTTCCTGAATTTAAAGCCAACGCTTGATCCGGTAGGGTAGACCCCATTCTCTCCCATGGTAGAATAGAAATACTTCCAAGAAAGCAGGATGGATGGGGGGAAGTCAAGCACTACCTCCATGAAAACTGCAGTAAACTCAGGAGAGGTAAATTTATAGTCTCTGCTACATTTCCTTCTTAGTTAAAAAATTTACTCCTCTAAGAACATGGTCATATCACAACTTTAAGAAATAGATCACATATGGCTCACCATTATGTCTCTTCAGCAGTAGCTACGTAATGTCTTATGTACCCAGCCAGCCTGGTGTGCTAATGACTGATATGATCTGTTTCCATCCAGGACAGTGATTCTTTGGTCTGTGACTATGAATCGGTCTTATGGTATTCTAATTCTAGACCAGATCAGAGTTTTAAAGAGGTAGAAAAACCCAACCTTAATTCAATGAGCATTTATGAAGCTCCTACTATGTCCCAATCATTTTGCTAGGTCATATGTAAATTAAAGAGGAAAAAATAAAACAGTCCTTATTCTCAAGGAACTCACATTCCATGGAGGAAAAAGTATAAAAAGATAAGCAATTATGAAATATATGCAAAGGAAAAATAAAAGTAATATAAAGTAATAAAAATAAATGGTATAGTAGATAGAACACTGTGCCTGAAGTTAGGAAGACCTGGGTTCCTTACTAGTTGTGTGACCCTTGGCAAGTCACTTAATCCTGTTTGGCTCAGTTTCTTCATCTGTTAAATGAGCTGGAGAAGAAATGGCAAACCACTCTAGTATCTTTGTCAAAAAAAAAAAAGACCCCAAATGGGGTCACAGAGTTGGACACAACTGAAAATGACTAAACAATAAAATATAAAAATAATGTATAGGACATCATAGGTATAAAGAACTGAAGATATGTGTGGGGAGAGCAGGGAAGACCTTTTAATTTTAGAGGTAAGAGAACATTTTGAGCATGAGGGAGATTGGGGGAAGCCTATGCAAAGTTTGGTTATGGGAGATGGAATGTGTTTGGGGAACGGTAAAATATGTAAGCTGGGAATGAAGAGTGTGTGAGAGGAAATAATAGGAAATCAGTCTGGAAAAATAGGTTGGAGGACTATTACAAAGGACTTTAAATGACCCTTAACTTTTTCCAGAAGCAGTAAGTGGTACAGACAGTGCTGGACCTAGAGTCAGGAAAATCCAAATTTGGATCCAATCTCAGGTACTTACTAACTGTATGACCATGGTCAAGACATTTAACCTCTGTCTGCCTTAGTTTTTTTCAACTATAAGACTGGGATAGTAATTTCACCTATCTCCTAGGGTTTTTATGAATGTCAATTGAGATATTTGTAAAGCATTTAGCATAGTCCCTGGTACATAGTAGGTACATGATACGTGCTTCTTTCCTCCTTCTCTTTTTTCCTCCACCCTTCCTTTCTTCATGCTCTTCTGAAAAAGGGATACTTGCCCTCTCCCTCTAGGGATTTCCACTGCTCTGAATCCACTCACATGGTCTGGATTCAATCCTAGGGACCCTAGTTCTACAAGAGAGGACCTTTGGCTCTTTTTTCCCCCTTCACACTGATTCTTTTTATACCCTTATCCAGGGGCATGCTAGTAAATATTTAACAATTGCCTGTCTGGAAAAAAAAACGTTTTCAAGTTTCATCTGTATTACTTTAAGACTAGAAATCAACAAAACAGTAGATTAGTTCCTGATATGTAGAGTCTGATCATTTGGGAGGTATAAATGTTTACGCTCAATATTTAACAATTGACTATCTCAAATTGGTTCAAGCAGCTACAGCATAAGCCTGCCCCTGTTTCAAAACCCAGAGAAAATTATGTAAAGTTTAGATTTTGCACATGTGTAGGGTCTTCCCAAAAGCCTTGAATAGAAAAGCATTCAGTGTACAAAGTAGATCAGTTATAGTACAGCTATTATTTCCTGTATAGAAAATAAATTCTTAAATCACAGAAGACTGACAAGCTTGCATGGATCAGAACAAACAAAAAAATAACATAATTACTGTTATGCTTTCCAAGAAAAATTATATTTAAAATATCAAATTATAAATATTGGGAGGGGGAAGTTGGGGGTGGCGGTGACTTTACTTCTGTTCTGCCCTGTCCAATAACTTGCTTCTGATATTTCAGGCTGTGGCTTAGGCTCTTTTTCCTCTTGGTTCCTGTTGGTGATCATCTTCTACTTCAAGATAGAAACTGTAGTAGAGGTAGGGACCACCTCCTATAACATAGTTGGCACAAACTGAAGAAACCAATAATTCCTGAACTATCAAACTATCAAAGGTTGCCTTTGAGGCTGGAAACATCCATTCCAAGATCATTGGTGACATATGCAGAGAAAAGAAACACAAAGCCAAAAAAAAAAAAAAAAGCCCAGACTCAAGCTTACTTACATAAATTTGTAGTCTAGCAACCATGTGCCAACAGTTTTGTCATTTTTGCCTGAATGGGAGAAGGGTCTGAGTCCTTTCCTGCAACCCCTCCTCCAGTCCCATATGAAATCCAAAGGTAGAATCAATTGCTACACATTCCAGAGATGGGAAATAGGAGGATGGAGTCACTCCTTTTAAAGTCTGCTGAGTGAGTGGCTTTTCCTGGTTTAATGGCCCATCCTCTCTGATGCAGTTTTTTATACAGCTTTCCCCCACTCTACCTTGGGCTGCAAAGAGGGGGTGAGGGTAGAAAGGGACTACCTAGAATTGATTCTGCTGAATCATTCTAAGGCATCAAGGGCTTCAGTGATGAGTCACATGGATCTCTGAAAGTTTCTGGAAGTGCTCATTAATAAGTATATTAAAATAATTTTGTACAGAAAAAATATAAAAATAAAAATAGGGAGGAAAAGTACTAGCAGCTGGAAGAAATGGAAAAGAATGACTGTAGATGATAATGTTTGGTCAGTGTTTTGAGAAAGAGATTCTATGGAGCAGAGGCAAGGAGGAAATCCATTCCAGGCATAAGAGATTGGCTGTGCAAAAACATGGAGATGGAGTTCTGAGGAATAGACAGATGACTAGTTTAGCAGCATTATAGTGTGGGAAGAGGAGCAATGTATAATGAAAATGGAAAGACAGATGGTGGCTGGTTACGAGGGGTTTTAAAAACCAAGCAGAAGTGTTTACATTTGGAGAGACAGTATCATCAGATCTGTATTTCAGAAAAATCACTGATCCATATATGTGTTGGATTGGACAAGATAGAGACTTAAGACAGAGAGACCAATTAGGAGGCCACTTTAAAAGTCTGGAGAAAGTTGATGAGACGTGAGCTAAAATGGTGTACGTAGAGGAATTGTTTACAGAGATGTTGTGGAGGGGAAACGATAAGCTTTGAAAACTGATTATATATTTGAGGTGAGAAACTATGAGGAATCAAGGCTAATGTTAAGGTTATGGACCTGGGAACCTGGAAAAATGACTGTGCCTTCAACAGAAATAGGGAAGTTTAGAAAAGGGGAGGATGTAGGAGAAAAGATAATGAGTTCTGATTTTTAGATATGTTAAGTTTGAGATGTCACTAAGTCTACTGAGTGTCACTGAAGTCTAATGAGTGAGTGACTTTTTTCCATGTTAGGGACCACTTGGATGCAGATTTTTCTAACTATTACAAACGAGAACATCCAGTTTGTAATATCCAGTTGGCAGTTGGTGATAAAAATTGAAGTTCAGGGGAGAGAATAGAGTTAGCTAAAGCTCTGAAAGTTAACTGTATAGAGTTCATAATTAAACTCTTAGGAGCTAATGATTATTGTGTCATATTGATGATGAAAGAGAGGGTTCCAGAGATTCCTGGGAAAGGGCTGTCACCCCAGGGTGAGAATGCCAGCACATACATGGCCCCAGAAAGCCAGGAGCTGCCCTTGGCAGCCACTAAATCAGCAGCAACAGCTCCTTCCAAAACTCTCAACCCACAAATAGGAAGCGGGTCAAAAAACTGGTCATAAAAAGATTACAGGGGTCTTTTTCCTAGGACTGAAGTAGAATTCTGTTGATTTACCTATACTCAGATTCAGGTTGCAGTCCTGGATGGCAGTCCCAGGTGATGAGGAACAATAGCACACCAGAGCTTGTCACCACAGTGGAGTGGTTACCTCACAGTTCAAGGGCAGAAAAGAGTGCTTGTGGACACTCACAGACCAGAGCATAGGCTAGGAGAGTAGTAAATACCTCTACTTAGATCATATCACCTTGGAAGAACTGAAAACTTATAGTTTCCTAGAAATATCTCTGAAAACAGATGCACAAAACCACTGAATCTTGGGGTAGTTGTCCCTCCACCACAGAAGCAGAACCCTACTTAAACAGAGTTAAAAGTCAAATAATAGGCTAGAAATATGAGCGAACCACAGAAAAAATAACTCTGACCCTAGAAGGTTACTATGGTGACAAGGAAGAGTGTAATATACACTCAGAAAAAGATAACAAAATCAACTTTCCTACATCCAAAGCTCCAAGGAAAATATGAATTGGTGACAGGCCATGGAAGAGCTCACAAGGGATTTTGAAAGTCAAGTAAGAGAAGTGAAGGTAAACATGGGAGGAGAAATGAGAGAGATGCAAGGAAAACATGAAACTTGAGTCAAGTGCTTGGTAAAGGAGACACACACACAAACATACTGAAGGAAATAACACCTTCAAGAAGAGCCTAAGCCAAATGGTGAAAGAGATACAAAAAGCCAACAAGGAGAAGAATTCCTTAAGATGCAGAATTGATCAAATGCAAAAGGAGGTTCTAAAGCTCACAGAAGAAAATAATTCCTTAAAAATTAGAATTGAGCAAATCGTAGCTAAAAACTTTATAAGAAATCAAGAAACAATAAAACAAAATCAAAAGAATGAAAAAATAGAAGACAATATGAAATATCTCATTGGGAAAACAAATGACCTGGAAAATAGACCCAGGAGAGATAATTTAGAAATTATTGGACTACCTAAATGCTATGATCAAAAAAAAGTCTAGATACCATCTTTCAAGAAATTATCAAAGAAAACTACCCTGATTTACTAGAACCAGAGAGTAAAATAAAAATTGAATGAATATACCAATCACCTTCTGAAAGAGACCCCAAAAGGAAAACTCCCAGGAATCTTATAGCCAAATTCCAGAGCTCCCAGGTCAAGCAGAAAATATTGCAAGCAGCCAGAAAGAAATGTCAAGTATCAAGGAGCTACAGTCAGGATAACAAGATTTAGCAGCTGCTACATTAAAGGATCAGAGGTCTTAGGATTATATTCCAGGGGACAACAGAGCTAAGATTATAACCAAGAATCACCAACTGAGTATGGTCCTTCAGGGGGAAAAAATAGACATTCAATGAAATAGAAGACTTCCAAGCATTCTTGATGAAAAGACCAGAGTTGAATAGAAAATTTAACTTGTAAATACAAGACTCAAGAGAAGCATAAAAAGGTAAACAAGGAAAATCATAAGGGACTTAATGAAGTTAAACTATTTACCTTCCTACATGGGAAGATGATATTTGCAACTCATAAGAACTTTCTCATTATTAGGGCACATAGAAGGAATATACATAGATAGAGGACACAGGTGTAAGTTGAATATGAAGGGATGATATCTTTAAAAAAATTAATTTAAGGGATGAGAGGAGAATGTACTGAAAAAAGGGAAAGGGAGAGATAAAATGGAGTAAATTCACATAGAAGAGGCAAGGAAAAGCTTTTACAGTGGAGGGAAGAGAGGGCAAGTGAGGGGAAGTGAGTGACCCTTATTCTCATTGACTCAAATTGGAAATAACATACCCACTCAGTTGGGTATAAAAATATATACAGGAAAGTAGTGGGGGAAGGAGATGAGAGAGGGGGACAGGGATGATAGGAGGGAGGGCAGATTGGGGACATTGGCAGCAGTCAGGAGCAAAACACTTTTGAGGGGGAACAAGTTGAAAGGCAAGAGAGAATAGAATAAATAGGGGGAGGTGGGAATAGGATGGAGAGAAATACCATTGGCAATAGTAATTGTGAAAAATTTTGAAGCAAATTTCTCTCATAAAGACTTCTTTTCTCAAATATATGGAGAACTGAGTCAACTTTACAAAAATAAGAGCCATTCCCCAGTTGATAAATGATCGAAAAATAAGAACAATTTTCAGATGAAGTAATCAATGATATCTACAGCCATATGAAAAAATGCTTTAGCTCACTATTGATTGAAGAAATGTAAATTAAAACAATTCTGAAGTATTACCTCAGACCTATTAGGTTGGCTAATAGGGCAAAAAAGGAAGATGACAAATGTTGAAGGGAATTTTGAGAAAATGGGGCATTAATGCACTATTGGTGGAGTTGTGAACTGATTCAATCATTCTGTAGAGCAATTTGGAACTGTGTCCAAAGGGCTATAAAACCATGCATACCCTTAGACCTAGCAATACCACTACTAAGTCTGTACCCTTAAGAAATTTTAAAAAACAGAAAAGGAAAAGAATGTATGTGTGTTTATTTATATTTATAACACCTCTATTCTGGGGGAAAAGAATTAGAAATTGAGGGAATGCCCATCAATTGGGGAATGGTTGAACAAGTTGTGGTATGTGATTGTGATGGAATAATGTTGTGCTATGGGAAGTGATGAGCAGAATGCCCTTTGAAAAGTCAAGAGAGATTCGCATGAGCTGATGCAAAGTGAAATGTACTGTGTACAAAGTAACAGTAATATTGTAAGATGATTAGCTGTGAATATCTTAGCTATTCTCAGCAGTACGATGATCTAAGATAACTCTGAATGGCTTATGATAAAAAATGCTATCCCTTTGAAGAGAAAGAATTGATGTTGTCTGAATACAGATTGAAGCATCCTTTTTTTTTTTGCTTTATTTTTTTGAGAGGTGGTTTTTGGTTTGTTTGTTTGTTTGTTTTTTGGCCTGTGTTTCCTTTAACAACATGACTATTATGGAAAAAATAAATAAATAAAATTCTTTTTTGAAAAGTTAAAAATACAGAAAGTGAAAGAGACTAATTTAAGGAGAACATCCATAATTGAAAGCATTTCCATATATGGATAGGGGCTTACAAGGCTTGAGTTATAGAGTCTTATATTTCCTACGGACACTACTGCATATGAAGACTTCTCCCAGCAGAATGGAAAGATGAGAACCATTTGTTCCAATGACCATGAAGGAAGCAAGTCCCAAGGTCACCCACTATATCCTGGACCATCGCCAGTTGTCTTGACTTTTATGTTGCTTCTGGACTTAGATGACTGTGGAAGAAACAGTGAGATGGACAACTTTGTGCAGCTCTGTGTCACTTAAATCCAATTCACATGAAAATAAAGTCATTTGTTGATCCTGTTCAAAAATGAAAGATGAACAATTGCTTAGATAATAGAGGTTTAACCAACTCAAATTCTCCATCAAATAGAGAAATCTGCATTCTTCCCAAATATCATGTAACAGCAAGAAATTCCAAAATGGTTCAAAAGAACAAAAACTGTTAGCAGAAGATACTGGAAATTAAATTGACCCAAAAGTCAATCATCAATGTAAAATTTAAAAAGCAAAGCAGAATACAGAATATAGAAGGCACAATACATCTTCTCCCCAAAGTGCAAGGCTTATCAAAGAGAGAAAAAATTCAGAAGTGTGTGGAAGAGGATGTGGAAGGATTTTTTAAATGCCGTAGTTCAAAAATGAAAAAAGAACACATTAATTCAATACAAACATAAGTGACTGACTGAAGATATAGAGGGAATAAATTTTAATGATCATAAATCTCCCAGAAAAACATGACAAATTTTCAAAAAAGCACCCAAACTGAATCTCATGCTACAGGACATATTACAGGTTAACTGCAAACTTTTGAATACAAGTAAATCTCAATGTATAATTTTAATCAAAATTAAATTAATCTCCAGAATTCCCCCATTTAAGTGAAAAGATACTTAACATTCCTAGGTAATCATGATTGAATTTCAGTAACAACAAATCTTGCTAACAATCAGAAGAAAAACTTTCAATTATCATATGAAAGAACATCAATTTGAATAATCCAAGTTTACTCTTAATTCAGTAACAACTGGAAGAAGAAATTAAATACGATATTCCAAAAAGCAATGAAACATGTTGCAGCCCCTAAAATCCTAGAGATCTGATCATAATTATTAATGATAAATTTTCAGTAATATAATTGGGGGAGATATTAATTCGTCCATAACATATTTCGCCATTGAATTTTTGTTTACACCTTTTGCTAATTCCTCTCCAGGAGGTCTGATGATTATTGACATTGTCAGGATACCAGTGAAGAATGCCAGCTCTATCCATAGGTTATCCTTTGTTCTTTGTGTGATGGATCAACCTCTTTTTATAGTCATGTAGCTCTCTAATCCTGTTCTTATGCTTTTTCTGTAAATCCTGCATTAGTAACGTAGAAGAACACAATGAAGGAAAAATCTAAATAGAAAACAGGTAATGACTAAACTGTGATACATACTGAAGCATTAATTGATGAGATTGGATTCAGATGGGATTAGCTACAGGTGGCTTCATAGATAACACCAGTTTTTAAGTGAAGTTTTGGATCATTTCACAGTTCGTGACAATTTTAAGATCCCACATTATTTACTAAAAATTACTAAAAAAGAAAAATCAATTCCATGTTGACATGACAGAACTATGAGGAAATGGGCACTCCATTACATTCTTTGTGGGATAATAGACTAGTTCAAAATTTTTGGACATTGACCTGCTAATATTTAATGAGTCACAAAATTGCTCAGACCTTTTGACCCACTGATTTCATGGGGCACTGATTTTATGGGATCTTGTATAGAAATAGTTTAGCTTTACTTATAATAGCTAAATACAAATATAATTACAACTAGAAATAACCTACCTATATGTCCAACAAGTGGAAGACAACTGAATGAAGTATGGCAGATTAATGTAATGGAATATTTTAACACCTTACAAATATAAATATCAAAACAAGGAAACATGGAAAAACTTTAGAAAGTCATAAAATGCAAAAGCAATAGAATCAAAACAGATATTCACTTATTACTATTATATAATGGAAACAAAACGTTATCAAAGTTTGAAAATAGTAGCTAGTACTCAGTCAAACTTGAAAGAGGACACAGAGCAAATTTTTTTGTTTGTTCTTTGATCTTATCATGAAATGATAATTTTATGATTTTATCATAAAATGAAAAAGAATTTATTAAGTGCCTACTATGTGGCAAGCACTAGGGGGAACAACTAGCAGCTGAGTGTGACAGTGGATAGAATCATTTAATGTTAGGTAATTGTTTCACTCTTTTCAACTGTGTCTGACTCTTTGTGACCCTATTTGGGATTTTCTTGACAGAGATACTGGAATTGTTTACTATTTCCTTCTCCAACTCCTTTGACAGATGAAGAAACTAGGGCACACAGAGTTAAGTGACTTGCCCAGGGTGTAATGTCAATGCAATACCAATAGCAGTCACTATGAATATGCATGTATATTTCCAGGGTAAATGCGCAAAATAAAATAAACTCTCTTCCTCAAAGGCAAAACCATAGTATTTCTTTGGAACATCATTAGAATACTAGAAGGTAAGATTTAACAAGGTACTTATCACTAATCAAGTGAACACCAACGGCTTAATCCTTCTTTCTGTCAGGCCCCCCACACGAACAAGTTCCCCTAGACAAATTCCCCGCTCCACTCACTCACACCTTACTTCTCTCTGCTCTGCCTGCTCTCACTCTCTCTCTCCAACTTGGGCAAACTCCTCCCAGTCTGAGCTCCATTTGATCCAGGCTCTATGTGACCACAGGCTCCATGTGATCACAGGTTCCATGTGTTACACCTATTAATGGACAGGGAAGATCTTCCTATTCTACTAGCATTGCACAGGGTCACAGAGCTAGAGAGTGTCTATGGCTGAATTTGAACTCAGGTCTTCCTCACTCCAGGTCTAGCACTGAGCCACCTACTTAGGATGTCTTTTGGGAAAGTCATTTAACATCAGCCAGACTCACTTCCTAAATCTTTAAAGCATAGAAAATAATAGTGCCTTCCAGTCAGGGTTAGTGTGAGGATTGAATGAGATAATATTTGTAAAGCACTTTATGAACCTAAATGCTAACTATTACTATTGTAACACTTGAAAACAGGAAAAAAAGTTTCCAATTGGAGGGGAGGAGGTAGCAGTATTCTAGAGAAAGGATAACAGTTTAAGATAAAGGTTAAGAGGCAGAGCTAAGTCCATGAGTTCTGTGAGCATTGTCAAGCATTACATATGTGATCAAGAAAAACTATGGAAGAATCTGATTCTTAGAAAATATGTAAGAATGTTTCTGCGAGCCTCATCACACATTACATATGTGATCAAGAAAAACTATGGAAGAATCTGATACTTAGAAAATTTGTAAGAATGTTTCTGCGAGTGTTGTCAGGTATTACATATGTGATCAAGAAAAACTATGGAAGAATCTGATTCTTAGAAAATATGTAAGAATGTTTCTGTGAGCCTCATCACACATTACATATGTGATCAAGAAAAACTATAGAAGAATCTGATTCTTAGAAAATATTTAAGGATGTTTCTGTGAGCCTCATTACGCATTACATATGTGATCAAGAAAAACTATGGAAGAATCTGATTCTTAGAAAATATGTAAGAATAGGAAGAATGATAAACTTCTGGGAATCCTTTATAGATAATTCTGGCCAGATTCATAGAGAATCATGGCTTTGGATTCTTTCCAGCTCCATGATTCTATAAAAACAATTCAATCAATTTTCATTAAATAAACAAATCAGCATTCTCAGCAACTAAGTGCGAGGCCTTTAGATATCAGCTGGATTCCATAATGCTGCACAGGTTCAACAGGTTTAAAAACTGGCTTAGCATCTGTTCATTTTAGCACGATTGTGTTAAGTTATTAAGTATATAGACACAGGGTGAACAAGTTTATCTTGTTTAATGGGGCTTTCATTTGTCAGTGAAAACATATGCCATATGTGATAATGAAGAAGATTTTGGTGAAAGAGAAATTATTCCAATTTAAACTGATTTTCTGGGACTGTAGAATTTTATCCCATAGGGAATAGAACCTTAGAAACAGAAGGCACCTTGAAAGGATATCTCCCTCTGGGGAGTAGGAGGATGGAAGACCAGCTGGATTTATAGGTGAATGCCATCATTCAAAGAACAATTAATCTTAATATTACATAAATTCTTTGCAAAAAAAATAGGACATCTGAGTAATCGATTATAAAATTTTATTCTCCCTCCAATAACAAATTTGGGGCAGAAAGCCTTTTTTTCTAGGCATGAAGACAAAGGTCAAGAATTCCTTCATTCTAGTTGGTCCATATGACTGCAATCTTTAGTCACTTGAGCCCTCTAGTGCCCATACCTCTCATTTTTGAGGGCTAATCCTTCACTCAAGGATTTTAATTATGTTCTCAGAATATGTTGTTCCTGTTGTGATATGAGGATAGTTTTTCCTGATAATTTCTTGAAATATGATATCTAGGCTCTTTTTTTGACTGTGGCTTTCAGGTTGTCTAATAATTTTTAATTGTCTCTCCTTGATCTCTTTTCCAGTCAGTGTTTTGTTTTTCTTTCCCAATGAAAATTGGAAAAATTTTCTTCTACTTTTTTCTTATCCTTTTTTACTTTGTTTGATTGTTTATTTTCTTTTTCTTTTTTTTAATTTTTATTTTATTTATTTATAAATGTTCTACAATCACTTCCTTAAAATTAAGATTTTATACCCCCACACTTTCCCGCCCCTACCCCGCTCCCTCCCCATGATAGCATACAATTCTGTATAGGTTCAACATATACTTTCCTATTGAG
>CM053771.1:381909360-381986274 GCA_028658325.1 Potorous gilbertii
GAACATTGTGGCCAAATTCCAGAGTTCCCTGGTCAAGGAGAAAATATTGCAAGCAGCTAGAAAGAAACAATTCCAGTATTGTTGAAATACAATCAGGCTAACACAAAATCTAGCAGCTTCTACATTAAGGGATTGAAGGGCATGGAATATGATATTCCAGAAGTCAAAGGAACTAGGACTAAAATCAAGAATCACCTACCCAGCAAAACTGAGTATAATACTTCAGGGGAAAATATGGTCTTTCAATGAAATAGAGGATTTTCAAGCATTCTTGATGAAAAGACCAGAGCTGAAAAGAAAATTTGACCTTCAAACACAAGAATGAAGAGAAGCATGTAAAGGTAAACAGCAAAGAGAAGTCATAAGGGACTTACTAAAGTTGAATTGCTTACATTCCTACATGGAAAGACAATATTTGTAACTTTTGAAACTTTTCAGTATTGGGGTAGTTGGTGGGGATTACACACACACATGCGCACACACACACACACACATGCACACACACAGAGACAGAGATCACAGAGTGAATTGAATAGGATAGGATCATATCTTTAAAAATGAAATCAAGCAGTGAGAGAGAAATATATTGTGAGAAAAAAGGGAGAAATGGAATGGGCAAATTATCTCTCAAAAAAGAGGCAAGCAAAAGTCTTTTTAGTGGAGGGAAAAAGACAGAAAGTGAGAGAAAAATATGAAGTTTACTCTCATCACATTTGACTCAAGGAAGGAATGAAATGCACACTCATTTTGGTATGAAAAGCTATCTTACAATACAGGAAAGTGGAGGAGAAGGGGCTAAGCAGGGTTGGGGGATGATGGAAGGGAGGGTAATGGGAGGAGGGAGCAATTTGAAGTCAATATTTTTGGGGAGGGACAGGATCAAAAGAGAAAATAGAAGCAATGGGGGGCAGGATAGGATGGAGGGAAATATAGTTAGTGTTACACAACATGACTATTATGGAAGTCATTTACAAAACTACACAGATATGACCCATATTGAATTGTTTGCCTTCCCAAAGGGAATGAGTGGGGAGGGAGGGATGAAAAGAAGTTGGAACTTAAAGTTTTAGGAAGAAGTGTCGAGTACTGTTCTTGCTACTAGGTAATAATCAATATAGGTAATGGAGTATAGAAAGTTATTTGGCCCTACAGGACAAAAGAGAAGATGACTCAAGTGAAGGGAGGGACGAAAGAAGAGAGGGCAGATTGGTGACAGGGACAATTAGAATGCTCAGTGTTTTGGGGTGGGGGAAGGGGAGTAATGAGGAGAAAATTTGGAACCCAAAATTTTGTGAAAATGAATGTTAAAAGTTAAATAAATGAATTTTTTTAAAAAGGAAATGATACATAGGAAATCAAAGAAATCACCTTTGGTACTGTTCTTAAGTAGTTATAAACTGTTTCTTCTGACATCTTGAGAAGTGTATAAATTAATAAGAGCTTTCCAAGATGAGCATAAAGATCACTTTTGAATTTAGAAAGAAGTACATCTTTATGTAATTCCAGGATTTAATGTGTGCTAAGTATGCTTAAGTTTCGTCAGTCTTTGGCACATTTCTTCATGGTTCTGGCTTTATGCCTAGCTCTGAGTTTCCTGTTCATATTTCCCAAAATATGTCATTCCTGAGGGATTCAAGTCTGAACAGGCTCTGAGTAACTATAAGGATATTATCATAAGACCACTTTCTCCTTAATTTCAGTCTTGAAGAAGGTTCTGGAACATTTGACAAGAACAAGGCTATTTAAAAAAGGAATAGTACCCTTTTAGCAATAGAACCAAATCAAAAGATTCTAGAAAAAAATTACTTGAAACAGTAACCATGACTGTACCAGTTCTCCTCATTCAGTCTTCGCTACATGCATTTTCTTTCAGAGTCAGTTTCAAGTCAACAGTTTTCTTTCTGAGGAAATCCAAGAGGGCCTCCTTCCAGAGTAAAAAGCTGGGACGAGACTGAAGAGCTCCCAATTGCACTGCGATCAACAACATCTTTGGCTGGAATTTTTTCCTTTTCTCATGACTTTATTTTACCTATTTTTTTTACAGTAAGTTTTACTTTCAACAGATATTTACAAGGCATTTCAAAAAATACCTATCAAAATAGAGTCCTGAAAGTCATTCCAAGGAAGCAGGTTTGTTGGGTTAGTTAGTTTGAAGTTGTTCATCTTTGTGAATAAGGATCAAAATGGAAAATTTAGATCCATATGTACATATTAGTGTCATATTCAGAAAAAGATGTATAAGGATAAAAGGATCATAGGTTTAGGTATGAAAGAGACCTCAGAAGTCTCTCTGGCCCTCCTCCTTTATACAGATGAGGAAACTGAAGTCCAGAGAAGCTGAATGATTTGACTAAGGTCAAAAAGGGGCTAAGAATCACAGGTAGAACTTGAATTCAAGTCCTGTAGTTATAGAACCAGTGTTCTTTAAATATGACTTGTAGATATCTATTCATGCATCTTGAATTATATAAGAAACAAAGAAAGAGAGAGAGAAGGGTGGGGAGGAGCGAGAAAGGGAGGGAGGGACAGAGAGCGAGCTAGTGATGGCATCAGTACCACAATTGGGACAATCCATCTTTTTGTCTACCTGGAGTCAGGAAGAGTTATCTTCATGAGTTCAAATCTCGCCTCAGACACTAGCTATATGACCCTGGAAAAGTCACTTAAACCCATTTTTCTCAGCGTCCTCACCTGCAAAGTGAGCTGAAGAGAAGATGGCAAACCATTCCAGTCTCTTTGCCAAGAAAACCCCAAAATGGGGTCACAAAAAGTCAGACATGGATGAAAAATGACTGAACAACAAAAATGTCCATACAGTTAATGAGTACAATCTTAAGCTATGTGAAATTTTATTAAAACTTAAAATTACACTAAAACTTTTCTATATTGATACAGAAATATATAAATATAGACATGAAATTTTTATATGTGTATTTTTGACTGATTTCTAGGGAATTACCAATATATAAACTCCCCCTGTGATAGATTGGCAACTTGTATATAAATTATAATCTAAGAGAGTTGACTCGGGTCCTGAAAGGTTAAATGATTTGCTGTGTTAATACAGTTAGTATATATTAGATGCAGCTAATACAGCTGGTATATACCAGATGAACTTAAGTCTTTCTAGTTTCCTACCATACATAAATCACTCAGGTTGATAAGGTAAAGAACAATGTAGCTGAACCCCTTTATAATCCTGTAGCTGGAAGACAGACAGAGACTAATCATTTAGGCTGTCTCAATAAGCTTATACTATAAAGTTGTTATGGTCCAGGAATTATAATTTAGCTCAAATCCTAAGTCATGTAAGGTATCAACAAATACTTCTTAAACTAAAATTCTGGCAATCTAAAGTGTTCCACAGGGATCTGAAAGATAATTTGTGTGCGAACATATTTTCTCATTTTCACCAGTGATGCATACAGAATCAGAGTGTTTGAGAATGTTAAGCTTGGGAGGGTTTTCCAGAAATTCAGTCAGTTCATGTTCCAGAGAAGAAACTGAACGGAATTAGAACTAGAATCTCTATCTTCTAATTCCCATCTCAGTACTCTTTCCACTACATTAATTCCCATTACCAATCTTCACTGCTCTGGCCCAGCATTTCTTCTGGCTATCCTTAATTCTGTTCTTATCTTTATTTCTAAGCATAGGAAGAAGAATGAGGAAATAAAACCAAAAATTAAAGAGTGGTGAAAAGTTACTGAGAAAGGGAGGTGGGAAATTCTCAATTCCAGTCAATTCAACAAGTTCTTACTAGGAGTTTGATGAGATGGTCTTTTGAGGAAATATATAAGAAATAATCCTAAAGAAGCTCATAATTTTATTGAGTGAAAAACATTCACCCATGAAATGATTAATGGACAAAGCTGTATGGACTATAATAATAATAATTTTAAAATAAGTTTTAAATATTTAAAATAATAAGTTAAATTATAAATTAAATAAATTAAAAATTAATAAAAATTAAATATTTAAATAATTTTAAAACCCTCATATAGGTACTCCCTTTCCCTGTACCCCAAATACTATCCAAACAATAAGTGCTAAGTGGACAGTCAGTGAGAGATCATTGCTTCTTGTCATCATTTGACCTAGTATCATGGAAGAGGGGAGAGTTGAGATGTATCTTAAAGGACTGGAAAGATTTGAATAGTCAAAATAGAGGAGGGAAAAATTTTCAGGTGAAAGAACTGTAGAAGGAAGGGTACAGAGATGTGTATAAGCACATCACAAATGGTGGGAGTGGGGCAATGAGAAAACTCAACAGACTGTAAAGGAGGCTGTGTACTCGGAAATAGAACATGTGCTTGGATGAGTAAGATGGGACCAAATTGTGGAGGGACTTACATACTAGGATGAACTCCTTTGTATTCATTTCAGTGGGCATTAGGATAATAAGATTGGTCAGTTGTGAGAGATCACTGAGAATTGCCTAAAAAATATAAGCCCTTAGATTCCATGGGCTTGTCCCCATGCTTTCCATTGCTTCCCAAGGTCCTTGAGACCTTACTACTTTCCCTGCCAGAACCCAAGTATTACCTGGTCTTTCTACTTGCCATGAACTGAACTCTCCTTTATGTGTTGTCTCTCTCAATCAGAATACTAGACCTGATCTTGGATTTAAGATCATAGACTTTTCTGTCTTTATCTCCATGCTTAGAGTAGTACTTTGTGCATAGTAAAGTTTAATAAAAGCTTTTCCATTCTATTGAATGAAACAGAGATTTGAAAGGTTAGAGGTGAGGAAGGTGGGTATTTTATGCGTGGAGGTAAGAGTGTTGTGGATGAGGCGTAATAAGGGGACCAGTTTAGTTGAATTGTAGAGTAGGAGAAGGAGAGAACTGTAAAACATGATTGGAAAGATAGATTGGAGTCAGATTGTGAAGGACTTTAATACCAAAAAGAAGAGTATATGTTTAACACTATAGGTAACAGAGGCCATTGGAATTTTTTGAGTAGGTGAGTGACATGGTCAGATCTGCACTGTAGAAAACCACTATGTCAGTTATGTGGAGGATGACAGAAAGGACTTGGGGCAGGAAGATCCAAATTAGGATGCTACTGCAAAATGTAAGTAAAAAATTTCTGAATTATGGGGTAGCTAGTTCCCTCTATTCAGAGAGAAAAGTTAGGATGTGAGAGATGTCTTGAAGGTAGACATGACAAGATTTGGCAATAGATTGGATCTGTGTGGTTTAAGAAAATGATAAATCAAGGATGATAATGAGGTTGACTCATTTTCTTATACCACACAGATCCAGTCTATTATCATACATCCTTAATCAAACATTTTGGAGGCTCAGTAGGGAGGAAATATGAGTTTTATTTGGAGGTAACTAGTTGTCTGCTAGATCTAATTCTAGAATCAAAGTTCAAATCCTACCTTTTATTCTTGCTAACTTTGGGACCCTGGACCAATCCCTCCAACTTGTCAGACTCAGTACCTATCTCACAGCACTGTTTTCGGGAGGAAATGAGATAGCAAATCTTGAGGTGCCATATAAATATTTGCTGTTTTGCACATGTTAAGTCTGAGATGTCTATGGAACATCCAAAATGTGTGGTAGGTAGTTCATGATATAGGATTGGAGCTCAGGAGAGAGACTAGAGCTGGATATAGAGATGTGAGAGTTATCTGCATTGAGAAGATAATTAAAACAATGGAAGCTGATAAGGTCACCAAGCATGAGAGTATAAAGAAAGAAAAAGGATCAGGGTGGAGCCTTGGGGGATGCCCACAGTTAGACGGAATGACATGAGTGGTGATTCAGCAAAAAAGGAGAAGTTTGACACATAGAAGAACAAGGAGAGAAGATAAATAAGTAGTTTTGGGAAAAACCTCCAACTATCACAAAATGGTTGAATTAGATGGACCCCTTTAGATATGTTGGACAAGTGGATCCCTTCATTATCAGGTTGTACTATAAGACTATTGTAACCTTTTCTAATTCTAAGATTCTATAATTCTAAGTAAGCTACTAAAAGAAGCACAACTTAATCAATTATTCTGAGTCAACCATGGGAGTGAAAGGAAGTTTGAGAAAGAAATGATGCAGGTAATAGCCGAATAATGGATAATCCAAAAATAATTAGTATTTGACTTTCTAAGTCTGGGGGAGGCATGAATTCAATTACATAACTAAATCTATCTAATCTGACCCCCTACTTAACACAGGAATGAAGAATAGTTACACAAGCTCGTATATGCTCACTCATTTATTTATTCTCACTGTGCCTGGCACTGACTTTCTCTTAGATTAGCCTTACTCTGATACAGGAAAGAAGGACGATTATTAATATGTTAACTAAGCAGCCTGTTAATTTATATTTGCAATTTCTTTTCATTAATTAATTAATTCATTCAATACTTCTTAGTCCCTTGTACTTGTGATATTCATGCTAGGTAATGGGAGAAATACTAAGAGAAATTTTAAAATGGTCCCTCCCCTTAAACAGATTACAATTTAATAAGGAAAATAGAACATCTACATGTCCAAAGTAAGGATAATAAGTGCTTAAGAAGAATATAAGGGACAGATTGCTTCCAACTGATAAAGTTGCTACATAGAGGAGTTGGCATTGAGGTTGGGTGTAAGGAGGTGTAGAATATCAATTCATTTCAACAAACATTTGTTAAGAAGCTAATATATGTGCATGATATTGTTGTATTTGTTGGAGACACAGTGGCAAAAATGAAACAGTCCTTGCTTTCCAAGTGTTTCATTCTTCTTGAATGTCAACAGGTAGAGATGGGGAAGAAGAAGGGCATTCCAGGAATAAGGAACTGTGGAAGCAAAGTGTTCAGACGATAAGTATGGAATGTGTTTAAAGCATAGAGAGTAAGTAGTTCAATTTGGCCGGATCCACTTCTATATGCTAATAACAGTATAGTAATATTTTACTTTTCTCTTATCTTCCTCATCAGAAAGGAAAGGAGGAAATATCTGTTCACCTAGAAAGTAACCTTCTATGATCTTATTTTTTTTCCCCTTTTCTGGGCATTTTCCCAGCCAGTTACTTGACTTCTGAGATTCCTCTCCACCCCCACCTAGATCCCCCCAAATAGTGCTTGGGGTCTGAGATTCAAATGCTGCTCTCCAGCCTCAGGGCTTTCAGCAGGGGTCAGGGCTGCTATTCCATGTAAGATTAAATTCAGGTTCTCAGATGGGGGCAGGGCCACCTCCCAGGCTCAGTTCCCTCAGGGGGTTTAGGCGGAGACCTTCAGTAATAGTCCTGAGCTTCTGCCTGCTCCAGGAGCCCCTGGCCGCTGGAGACTCTGCCACTGCCTCCTGAGGGGGCCTGAGTTATGGAGACATCCTGCTCCTCTCTTGGCCCACCAAACAGTCTCTCTCACTGACCTGTGAGCCTGTGGGTGGAGGGACCTTCGCGGCCTCCGGAGATTCCATCCCTGAAGCCTACTCGGGTCTGCTCCTCTCGGTGCCATGTGGCCAAGGCAGGGCTGGGCTCCACTCTGGTCCCATGCGCGATGGACCTTTGGTGAGGGATTTTCAGGTCTTTCTGGAACAGAAATCTCCTCCTCTCCGTTGTTCTGTGGCTTCCACCGCTCCAGAATTTGTTAGGAGTTTTTCTTTACAGATATTTTATAGGCTGTGGTTTTGGAGCTAGCATATGTGTGTCTTTCTTGGCTTCTCCCCCCTTACTTTTCCCTTATCATAAGAAATAATGAAGTATTACATATATGTGGATTTTTTAGGTAACTGAAATTTACCCTTTTAAGTACCAAAACTTAAAACAATTTAAAATTTTTGGTGGAAAATTTTCTAAAATGTGTTACTCCCTTGCCTTAGTAAACAGAATATGAAGAGTTTTATTATTTACAAACTGCAGAGGGTAGACCAGTGTTAAGAGCTCTCTCCCACCACTTTACTGAAACAATTTTTTCCAGTGTTATGAATGGTCCCCTTATCATCAAAACCAGTGGCATCCCCCACCCCCCTTTTCTCATCCTCAGCCTGTGGTGTTTGGCGCTGTGGACTACTCATTCATTTTACTCTTTTTAAATTGACTTTATAATTTATTCACTTTAGTGGCTATTCCAAGTCTCCCCCTCCCTTCTCTTCAATCCTCTACTCTACATCATCCTGCTATCTTAGCAAAAGATCTTGCCTCATACTTTGAAAATAGAAACCATTCCTCATGAGGTCTTTATTCTCCCTACTATACATCTCACAAGCCCTTAACATCAGCCTACATTCTCTCTTCTTTTACTCCATTCTCTAATGAAGAGGTGGCTTTTCTACTTACTAAGTTCATCTCTTCTAGCTTCTCCAGAAGATGAGTCCTATACCCCCCCAATCTCTTCTCTTTCTCTCCCTCTTTTCTCCCTTTCTCATCTGACTTTGTCTCTGTTTTGCTGACTCTCCGTTTTCCTTTCTGATTCTGACCTCTCTCTCTGTCTCTATCTCTCTCTCATTCTTTCATTTCATTCACTCTGTCTATTGATTCATTTCCTGCTGCCTACAAACATTTACAGGTTGAATAAAACCTTTCCTTCACCTAATCTTCACCCAAAACTATTGGTATTTTTCCTGCTCTTCCCCACAACTATTAGTAACCCCTTCAAATTACATTGTATTAACTATACACACACACACACATATGTGTGTGTGTATTTACTTGTATTTATACATGCATTTCCCAATAGAATATAAGCTTTTCGAAGGCAAGAAATATTTCATTTTTTTCCTTGTACCTCCAATACATAGTACTGTGCCTGACACTTGTTCAGTCCTTAGTTGTGTCCGACTCTTTGTAATCCCATGGATTTGTCCATGAGATTTTCTTGGCAAAGATAATGAAGTGGTTTGACATTTCCTTTTCCAGTGTATCCTCATTTTACAGTTGAAGAACTGAGGCAAATAGGGAGTAAGTGACTTGCCAAGGGTCACACATTTACTTTCCTAATTTCAATCCAGTGTTCTATTCATGACATGACCTAGTTGCCTTGTCTGCCACTTGGTGGTTAACAGATGCTTGGTGATCCAGAAGTTGTGGCAAAGGTCTGAAATCCCAGTTACTCAGAAGGTTGAGGCTAGAAAATTGTTTGAGCTTGGAATTCTGAGCTGCAGTGAAGAATTCTCCTCAGGTGTCTACATTAAGTTTAGCATCAATATGATGAGTTTCCTTGAGGTGGGGCATGGGGTGTGGGCACACACTAATTGCCTAAGCAGGGTTGGAAATGGAGCAGATTGAAGCTTCTCTGCCAGTTAGGAGATGGGACCAATGAGCATTCCCTACACTTTCAGCCTAGCTGGGATTAATCTTTAAAAAGGAGGGGGGAGTTGTGATTGAAAGATTAATATGGTGCTAAAGTAGAACTTTGGTGAAGAATGGCAGAATTATTGGATTGAGCTTAAATTTTAAGTCTAGGCTAACATTTCCAGTAGAGTGATTCAGCATATCCCAGCAAAAACCACTTAAAATATTCAAAATTCAGTTCATTTCAAAAATCATTTATTTAGTTCATGCCATGTTCAAGGCATCATGCCTGGCACTGGGCATTCAAAGACAAACACAAATATAGCCCCTGTCCTTGAGACACTTGCAAAAGGGTATCAATTCATCTTCAGTGAAACTCTAGAGTAGCTAGTAGCTCAATAACTGGAGACAGATGAGTGGCTCAGTGGGTAGAGCCCTGCACCTGGAGTGAGGGAAACCTGATTTTAAGTAAAGAGTTGGATGTGACTGAAAAGACTGGACAACAATAATCCAATTCTATCCTCTTCACCAAGATGGTTATCTTATTTTCCTCTCCCCAAGTTTTCTTTTCTCAAGACTAAATTATCCCTAGTTCCTTAACCAGTCCTCAGTGAGGCATGATCTCAAGGACCTTCACCCTTCTGGTTGCCCTTCTTACTCTCCAAGTGCTCACTCAGTGAAAGACACTATAACATACAGAGTTCTGGAACTGGAGTCAGGAAGACCTCAGTTCAAATCCTGCTTCTGACACGTATTAGCTGTGTGTTATGAGAAGTTATGACCTCTCTCAGCCTCATTTTCCTCATTTGTAGTATAAAAAGGTAATACTACATGTCCTTTCTTAAATCTATTACCCTATGAAAACACTGGGGCAACTAAGCGGTGCAGTGTTAAGCCTCAGAAAGACTCATCTTTTTGAGTCATTGTGTGAACCTGAATAAGTCACTTACCCTATTTGCCTCAGTTTCTTTGTCAAGAAAAACCCCAAATAATAGAACAAAAAGTCAGAATCAACTGAAAAAACAACTGAAATGATAATATCCTTCCTCAAATATGGTTTTAATGGAGAATATGTGACAATCATTCCCTTATTTTTGCATTCTACAACTGTGATCCCAGTGGGTATTTTCCTGAAAATATCTATGGAGGGCCTACCCAATAGCTTTTCTTTGGCATTTTAGTCTGTAACAGCCATGATTAACTTTGTTAAAACTAATCTATAGACTCCATAGGCAATTTGCTTTATAAATTCTTATTAGTTGCCATGTAATCCTTCTACTGTGTGATATTAGAAAGAACTAGACTTCAAGTTCAGTTGTGTCACTTACTTGTGTGTAACCTCAGCTTACTTTACCTCTCCAGGATTCAGTTTCCTCATCTATAAAATGAGGGGGTTTTAGGTTAATCTGTAAGGTCTACTCCAGCTCTGAATTTTATGATTCTTTTTGTGGACTCTTTCAAACTCTTGTCTATTCTACTATAGCTGCTACCAATAAAAACCTTAGTGAGCTAGAAGAAAAAGTTGTCTACTTCTTTGAAAATAGCAAGGAAGGAGAGGCAGAAATCTGCACTCCTCACAAGGGAAGAGAAAAACTTCAGTGGAAGAAAAGATAGGGGCAATGAACTACAGGAGTAAGTCAGATAAATCCTGCAATTCAACAAAGAAAAGAAAAATCAGAGACATCATTAGGGGTGTTAAGAAAGCAGACATCCTATTAGCAGTTGAAATGGTTTCAACACTAGAAAGTGTCAAATGGAACACTAGGAACATTATTTGATTAAGTTATGGCTTTTTCAGTACATCAAATTCCATCACAAGCTTAGAAAGCCTCTTCGTTGTTAAGTCATTTCAGTCATGTACGGTTCTTTATGACCCCATTTAGGGTTTTCTTAGCAAAGCTACTAAAGTGGTTTGTCATTTCCTTCTCTACAGAAAGCCTCTACGCTGAACCCATAGACCATTAGGGAATCTCAAATATGGCCACAGGCCACACAGCACATGTTCTGTGGGATCCTTTAAACAATATTCAACTACACGAGCCATAAGCAAAGGAGCCCAGTAATAATGGAACCAGTGAGCAGGAAATAAAAGAGGAGGTGAGAAGGAAGGGAGAAAAAAAGCAGAAGAAAAGGCAAAGTGTCTAACTTTTATTTACTGTTTCTCAAGGGATTTGTAGTACTGTGGATTTCTGTAATTATTTCATGAGAACTCTTGATAGTCAAATTTGGACAGCATTCATCATTTTCACCAAATTCTGTGCAGAATCATAGGCAGGGATTTGGAAGCCATGAATACAAGTACAAAGACCAGCTACTGAGTTATATGCAATGTGGTTATGGCACTAGCCATCATCCTAGAGAACTGCCTTAACTGCATCATTAGGAGCAGAAACCTATGCCCAGGAATATAGTAAAGCAGAATATGGTGAAAGAATGAATTATCTTGGTAGTTCAAATGTTGGACCATTTAAAAACAATTGATAAGGATACATGCATCTCAACTGGATTGTCAAGGTTGTGAGGACAAGAGCCCTATCTACACGTTTAACAGTCCTCTTTGCATGTTGTTATTCATTCATGTCTGAATCTTCATGACCCCATGGACCATAGCACACTAATACTGCGCATGGGGTTTTCTTGGCAAACAATAATGGAATGACTTGTCATTTTCTCCTCCAGTGGATTTAGGAAAAGATAGGTTAAATGACTTGCTTGGCATCACACAGTTAGTGAGTATCTGAGGCCAGATTTGAACTCAACAAGATGAGTCTTGGGACTCTAAGCCTGGTTCTTTATCTACTGTGTCAAAGTTTCAGAGACAAATGCTTTGTAAGGAACAACTTCTTAATGGAATAGATTGTTTCAGGTGGATTTCCCTTCATTGTAGGTCTTCAAGGAGAAGCCGGATGACAATTTATCAGGCATCTTGTAGTGGGAATTCATTTTAGATAAGAGTTCACTTCGATGGCTACTGAGATGCTTTTAAGTTCTAAAGTTTCTTTATTTTGTCAATTGCTAGAGAGGAATACCTATGTAGGTGAAACCACAAATCAACCCTCAAAGTAGAATTTCTGCTCTTCTATCATCTGAAATTGCCAGTAAAAAAAGTACAATAGGATAGATACTGGCCAAATGTAGCAATCTCTTATGAACTCAATTACAGTACAGAAAATTGCTAAATTTTTAGTGGTGAACTTCAAAGAAAACTGTTGCTATGTAAACCTGATATAGCAGATCAGTATCATCCACCTGCTCCAAACTATTGTCTACATAGAAATGTGTACATCTTATAAAGAAATTAGTATAGTTATATTTTTAGTCATGATAAAATGAGAGTATTTGATTTTTATTATAGAACTCCCCATTCATGAGCCTTTTAAATAAATTTGATTAGAAATGTAAACATGTCCATTTTTCTCAATTACCACATAAAATGGATTAGTGAGATGACTCATAAGAGAGATAAGCAGATTAATTTTTTCCCCATAGCAATAATGTGGGAAATTACAACCTACATTAGATTTTACGATTTGTTGCTTATTACCAACCTCAAATTAGTCAGTTTTAGAATGGCTAAGAATAGATGGTTATACTACCACCCCTTCCCAACTTCGTGACCCAGAAAATAGGTTAGAAAAATAATAGTAATGGATAAAAGTAAATGTGTAAGCAATAAAAATATAATTTACACACACTGTACTAATAGGGAAGTTATTTTGAAATCCCGAATCAATAGATAAAGAAGCATTGGTTGAGTTGACATGCTGGAATATTTTCCATATTTTCTGAGTAATTACCCAGTTCCAGGGAGAAATCAAACTCATCCATTACTAGAAGCTACTGGCTGTGGAAATGATTGCTTTAGAAAAACCTGCTTTAGCAGAAGAAGCCTCTACCATGCTTTTAGCTTAGCACTTCACTGCCTTGACACTAATTTATTGGATAAATTCTGAGAAGTTCTGGGATACCTTTCAATGACACATTGACCCTTCACCCACCTTCAGGAGAATGGAGGGTTAGAAGTGGAGAGTGGGAGCAACTGTGGCTTGGGAACTATTGGTTTTGATTTTTAAATGTTGCATTGATGCTTTTTTTTTTAACCTTGATGTCACCTCCTAATAAACTCCTCTCCAACTGAACAATCCATTGTAACAGAAGAATTACAATTAGACAAAACAAACTGACCCACTAGCTTTGCCACACTTTTCCACCAATTGGAGTTCACCACCTTTCTTCTGTGTATATTTCACAGTTAGTTCCCAGGAATCAAGACTGGTTGTAGTAACAGGCAAACCTGAAAAATGGGCCAGGCATAGTAGCACACCATAGGGGAGCATTCCTCCTGGCCCTTTCAATGAGGATACTTTCCTAGGATGTAATGACAGTGGTCCATATTCTCCACATATCTCTGGTCATCACATTGATCTAAGACAAGTTCTGGTGTCTTTTTCTGCTATTTTCCTTCACATTATTGGGATCATTGTGTATATTTCATCTTGGCTCTGCTTACTTTGTCATGCATCAATTCATAAAAGTCTTCTTAATTTATTCAAAATAATCATAGTTACTACCCTGGAACTTTAAGTGTGTGTACACTTTCCCTATGGATACCATCTGCATTAGTTGTATAGTATGATTAAGGTTTATAAACCAGCAAAGGAGACTGAGAAGGACCAGTGCAGTGTTAATGCTACTAGCAGCTGCTGTGGAGGACCAGCACATAGAAGGGCTGCTAACAAAGGTTCGTGATCTGTTTTCCTAAAGGAAGGACAGCTTTGAAGGAGTTAGTAATTTTACTTTAATTAAACAATGAGAAAGATACATAAGTAGAGATGATGAGGGCTGGGAAGATGGAGGAACCCCAAGACTGGAATTTCCTGTGTGGACCATCTGGAAAAAGTTTGCAGACTCAAGCATTCTTGAAGTCAAGGTGGTAAAGATTTATTACGCTTTTCAGTGGGCAAGAGTTCTTAGGGAACCTGTATCCTAAGAGGGGTACAGGTAAAGTTTATATAGGATATTCTATGGTAAAACATGTGTCCAATATGCTATCTAGGTGATTCAGGGTGGGATTAGGGAGTGGTTAATTCTTAAAGGAATATGCACATTTAGTATTTGGCACAGGTATTTTACACAGAATTCATAGCCCAAGGTGGAGTTATACGGAGGTGTGATGTTAGGCCTGAAACATCACTAAGTCAACTAGTGGTCAGTACTGACTAAATAATTCCAGGGTAATCTTGTCAAGATAAATGTTAGGGAGTATACATATATCTAAGACGAGGATACATATGATTGGTCAGTGAGTGGTAAATGTTGTTATGAACTAGTACACAGCCAGTTCAGTCATTACATAGATGGCTCAGACTAATAAATTCTATAGGCACAGCTGGCTATTGTATCAGGAAGAGAGATAAAGGTTTTGTGACGGCAGGCTGTCCTTGGACTGGGGAGAAACTGCCTAAGACAATGTTTTGAGGCTTAGGAGAAATGTGATTTTTAAAGAGAAATGTGATTTTAGGATTGGGATCTAGGTATAGGCACCCAAGCACCCCATCAGAGAGAAGTGAGTATCCAAAAAAGAATTCAATAGACAGGGCTCCAACTGTCTAAACGGAGTGATAGATAACATAATCACCAGACCAGGGAGCACCAACATTTGATTCACAATTGCTTCCCAGAGTCTCGTCTGGGAAATCACAAAGAAATATTCTTCCCATAAGTGAGCCCCCAAAATAAAATACCAACCACCCAGCATATATAGTTTTCAACTAATAGACTCAGAGTCAGAAGTTACCACAATCTACTCAACTCGGTGCCTAATTGGCTCAGTGCCAAAAGGTGTGAAAGCGTGACTCAGCATGGAATGTATCACAGCTGTGAACTGAACCGGAGTTCTAAGCAGCCAAACATCTGTGATTGAAATGCCTGGGTACTTTTAGATCTGGGAACACAGTCCCTGTTCCAAGGAAAAAAGGGAACACACATGGTCACATAGGCCTATAAATGGACAGGGAAGATCTTTTATTCTCTTGACTCTTCAACCAGCCAGATAGACAGGAGAGAGCAGTACAAAACAAGTTTTGAGAGGGGAAATGTCCAGAACAGAGGATGACAGAAAGTGTCAGATGTGGCAGAGAGGTCAAGAAGGCTAAAGATGATGAAGTATCATTAAATTTGGCAATTAAGTCTTTGATATCTGAGGGAGAAATGTTAGTCAAATAATGAAACTAGAAGCAAGATGACTAAAGGGTTTAGAACTGAGTGAGAAAATAGGAAGGGGAAGTAGCAAGTGTAGACAGCTTTCCAGAGCAGTTTAGGCAAGAAAAGGATGAGATGTATAGGACAATAGCTGGGAATCACATGAATTTTTTAAGATGGGGGACATGTGAAAATGTTTGTAGGCAGTACAGGAACCAGTAGACAGGAAAAGCGAAGATGATCACAGGGACAATCTGTTGGAGGAGACATGGGCTGATGGTACATATGGTGGGGCTGGCCCTGTTAAGAAGAATAGTATGTCCTCATCTGAGACTCAAAGGTGAATGATGGGATTTTAGAAGGAGAGGTGAGGGAGGGAATGGATTGATTTTTTTTCCAGCAAAGTATGAGGCAACATCCTCAGTTAAGAGGGTAAGGAGAAGTGATGGTGCAGGAGAATTGAAGAGAAATGTGGGGAAATATGCTATGGAGTATGGGATAGTGAATTGTTTATGGAGGTGATTTCCCTTTTTTGCAGTGAAGGTCAAGTTGAAATTGGATAAAGTAAATTATAATAGACTCAATTAACAGGATTTTGTGATTTTTAGCTTATTTTGACAGTATGCTCCAACAGAAAGAAAAGCATGTGAATGAATGGTATGAGTAACTTGGTAAGTACAGTGAGAGGACTAAGAGAATGGAGATTTGAGAACTAAGGAGAATTGTAAAGTTGAATTGATTTACCAAAGTGTCACAATAGGGAGAGAGGGGACTATAGCCAATGTAATGACCTGCAGAAAAGGGAAGAAACTGGAGAATCGCAGTGAGTATGAAAAGCAAACTTAGGGGTCAGTGAGCATAGGAAAAGATGGGATGATAAAAGATTAAGTCCAGACAAAGGAAATTTGGACTTCAGAACATGGGTTATTCATGTGGGTGATTGCAAGATGTGCAACTGTATTTGTCCTTTGTTGCCGAAGAAGACGATGCCATCGCAGAAATGATGACATGACTTGCACTTGACTTTGTTTTCAGTGAGAGAGGGCTGAGGTAGAGTGGAAGAGTATTAACTGAATACACTGAGAAACTGGGATGTCAGGTTAATTAGATGTACTGTAGGCAACTCAAAAATCAACATCCCAAAACAGAACTTATTATCTCCCTCCCCAAACGCTTTCCTTTTATGAACTTTCCTATTACTGTCAAGTGTACAACCACCCCTGAAATCAAGTTTGCAATTCTGATGTCATTCTTAACTCCCTTCATTCATACTCACCCTAAATAGTGAAATCTTATCGTCAAATCTTTTTTCTACTACCTTCACAACATTTCTTATACAATTTCCTTTCTCCATTCACACTAATTTAGGCCCTCATTATCTCTCACCCAAAATACTAAATTATCCTTCCCTGCTTCAAATCTCTCTCCACTCCAATCAATTCATCACTCAGCTGCCAATGTGATTTTTGAAAAGCATATATTTGACTTCCCGGATCAAATAAAAAGCCCTATATTTGGCATTTAAAGTTCTTCACAACCTGGCCCATTCTAATCATATTTTACTTTATTATTTACTATTTTACATAATTTATATTTTTCTCCTCTCCATGTACTCTATAATCTAGTTACACTAGATTACACAGGTTACACTAGGCCTACTTTTTGTTTCTTGCATCTTTCATATTCATACTTTTACATATTATCATTTCTGCCTTTTAGTCTTATTTTTTAAGTATGTGCCCAATTAAGTGATTCATTCTTTCCTGTCTGTTATTAATGCAAGTATCTAGAGATATAAAATTTCCATTAAGTACTGCTTTGACTGCATCCTACAGATTTTGGTATGTTGTCTTATTCTTGTCATTATCATTAATGAAGTTATTGATGTTTCTATGATTTGTTCTTTGACTCAGTCTTTAGGGTTAGATTAATGAGTTTCCAATTAATTTTTAACCTATGCTATAAGGATCCTTACTGAATATAATTTTTACTGTATTATAGTCAGAAAAAATGCATTCAACATTTTTGTTTCTCTATATTTGTAAGTTTTTAAATGTCCTAATACATGGTCAATTTTTGTGTAAGTACTCTCCATGACTGAGAAATATGTATATTACTTTCTATTCCCATTAAATATTTTCCAGAGGTCTATGATATCTACTTTTCTAAAATTTCTGTTCATCTCCTTAACTTCTTTCTTATTTATTTTATGTTGATAGGTCTGAGAGGAGGACTTTGAGATTTCCTACTGGTATAGTTTCACTGTCAACTTCTTGCTATAACTCATTAAACTTTTCCTTAAATAGTTGAATTCTATGCCATTTGGTGTATACCTGCCTCTTAATCTCTCTGGCTTCCTTCATGACACAATTTAAATCTTACCTTCCTTAGAAGGTCTTTCTCAGTCCCTCCAGTTTCTAGCCAGTTAGTCAGTAAACATTTGTTAATTACTTATTATGTGCCAAGCACAAATTTTAATCACTGGGGATATAAAGAAAAGCAAAAATATAGTCCCTGGAAGACAATATGCAAACAATTATTCTATAAATACACATATGTACATACATGTGCATGTGCGTATGTGTAGTGTGTGGGTTCATGTATGAGTATATATGTATGTGTGTGCATGTATAGATGCATATATGTAGTGGGGGGTAGAGGGAAAACAGAATTAAGAAATAAGGACTTATTCTTGAAAGAAGTCAGGGAAGCTAAGAGGGAGAGATGATGAGGGAGAGCATTCCAGGCATGGGAGATTTAAAAGACCCTGAGTTGGGAAGGGGAATGTCATGTATGAGAAATAATAAGTGCCTGGCATATAGTAAATGTTTAATAAATTTTTTTTATTGATTTTTGTTAATTGATGTCATGTTCTTGCCTTGCATTTTCAGTAAATGTTTTAGTTAATGTTAATCAAGACTTAGCAGCTGATTTATTAATGGAAAATATATTGGTGGGGGCTCATGAGCTACATCAGGGATAGTAGTCACTGACAAGGGTTACTCTTAGGACCCTGAGAACAGGTGAGATGTAGTACCAGTTCTCTGGTGGAAATTCCAACTTTCAACATGGAAGAAGGTTGAGGGGGGAAAAGAAGAGTTAATAAAGGGTGAATTTGCCTCACTATAACACCACTTTATGTGTGGGTTGGCAAGCAGGTAAATAATTATGTTACTTAAGAAAAGAACAAAAACAGAGGAACAATGAAATTCTAGGCATATAGTTGAGTGAATCTATTGTACGTTCTTAAACTTTTCCTTATCTTAGTAAGCATGTCTTATAACCAATAGTTTTACTATTACTAATTTATTAGTAGTAGAATGGTAACACAGTGCTACTATAATCGTAATTACATATTTATTCTCTTAAAATATTCTTTCTATAGCCTTTTACTCCAAGCTTTGTATGAAAGAGAAGACATTTTTTCTTCTCATATCATTCAGATGAGCAGTAGCAGCTGCGTTATCAAGCCTGAGTAGAAAGCCGAGTGCTTGCAGTTCCAAGGTAGCAGGTTCAGAACTTCATATTATAACCCCTTTGTCCATGTTGTTATCAAGAAGGTTCCTAGTACTTCTGCAGATCCTGAGTTGGAAGTCTCCTCATGGTGCTTACATAAATACCTGTGGTAACTGCTTTCCCAATAGTTGCATGGAGAGCTATTCCTGCTAGCACTTCTTATGTTATTGGAATTGATCCAATGCTGTGTTTGAAAGGGTAATTACGTGCTATTCTGAAATTTTTTTCATTTGATTTTTAAAGGGTGGTGTCAAAAGGCCAAAAGGTGGGATGTTTTCTTCCGTTCTTGTTGAAAACAAAATCCAATTATCCTTGTGGGCTGTGATATCTCTACTTGAAATTCCTTCCTTTCTCAGCCTCTAAGACATAATAATACCCTAGTTCTAATCTTACATTTCTGGCACAGTCTTGTATTGACTTTGGTAGCTCTTTTGTCCTCTTGGTACCTTCCTGATTGTGAGTATGCTTTACTTGCATATTTACTGGTTCAAACAAGGAGACAGAATAGAAATACAAGCTAAGGGCAGGTCTAATCACAGAAATAGCCTAAACACGATCCATGAAAGTTCCTGATAATATCCTGTTGCATTTATACCTTAATCAATGTCCTTTAAATATCTTTTCTTGTGGGGTGGCTAATGGAGTTACTTCTTCTGTTTACTCATCTTGGTTGTACCTGATTCTTCCTGACCCCATTTGGGGTTTTCTTGGCAAAGATATTAGTTTGCCATTTCCTTCTCCAGTTTATTTTACAGATGATGAAACTGAAACAAACAGGGTTAAGTGTCTGAGGCCAGATCTGAACTCAGGAAGATGAGTCTTCCTGATTCCAGACTCATACTTTATCTGCTGTGTGACCTTTCTAGCCATTCAGAAATCTTGCGGAAGTAGGTAGGGGTGGAGAGTAGAAAAGCATTCTTTGATTTAGAATAAATGAATGAAAATGCATTTATTAAGGGCCTACTATGTGCATAGCATTGTGCCAATTGCTGGGAATACAAATAGAAAAAATTAATATATTCCTTGCTTTCAGGAAGTTCAGGAAGAAGGAAGAAATCACATAGAGGAGATTCAACTGCAAGTCTTAGGGTGCAATGACAAAGCAGATCAGAATGTAGCATCTTTACATTTCCACTGGTAAAATCTTAACAATCACTGAAGTTAAATAATTTACTGGTGTAAGGGTTTTTGTGGTGAAATCTTTCTTATCCAAATCTTTGGTAGCTGTGGCTACAGTAATCACAGAAGCAGAGGTCAGGCCACATCTCCACGGGGTTATTTTCCCATATTTGTTGATGGGGCAGGGCTGGAACAGGACTCATGGTCTGGGTGGTGTTACTACTCCCAGGGCTCTTGAGCTTATCTGCCCATGGTGGCAGTTGGTCAGTAGTTGGTCTTGATGATGGTTAGGAAGGTAGATTACTCCCACAGTGTTTGTTCTCCATAATGGTGGCTTTAGGCCTCCAGTTGGAAACAAGGCCAGTAATCTGGTGGGCATGGTTATTCTCAAGGCTTTCTCCATCAAGGTCCAATATAACATAGTATTCTAGGTAGTGGAGATGTTTTGATTTGCCTACCATATGCTGCATCCAAACTCTTCCTCAGGATATCTTAATGCTTTAGGATTATCAGCAGCATTGCTACAGGATGAACAATTATTTGGTGAGTGCCTACTATGAGAATCAGATAGGTTTAGACCTCTGGGCTCAGAAACATGAAGATATGGTCTCCAATCTTGATTCAAGAACTTACTAGGTGTGTGACCTCAGTGAAGTCATTTAATATCTCTAGGTCTCAATTTTCTATTCTATAAGAGCATAATAGTCTAGAATATGATATAATATAATATTCTACAATATGAATTGCACTTGATAAACTCTATTGAACTTGCCTTCCAATTCCAAATCTGTAATCATATGTGTCTAGCACAATGCTAGGCACTGAGGGAGACACAAAAGAAGCATGGTTTCTGTCCTAAGAACCTTCCAATCTTCTTTCCCTTAGTATTAACAGAATATTGGGAAGAAAGCAGCAAAAGTTAAGAATAAATAAAATATACTTCATTTTCTTTATTTTCTACATTTGTTCACTTCTGACTTATATTCACTTTCAAATTCATAGTCTCTTTTAAATACATGGTTAACTTATTAACAAATTTAAATGGCTAAATAGGGAGAAAATAACTTAGAATTTAAAAACATTTAAAAAAGAAAGACCACATTTGCATATGTGTCTTTAAAGTAAATGAGAAAGGGTGGAAATGAAATATTGCAATTAGAATTAGGAAAGAGAAGAGGGTAATGCTACTTTTGTCACAATTGAAATATTTCCAATGCATTATTCCATTTGATTCCCAAAGTAACTCACTAAGGCAGATGTGATTATCCATATTTTATAGATGAAGATACTGATGTTCAGAAGAGGTCCACTGAATTGCCCAAGGTCACATAGAGTCAGTTGTAGAATTTGGGATTATAATTTAGGCTCTCCTAACTCCTAATCTTGTATTCTTTCTATTATAACACTCTACCAAAATCCCTCTCACAGTTCAGGAATAATTGGAGTCTGATTAGGGAGGGACTTTTGGTAAGGTAAGGGAAAGGAAGGTATCTCAAAAGGAAAAGACATAAACCAGTCATCTGAAATCCCATTAACCTTAACGATCAGCAGCAGGACTGAGCCCTGCATTGTGGATATCGTCAGGAAGGATATAGGCATTTATTTAGCACCTCCTAGAAACTGGGCAATATGCTAAGCACTTTACAAATATGATCTCATGTAATCCTCACAAAAACACTGAGAGGTAGGTCCTGTCATTATTGGAGATGACTTAAAAGTGAATAATGTTAAATTGAAAATGTATAAAGGGTATTGCTTAGTGGAAAAAGTACCATTTATACCCTCTGGGTAATATTATCAATTTGTTCTTTTAGATAGATTTACACTGCTAATGGGTATTCATGTCTAATCTAGTCTAGTTACGATCAGTTTAATCAGTACCCCTTTGGGGAGAAATGCTTCCATTCAAAAATCCTAAAGCTGCAATTTTCAAAAATGGTGACTGATTGGCAGTAATGATTTTTCTGTACCTTTAACCCCTTTCATATTTGATAGCATGAGTAAAGGCCCCAGGAGCATCCACAGCTCCATGTGCATGTTTCTGTTCTAAAATGTTAATTTTATAATTGTGACGAAAAGTCATTGTGAGTTAGGCCTGGTTCTGCTGATGGCGCTATCATAGCCTACTGATCATCCTCATTTGCTTTTCCTCATCTTCCCTCTTTTTCCCCTCTATTTTTCTACTTTCCTATGTTCTTCATTCACTAGCATAGAATCTGTAAGTCTGGCATCTACTTTTAGTTCTACAACTTCCTAAATATGTGTTGTGGGCATGTCACTTAAAAAATTTCTCTGTACCTTAGTTTACTCATTTGTGAAATGGAATAATAACACACATGCAGCTTTGTTGCAAGGAAAGTATTTTGAAAACTCTAAAAACTATATAAATATGAGCATTGTGTAAATGTGCATCTGTGCATGTGAGATGAGATCTCAGGTCCTCCTGACTCCTGCACTGGTGCTTTATCCACTGCACCACCTAGTTGCCCTCAGACACTCACTAGCTGTGACCTTGGGCAAGTCCCTTAACCCCAATTACCTCATCCTGGGTCATCTCCAGTCATCCTGATGAATATCTGGTCACTGGATTCAGATGACTCTGGAGCAGAAGTGAGGCTGGTGATCTGTACAGCCCTCGGCAATGAAGGACGAACACACACATCTGTGCATACGTATATATTTGTATCCTTTTTGACATTTTCCTTATACACACAATGTAGTTTCTTAGTATATTTTTGTGAAGTACACTCATACATTATATACATGCTTATACTATGGTACACACACACACACACACACACACACACATACACATATATACATATACTTACACTATGCTATATATTGTACACTTACTAGCTGTGTGACCCTTGGCAAGTCACTTTCCCCTGTTTGCCTTAGCTTCCTCATCTGTAAAATGAACTGAAGAAGGAAATGGCAAATCACTCCAGTATCTTTGCCAAAAAAAGTCTAAATACAGTCACAAAGAATCAGACACAACTGAAACAACTCAACAGCAAACAACAAATATGTGAAATTTAAGCGCTTGCTATGTGCTACTGTACTAAGTCCTAGCATGCTAATACAAGTAAAACAATCTATACCTTGAGAAGTTTCCAATCTGTTGACATAAAGCTATTAACTCATTAAAAACATGGAGGAAATATTATGAACCTGGAAACGCGGAGGGGAAATGGATGAGAAATGACCAGAAAGATCTGGACTCAGGCCAGTATAAGGCAAAAAACTTACCTGTCAGAGCCAGAGAACACAAGGACAGAGTGTAAGTTTCAGGAGATAATTACAATGTCCAGGGAAAAGAGAGCATGTTGAAGAAATGACCAAGAAGTGGCCTGGAGACTTTTGGCCCCACTGGATAACAGATGAATGATCTAGGTCCTATATTGAAATCCAAGAAATATTCAGTCAGCCACTCAACAATCACATATTAAGAACTTACCATATGCCATGTGTTAATCGCTAGGCATCAAAGAAAGGGAGGAAAACCCTCTCATAGTCCTTGCTTTTGAGGAGTATACATTCTAATGGGTGGAAACTACATACAACTATCTAGATACATATAAGATAGGAGAGTAATCTCAGAGGGGAAATAATTAGCAGCTGAGTGACCAGTCAAAACCTCTTGCAGAAAGTAGAATTTGAGCTGTCTTGAAGGAATCCAATGAAACTGAAAGATGGAGCAGAGAGAGCAGTGTATTACAGGTGTAGGAGACAGACAATGCAAAGGCACAGGGGTGGAAGATGGAGTGTAGTATTCAAAGAATTACAAGTCATTCCATGTGGCTGGATCATAGAAAGTATGAAGGAGTCAAGTAAAAGAAAAAGCTGGAAAGGTAGGGAGGGCCAATGGATGAAGAGACTTAAATGACATAAGATTTTATATTTGATCCCAGAAGTAATAGAGAATTAAAGAACCCGAGGAATGACTCCAATACATTGGTATTAAGAATCTTAGAGGATGAGAAGGGATAGAGCGATTGGAATATATGATGTTAGAGGCAGAGTCCAAGTTAACGAGATTGATAGTATTATCATTTTCATACTCAAATATTTGCACTTGAGATCCCAGCATTAAGAGGATACTTGGACCTAGAAGTCAAGGGTCCAAAATTTTCTCAGGCAAAGGAGCACATGAAACATTCTTCAAATAGTTGGAAAAATGCCATTTGGAAGATTTATTCTTTATTGTCCCAGAAGGCAGAACAAGACCAATGGGTTAAAGATGTGCTAAAGCAATTTGGTCTTAATATTGTGAGGAGTCTTCCAAACACCAAAATATATATATATATATATATATATATATATATATATATATATATATATATATTATGAACCTCTAGGGAAATTTAATATATTAGTCATAACATTCTATCATTCTAAAATTGTTAACTGCTTAAGGAGCCTTAAAATTTTTTTTAGCATGAACCCTTGGACCATAGTTGCTAAACCCCTAAGGGATTTGTAAACTACTAAGTGGGAATATAGGGTTAGGGAATTCCTGATATAGAAAATCCCTCCAGGATTGAGTTCTAGGCCTGAAGTTCAGGAAGACCTGAGTTCCGTTTCTTCAGACACTTACAAGCTGTGTGACCCTTCCTGGATAAGTCAATTAATTAACTTCTCTCTGCCTCAAGTTTCTTCAACTATCCAATGGGGTTCACAATAGTACCTACGTTCCAAGATTGTTACGAAGATTAAGGTGAAATAATATTTGTAAAGCATTTGGCACAGTGCCTAGTACTTGGAAGGCGCTCAATAAATGCTTATCCCCTTCCCTTTGTCATGTAGGTGACAAATTTGGATGGGGGAACTTGAACCTTGGTCTTTCAGATGTGAAGGCCCTTCTACCCACTGTCCCACATGGCCTAATGTAAAAATTCCCAACAATGACAGCTACCCCCAAATGGTAGCAGTCTCACAGAAGAGTGAGTTCCATGATCCTGGAACTTCTTATGTAATAATTGGATGATTTCTTGTTGGGATTGCTGCAGATGGCATATATGATTTAGATAGGATTAGACCAAATGACTTTTACTTTTTAAAACAGTATTAATTTTTTCCATTTACATGTAAAGACAATCTTTAACATACATTTATAAAAAAAATTTGAATCCCAAATTTTCTCTCCTCTTCCTTTTCCCCTAGACAGCAAGCATTTTGATACAGGTTATATAAGTGCCAATCATGTACTAAATGACTTTTAAAGTGCTTTAAAATTGTAAGTCTATAATAGCTAACATTTGTGTAGCGTTCTAAGTTTTGCAAAACTCTGAATGTGTGTTATCTCACAAACTTCCTGTTAGGTGGATTACTATCTCCATCTTCAAACAAAGCCTGTCTAGAGAGATTAAGTGACTTACCCAGTGTCCCACATCTAGTAACTGAAGCAGGATCTGAATCCTACAATTTTCCTGACTCTTAGGTCTCGCTTTCTTACTCATTTGCCGTCTACATGCACCAAATTTGTGACTTGATTAGAAAAAATCTTGTCTAATTTCACCTCTATTTTTTTGTCCTCATAATGGATTGTTCCCCCAATTCTATTCTTTCCTTTTTCATGTCTCTGCTTAAAGCTTCCACCATATTTGGAATATATTATTTTACTCAACTATTTCACCTCCTTGCTTCAAGGATTAACTCTGGTCCCACTTCCATCACAAAGTGTTTTCTAGGGCCCTCCATCCCCACTCTCCAAGTGAAATTCCTTTCGATTCTTTTATTATTTATTATAGAATTTTGCCCTCTCTCATTTGCAATGTTTGCTCTTCCTTGTATCAGTTTTTGGTGTATGTATAGTTTTTTTTCCCTATAGATATGTAACCCCTTTGGGAGCAATTGCTATTTCATTTACAAAGAGCTAAGTGGAAAAATGAGTAAGAGTGCTGAATTTAGTCAATAAAACCTAAATTCAAATCTGTCTTCTGACATTTACTAGCTGTATGAGCCTGGGCGAGTCATTTAACTTTCTCAACAGATAAAGATTAGGTTTAGGGGTGAAGCAGAGGGATAGGTGGAAGTATAAGCAATTCTAATTGGAGGGGAGAATTTCAGAATTGAAGGTCATGGAGATGGTTCATGTTTGAATACCTATGGTATGTATACAACTCTTTGTGGTATGTGCATTTATGTAAGTGTGCACTTTCATCTACATGGAGACTACTACTAAACACAGGTTTGATTAACATACAGCAAAAACCTATAGAAGGCAGAAAGGGACTTGCCCAGTGGTATTATGAGAGACAGTTTGTCCTCCTTTCTCCTTCCTGGTCCCACTTAGGGATCTTAGCTCTTTCCATCCATCAAACTGTCTTGTCCACTGGGGACCTTCTGACTGATTGACAAGTGCTCAAGGAGATTTTTCTGACTTTGTGGTAACGGAAACTTAGGATCATAGTTGTAGATATAGAAAAGATGTGAGGGCACCTAAGTCCAACCCCTTCATTTTACAGATAAAGAAATTGATGTCTAGGGAAGTTAGGTGACTTACACAAGGTCATACAAATAATGTTAGGGTCACAGTTTGAAACAAACGTTTCTGATGCTAGAACCAGTTCTTATCCCTGTAGCTTCGGATACTGTGGAGGTTCAAAGAGAGGAGAGAGGTGACTCTTTATTTGTTTTTGCCCTTCTTTGCATCTCTACCCACACAGCACAGTGCATGGGACTGAGTAGACTCTTAAATATTAATGACTGACTGACTCTAGCCCAAATCAGGCTGGCTAAGACTTGGGACTACACGATGCCTTGGAGAGATCATCTTCGTGTAATATCATGGTTAAAGGCCCATAGCTTGATGGGAAAAGATAAGACACAAATTTCCCAAGTTTTGGAGGAGACTTGGGCATGGTCTAATCTGGATATTGGTATACCTGAGTGACTATTTTCAGTCTATCAGTCAGCATCAAAGTCATAGGCAAAGGTACCCTAAGATATGTCTGGTCTGTCTTTTGGAGGTGTCTATATGCTATGTCAAGGCCTTTGGAGTTTGAAGGTGAGGTGGGTTTGTCTATTGGTAAAGCTGAGAGACATACAGACAGCTAGAAAAGAGACAGATAAGAGACTGGAACAAAAGGAGTGAAAGTGAGAACGAGAGAGAGAGAGAGAGAGAGAGAGAGAGAGAGAGAGAGAGAGAGAGCGAGAGCCAATATTTCTGTGTATATTTGGAACTGTTTGATGTAAAGGACCAGGGACCTTATAATTTCTGAATATATATCACTTTTGACTTTTTTTTCATATAATTTGGTATATAAGAAAAGAACACTGAATATGGGGTCAGAAGCCTTCAAGTCTTCAAAACTTAACTTTGCTCCTTATTACCTGTATGACATTGCTGGGTCATTACTGGGTCAAAGGGTATGCAAAGTTGCATAGCCCTTTAAGCATAGTTTCAAATTGTTCTCCAGAATAGTTAGATCAGTTCACAACTCCACCAACAGTGCATTAGTGTTTTAATTTTCCCACAATCCTTCAAATATTTGTAGTTTTCTTTTTCCATCATATTAGTCAATCTGATAGGTACCTCTGATTTGTTTTAATTTGCATTTCTCTAATCAGTAGTGGTTGAGAATATTTTTCTTATGGCTGTAGATGGCTTTGATTACTTTGTCTGAAAATTGCCTGTTCATATCCTTTGACTATCAATTGGAAAATGGCCCTTATTTTTGTAAATTTGACTCAGTTCTCCATATACTTAAGAAATGAGGCCTTTATCAGAAAAACCTACTGTCAATGTTTTTCATAATTATGACGACTGTGTATTTCCCTCCATCTCATTTCCTCCCCTTGTATTCTCTTCTCTTTCTCCTTTTACCCTTTCCATTTTGATAAGTGTTTGCTTCTGATAAGTTCTTCCCTTCTGTCAGCTCTCACCCTTCTCTTATCCCCTTCTTCCCTACTTTCCTGTAGGATAATAGATTTGTATGCCTGAGGTGTGTGTTATTTCCTCTGAGACAATTCCAGTGAAAGTAAGGTTCAAGTGCATGCCCCACCTCCTCCTCCACCTTCCCCTCACTGGAGAAGTTCTTTTAAATCCCTTTTAGGTGGGATATTTAACCCTATTTTTACCTCTCCCTTTCTTCTTCTCCTAGTCTGAATGTATACACAGAGGGAATGAATGTGAGTTGAACATGATGGGATGATTATAAGAAAATAAAATTAAGAGTTGAGAAAGAGGAATACACTGTAGTAGGGGATGGGAGAGGTAGAATGGGGAAAATTATCTCACATAAAAGAGATACAAAAGAGCTTTTCCAGTGGAGGGAAAGATGGAGGAGGTAGTTGGGAGTGCTTGAACCTTAGTTCTCACTGAAGTTGGCTCAAAGAGGGAAGAGCATACTCACTCAGTTGGATATAGAAACCTATTTTACATACAGAAAAGTAGGAGGGAAAGGGGAAGAGAATACTGTGGAGGGGTGTGTGTGTGTGTGTGTGTGTGTGTGTGTGTGTGTGTGTGTGTCTCACAGAAAGAATAGGGGATTGGAGAAGGCAGTAGTCAGAAGTAAATTACTTTTGAGGATGGACAGGGTGAAAGGAGAGGGGGGGTGGATAAACAATGGAGGAATAGGATGGAGGGAAATATACAGAAATCATAATTGTGAAAAAAATTTGTGTCAAGTTTTTCTGATAAAATCCTCATTTCTTAAATATAGAGAGAATTGAGTCAAATTTGTAAAATTTGTAAAAATAAGAGCTACTCCCCAGTCAATCAGACAAAGTAATCAAAGTTATCTATAGTCATATGAAGAAATGCTCTCGATCACTATTGATTAAAGAAATGCAAATTAAAATAGCTCTGAGGTACCACTCCACAACTCTCAGATTGACTAATATGACAGAAAAGCAAAATGACAAATGTTAGAAAAATGTGTATGGGAAAATTGAGACACTAATGCCTTGTTGGTAGAGTTGTGAACTGATTCAACCACTCTGGAGAGTAATTGGGAATTATGTCCTTTGGTCCAGCCAAACCACTATTTGATCTATATCTCAAAGAAAAAAAAAGGAAAAGGAGATATGTGTACAAAATTATTTATGATAGTTCTTTTAGTGTTGGCAAAGAACTGGAAATTGAGGGGATGCCCATCAGTTGGAAAAAGGTTGAACAAGTTGTGGTATATGATTGTGATGGAATACTATTGTACTATAAGAAATGATGAGCAGGATGTGCTCAGAAAAACTTGGAAAGACTGATGCAAAGTGAAATGAGCAGAACCAGGAGAACATTGTACAAAGTAACAACAATATTCTATCACGAACAATTGTGAATGACTGAGCTATTCTTAACAATACAATGATCCAAGACAATTCTGAAGGACTTATGATAAAAAAAAATGCTATCCATCTCCAGAGAAAGAACTGATGCAGATTTAAAAAATTTTTTTCTTTCTTTTTTTTTTTTTTGGTCTATGTTTTCTTCTACAACATGACTAAAATGCAAATATTTTGCATGACTGTGCATGCATATCCTATATTAAACTGCTTGCCTTCTCAATAAAGTCAGAGGGGATGAACAAAGAGTGTGAATTTGGAATTTAAAATTCTTAAAAACACTAAAATTGTTTTTACATGTCATTGGGAAAATACAAAATATTAAAAATATTAATTTTTTAAAAGAAAAAATATAAGGGTAGTAGTCCACGATCTCTAAGGTCCCTTCCAGGACTATGAGTGTGTTTATTGAAAGGAACAAAAAAAGCAACAGTCATTTCTGAAGGCAAGGAAGGATAATTTAAATAGGATGCAGAGTCTAATACAGTAGAAGGGCAATAAGAAAAAGAAGGTGGGAGAGAGAAACATTACTCTCTCTAGCAAAGGGAGGCAACGTTTGCTTTGGCTAAACTTCTGAACTGAGGCAGTAGCAAGGCAGCTAGGAAAGGAGGGATATTATAGTCAAGACAGGAAATGATTCAGGTTAGGATAAAAATTTTAACTGTGGAAATGAGAAAGAAGAGACATTTTGGCATAAGGACAATTAAATTTCTGGCTTGACGTAAGTAATGTTGTGAAATTATTTTTATTGCACTCTGGTCTTTTGTTTCAATCCTCAGGGACAACAAAGTGGTACAGTAAATAGCACACTATGTTTGGAGTCAGCTAGATTTAAGTTCAAATTCAGCCTCATATACTTATTAGCTGTGTGACCTTGGGCAAACCACTTAGCCTTTCTTTGCCTCAGTTTCTTTAATTGTAAAATGGGCATAGTAAGAATAGCACCTACTTCACAATGTTGTTGTGAGAATCAAATGCTTAGTACAGCGGCTGGCCCATAGCAGACGTTTAATTTCCTTCCTTCTTTCCTTTCTTCCTTGGTTATCTTTGAATACTGTTTGGATTATGGATAGTTTTTAGTCCCAAAACACAGAAAAGCAGTTACTAAGAGATTCATTTACAAACAGTTTCAGCTGGAATGCTTCTACCATATCACACAATTGCCATTTCCAAGTTTGGTTTTAGTTAGTGTTTTGGGTACAAGCTCAATGGGGGTGGCAGGTGCTAAGATATATGCAACCAATCCAGCAGAAAAATCGAGGTCTGACATGTTGCTTCTTGTCTACAGAAAGCTGGGGGTCATGGTGATGTTATGCATAGAGTATCCACTTAATAAGTTTCTCCTGATGAAGGTAATTGTTGTCGTCTTCTGTGATATGAGAGGGGGTATGGTTGGTCTGCCAAGGCTGTACATTTTTGTTGTGCTATGCACAATATCTAATTGCTCATCATGTCAATATTCCACTTGATTCTGACAATAGCCTTGAGAGGCAGGTGAGAATTCTATAATTATTGTATTAATTGAGGCAGCTAGGTGATGAAGTGGATAGACCAGAGTTCAAATCTAACTGTGTGACTCTGAGTAAGTCACTCAACCCTAATTGTCTCCAAAAAGAAAAGACAGAAAAAATGATTGTATTCATTGTACAAAGTAGAACATGGAGACTTTGAGAAATGAGAACATACATAGGGGGACAGAAAATGATACAGAAGAGGATCAAATTTCAGATCATCTATCCTTTAGTTTAGAACCATTGTCTATTCAACAATGATGAAAAAAGGAACTCGGCTAAAAAGATCATTTCAACGTTTATCTATAGTCATTGATTACACAGAATTCTAATGAACTTGGTATGGCCCACAGGAGCAACTAGCACACGCCCTTAGAGACAGAAGTAATTTACTCCACGAATCCTGTTTACAGGACATTTCAATCACTTTCATTATCACTGAGTAACTGTGTCAGACTGCAACCTCTACTTAAAAGACTCAGTGAATTCTCATGATGACAGTTTACTGGTTTCAGCTGCTTGTGGGTAAGGCTTCAACTGACTGGTTGTCTTCTGTGATATGAGAACGGGTATGGTTGGCCTGCCAAGGCTGTTCTCACAATTATTCTGACCAGGAGTGAAAAAAAAGCACCTATTTCTCCCCAGGCTATCAGGCAACTACTGGAATATATTCTGAGGGAGGTCTCTCTAGGTTTGCGTCAAATTTGCATCAGACTTTACTCTTAGATTGGCAATATCTGACTGCTGTCTATCAATCTCTCGAGTGCAAAATATTCTTTTTACCTCATCACATCTAAGTTAATCTTTTTGTAATGTCTCTTTCCACCAGCTTTCTTGCTCTATAGTCATGCACCCTTCCAATGAGATAGTCAGGAAATAAAGATTAAACTCTTATGCTCTAAGCACTGGGGATACAAAGAAAGGTCAAATATAGTCTCTGCTTTCAAGTACCTATGTGGTCTTTAGGAGTACCTATGTCTTATGTCATGAACTGTGGAGTCTGTATATGTCTAAAGGAGAGAAAGGTTGTTTGCTGGTAAAGCCTGGTGTATGTGGGGTGTATTTGCATGTGTGCTGAAATAATCTCCTATTATATTAAAAATATTTATTAGATGCCTAATATATACCACACACACACACACACACACACACACACACACACACACACTAAAAAGACTCAACAAAACAAAAACAACCAAACAAAAACTAGCATATGTTCCATTGGGGAAAAACTCTTTCTACAAAGGAGAACACTGAGACTTTAAGTGGGCATGCACACATAGATAGCTGTGCTAGGCAAAGCAGAGACTAAAAGAAACAATCCCAATTACTCAAATTAAAGCAAATGCATATACAATAGCTTAGATGGAACTTTTCTTGAACTGTTGACCTTTTGGAGTTTATATTAAAAATGAGCGTGACTGTGATTTTTCCAAAGCTCTTTCTTCTCTCACATATTTGGCCATAACCCTGGCTTGAAAATGAGCCAACATTGTAATACTAAGGGCAAAATGTGTGGGTTGGCTTTTCTTTTAATGAAATTAGGAACATTTGTTTTAAAGGGCCAAGGTCTCACACTGTATCCTGGGCCGTCTCCAGTCATCCTGATCATATCTGACCACTGCACCCAGATGGCTCTGGAGGAGAAAGTGAGGCTAGTGACCTTACGCAGCCTTCCCTCACTCAAGTCAGTCAATTACAAGTCATGTCATCATTTCCCTGATGTCATGGTTCTCTTTGAGGATGGAGAACAAAACACACACAACCATAAAAAATAATACAAATAGAAGTCTGAATGTGAGTGTTAAAGAACATTAACAAGAACGTGGGCTGCTTTTCATCTTTCCAAAGAGTTAGGCAATAAAGATTTATTAAACACTTACTATGTGCCAGGCAGGCACTGTGTTAAGCACTAGGGATACAAAGAAATGCAGTCTCTGCTTTCAGGTAGCTACTAGTCTATTGGGGAAAACAACATGCAAATAACTATGTACAAACAGGCATTAGAAAGTAAGATAAATTAGAAATAAATCACTAGAGGAAAGGCACTAAAATTAATGGGGAATAAAGATAGGCTTGGTGCCTATCTGGTGACACAGTACTGGGTCTAGAATCAGGAAGACCTGAGTACAAATATGGCTGAAGACACTAACTGTGTTACCTTGGGCAAGTCATTCAAACTTGTTTGCCTCAGTTTCCTCATCTGTAAAATGAACTGGAGAAGGAAATGACAAACTACTCCAGTATTTTTGCCAAGAAAACCCCAAATGAGGTCATAAAGAGTAGGATATGACTGAAACGACTAAACAACAAGAAAGTGTTTCTGTAGAAGATGGGATTTTAGGATGCCAGGAAGAAAAATAAGGAAAGAGAACATTCTTGGCATGGTGTATAGAATGAAAAAAATGCCAGGAGTCAGGAGATGGAGTGCTTTGTTTGTTTGAGAAAAAGCAAGGAGGCCAGTTGTCAGTGGATTCAAAGGTACTCGGGGGAGGGTAAGTTAGGGTATAAGGTGGGAATGAAAGAGTCGCTCTTTGAGATCTAGCTAGCCACAGACTCTTCTACTGGAAAGGAGGGATCTTAAAGACTTTTTCAGAATGTGCCTAAGCAAGACTAGCCTGATAGGTTGCACAGTGAATAGAGGGCAGGATTTGGAGTCAGGAAGACTTGAGTAGCTGTGCTAGCTGAGGGACCCTTGTTAATTCACCTAGTTTCAGTTCAATTTCCTCATTTGTAAAGCAAGGATATTAGCACTACCCTAGAGGACTTTTTGCATGAATCAAATTAGATACATCAAATGTAAAAAGTACTTTGCAAATCTTAAAAGCATTACATTATTAATGATTATCTTATGAACCTCCTACACAACATGCCCAGCAAGTAGTCATCTGGCCTCTCCAGTTGTTTATTTCTGGGAATTTGACTTTTGGACAGACACTTCTAATAGGGAGGGTTTTTTTTATATCAAACTTAAAAGTGCTGTTTTGCAATATTTACCTACTGTCTCTATTTTGACTTTCTTGAGATAAAATACCCCCATCTAATCTCTCTCCTATATTGCAGCCCTTCAAATAATTGAAGATAGTGCCTCCTATACGTACCCTAAAATGCCTCCCAAATCTTCTCCAAGCTAAACCTCTACAATTCCTTCAAGCCTTCCTCACCTGGAATAATCTCAAAGCCTTCTTCCATATTCATTGCCCTGTTCTGAATTCTCTGCAATTTATCCATGTTCTTCCTAAAATTTGACATTCACAGCTGAACACAGCAGTCCTCAGATGGTCTAACCATGGTGTAGTATGGTGATACTATCACTTAGGGATACCATGGTTCCCTTAGTGCCTCTAATATTACACTAGCTTTTCTGACTGTCATACTAGTTTTAACTTGAATTGAGCATGTAGTCCACTAAAATCCTTAGGTCTTTTTCAGACAAGCTATCCCTGCCTCCTATATCTTATATTCATGAATTTGGGTTCATAATGATCCAACTTATCATTCTAGACATGCAAGATGTTTTTGGATCCTACTTTGACTATGTAATATTTCGGTTACCCCTCTCAGCTTTATATCATTTATATCATTTGTAAGAATGCCATCTTTGCCTTCATCTGTCATTGATTAAACATACTTAAAAACAAACAAACAGAGGACCCAGACAGACCCCTGTGGCCTTCCACTAGACTTCCCTGTAAGTTGACATTGACTCACTTATGTCTATTCTTTTATGCAGTCATCCTACAACCTTTGAATTCATCTAACAGTACTGTCATCTACTCATCTTTTCATTTTATCTAAAAGGATAACATAAAAACTGTCAAATATTTTGCTGAAATCTAGTTATTCTTTGTCTACTTCATTATCTTGATTCACTATCACTGCTAGCCCTGTCAAAAAAAGGAAATTAAATTGGTTTGGCATGATCTATTTTTGATGAAACTGTCCATGCTGCTTTTTAGTGATCAGCACTTCCCTTTCCCAAAGTTCACTAATTATCTCTTTGATAATGGATTCTAAGGGTAGGTGACCCAGTGGATAGAGTATCTGCCCTGGAGTCGGGAAGACCTGAGTACAAATCTGGCCTCAGACACTCACTGATTATGTGACACTGGGCAAGTCACTTAACCCTGTTTGCCTGTAGAAGAAAAAAAAATGCATTCTAGAATTCTCCCAGAGATCAACTCAAGATCACTAACTGTAAGTCCACAAACTCCATCCTTCCTCTCCTTTTTTTGGGAAATCAGAACACTTGCCATTCTCTTATATATACTCCTCTATTCCTTCTTTCAAAAAATGTTTTATTGTTACAAACTTGAAAAATATCAACAGATATGCTTATTTTGTGTTCACAAAGACAAATGTAAGATAATTTTTATGTGAAATCACAAGTCCCTACTATATGCAAATTGTTTTTAAATTCTACTTCACTCAGTGATCTTATCCGGTCCCCTTGATTTATCCCCATCTCTATGTTGCTGATTCTCAAATCTCCATACCCTGTTCCAGTCCCTTGGCAGATCTTCAATCCTGAATATTCAGTTCTCTTCCATACATCTTCATCTGGATTCCAATGGACATCTTAAACTAAATATGTCCAAAATGGAACTCATTATTTCTTCTCCCAAATTCTTCCTCTCCTCCTCTTACTGTAAATGACAACACTATTCTCCCTCAGACTCACAACCTAGGATTTCTTCCCCTTCTCTACTATCTACACCTCTACTATCTCTCACTTCTCATATTCAATCTGTTGCCAAGGCCTGTTGATTTCACCTTTGCAGCATTTCTCCTATGTACCCCTTTCTCTCCTCTGAGTGTCATACCATTCTAGTGCAGGCTTTTATCACCTCAAGCCTGGACTATTGGAATAGCCTGATGGGGAGTCTGCTTTGTCTCAACTCTCTCCCCACTCCAATCCTTCATTCAGCCACCAAAGTGAATTTCCTAAAGGACAGGTCTGATCATGTCACTCTCCTCCCCTCCCCCTACTCAATATACTCCAGTGACTCTCTATCTCTTCCAATACAATCAAATACCAAACCCTCAATTTGAAATACAAAGCCCTTCGTAACCTAACATCTTCCTATACCTTTTCCCCTGGAAAGTACACTTCCAGGTTAAGGGATAGGAAGACTACAGCTGTCTATTGAATTAAAAGGCCAAGAGAGCAACAATTGACCCATTCTTTAGAGATACCCTGCCCAGTATCTGCCCATTTCAGTAGAACATCAGTAGAGCCTGGTGTGGAGTCAAAACAGACATGATAAGTGAACTGCTAGACCCAGTGCAGCAACAGAATGGCTTATTCAGCCCAAATACTACATCCATATGCTGCTGATCTGGTCCTTGAGTTGCTTTGGCAGTGTGTGTTCCCTATACATGTGTCTTACTATGATGATACTTTTCTTCAAATTTATACCCATTGTTTTCTGCTCTTGAACTCTGAATCTATGTGTGGGAGAATGTGCTCCTGTTATTGGGGAAAGTATTTTATTACTGAACCAGTTAAATAAATGCCCTTGAAAAAGAACTCCTGGCTAATTGTTCAAGGGAAGAACATCAGCAGGGGTTCTTGCATTACCATTTATGAAGATATTCCCAAACATACTACCTCTAAAAGCAGTAACACTCACATGTAGCAGGAAGTAATATGAGGAAAGCCTGAAAAGGTAGGATGCCATCAAATTGTGGACACCCTTGAATATCAAAGGAAGAGGCTGAAATTTGCCTGGAAAATAGGGAGTCACTGAGTATATGGGGGCAGAAGATTCCCAACATATTTTTCTAAAGTCTTTTTTGTTTTCATTAGCATTTAACATTTATATTCTTGACAAATGTCTGTCCAGTCTCTGAACTTCTGTAATGTCAATGTACTCATTACTTCATGTGGTAGTCCATTTCACTGTTTGATAGGAAGTTCCTTCTTCTGTGAAACACAAATTTACCTCCCCACCATTCCTAATTCTTCCCTTTGAAGCTATTAAAAAATTCATTCTTTCTTTCAGATGACAATCTTCCCAATATTTGTAGATACAATGTAATTCCAACCCCTACCCCCAAAGTAGAACAATTTAAACTATACATCTTCCCACACAGTTTCAAGAGCTGAAGCATAATTTGTAATGAGGCAAATGACACCAACTGGAGAGGGCATATTATTAAAGGTAGATTTCTACAGATGTCTTGCAGTATTGACAATTGTCGATTTACCTGCGTATTAATAATGCATTTCATTTTAATGATGGAAAAACAGAGATGTAATTCAGCCAATTATTCAAAATAATTGAATAGATGTATCCATAACCTCTCTTTCTTCCCTGTTACCTTTTCCGATCATCTCAACTGCTACTGTCTCCCACCAAAACGACTTTGTGTTTACTTTTGTAGAGGGCAGTCAAGCGATACGTTGAATAGAGCACCTCAATGGGAGTCAGTGAGGAAGCCTCATCTTCCAGAGTTGAAGACTAGTCTTAGACACTTGCTAGCTGTGTGACCCTGGGCAAGTCACTTAACCCTGTTGGCCTCAGTTTCCGCATCTGCAGATGAGCTGAAGAAGGAAATGGCAGACCACTCCCTGATCTTTGCCAAAAAAATCCCAAATGGGGTCACAAAGAGTAAGATGTGACTGAACAACAATTTTGCATATAGGTTACATTCACTTCCTCTTCCTCCCATACAGAGTAAGCTCATTGAGACTGTGGACTGTTTGGTCTTTGTATCACCAGTACAATATCCTTTACAAAATAGGTGCTTAATAAGAGCTTTGATTGACTGAGCACTAACATGGCACAGTTTTTGAAAGGTCCATCCTAGTGTATCTGCTTTACCTGTGAAAACGTAAATCATTTACAGTATTCATTGATTTGTTATCCCTAGCTCTTGTGTTCAGTATAGCAATTTAGGTCTTCTTAGATGGCATGTATTAAGCAGAATGAATTGAAGAGAGTCAGACCACTGCTTGGGGATAGGAGGTCATGAATAAATTGTTTTGAAGTTAAAGAAGGTTTGATGATACAAGTAAAAAGTGGTTCCGTGCAGGTTAAGAGAATGGAAAATATATGAGGAGTTAGACTGTTGGAGGAAGCTCATCTAGGGCAGTGGTTTTAAAATTTGTTCCAAGGAACCTTGTGGTTCTAGTGAAGATCAGTAGTAAGTTCAATAAAAAACAGCAAAAACAGTAACATTAAAAAAAAAACAACTTTTCAGGTCACTAAGTCATATTGTACTGGGCTATATAGCTTATGATCAAAAAAATCAAACAAACAAAAAATGAAAGAAAATAAAAATTTTTGCCAACAAGTTTTTTAAAGTTATGTAAGAACAATTTTATCAAATTTGTTATTCATTTTAAATGATTTATTTAACAAAGTAAGCAACGACAAAATTCTTCCATGAGTTTGTACTAAACTAACTGGCTTCACCAGGATGACATTTCAATGAATTAATTCTATGAAAAAAAAATCTTCTGTTTTCAAAACAGAAATCTTTCTGTTTACAAAACTTGTGAGCATAAGGTGATGCACCACCCTCTCCATAGGTCACACTATGGTGTCTGGTGCAAGTCTCGGACTGACTTAAGAGAGGCTGGTACTTCCAGATGTAGATGTTGCAAAGGACATGAAAAGCTGGACAGGGCAGTCACAGAGTCTTCTCACTCTTGGAAAGGAGTGTATAAGCTAAAGAGGGTAAATCATTATCCGGTAAAGAATCCTCTAGAATCTTACATGGGCAACTAGTGGATACAGTATAAATTGCAGTCGAGTTCAAATGCAGTCTCAGAAACATACCAGCTGTAGGAGTCTGGGCAGATTATTTAATTTTTGTTTGTCTCAGTTTTCTCCTCTGTAGGGGTTTTTGGTTTTTGTTTTGTTTTAAAAAAATTTAAATACATTCTGCCCATGGGGGGGGCTGGGGACTATCCTTTAGAAGTTCAGGAAATTCTTACATGGGAAGTCACAAGCTATTGCTCTTAAAACTCCTTGAGAAACTCACTGCTATGTCTCAGTGAACCTGATGCTGGCTTTGGAGTCCTTGGATTCACATTTACTATCTGCCAAACCGTAGGTGAATCACTCAACTCAATCTCTCTGTTCCCGTTTCTTCTTCTGTAAAATGAAAAGATGACCTCGAAAATCCTTTCCAGTTCTGGGTCAATAAACTTATGACTCCTTTTCCTTGCCTACTAAATGACTAAAATGATCTCTGGGATAGAACTAAATTTGGAAGTATATCTTTGAAGGTTTTGAGTATAAAGAAACCCTCAGGTGGTCACCATCCACATAGGGATGGAGTCCCTGTAATTCTGGAGTTGAGAAGCCTTTGGCAGTCTAGATGAGGATCAAACCTCAGGAGGCTGTAGGCATCCTGGGCAGGTGAGAACCTGGAAAGGTAAGAGCCTGGCGAATCCGCAAATATTGTTTCTTTATCTCAGAGCCAGTTGGAGGAGAGAGGGCCAGTTTTGTGTAGAGGATAGGACACTGGAAACTGAGTCAGAAAAACTTCAATTCAAGCCTTGCCTTGGACACTTAACTAGCACTGTGACTATGGGGGCTCATTTGTAAAATGTGCCTTTCTGCACCTCGCTTTCTTTTGTAAAGTGACTTCCTAGCCTTGTTCTTTCAGATCCATGACTCTAAGATGCTGAGGGCTTGTAAGGCCCTGAAGGATCACAAAGATCCTCACTTCCACGGCCTTCCTGACTTGCCTAACAGGCATCCTCTATCCAAACCCCTCGGATCTCGGGGTACTTGGGAATAACTTGCCCCCGAACACTCCTCTGAACTTAATCCGCTACTGCAGAGTGCGACCTTGGGTACAACTTCGGGCTAAGCGGCTACAGAGAACAGAAAAAGCTCCCAAGGGGACAACCCTTGGGCTCGCTCCCGGCTTTGGACAGCCCTCCTAGCTGGCCTGACCAAGGAGAAGGGCGTCCCAACGTCCGGGAAGTGCTGCTGCCTCCTCCCCTCCAGCCGAGCAAGGGGAGGAGTGCGGGCCTGCAGCCAGCCGGCGTGGGAGGGAGCTGGGAGACCAGGCTAGGACTGCGAGAGAGGAGAAGCCTCCAACTCTGGGTTTGTGGAGCCATCCATGCCTCCCCAGGAGGGCACAGGAAGTGATATGGAAGAGCCCAAGTGGCAGAGCTCAGCTGCCCAGGACTGGCTTCGGGAGCCTTAGAGGGACTGCGCCCGCGGCAGGAAGGTTAGGAGCCCTGGGAGCGCCCGGAGGCTGGAGACTTCCAGGTGCTGTCAGCAGTTCTGAGCTCAAACACCCGGCTGCCACCCGAGGGCTGCGCGGTGCCCAGGGGAGCTGGCGTCCTGGAAAGAGAGCCGAAGAGGTGGGCCGTGCCTCCCCTTGGCGTCCACCCCGGACACTCCTTCACCCCTTCTGGCTGCCCCCAGAAGTGAGTGGGGGAGTAGGGGAGATTCTTTGGGGCTCACTGAGGGTGGAAGGAAGGACGGTTAAGTCAGAATTGGTCCAAAATGGTGCTGTCACAGGACTTGGGCTTGACATTTGCTTCCACTATCTTCTTCCATGAACGGGGTGGGGTGGGGGTGGGGGGCGATGACTGTGGGGCTGGTGGAGAGGTTCACTTACCCCTGTCTAGCCCGCCGGTTGGACTGTTGACTTTTGGGTGACATGTGGTCGTAACTAAGCTAGCTAATCAGGCATCTGTGTCTGTGCGTGCGTGTGTTCATGAAAGAGAGACAGACAGATACAGAGACATTGGGAGAGAGAGAGACAGGAACTGAGAAAGAAGACAGCGACAGAGAGAGGGAAAGACGAGACAGAGACACAAGAGACAAGCGCACACACAGAAGGGTGAGTGGGTTCTTAACCTGGGGTCCATGTGTTTGTCATATTTAGAAATATTTTGACAACTGCACTTCAGTATAACTGTTTTCCTTTGTAATGCTTTAGATTATGAACTCTAGCGTCCTGTGATCCGTGTTTCTGGGCAACTTCCCCTCTTTCTGTACTGTTGCTCAGTGTTTTGGCACAGGATGTTCAGTAAGTACTATTGACTGACCGTGGTTTGGAACTCCAAAGGTTTGTTTTTAGTGGGCCCTTGACATTTAAACTGTTTATTTTTGGGAAGGACAGGGGAAGTTCCCTTACGGGGTATTTTCTGGTAATTCTGAAGAGTGAAGTGGTAGGACACTTTAAAACAAAACACTTCAAGTTCTTTTTCTCAGCCTACTTGTGTTCACTCAAGTTATGTTATGTTCAACCTGGAGGGAGAGTCAAACTCCACCAGGGCAGGCTCACCCACCGTGGGACATGAATATAGCATTTTATATATATTATCCTTCCCATAACTTAGGTGTCCTTATCCCATTTTACAGACAAGGAAGCTAAAATCGAGGGAGTCCAGGTGACTTACTGGTGGTCCCACAGGTCAGAAGTAGGATTTGACAAAGATCTTTTCTGATACTGGTGGCATTTTTCCTACTCCACTCTGTTTTCTCAGCATGTTAAATGGGTGAACAGACTGAATGCTCTGCTGCCTGAAAAAAGCAGAGGTAATTTTCTCAAAATAAATGAATGACTGGAAAGCAGCTCAGGTCATCAGTTGGAAGAGTAGTCTAATGTGCCCTTAGTCTGGTCTTTCCCTCTGAATGGGGTTAAGAGCACAAAATCAGAATTAATCATGAGAGTGCCTGAGAATGCTTTACTCAAAAGTGTTGTCTGAAACAGATGCAGATTCATCAGCTTTAGAGGAAAGTTCTGACGAGTGCCGGAGACTATGCTTGTGTCAGATGAAGCACAAGCAATTGAAAGATTTGGTTGATTGTAATTTTGCAGCAGCACAATATCGAATGGAAAACTACCTTATAAAAATCAATTAATCATGGAACATAGAGGAAATGGCCAGTTAAATGGTAGGTTAGCCTGGGAGTCTGGACAACCTAGGCTTAAATTCCCTCTCAGGCAAACACCACTTGTGTGACCTTGGGTAAGTCACAGCCTCCCAGTGTTTAGGAAACTGTCTAAGACTATTCAGACTATCACAGATCTGGTGCTGATTGGTATCCTTGGTTTAAGTTTTTTATGCTAATGAGAGGGAGCAGGGCATGGAGGGATACTCTCACATTTGTGAGAGTAACACAGACTTGAGTCACTCAGTCTTTCAGTGCCTCAGGCAATTCCCAAAGAGTTTTCCTATCTGCAGGGGTAGCAAGAAGGCCCAATTCTGGGCCTGAAGTCAAGAAGAGTCATCTTTCTGAATTCACATCTTGCCTTTGAGAATTACTAGCTGTGTGATCCTGGTCAAATTACTTAACCAATCCTATTGGCCTGAGTTTCCTCACCTGTAAAATGAGCTGGAGAAGAAAATGGCAAACCACTCTAGTATCTTTGCTAAAAAAAACAAAAAAACCCCAAAACCCAAGTAGGGTTCACAAAGAATCAGACACAATAAAACAACAATTTGTTATCTATATTGATAGAAATTTCTAAATGCTGATGAGTTTCAGGAGCTTCCTACACTGAAGAAATCACAGGTTCAGGCAGAAATGATGGTGGTAGTAGTAAGTAGGAGGGAAAAGTTAATACTCTTAGAATGAATGAAGGGAAATAGGATTTGAAATTTACTTTGTTATGGTTTTCTTTATTACTGTCAAGCTATAGTATATAGGGTAATGGTAACTCAACTTTCTTGTGGCCTTGCGGACTTTGTTGTTTCTCTGTTATCTTAAGCAGTTTTCATTATCATTGCTGGTTGTAAGTTGCAGTTAACATTGTATAATAAGATATGATTATTACCATTGAGATCTTGGGACATTACCAGAGTACCAGAATGGAAGAAAAGCATTTCATCATAACAACTGAGCAATACTTGGGCAAATCAGGATGTCCAATTAGTTCCTACCTGGTGGCTCAACTTGGACAACTGCAACCAGAATGAATGAGGGTATAGGAAAAGGACACATTTTCAGTACTTTAAGCACTGTAATTACATACTAAATTGAAGAACAAGTCTTCTGCTTAGCACAGTGCCTAGCACATAGTGTTTAGTAAATATTCATTCCTCTTCACACCAATTCCAAATGCAAGCCAGCTGTAACTTAGTAGACAGTTTTCATGAATTGCTGTAACTTGGTTGCTGCTGCCCAACTGCCCAGCTGAGCTGATTCTCAGATGAGAGTCAGAAGATTCATCTTCAGTCCAGTTCTCTGAACCTCTCCTGGTTGCTGAAGGTGACAGGCATAGCCTGAGGTCCCAGGGTCACCAACATGCTATAATTGTGGTAAGCCTTTATTGGAACATACTTATTAGGATAAGGGAATGAAGATGCACAATTTCCAGCAGCCTGGCTGGTTGTAGGGCTCTAGGAAGAAACTGCATCAGAATGGCAAAGTTTGGAGTCCATCACTTGAAGATATTTTGGTTTTTAGTGCAGCTTTCTATATAAGTGAGATAAAGAAGTTTCAATGGTAGCTTTTCCAAAAGGAGCTACATTCACACACCTGAGACTCAGTTTCATCTTTTTCCTTCCATTCACGAGGCCAGAACTTCAACTGAGGCCTTAATCACTTTTACATAGACTACTATTTGTTGTTGTTCAGTCTTTTTTCAGTCATGTCCAACTCTTCCTGACCCCTATTTGGGGGTTTTCTTGGCAAAGATACTGTAGTGATCTGCATTTCATTCTTCTGTTCATTTCACAGATGAGGAAACTGAGGCAACCAGGGTTAAGTGATTTGCTCAGGGTCACACAGCTAGTAGGTATCTGATATAACTTTTGTTGAACTATTTATACCTTCATGATAGCTGTAATAGCATATATTTGTATCGTGCTTCCCATTCTTCAGTCATTTCCCTTATCTCATTTGATGCAGTACTTCTCCCTTGCCTAATCTGCATAGATGAGTGTTTGGGATAAACCTGTTTTGGCCTCAATTTTTGGTTTTATTTTGCTGTATCTTTTTCTTGGGGTTTCTTGAATGAAGAGCTACTCATGTCTACTTAAAGCACTTTCCCTTTGAGAAAAATCCAGTATTCTGATCACACAGCTTTTGTTTGTTAAGCAAAGAAACCTAGACTTTGAAGTTTTTGGTGGGTGTTTATATGATCTCTGTGTGCTGCAGGATTAAAACAACACTTCTTCATAATTTAGAAAGCAAAATTCTAACGTTTTCAGTCAGCATCAAGATCATTTTACAGTTCTTGAGTGCAGTATGGAATCTACCAAGGTTAAGGTAGATCTTCATTCATCTGACAAGATTTATGTTTGTCTTTGTTGACTATGACTATGCATTTATGAAAATATTAACTTATTGTCTGTTGTTCTTTGACATAAAAGAAAATGACAGTAAAAATACGGGTCAGTTAAAAGTACAGATTTTGTATCAGAAGAGTAATGCCAAGCGTCTACAGTGTTCTCAAATTTTAGATATGGAGGGAACCGCAAGGGTCCACTTTAGAAAGTGTTTGGTAGCCTAACTTTGAGAACTTTGTTACTTTTGTCTTTAAAATTTTGTCTTGAAAAAAAAGTTGAAATTTCTTTTAAGAAGTATTTGACTGTTAAACAGATGCTTCTAAATTGTCTCCAGGACTTGGAACCCTCTGTTTCATATTGTGTCACTTCACTAATGATTTGGGGAAGGGACTGGATATGCTTAATAGCAATTTTGTCTTTTTGGTACATTTCATGGATTACTATGGTCTGAAGATCTAACACTTAGTGGTTGACACCTTGGCACCCACTTAATAAATGCTTGTTGATGGATTGATTGAATTATAATCCCTTTTCATTTATCTTTGCTGGTCTTCAGACAGTAGACAGAGTAGCAAAGTACAGTGAGACTGTTCTTTGAAGCCTTTTAATTTGTCAAAACTTTTGCTGATCTCCTCACTGGTCTCCTGTCTGCTCTCCAACCTAACCTTTGCTAGTTCAGCATAACTTCTGTTTTATGAAGATGTATTACAATAGGACTTTTGATATATACTCTGCTGTCACAGTTTTGAGAAGTCAGGGGAAAAGAATTAGGCAGCTCCCTCCAGCTTTACTGAATTAATTTGATCTCCCTACTGGGGTAGGTCACATGGAAATCCAGTTGCTTGAGTGTTAACTAATCTATGTTAGTTAATGTGAATCAAAATAATAACTGACAATTCCATAGTGTTTGCCCTGGGCTATGTATATATTATCTCATTTCGACTTTACTACAAATCTGTGAAGTAGAAATTATTCTGAGTCTCAGAGACATTAAGTGACTTGCCTGGTAAGTGTCACAAGTGGAATCCAAACCCAGACATTCCTGGCTACAAAGTCATGCTTGTCTCTGTCTTTTTCAGTTCAATACTTCTGTTATGGAGATTTGGGAAAATGCTTTTTCTGAGTTAGTGATGGTAAGAGAAGAGCACTGGGCTCTGGTGAATGAAATATCACATACTTCAAAAGCACTTTTTAAAAATAGTTGGGTAAGCATATGATATGTTGTTTCCAACTACTCATAATTTCTGTTCATTGAACTGAATTCATGTTGAAAAAATTATTAGTAGGCTAGCCAGAAAATTATTTCATGCTTATACTATACATTGAGTTTTTTAAAAACTCATTAAAAGTAAATTTATTGATCAACTATGAATGACTTAGCTATTCTCGGCAATGCAATGATCCAAGGCATTTCTGAAGGTCTCATGATGAAAAATGCTATCCACTTCTAGAGAAAGAACTGGTGGGGTCTGAATGCAGATGTTAGCATACTTTTTTTTAAAACTTTCTTTTGGTCTGTGTTTTCTTTCACAGTGTGGCTAACATGGACATATTAAGCATGACTACACATGTATAATTGGGGCAGGTAGGTAGAGTGCTGGCCCTGAAGTCTGGAGGACCCAAGTTCAAATCTGGTCTCAGACACTTATTTAACTGTATGATTCTGGACAAGTCACTTAACCTGTTTGCCTCAATTCTTCATCTGTAAAATGAGCTGGAGAAGGAAATGGAAAACTACTTTAGTATCTTTGCCATGACAACCTTAAATGGGCTTGTGAAAATTTAGACATAACTGAAATGACTCAATAATGACACATGTATAATCTATATCAGACTGCTTGACTTCTCAGAGAGGGGGGAAGAAAGGGAGAGATTTTGGAACTCAAAATTAAAAAAAAAATTAAAAAAATTTAATTTACATGTAATTGAGAAATTTTTTTTTTAAAAAAAGTAATTGTATTTGAATACAGACAGTAGACAGAGTAGTGAAGTGAGACTGTTCTTTGAAGTCTTTTAATTTGTCAAAACTTGTGCTGATCTCCTCACTGGATCTATACATCATCCTCAGATACTCTTGAGTGTCAGGTCATTATTTAATGAGATCCTGAAATTTTAATAAAAGTAAAATTTTATTTTATTTTGTTATCATAGGCTTTATTATCATAAGTGTTCTTTTAAAAAAAATTTTTTTTAATAAAGGCCCTTAATAGTTGTTGGCTTTTTTTGTTTGTTTGTTAGTAAACAGGTAATATAATAATATAATATTAAAGAACAGTAAGGCTAGAAAATTGTATCCATGATATATAGTTAGACTTCTGATTAAAATATCATAATAATTACTATGCAAAGAGCATTTTAAAATTTACAAAGCATTTTCCTTATAATCACCCTTTGAGACAGGCAGGATAGAGTGGAAAAGGATTTGGAGTCTGAAGGTTGGGCTTAAATTTCTCTCTATTTGCTGACCAAAAGACTATGGGAAAATCACTTCACCTCTCGGGTTCTCAGTTCCCTAATCTGTAAAATGAGAAAGTGGACTAGATGGCCTCTAGAATCTCTTTCAATTTTATATCTCTGATCCCACGATTCCCATTTCACAGATGAGAAAAGTGAGACGTAGGAGGCTTGGCAGCAGTCACAGTGGCAGAATCAGGATTGGAATGCCGATTTTTGGACTCCAAGTCTAGTGCCTTCTCTGCTATATTTCATTCAACTGGTTCAGGATTGTCCTGGCTCAGGATAGCCTGGCACTTTCTACTTAATAATGATAAGAATAACCATAATATTTAGCATTTGTTTAGTGCTTTCAAGTTTGCAGATATTGTATTTTTGGTTTCAGCTTTACAAATATTACATCATTTAACAACTTTGACAGGCTGCTACTATTATTATTCTTGTTTCACAGATGAGGAAACTGGACAGGGGTTTTGTGGCGTACCTAGAGTAACAGATCTTGGTTAAGTATGTGAGGCTGGATTTGAACTCAGGTCTTATAAAATAAAAATATGACAAAATAAGACAAAAAATATTATAATATATTATAGCCACAAAATTTATCAAATAAAACAATACCTTTCTTAAAAGTGTTTTTTCCATAAAAAATATGTAAAGAAAGATACTTTACTATGAGATTTGTTACTCTGGTCCCATGTGATGTGAAAATGATTCTGTATTCTCAGAGACTATGCTTGAAGAAAGCCATACCTGGCAGCTTCTCCTAAACTGAAGAAGCTTTGAGGATTATTGTGGTGATGAATTATATATCTCTTGTCCAAAGACCAGCCTAGTTAAATTAAGAAAGTTTCATCACCAGATGGTTGGCTACCAGCCAATTAATTTTTTGGTCAGAGTGACTCATGAAAACATATACTAAGGTGTGGGAACAAGACATGAAGGGAGCACACATGGATGGAATCATGGACCTCTCAAGTGTTTAAAGCATAGGACAACTTCATTAATTACTTTCTATATGTTAAAAAAGTGATTTTCCTTGAAATCTACTGCAAACTCTTCTATTATACCAGTTGAGATAAATTTGCTACAAATCTACAAGTTTTTCATTACAAAGGACAGGCTTACGAGGCACTGTTATTATTTGTAATGTACTTGTTCACCTCACAGAAAGTTTGTATGTCTGCTGGCACACAGCTATTGATAGCAGTGAGGATTTGGATTTTATCTGTAAATTGTCTGAAGTAGTTTCTCCTTCAGGAATAGCTGTTGTTTTCTCCTTCTAGTTTCCTTCATCTTTTAGGAGCCAGAAGGAATAGATAACTAGGCAGAGATGGCTTTTGGGTGAGTAATGAACTGGGATACTTGCTGTGGTGGGGGAGAGGAGAAGCACTATGCTTTATGAGAGAGGTGCCAGAGGGAGCCACTGGATGCTTATGAGGAGACTGAGATAGTATATGACGGTTACTCATGGTTGTCTCATAAATATCATCTCAGCCTCTTCCCCATAAGCATCCAATGGTCCCCTCCGTCACCTCTTTCATAAAGCATAGTGCTCCCTCTCCCACCTCATCATAGTGCTACATTAGATTGATCTCCAGTGAGCATCCTGTGAAATAAGCAGGAGTAACATTGCCTAGTTGGTTTCTGGAAAAATTCTTGAGGGACTAAATTGTATTTAACCAAATGAGAAGGGAAGTTAGGTGGGGATTATGTCATGTCTTTTACCTTTGAGGTCAAAACACGTGTGTGTGTGTGTGTGTGTGTGTGTAGGGAAGTTGAGATTTCAGACTCTGCCCAAGAGCCTTCTAACTGTACTTTCTTCATTTCAAGTCTACTTTAGTAAATGAACTTGAATCTACATATGAGGAAGTCATTCTTTGCATCATGATGATTTTGGGAGACTAGAATCTCAATGGGATGATGGCAAACTAGGAGAGATTTATGTAAGTTTTAATTGGAATTATTCCTGTCCCTAGACAGAAAACTTAGGAGAACACTGGGAAAAGTCAAGGTAAGTGGAAAACACAATAAATAATCCGACAACAAACAACTGACGTTTCATGCAGGTGCCAGGATTGAGGTGGTTTATAGTTGAAGCTTTGTACTCTTTCTAGCCAGATTGTAAACTCCTTGAGAGCAGGAATTGTCTTTTGCCTCTTTTTGTATGCTCAGTGATTAAGAGTCCCTGGTGAATAGACATTTATTGAGTAGGGCAACCCACCAGGTTGGATTTTTCATGTCCACTGAGCTTAGAGCACCATCTTGTGTTTAAGTTATATCTAACATTCTAGATGGCCACATCAAACCACTCTTCATCGTGCTATTCTTGTCAAAGTGAAATGAAGTGCCTCAGATTTTTTTTTTATTGTGTGACATATAACAGGGCAGCAAAAATGTTAACAGATTGATTTGATGTTTGTTTACGTAGCATGACTCATCTTACTGATTGAACTTGAACAAAGCCTTTAAAATTTTTTCCTTAGATTTTTGTCCTTTACTTTTTGAAAGTATGAATCAGGTCTAGACAACTGTATCACCTGGCTCCTTCCATGTACTATTAACAGTCTGTTTTTCAGTTGCATGGTTTCTTTTGTCACAGTTCTTAATTATGGTCTTACCCACTCGTAATCTTTTATGTCAACATTAATACGAGAAGTCTGGTGCTGGCTGTGATATTAGACATCTGGGTTCAAAGGTTACCCTTGATCCTACCTCTTTTACCTTGGGCAAGTGACTTAACATCCTCTAGCTTCATTTTCATCATATGTAAAATGGGGATGTGTGCATATGGTTTGAAGTGACCCTTAAAAATGCAACTTAGTTATCCCTCCCAACCCAAACCCTTATCACTTTCTGGGAATGGCACAGCTCCTTTTATTATTTCTTATTCTAGCCCTGACAAATGTTTTCCTCATCTTAAATACTGCTGGTCCTATATAATCCTAAATGTTTCCTGACCCTGATATAGCAATAATTCATCTATTTGTCATTGTTTGGGGGGATGAATTTTGTCTCAGTTAACTTTTGCTTTTAAAGACCAAGGCATTTAATTTATTTCAACTACTTTGTGTGCAAGTTTTTAAAAAAACGTTTTGTGTACTTCTTTGTGTTCTGAACATTATTCAAATTCCAGGTTTGTGGCTCTGTTCCAAGTAATTGTGATAGCCATATTTTCTGAACTAAAAATCAAAACATGATCTGAGAAAGGGATATTCCTTCTAGCAAAGGCTTGTGAAGAATGAATACATTATTTTCCTGATTACCATATGATTGGGTGAAGTTTAGAGATAAATGATCTCTAGGCAGATAAGGTGTTGCTGTTCCTACTAATTTTGACATAAAGTCTTCTCAATTCTGATTCCATACCTGTCCTTTCCTTGTTAGGGACCTCCCCTACTCTTATCTAATCCTGAGCCATGTCTAGTCTCCTGTTCTTTTTCCATATTGATTTCCTGTTATCTATCGTGGCCTTGATATTTATTTCTTCCTTTGTCCCTGTTTTCCTATAGTTGTACCATATCTTTGTTCCAGTCATGTATATGTATGTGTATATGATATGCACATCCCAGCTCTAACCTTCCCTTTCGACTCTTTATTGCCAAATTTCTTGAAAAAGTTGGCTAGACTAAATGTCTTCACTTCTTACCATCCATACTCCCTCCTTAACCTGGTGCTTTGGAAAAGGGATTTCCTTCCCTTTTCCTACTCTATTAAAACTACTTTCTTAAAGGTGCCCAGTGATTCAGGTCTCAGCCTTGACTTCTCTGTGGTTTTTGATACTGTTGACCATTATCTCCTGTTGAATATTTTCTTCTTCTTTAGTTTTAAAAACAAACTTTCTTGGTTATCTCCATACTGCCTCTCTTAATTGCTCTTTCTCTGACTCTTTTACTGGCCTGTCATTCTTTTCCTGGTCTGTCAATATGTGTATCCCAAATGTTCTGCCCTCCTAGACTCTCTCAAAATTTATTTTTCCTTTCTGTGCTATAACTCTCCTCTTCATGCATATTGCTCCTGAATCTGGAGTTTTGTAAATTTATGTCAGTGTAAGCATAAGCTTTGTTTGTTAATTAATCCAATGATTACCAATGTATTTGTGACTTGGAGTAATAATCACTATCCAATTAAAATCATCCTTATTAACTGTGTGGTGAGAATTTGAAAATTTTCACTAAACTCCTTGAATTAACTGAAGGTATTCTGGGATGATGAACAATGAAAGAGTTGGGCTTCTTGATTTTTATGTTGACTGCATGAAATAAATTCACATGCCTGTATTGTTTCTCTTTCAGACAAATGAACCCTTAATAATGATGACCAGAACCTAACAAATTGTATAATGTAGCACAGGAACAAGTAAACTACCAGGTAATGGAAAACTCTCTCTGAAACAGATAGTTGATATCTCGGGGAGGGTACATTGTTGTCTGCTTCTGGGTGTCAAGGAGTGGGACCAGTTCTACTACATAACACTTGATTTTAGATGTTCATATTATTGACATTCTGAAACAGTTGACTGCAGCTTTGGCATATTGGCCAATATTAGAGGAGCCCACTCTGTGCCTATGATCTTAGGATGGAGAAGGATTACTTGTCCTTAGAAATTCCATCCTTCATGGACCTTGGACCCAGAAGACTCTACTGATTCTGCATTCCTCTCAGCATTTTTACTATTACTCTTTCATATGATAGGATCATAGATTGAGAGCTAGAAGAAACCTTACAATCCCCTCATTTGTCAGATGTGGAAACTATGGCCCTAAAAGGTGGAATGACTTGCCCAAGGTCATGTAGGTAATATCTTAGCTAAGATTGGAACTCAGGTCCTTAGACTCCAGAGTCAGCATTCTTTCTGCTGTTTCTTAGTTTTGGGGTGTAGATCAGCTTGGGATCTCCCAATCATCATGAGCTATCTAACAGAAAGCCCTTCCTTCAGAGACTCGGAAGTAAACCCCTTAAACACTGGAACAAGGTATAGATCTGAACTTCTCTGAATTCCCTGTGGTCACAGCTGAAGGGAATTCTCTATAGCCACCAGAGGGCATCCAGTGTAGCTCCATACAATCTAAATCCTAGGTATTAAATCAAGTAACTTTATGGATTAGTGACCCCAAAATTGTTTGACTCATTGCCTTTCTTTCTCTTTTGGTCAACAAGGTGAGAATTTAGTTTACTTTGGGCTAATTCAGATAAACCAACTGTATAAAAACTCAGCTTGATACCTTATTTTACTGTCTCATTCTCCCTTATCTTGTGATTAAACAAGTGGATGTAGGAAAGATACAACTCTTGGAAAGAATATAAACGAGCTAGGTTATTTCATAATACTTTAGAGAAAAAAATGTAATGTGGGTGATCAGAGTGGAAATAGTAATTGGAAGGAAAACATGAATAAAATACTGTTTTAAAACAGTAAGAGAGCATCTTAAAAACATCAGAGAGCAAGAATATATTCGAAAAGACAAATCAGTTGTTAATTCTACACTAAAAGCTGCCTTGTTTAATTATCTGAGTATCATGCACTTAGAGAGTTCAGTAGAAGCATTAGTTTGAAGACTAGCATGGTAGTAAAATATCTGAATTGAAAATGTATTAAATGAAATTTATCATTTCCTAGTATAATCAGAGACTTCAATCAGACTAACAAAGTGTTCACAATTTCAGAGATATGATACAGTAAACAAGTAGGCATAGCCGTGATTAGCACACAAATTATTGGAAACGCTTCATTTGCCTTCTTAAGTAGGTTAAATTCTATAAACAGGAAAAAAAATCCCAAACTACTCAATTTCTGTTCAAATAATTGTAAATTTAAAAAAAATGAAGGTTTCACTATGATTAAAAGATTGAGACAGAGTTATTGTCAAGCACCTGAGTTAGTACTTATAGCTATAAATAAATATATAAACAAGCTCTAGCCCAAATTTCTAATGGTATTTTAGTCTAATGGTATTTTAGCACTTCTTAAACTGTGGGTTAAGGCCCTGTATGGGATGTAACTGATTGTGAGGGGTCTCAAAAAATTTGGCAACAGTAAAAGGTTTTTCAATGGACTTGATCAAAACTAATTCTAAATCAAAAATATAATGAACTGAAAGTGTTTCTGGTAGCGCTGGCCCATGCTGCATTTTGCCCCTTCACTGCAGCCTTGGTTCTGAATACACAACATGTACACTTTGCATCGTACATGCTGTCACATTATGCAAGGCCAACAAATACTGTCAGAAACACCTTGGCTCAGATTCAAGACTATTGTCTTTAATAAATGCTAAAATTATGTGTATATCAAAGAATTGCTTCAAAATAAATCTCTTTATGATTTATTATCACTAAGTGTTTGATTGGTACACCTACTTTATATACCTGTAATACCTGGGATCATGTCAAAGTTTCTCTGGCAAAAAGGCGTCACAAGTAGAAAAAAGTTGAAGTTGGAGACCAACACCAGTTTCTTTTCAGCAGCCCCATAAATGGAAAGTCCTATGTTGCCTCACTCTGTCCTAAGTATCTCTTGAATTTGTCCAAAGATTGAGAGCTCCAAAGGACCTTAGAAGCAGGTCCTCTGATAGTCCTGGATTTTGCTCAGTATTGACTGACTGAATGAATGCAGGCTTGTTTTGTAAAAGAAATTTTGCATAAGCAGTGATGTTTTCTTATTTTTTTTATAGGAAAGTATGATGACTCTATTTTGGTATACTTGCATCATAGCATTACATCTATTTATTTCTTCCCTTGAAGCTGGTAAGTTAAATAAGAATCTTTTTTTTTTCAGTGTGTATCCTCCAAAAAGAAAGACTATATGTGTGTTTTAGAAACAAAAATTCTTTTCAAATTTTTTAAAGACATATTTCTGCTTAAGTTAGGCATGTAATTATTTACTGATGAAACTGTTTTAGGTATGGTGATTGTTTTTAAACAAAAAGATGATTAGAGTGCACAGATGGTAAAAAATCTAAGAAAAAATGTTACAGTGAAGTTGTACTTGCAACTTAATCTGCTGTAAGGACCAGAAAGAAAAAAAGATAAAGAGAGTACAGAATTTAGTCTGAATCATTCGTTCCATTCCTCTCAACTGGTGTCCTGAATCTGCTTTCCCTATTCTGTTGCTATTTAGGTGATAGGACCATAGATCTCAGAGCTGGAAGAGATGTTACAGACCCCTCAGTTCTTTCATACCTCTCATACTGTGATTTTTGACTATGAGTCTAGGTATGTCATATCCAGTCTGTTGATTTTGTTTAGGTTGGTAGAATAAAAGGGAACCATCTTGATTGACCTCCCAAACATCATTATTTGTTGATGTTGAGTTGTGTCTGACTCTTTGTGATCCTATTTGGGATTTTCTTGGAAAAGACACTAGAGTAGTTTGCCATTTTACAAATGAGGAACTGAGGTAAACAAGGGTAGGTGACGTGCTCAGGGTCACAGAGCTTTGTAAGTATTTGAGGCCAGATTTGAACTCAGGGAGATGAGTCTTTCTGACTTCAGGCCTGGCACTCTATCCGCTGTATTATCTAGTTGCCCTTTATTCCCTACCAATAGAAGGACTTTGTTGAGTTTTCTTTCACTTCCTTATGTCCTGTTTTGTCCTGTGGTAGCTAGGTGGTGCTAATGCATTTAGGTAGGAGCGTGGCATTTAAGAGTCAGATCTTAGCTCAAATCTTACCTCAGACTCCTCCTAGCTGTATGGCTCTGGGCAAATCACTTAGCCTCAGTTTGCTCCTCCGTAAAATGAGGATATTAGGACCTACCTCACAAGGTTGTTGTGAGGATTAAATGCAGTAACATAAAGTGCTTTACAAACCTTAAAGTGCTGTATAAATGCTAAATGCTATTTTAATCATGCAAATAGTTATCTGTGATCACCCTCAAATACCTGTAGTCTTTACTTACTCTTTACCTGTAGTCTGCAAATCTGTTTGTTTTATTTTGCTTTTAATTTTGACAACCACATTTCAGCATAATTGACTTCTTTTGCAATGTAATGTGTTTGATTTTATGTCTTTAAAATACTGTTCAAAGAAGGGGTCCATAGGTTTCACCAGACTGGCAAAGGAGTGAATGATGCAAACAAGGTTAGGAACCTCTACTAGAATACAATCCTGCACTTTTTATACCACCTAAGTCTTTGCCTCTTTTTTTTTCTATTTGAGATTAGAAGCCCTGGTTCCTGTCTGTCTGTTCTAGTCAAAAACTTAGCTGGCGCAAAATAAAATTTACATTCATTCCTCCCCCCTTCCTTTCCTTTAGCAACCATTCTAGATTCACCTGATTTCCAACACAGATCACTTTCTTTTTAAGAAAACCTAGCCCCTTTCTACCTTGGTTGTTGCCGTTGTTCACTAGTTTCAGTCATGTCCCACTTTTCATGACCCCATTTGGGTTTTCTTGCCAAAAATATTGGAATGATGGCACTGATTTCTACCTACAGCTGTTTAAAGATAAGATACTATATTTTGAGTGGCATTGTTTTGCAGTAGATAGTTTTAAAAGACCTGTATCAAGTCATGTGACCTTAGGTAAGCCACTTGACCTCTAGCTGCCCTAGACTAGAAGTGTCACATTCAAGACCCACAAACTTCCTTAGTAGGCAGCAACTAGATTAAAATGTAATTGGAAAATGTTTAACAAAATAAAAAAATATAATACAATATAAATAAGGTTAATTTGTTGTTTTCTAAGTCACTATGTAGGGATCCATTTCTACTTCAGTTTGATATCACTTCTTTAGGCAAGATGGTGGTTTCCAATATTTTCTGTTATTCAAATCCCTCTCAACAATAACAAATAATTATATGCTCTTTATAATATTCCGTAATTATTTACTGCTTAAGGCACCACTGAAGAATTTTTAGCATGAATAACTTGTACCATAATTGCAAACCTCAAAGGGTTTGAACTTTAGTAACCACTAAATGGGAACTATTACTTTAAGATTAAGTTTCAGAGAAGGCACTGACCCACATTGAAAGAAGTTTTCTTCCTAGGAGCTCCTTATAACAATGAAATCACAGGTCTAATTTCTATCCTATACGATCCATTATGAGTGATTTAATGGTTTTTTCTTTTTTTTCTTTTTTTGGGGATGGGGGAAGAGGCAATGGAGTAAAGGAACTTGTCCAAGGTCACACAGCTAGTATATGTCTGAGGCCAAATTTGAACTCAGGTCCTCCTGACTCCAGGGCTGGTGTTCACTTCTCCACCTAACTGCCCCTAAAGGTTTTTTCAAGGGCAATTTTGACTCATTAAAACCTTACCCCTGTGTTAACTGGGAGTTCACTATATAGATGATCTGTGTCTGTATTGGAGAAGAGTAATTGCATCCTTAGGTTTACCCTAAGAGAGGCAGTAAGTAATTGAGCAGTGATTTTACTCAGACCTTGAATAATATGAATGTGTAGGACTTATTTGCATTCTGAATCTCAATTTCCTCATTTATAAAATGAAGAGGTTGGATTAAATGATTACCTGGAACTCTTCCATATCCATAGGAACTTATTTGACTGATTATTGCAAAGAGTTCTTAGGCAGTAGTGGTTTTTATTTGTTTTGTTTTTGTTTGTTTGAGAGACCATGGGGTTAAATGACTTGCCCAGGATCACACAGCTAATAAGTGTCTGAGGCTGGATTTGAACTCAGCTCCTTCTGACTCCAGGGCTGGTGCTATCTACTGCATCCCCCTACCCCCTTTTAAACTAGTGGATAAATTAATGTAAATATTATAAGATAATAGAAGTGTAGATTTAGACCTGGACATACCTTAGAGTTCATCAAATCTAATCCCTTAATTTTACAAATGAGGAAAATGAGGACTAGAGAGGGTAAGTGACTCAATCAATGTCACACATCTAGTGCTCTGGGTGAGATTCAGACCCAGTTGTCCCTGATCCCCAGTCCTACACTCCATCTGTTGTAGTATGCTTCCTTTTATGTAGTAAGCTTTGACTGGCATAACCTATAATTGAACATTCGTTTTTTGATTTTTTTAAAGATGATTGTGTGGAGTTCAAAGGTAAAATTGTACCAGTTATTTTCGAAGATGAGCTCGATGTTCATCAAAGTATGCCGAGAGAATTTGGCCCTCACAGTAACATAAGTTGGTATGGAAGTGATGGTAAAACGATCATCTCTATGGATCAGAACTCTAGAGTTCACCAGTACAGAGAGATGCTTTGGTTTGTTCCAGCTGCAACAGAGGACTCAGGAAATTATTACTGTGTTGAAAGGTAAGAAGGTTTTGGTTTCGGTTTTCATCTGAAACAGTTTTTTGTTTTTGTTTTCCCCAGAAACTGAATGAAGTTAAAAATATCTATGCTTCACAGGGTGGGCTTTAGCATGTTTCGGACTCAGACAAATATTTTTTGCAGGACCTCTGTCTGTATAAACAATTTGATTAAAAAGTATTATAAAACTGATAGGTTCATGGGAGATGTATTGACATAGTATTATCTTGTTCTTCAGTTATTTCAGTTGTTTTCAATTCTTCTTGTGTCCAACCCCATTGGGGTTTTCTTGGCAAAACTATCAGAGTGGTTTGCCTTTTCCTTCTCTTGATTCGTTTTACAGATGAGGAACTGAGGCAAACAGGGTTAAGTGGCTTGGCCAAGGTCGTACAGTAGTGAGTGTCTGAGGCTAGATTTGAACTCAGGAAAATGATTCTTCCTGACTCCAAGCCCAGTACTCTATCCACTATGTCACCAAGCTTTCATATGTATACTCTGATGTATACTCTAACTTAAAATTAGTTAAAAGTATACTTTTAGAAAGTAAATTTAAATTATGTCAAGTTAAATCATATTATAACAATTATAATATATTCTGATTATATTATATTGCAATAATTATATTGCTATACTAGAGTTATCGTGTAACAATTATATAAATTATATTAAATTAAAAGCATATTTTCTTCAAAAGTATTCCAAATTCTCACTCACTTCTTTGAAATATCTCACTAAATGAGGTCCAGGATTATTTTGAAGACCTAAATATAAATGGATAATTGGTGAATATCAGTACTTTTGATTATCTCCAACAATAAACCAAGCAAATTCTATCGAGATCAGAAGCACATCTGAAACTCATCCGCATATGTATTCTTACTTGATACTTTTATCATCTCATTAGCATATATTAGCACCGCTAAAGTTATGCCAGAAGGACAGACAAGAAAATCAACAAGGCAATTAAATAAGGTCTATATTACAATACTCTGCAACTAGTGATTAGGATATTTGACAGGATTTTCATATGAATTTTCATGAAAATGGCTTCTTGAAGATAGTCTCATCCTCTTTTTTTTTTTTTTTAATAAGTCTAGGGCTTTAGCTTTTGCTGATAATGATGTTCATACTTTTGGCGACTTTCTCAAAGTAACATGGCACAAAATACAAAATCACATTTTAAATAATTGTCTACTGTAGAATGATCATGAACAGTGAATATAACTTTTTTGTTTATTAAATTTATTTATTTTCAGTTTTCAACATTTGCTTCTATAAAATTTTGAATTTTAAATTTTCTCATCTTCCCCCTCTCCTCACTCCAGGACAGTGTGTTTTCTGATTATCCTTTCTTTTAATCTGCCCTCCCTTCGATCACCCCCTCTCATCCATCCCCTTACTTTCTATACTCCATTGCCTATGTATCTTATTTCCTAGTTGCATGCAAAAACAAATTTTAACATTGAATTTTAAAGCTTTGAGTTCCACATTCTCTCCCTTGCCCCCTCCCCACCCACCCTCATTGAGAAGGCAAGCAATTTGATATAAGTTATACATGTGTAGTTATGCAAAACACTTCCATAAAAATTGTATTGTGAAAGACTAAGTATATTTCCCTCTATCCTGCCTTCTATTTATTCTCTTCTTTCCTTTGACCTGTCCCTCTACAAAAGTTTTTGCTTCCCATTACCCCTTCCACCAATCTGTCATCTCTTCTATTATTCTTCCCCCATATCACCTCCCCCATTGCTTCCCACTAGGGAAAGATAAACTTCCATACCCAATTGAGTGTGTATGCTATTCCCTCCTAAAGCCAAATTTGATGAATGTAAGGCTCATTAATTCCTTCTCACCTTCCCCCTTTCCAACATCCATTATAAAAGCTCTTTCTTGCTTCTTATGTGAGATGATTTACTACATTCTACCTCTCCCTTTCTCTTTCTCTTGGTACATTCCTCTCAACACATAATTTTATTTTTTAGATACCATCCCTTCAAATTCAGCTCACATGTCTCCCCTCCAAATATATACACACACACACATATATACATGCATATATATATACACATACATACACATACATATATATACACACACTATACACACACGCATATGCACATACATACACACACACACACACACACACACACACACACACACACACACATATATATCCCCTCCAATTACCTTAATACTGAGAAAGGTTTCATAAGTTACAAATATCATCTTTCCATGTAGGAATGTAAACAGTTCAATTTTAATAAGTCTCTTATGGTTTCTCTTTTCTGTTTGCCTTTTCATTCAAATTGATTCTTGTGTTTGAAAGTCAAATTTTCTATTCAACTCTGGTCTCTTCAACAAGAATGCTTAAAAGTCTTCTATTTCCTTGAAATTCCATTTCCCCCGCTGAAGTATTATACTCAGTTTTGCTGGGTAGATGATTCTTGGTTGTAATCCTACATCCTTTGACCTCTGAAATGTCATATTCCAATCCTTTTGATCCCTTAGTGTAGGAACTGCTAAATCTTGTATTAATCTGATTGTGTTTCCATAATACTTGAATTATTTCTTTCTGGATGCTTGAAATATTTTCTCCTTGATCTTGGAACTCGGGAATTTGGCTACAATATTCCTAGGAGTTTTCCTTTTCGTATCTCTTTCCAGAGATGGTTGGTAGATTCTTTCCATTTCTATTTTGCCCTCTGGTTCTGGAATATCAGTGCAGTTTTCCTTGATAATTTCTTGAAAGATGATATCTAGACATTTTTTTTTGATCATGGCTTTCAGGTCATCCAATAATTTTAAAATTATCTCTCCTGGATCTATTTTCCACACCAGTTGTTTTTCCAGTGATATACTTCACATTGTCTTCTATTTTTTCATTCTTTTGGTTTTGTTTTATAATTTCTTGATTTCTCATGAAGTCATTAGCTTTCATTTGCTCCATTCTAATTTTTAAGGAATTATTTTCTTCAGTGAACTTTTGGACCTCTTTTCCCATTTGGCCCATTCTGCTTTTTAAGGCATTCTTCTCCTCATTGGCTTTTTGGACCTGTTTTGCTATTTGAGTTAATCGAATTTTAAAGGTGTTATTTTCTTCAGAACTTTTTTGGGTCTGAGTTAGCAAATTGTTGACTCATTTTTTCATGATTTCTTACATCACTCTCATTTCTCTTCTCAATTTTTGCTGTGCTTGTCTTACTTGATTTTCAAAATGCTTTTTGAGCTCTTCCATGACCAGAGATCAATTCATATTTTTCTCAGAGGCTTTGGATGAAGGAACTTTGACTTCATTGTCTTCTTCTGGTTTTATGTTTTGATCTTCCTCATCAGCAATGATGTAAGAAAATACCTTTTTATCAAGAAAGTAAGAATCTATAGTTTCTTCTCTCCCCACTTCACCTCATTTGCTCATTTTCTCAGTCAGTTACTTGACTTTTGAGTTCTTTGTTAAGTAGAGGGCTCTAGAAGCAGCCATCACTTTGTCAGTGGCTGACATCACCCTGAGGCCAGGGCTGGGGCTGGCATGGGGGGCTGGACCATGCTACCCTCTCAATCAGGTGAGAGATCCTTCCCACTGACCTTCAAAGCTGTCTTTGGCATTTATGGTTTGAGAAGTCTGAAAACCACCATAGCTGCCAGTGATTCAGTCCCCTCAGGCCTGCTCTGAACTGTGCTCCACTCCCAGTCCAGTGCAATAGATCCTTCTGTAGACCTTCCAGATTATCTTGGGTTGAAAATTTGCTTCAGTCTGTCATTTTGTAGCTTTTGCTGCTCTAAAATTTGTTTGGAGTCATTTTTACAAGTTTTTTGAGGGGTTTGAGGGGAGAGCTCAAGTAAATTCCTACTTCTACTCTGCCATCTTGGCTCCACTCCACAGTGAACATAACTTTGATCCCAAATTATTTGCCAAGTAAGTTTTTAGTATGTCCCTATATACACTGATTAAATATGACATTGAAATCACTTGATCTCGAGTTACCTTTGTGCACTAAATGTGTACTTTTAAAATAGGGAACTTTAATGCCATGACACAAACATTTTGGGGAATAGTAGGATACAATCTTTTAAAAGGGGATAATTTCATAAAATAGAGGACTTATTTGAAATGTATTAGCCCCTTAATTGGTCCAAAGAATAGTTCTTATAACCCAGGCTTCTTTTTGTCATTGTTGTAAAGAAAGTTTATAAAGGTTTGGAGTGAGTTTCATCATACCTTTGATAGAATCCTAATAAAGCTGCCCTCAGCCTCAACATTCTAACTTCCTTATGGGTCCCACCGAACAGCAGGTATGTCCTGATTTAACCATATAATCTGGCTTTAACCACACCACAGGCCCTGAGACTCAATATAGTCACTGCCTCCAGATCCAATTCACATATTTGAACAGGTGTATTCTTGTACTCAACCACAATCACATAATTCATTTAACCCAAGACAGGACCATAGTACCTAACTATCCAACTTGACCAGACAGAAACCACAATAGTTATCCAGTCAGAAAGCAGCACGATCAGGAAGTTTGACCACCAAATTATAGAAGGCATTCCTCCCCTATGACCTAATCCCTTGACAAACCCCTCCTGCCTTTTTAATATTCATAATTTCTATTATGCAATTGCATCTTTGTCCTATAAAAATCCATCTTGCTTTCTCTGAAGTTGCTGGTTCCTCTTGAAACTTAGCCCACTTTATGAGAGGTGACAATGCTAGAGGTGGTCTTGATTGAATTCTTTGAAATTAGAGGTGGTCTGATTGAATTCTTTGAAACTGTTCCACCACAATACCTCATGAAACTGCAACACTGTTACTGAAAATTCTCCCTTTTATACACCAAAAAATTAAATGCCAGCTATTCACTGATGCCTGCTCAAACATGTATGAGTTATGATGATAATCCATGGGAGTCTTAGCATCAGAGTTTTGGGGGCATTCTTATCCACTGATGATTAAATATTGAATTCCCCCCTGCCAGCTATTCATAAGACTATTTTCTCAATATTCTAAGAACACATGACACCTCACAATTTCTTTGTGCTCATGTCTGATGAGTAGGGTCCTTCATTCCTGTATTTACAGGACACCCTCACTATTGTGCCTAGGGCCGAGACTCTGTTAGCCCAAATTTACTGGGTAGGCTTGGTGGTATATACCCATAATAAATTAAGGTAAAGAGAGCAACACTTATAAAAGGGTTCAATCCAATCATTTTATATTCATTGTAGAAACTCTACCCACTGCCGCAAAAAGGAAGTCAAGATAGAAATTATGAAGAAACATCCTGGAACATGTTATTATGCAGAATCTGAATATAAACAAAAATTGCCTCCAGGACCTGGTGGTTTCCTTGTGTGTCCCCATTTGGATATTTTTAAAGATGAAAAACATGATTTATCTAAAGTTCAGTGGTATAAGGTAAATTCTTTCTTAAAGTAGTATTATTACCTCCCCTGAGTAGAACAATTTAGTGAAAGAAAACTGATTAATTGAAAATATACAAAGTAGTAACTTTGCAATTATTTATCATATTATTATGCTGTGAGATGACAGTTCTGAATAAGTCTCAATAAAAGTTCAAATTAAATGGGGACATAAAACTTCATAAACACAAGTTGGGATTCTACTAAAGTATTTTTACTTTTGTTCATTGGGAAATTAGTTTGGGGTTTTGTTTTGTTTTGTTTTATTTTTGCATCTCTTCTCTAAAGTTGAGAGAAGGAAAAATTATGGGAAAAATTAGATTTTAAATTGATATGAGGGGAGTATTTGCTATATTGTTTACTTTGCATGACACTTGCGATATGGTTGTTGGAAGTTAAGATTGGAATCATCTCCAAAGATAAGAAAAATAACAAAAGAAGGAAGTAGCTTTAAGGAAGGAGCTATTAACATTATAATCTCTAAATTAGTTAGGAATGAAATAAATAAAATTGCAAAGACATCCTTTCCCACTCTACCTTATAAGTTCCAAAGACATGCAAATCTAATTTCTTGGAAAGTCAGTAAATACTGGGAGGTGACAATATGGGAAAGGGGAAGAGGAGGGGAGATCAAGGATTAAAATTATTCCTGAGGTACATGTATGTATGTATATGTATGTTTAGTCTTATTTTTCTCAATATGTAAAGGGATTTATTTTCTGTATCTAGGATTGCAAACCTCTCCTTAACAATACAAAATTTAATGGACTAAAAGGTCAACTCTACCTGGACAAGGTACAGAAAGAAGATGAGGGGCACTATAGTTGCCTTATGTCCTATGATTATATGGGGAAGCATTATAACATTACTCGGTTAATATATCTAAATATTATAGGTAAGTTTCAAAGAATCTTAGAGCTTTGAAAATATCTTAGGGATAAACTAGTTTTGTTGTCTCATAGCCCAGATGATATTAAACATGATATTTAAGGAGGGTGACATGGTCTGTCCATAGTTATACAGTCAGCCAGTCTTTCCATTGTCTGATGCTTAGCACCTAAAGGTCCATTGCTACCTTAGCAGCACATGGAATACAATTAACCATGTTCCAAGGGAAGAGAGTACCCTTGGTGTTTGAGTTCTCTTGAAGTGGACAATGTACCCTAAAGCACCATAGTTCTTGGTGTTTTGGGTTCAAGGGAAATAAAGCCTAATCTCATGCCTTAGAGAGACAAAATCTTTCAGTCTAGATGTCATTCTAACAGCAAGGACTTGTAAATTTTTCAAGTCTTAGACAAGTTCTTATACTAAGGGAACTGTCAATCATAAGATCACCAGGTTGAGTATCCAGTAATTCTGTTTCATTATATGAGAGGACAATAGATACAAAAAAAATCAATTAATTGCCATGGAATTGAGTAGAATTTTTACCCTAACCCCTTGGTCTTCACTTTATTATGTTGAGAATTCTTAAATATTCTCACTTGTTGTTATTTAGTTACCCTCTACTTCCTTGGTAATTTTATTTGCCCTTCTCTGATCATTTTCAACCTTAATTTTATCTTCCTTGGGATAGTATGATAACCAGAACCACAAGTGGTGTTCCAGGCAAGCCCAAATTTTTGAAGTATTTAGTTTGAAGCATCCTACCATCTTTATTTCTTGTACCAGATATTGATATACCATTTCCCCAGTTTCCAGTTGGTTTATCTCACTCCCCTTCCCAGCTTGGGTTTCAAGTTACAGCCTTCCAGGGGCTCTAGCTCCTACTTTCTCCATCCAAGGAAATGCTTTAGTCTGTTTCTCTCTGTCCCCACCCTTGTCTTTGCATGCAATTGCAATCACCTTGAAAAAAAAAAACTGTAGAGCCAGAGGTCTTGAAACACAGGGTCTTAGTCTGTTATTATCTATGCTTGTTAGAGTTGCCTTGTTAATGAATTCAGTAGTAAAAGGAAAGCCAAGCCCTAAGAATACCAGTGGCTTTGGCTGAGTAATAACACAGGGGTTTAAGGTGAGATCTTGGTCTAGGCATGTACAGGCAGATTTACTAGCTCCTCCATACACCTAAGCATATGTCAACTACCTTACATTGCCTAAAGACTTGGATGATTGTTTGGCCAGATGTGATCTAGCCAGTTTTGTGAGACAGGTAATTCTTTGAAACTTCTCTTACTGTATGTTGGAGACTTTGAAATTATTGTGAAGAATATCCTTTATTTTATTTTATTGTCTTAGGGAGAGCAAAGAAAATTATGCCAGTGATTCTGACTCCAGAAAATAAGACAATGGAAGTGGAACTTGGTAAGGATTACCAGTGTTTGGTTTCTTGTCCTTTGTATTGAGTTAAAAACTCTTATTCATAAAGTGCATGCATTTTCCTCTCATATCAGTGTATCAGAGAACATTTGGCATCACAGAGTTTTTGAATGTTGTTTTTACAGGATCTCAGTTGTTTTTGGACTGCAACTTCACAGCACAAAAGCATGACCTTCAGTATTGGACTTGGAATGGATCATTTGCTTATGATGAACCTAACATTACATGGTCTGAACTTGTGTAAGTGCTTGATCATTACATAAATATGGAGGAAGAGAAATTTTTCATTTTTTATGTTACACCATCATTATAATTTTTATCACATTAAGAAATGGTCAAAATTCCTTATTTTTACCCTCTTAAATTATAGAGCATTAAAATAAAAAAGTTTTTTTAAAAAATCATCTAGTCCACTCTTCTCATTTAATAGATTAAAAAAATGGAGAAGTGAGAAATGAAGTTACTTACTCAAAGTCATAAAGTTGGGTGATAGAACTCCTATCTCCTTATTCCAACTTGAGAGCTCTTTCTGCTATATGATGCTCCCTTTTAATTTACTCTACTTCTTGGGAGAGAATAAAGGGAAGTCTCTAAGACCAAATGTTCACCTTGTAAGAGAGTGAACTCACTGGGTAAGAAAATCCTCATCAGATTTCAGGGTATTCTGAAGCTCCAAAGCCAGGAATATGAGGAGTCCTGATGGTCTCCAAGTTCCATTGCAGTTAAAATGTAGAGACATGTATACAAGGACATGCTGGAGTTAGGTAGCCCAGTGTATAGAATGTTGGGCCTGAAGACGGGAAGACAAATCTAGTCTCAGACACTAGTTGTGTGATAGTGACTTGCCAGTCACTTAACCCTATTTGCTTCAGTTTCCTCATCTTTACAATGAGCTAGAGAAGGAAACGGCAAACCACTCTATCTTCTTTGCCAAGAAAATCTCAAAGTGGGTCATGAAGAGTTGGATATAACTGAACAATAATAACCTATCTTACGTAGGTTATGTAGGATTGAAGTAGGTAAATTTATATGTAAACTATAATCAATATTTGAGAGCTATTATTGTTACTTTTGTAAAAATTGGACCCTAGATCCACAATGTTTCCTGTTTCCCTGCTTATCCCTGATTCTTCATTCTCTTTAGTGCCCACACAGTTTGTTCTGTGAGTGCTTCTGGAGTATAGGTACTGCTTACCATATTGTGTGGAGATCCACTTGTATTTGTGTGTAGAAAATCCTAATTGCAATCTTGATATATTCATTTTTATCTTGTCACCATAAATTGGGCTTTAACAGTTCATCTCCAATTTAACTACCTCATTCTTTGCTTTGGACTTTTTCCCTCTCCTTTATGGTTGGATTGTTCAGTTTCATTCCCTTCATCATTGAGAAATCAAAAGGAGTTTGGGGGCCTCATCCATTCATAGTAGATTGAACTCTGTTTATAGCTTTCTGAATTAGTCTGTCTCTGAATTCATCTTTTCTCTTTTTCTTGACATTCCACCCAAGCAGATGTTCAAGAGAAACTTTCATGTTGTTTCTTCCTTGATCTCTCTTCCTCATCTGCTCCCTAGCTTTCAAACCTTTTATGGCATTCCTAATTTTTCCCAACCACAATGTCTTTTTCCCCTATAGCTTCCTCAGTCCTCATGCTCTATCTCTCCTAATATCTCTCTACTAGCCTTCTCTATTTCCCTCTATCACTAATTCCTTCTCTATGGTCTCACTGCTCAGGACTCATCACTGTACAAACCCTTTTAGAAGCTTTCTTGTCTTAGTTTGACATGAAATATCTAGTTATGTATGACCTAGACTTGTGTTGTGTTTAAAGCATTTGTCATAATATTTTAAAATTGGAAAGGAGAGGAACGAGCAATTTGTGAGTGAGACATTTCGGACAGGGAGTGAATGAGTATAAGCTTGTGCCTGTTATAGAAACTCTGCTAAGGGGTCCCAAAATTGAATATTTTAAAGTTCTAAATAACTTAGAAGTTATTTAGTTTCATCCTCTTGCCCCATACAGAACTCCCTCTATCACATCTCTGAAAAATAAGTTTCAAGCTTCCACTCAAACAGAACTAGGGATGAGAAATCACAACCTAATGATATAGATAATAGAATGAAGATTTTGTCATTACTTATACAGCAGCTTATTTTAGTTTGTGTTGAGGTTTTCTTAACTAGCCTTATTTTTCTCTCTTCCTTAAATAGAGTTTCGAATTTAAACAATACGAGTGCTGTCACAAGGGTTTCCAGGCTTGTCATTTTAAAAGTGGAAAGTAGGCATTATTTGTATCCCTTTTTATGCTGGGTTAGCAATAGTGCTGGTATAGTTACAACCTATATTTCCTTGAGACCACCAGGTAAGCAATTTGATTGTTTATTGGAACACTACAGTTATATGTTATCATGCTAAACTCCCCACTTAAAAAGGAGAATAATATAGTTTACATGTCTCAGGGATAGGTCATCTGGGACTTTGAAATAACTCAAAAAGAGAGCTTTTGGCTGGTTTGCTAAATGTACCTGTAATGAACATTGTTTGTTGGTTATTTTAGTGAAGAGTCTGTGTTTCTGAAGTTGGACTCTAATTGATTTCATCAAAATGAATGTTTCATTAATCTTCTTGAGAGATTAGGAATGTTAGAAACTGAATTGGACAAAAAATGTTTTTAGTACATATACCAGGAAAATATAAAGAGAAAGAAGGCATTTATGCCTTCAGAGAACCAGACTGTACACAGTGTCTCCTATATCTCTACACCTACCCTTCTTCCTAGGTGAAAGAGAGGAGTGATTCAGTCAATAAAATCATGTAAAAGACCATATTTGACTGCCAGGATGAGCAGTGCTGTTATTAATTGGCATTAATGACATCTGGTGAAGATGGTACCTGAATTAAGCTATGTTTCAACTGACAAGTTCCCTTGTTTGACTAATTAAAGCTTTAGCATAATGTCTATCTGAGTATCTGTCTGTCTATGTATATATACATAAATATACATATATATATAACATATACATATATAAACATATATTTCTTTAAATTTATATAAATGTATATTTATAAATAAATTTACATTTTTATAAAAATAAGTTTTTGTGTAAATTTATTTTTTTAAATAAATTTGTATTTTTATATGAAAAACTTTTTTATTGTGGCCTGAAAGTGACCCTGGTTTCTCAAAGGCTATGTCTTGAGAGTACAAGCTTTGGAAGGTACCATCCTGATGCAAAGTCTTTAAGCATAGACCTAGAATCTGAGGACCAGGCTTTCTAAGTGTATGTACAGGTTTGCCACCAAGAGGTCTACTACAAGGTGAGATTTTTTGACATAGTAATTCATGAAGATTATCTACTTCTAGCAAGATGGACTTATCTTTTAGTTCAATACTTTAAAATCTATAATTTCTTTGGCTTGCAAACTCTATTCACTGATGCAGATGGAAAACGTTCCATGAATTAACAGATGATCTTTAGTAGAGAATTATAGATAAAAGCATTGATAGTTATTACATAATGGAAACAAGAGACTTGATGTTCTAAAGAACCCGAGAATTTAGCCTAAAGGTCTGCTTCATTCAGATGTTGTTGGTGATTCTATACTTAAAGTTGGATGACTTCAGGTTTAATATTTGTGTTTCCTGACTTTTCTGAGGCAGTGCCAGATTCCAGAATGTACCTGATTGGAGGATTCGTCTCTTTGGCATTGGTAGTTACATTCTCCATGTTTCTCTACAAAATTTTCAAGGTGGAAATTGTGCTTTTATATAGGGATTCTTGCCAGCCATATTTCTTGGAAAAAGGTAAATTACGTTTTTTCCCCCTGTTCAATACTGTCTTTTGGATACAAGTAAATTGGACAAAGAGGTGACTGCCAGGTTTTTGCTGTTGCTGCTGCTGTTTGTTTAGCTTCTTTTTATTTGGTAATAAAGTCAGTTGTGTTCCATGTTGAGTAGACTTACAGATAAAAATATCTTAATAAGGATTAAGTTATATTACTTTGAAGTTATGTAATAATGTTATTTTGTCTATAGAATGTAAATCATACTGGTAAAAAATCTTTTTAGCTCAGTAACTGAAATGTTCTTTATTTTAAAACTGCTTTGTTGGGGTAAGAGTGTCTTGGCCATGAGTGGGTATTTTTAATAGTCCCTCATGATCTCTATGCACCTCAGATGAATTAAATTTGTTAAGCATTCCTGGGAAAAAATACTCTAATTTCTCACCAGTCTACTTAAAGGAGAGGAAGTTGGAATTTATGAGTGAGACATTTGAGAAGAGTGAGTGGGAAGTCATAAGCTTGTACCTGTTGTAGAAACTATGCTAAGGGAGCCCAAAATTGAATTTATTTCAGATCTCAGGCTAATTGCATCACAATGTTTATACTTGAAGGAGAAGAGGGTTGATGTATGCATATTTTGTGCCATTGACACTTTATTATAAGAAACCAATGAATTTTAAAAATAAAAATAATATATTATAATTTATATATTTTAAATGTTCTCCGTGATAACAGAACACTTTGGCAAACTTTCCGAGCTCTCTTATTTACTAATTTTTTAAACTCTACATCAGTAATTTTGGCTGGGATGGCCATAATATCTACATGCTTCATGTTAAATGCAGTGGTACAAAAATAATCACATCACTTAAAACAGAGAGTTTTCTGATTTTCCCTTTCAACTTTTCTGAGAAAGAGTTGCCACTGTGAGAAAGTGATGCCTCCAATTTGGTGGCTTAACTATTGCCAAGGAAATAGGGATACTACTATATTTTGAAAGTACATTTCCACTATTTCAGCTATTACAACTGAGTCACCAACTTTTCTTAAGAAAACTTAATGACATTTGAATAATTAAAGAGACTTGTTGTGGTGGCTTTTATTTTATTCATATTGTGGTTTCAAAAACTATCAATACTAATTTGGAAATGGAAGTTTATAATCTTTACTATGTCAGGACCAACTTTTTGAATGCTAAATATACTATATTTCATCCTTTAGCTTTGGATGGAAAAATTTATGATGCATACATATTACATCCAAAAAATTTTGAAGAAGGGTCCACCTACATCTCAGACATCTTTGTGTTTAAAATCTTGCCTGAAGTCTTAGAAAATCAATGTGGATATCATCTTTTCATCTGTGGAAGGGATGACCTTGTCGGAGAAGGTATGTTTAAAATGTGGGAAAGAAGAAATTTTTAATAACATGTAATATTTTATATTTCATAGGGTCATACATTTAGTAGTATTAGTACTCTTCTTTTTTTTAGTAGTTTTTTTAGTTGTGTTTGACTCTTTGTGACCCCATTTGGGGTTTCCTTGGCAGAGATACTGGAGTGATTTGACATTTCTTTCTCCAGTTTATTTTATAGATGAGTAAACAAAGTTGAGCGATTTGCCCAGGGTCACATACCTAGTGAGTTTCTGAGGCCAGAATGTGAAGTCTTCTTTACTCTAGGCCAGAGGTGGCGAACGTGCAGCATTGAGGCCACATGTAGCTCTCTGAGTCCTCAGGTGCAGCCTTTCCCCAACCTGCTTAGGCTCCGCACTCTACCCTCTGTGCCACCGCACTACTGGTATCGTTACTACTATTACTCCTTACCACCTCTGCCACTGTCTATCCAGCTAGAATTTATATGGTGATTTAAGATTGGCAAAATACTTTACATATGTTACCTCATTTGATCCTTATAATGCGCTATCAAATATTATCTCTATTTTGCAGATGAGAAAACTGAGGATTAGAGAGAGTAAGTGACTTCTCAAGAGTTACACAGCTCTTGTCTGAGAGAGGATTTGAACTCAAGCTTCCCAACTCCAAATCTATCCACTGCATCAGCAAGAAGGCAGTTTTTGCTGGATCATAAAATATGTAGAGGGTAGAGAATGATGGGAATAAGTAGAAACTTTAGGCAGGGAGACTAACTAGAAGATTATTGCAATAATCATCCAGGCAGGAAATGATGAGAGCTTTCACCAGGGTGGTGGCTATGTGAATAGGGAGAAGCGGAAGAGGGGAGAAATGTTATAAAGAAAGGAATGAAAATATTGGGCAAAAGATGGGATTTGTGGAGTGAGTGTGAGAGGAGTCAAAGATGACACAGAGATTGTGAGCCTGAGGGACTGAGATAAGAATGGTGATCTCAATAGTAACAGGGAAGTGAAGAACAGTGGAGGTTTTAACAGTGGAGGAAAAGATAATGAGTTCTGGTTTAGATATATTGTGTTTGACATGTCTATAGGACATCAAGTTTTGTATGTCTAAATCAAAGTTAGAAATGTGAGATGTGGGGATCATCTCTATAGAGAAGACAGTTGAACCCATGGGAGATGATGAGTTAACCAATGGATAGAACATGTAGGAAGAAGCTGAAAAGGTGATGTCAGAGCCTTAGGAAACACTCACTTAGTTGTCATGACCCGAATTAAGAATTAGTTGGTGATGCAATAGATAGAGTGCTGGGCCTGAAGTCAGGAAGGCTCCTCTTCCTGAGATCAAATCTAGTCTCAGACATTTACTAGCTGTGTGACCCTGGCCAAGTGACTTAACTCTGTTTGCCTCGATTTCCTCATCTGCAACCTGAGCTGAAGAAGGAAATGGTAAACCACTCCAGTATCTTTGCCAAAAAAACCCCAAATGGGGTCATAAAGAACTGAACATGAATGAAAACAGCTGCACAACAAAGAAAACTACAAAGGACCAGTGAAGCAGGTATCAGGAAGGAAGAGAAATCTAAATGAAGAAGAGTATCCAAGAGAAGTTGGTGCTCAAGTGTCAAAATCAGAGGAGCAGACTAAGAGGAAGACATTAGATTTATCAACTAAAAGTCAGAGGGATGCCATTTAGTTAAATTTAAAAAGCATTTTTAAGTCCCCTCTATGTGCTAGGCACTACACTAGAGACACAAAGAGAAATTAGAATTATTCTTTTGGCCTCTGAGGGAAGAATTAGCAATTAGTGACTGTTACAGAGAGGGAGACTTAGTCTGAAAGGAAAACAATGGAAAAACAAACCAATAATTGAAGCTATCCAAAAGTGGAATATATTCTAAATATGGGTGAATGATATGATTATGCAAAGTCAGCAAATGACTGAATAAGGTGCAAAATAATCAATTTGATATTCCATTTTGACTGAAATTGTAAGGGGAAGTAATGTTTAATAAGATAGGAAAGGTAGGATAGATCCAGATCAATCCGTCAGTCAATAAGCAGTTTTAAGTGACTATGTATGAATCAGAAATATACAAAAACAGAAATCAAAGGGTCCTTATTCTCAAGGAATTTGCATCCTATGGGGGCAGATAATGGAGGGTCTTTGAATTTGCACTGTCTTCTAATCAGTTGGGTGTCTCATTAGATTTTAAGTTCCTTGAGGACAAGGACTGTCTTTTGTCTCTTCCTGTATCCCCTATGCTTAACATAGTGTCTGGCACATACTAGGCACTTAATAAATGTTTGTTGATTTATTAGTTATCTTCTAGGTACGATGAGATTTTTGATTAGGAGAATGGCATGGTCAGATTTGAAAGAGCAATGGATTACAAAGGGGAAAGACTGTAAGTAGGAAAAGAGGTCAGAAGAATGATGACTTGAAGCTTTGTGTACCATATCATACTTTGTATTTTCCAGATACTATCATGGTTACCAACGAGAACATTATGAAAAGCAGAAGACTGATTATTGTCTTAGCTGGAGAGCAATCAAGTTACAATTGGCTAGGAAACACATCAGAACAGCAAGTAGCTATGTATAATGCTCTTGTCCAGGATGGAATTAAAATCATTCTGGTTGAACTAGAAAAAATTAAGAGCTATGGGAATATGCCAGAATCTATTAAATACCTCAAACAGAAGCATGGTGTCATCCGATGGAAAGGGGACTTCATGGAAGAAGCCCCATCTGCAAAGACAAAGTTTTGGAGATGCATCAGGTACCACATGCCAGCACAGCAGCATCGGCCTTCTTCCACAAGGGAATCCCTGGTTCTAGATTCTGTGCTGAACTCTAAGAAGAAATAGCACATGGCACTCTGAGCACTCAGGGATACGCTCTGAAAGATTGCACAGGTGTTTGCCTCCTTCATAAGTAGAAACTGCCTGTTTGCCTGAAAGGATTTCCAGGTTGGATGGATTGTCATGATGGCTTTTCCAGTCATGAGAGCTGTGGGTATATGTGTGTGTGTGTGTGTGTGTGTGTGTGTGTGTGTGTGGTCACTTGGAATTTTGTTTCAGTGTTAAAGAGTAGCTCATAAATGATCAAATCATAAACAGTGAAGGACCTTAGGTCAAGGATGGATGAAAGGCACAGTGGGGTGAAGGAATAATCTCTACATCCTTCTTTTAAAGCCAGCACTATGAAACACATATATAAAAAATAAGACTAAGAAAGAGGATATACAATAATTAAGGATGGATTAAAAAATTATTAATTGTTCAGAAAAGGTAGCTGGCAAACTTGATACTTAGCTATGCCTCAGAGGGCATTGAAGCTAGAAAATTCCTCCCAAAATCTGGTTTTGTTTTGTTTGTTTTTTTAATTCTTGAGCAAATGGCATTTCACTAAGGACCAATTTCATAGATATCTTTGCATCTACTTTGCACTTGCTGTATCCAGCCAGCCATCAGTTTCCAAAGAATCAGTGACAGATTCATATTGATGCTTTTAGTTATATTAGGTATTAAAACAGTTCTCTGCGATTGGATACAGTATTAGGTTTCTGTAGGGATAGTAACCTAAAAAAAAAGAGAGCTGTCTTTTATATCAGGGTCATCAGTATGGATGTGTGTTCATCCTTCATTGCCAAAGAAAACCATGCCATCAGAGAAATAATGGCATGACTTGCACTTGACTTTGTTTTGAGTGAGGGAGGCTGTGCAGCCTCATTTCTCCTCCAGAGTCATCTGAATTCAGTGACCAGATATTTAACAGGATGACTGAAGATGACGCAGGATGAGGCAATTGGGGTTAAGTGACTTGCCCAAGGTCACACAGCCCGTGAGTGTAAAGTGTCTGAAGTGAGATTTGAACTCAGGTCCTCCTGACTCCTATACTGGTGCTCTATCCAGTGCACCACCTAGCTGCCCATATCTGGGTCAAGATTCCACTGGAGCACATAATAGTTTTTTTAGAGGCGGGCCTCAAAAGAAGTAAAAATACAAACATATCTTAGAGAAAACTATATTTCTTTAAAAGTTTATATACATAGAGATTTTAGAGTGGAGTCAGTCCAGTCAGTATGTTAACAAGCATTTATTACAGCACAGTGTAATAGTGCCACCCACCCCCACACAAAAAGAGGGAAACTGTTTCTATTAAATGTTATAATAAGTTTTATTTATAATGCTCTGCTAAGTAGGTTGGAAGGACTTGGGAGCATAATTCTGGTTATAACTTAGAAATAATGGTATAGTCTGTGAAAGAAAGGGAAGGAGAAGAAAATAACTGAGAAAGAATGAACACTAAGATTTCCAAGAAGAACTGAGACGCAGGAAAGTTTAATTACATTGGCTTCTCAGGAGGAAAATTTTAATTTTTCATTCTGGATGATCTCCTTCTGCTTTACTGTTTTTTAATAAGCACATTAGCTTTTCCCCTCCTCCGAAGACTACATCCTCCCCTCCATTCCATTTCAAATTAATAAGATTTTTAAAAAAATTATAGTTTTAGTTATGAGGCTGACAATTTTAGTTTAAAAAGTTCTTGCAAATGCAGCAAGGTTATTTAATATCCTTGAAAGATTTCAGAACTGCTTTAGGACAAATATATGTCTTCCTTTTCATTCTACAGAAAGAAAAACATTGAGCCATTTTTTTCAGCGTCAAATATTCCCTTTTTGATATACTACATTGTTTATATGTTCAGAATAAAAGTGTGTTTGTTCACTTGTTTGTGTAACTTCAACAGATGCTAAATATTTTTATGTATTAAAACACCAAGTTCATGATTTGCAGCAAACTTTCTCATTGGTTCCAATCCAATGCATTTGTTTAACAATAAAGTTGTCCTAAACATATGGCTTTATTAAGAAATCTGATGGTTCCTTTTATCTAAAAGTCTGTTTCTTTCCTCACTCATGTCTCTATCTTAAAGTTCACACTCCCAGGTCTGAACTATAAAATAGAGCTGCAAAAAGTTTAACCAAACTAAGAATACCCTACACAAATGAGGAAAATGGAAGTTAGAAGAATTGTGCAAAATCAATGATCTATGAATAAATTGACTTTTTAAATTAGAATGCTCTATTTGTTGAACAACTGTGGGGTTTTTTTTTGAGGGGACAAGGGGGACATTTCTAACCTCTTTGTTTCTTTACTATGAAATAGTCAAAATGTGAATTTTAATACAGTGACATCCCAACCATCTGGGACTGATGCCTTGGAAATAAGGCTGGATTTGGAGGCAAAGAACCCAGCTTTGGATCTTGGTTCAACCACTTATTCCCTCTGTGACTGTGGACAAATGAGGCTTGTTGATTTTTCTTCTATAACATCTCTTACATATATTCCTTTCTAAAGAGAGGATCTGATTATGTCCCTCCCCCACTCAATAAACTCTAAGGGCTCTAGGATCCAGGATCGTCTTCAGGATCAAATATGAAATTCTTTGGCAGTCAAACACATCTCTTTGTAAACTGGTTGATCTTTACCTTTTCAGTCCTCTTATGTCTTTTGCTCCTCCCTGCATCCACATATTGTGATTTGACACTACTTTCCTTTGCTGTTTCTTAAACAACCCTCCCACCCCCTGAAAAAACCCCTAACGTTCATACAGCTTTATTATATGTCAGGCACTGTGCTAAATGCTTTACAATTTTTTCTCATTTGATCCTCATCTACTCTGGGAGATAGGTGCATATTATGATCTCTACAGATGAGGAAATTGAGGCAGGTGGAGCTTAAGTGACTTGCTTAGGGTCACATGGTTAGTAACACTCCAACTCCTGATGCTGGGAGTTTTCACTGGCTGTCTCTCATGCTGGAAGATGCTCTCATCTTTTCCTCCTCATCTCCACCTCCTGACTTCCCTGGCTTCCTTCACATCCCAGCTAAAATCCCACCTTCTACAGGAAGTCTATTCTGATCCCTCTTAATTCTAGTGAACTCCTTGTTTATTATTTCCTATTTATCCTGCTTTTTAGTATGTCATTGTTGCATCCCTCGTTAGACTGTGAACTCCTTGAGAGCAGTGCCTCTTTTTTATCTTTCTTTGTATTTCCAGCGTTTAGGAGAGTACTTGGCACATAGTAGGCACTAAATGTTATCGATTGACTCAAGGCTTCAGTTTTCTCATCTGTAAAATGGGTTGGATTAGATAATCTTTAAAGTTCCTAATAGTTATAAATCTATAATCATATGAACTCAAATTTGCTCACTAATCTAACAAAACAAAAAACCTGAATGGTCTCTAAAGAGTCAGCATAGACACAGTGTCATAGATTTAGCAGTGGAAGGCACCTTACAGGCTACCTCGTTTACTCTAAGCAGTCAAAACTCACATTTTAAAAATGAGGAAACTGAGGCCCAAAGATGCTTAGGGATCTTATTTTAGTTCACATAGCCAATAAGTTGAAGATTTGGGCTTTAACTCCAGAGATTAGGCACCAAATAAAATACTCTTTCTACTGTAAAATATCTCATGTAGACTGGTTACTATGATTGGCAGTTATCAAAAAAACAAAACCAGACAAAAACCAAACCAACAATAAAAAGATCTAAAACTTTGGTCACTTGTATTCAAAGTCCAAAAAAGATGAGAAGTAGTGAAGGGAAAAGAGAAAGAAGAGGAACTATTATAGGTAGGCATATTGACAGCTGTGAAAAAGTAGAGCTGGAATCCAGTCAATGACAAGACTGAAAAACAATAAAATGATAAAAGAAACTAAACACAGCAATTTAGGGTCATTTATCACTGCATAATACATAACATCATAATGTTAATTTCCAGTCATTAAGAAAATCAGCAAACCTGTCTGGTAACTATTGTATGTATGTAATGGTCAGACAGTTGGATGTGTCTGTTGATCTGTGATGTGCATATTTCTTACAGTCAGTGGAAAACCCTTCTGTTGATTATTATTTCTTTGTATTTTCTCTGAAGTTCAGAGTACTGACATTTCCCCCTGAGGTAAGTGAATGATATAGGTGTTTGATTAAAGTTGTTTTATCTTTAGGAAAAACAGATCAAAGAATCTGTGCTAGCAGACCATCCTGGATGTGTCAAGGTGCTTGCTTTTACAGTGACTCCATGTAACATCAAGAAACAATCAAACGTACAAGTCATTCCCCAATTGATAAATGGTCAAAGGATATGAACAGGCCATTTTCAGGGGAAGAAATTAAAGATATCTATAATCATATGAAAAAGTGCTCTAAATCACTACTGATTAGAGAGATGCAAATCAAAACAACTCTGAGGT
>CM053771.1:381986774-382009765 GCA_028658325.1 Potorous gilbertii
TTTTACCAAAGTCACACAGGCTTAGGCTCTATGCCAAGAGATTGTGCCAAAAGCAGCGCTATACCTAATCAAAAGACAAAAATATCTCAGTAAAATCCAGAAGCAGAAAACAATAGCTAGTACTACATATTCTTATGAACTAAAATGTCAGAAATGTTCAAAACAAAAATGAAAAAGTGGGATTTCTCACTAGCTGCTCATCAGGGAATATGGAATAACAGCTGTCCAGTGAGATCCATAGGGTGTTTGTTCCTGTACATGGTTCCGTATATTATTGCAACTATAAAATATGGAAAATATACTCGTCAGGAAGCAAAACTAGCATTATTTAGGGGGTGGGGAAGAAAGGTAACATGTATGTAGTAAGTGCCTGCTATCTACTGGGCACTGTGCTGAATGTTTATTATCTTCTTTGATCCGCATAACAACTCTGGGAGGTAAGAACTATTCACACTCCCATTTGTAGCCAAAGAAACTGAGGTTAAGAGGTTACCTAGTTGTCCATGGTTACATAACTAGTAAGCGTCTAAGGCTGGATTGGAATTTAGGTCTTTCTGGTTCCAGGTTCAGTACACTCTCCATTTGACCACTTAGCTGCCCCAGACAATTAGGGAGGAATGCTGGTGGGAAGACACAGACGTGTCTTACCCTTACTAACTACGGAGGATGAATCCTTGCGGTCATCTCTGACTAAGAGCAGAACCATGAGGTAACTGGAGTCAAGAATAGTTAAAATCCTGCTTTAGATATTTAATAGTTGTATGACTCTGGACAAGTCATTTGTCCTCTTCCAACCTCCATTTCCTCAACTGTAAAATGGGGATGATAATGGCATCCACCTTACAATTTGTTGTGAGGGTCAAACTAGCTAACAGGTAAGAGCTTTGCAAACCTCAAAGGGATCTATAAATGCTGGCTGTTACTACTCTTATTGCTAACCTTGTGCATATCTCATCGCATAGTAGAATGCCACTGATAGATCTCAAAGATGATAGACACTGAATACCCTGCTTACCTTGGCAGAGTTTGTCATTAGGTTTGCCCCGTTAGCTCAGGTACTCTGAATGAGACTCTCACTATCCCTCGACACCTTGGCACCTGCAGAGGCAGAATTTTTTAACTTCTAGTTTCTTTTTTTGTGACTGCTGAGCACCTGGATCCGTCACAGAGCAGGACTGAAAACCTTTGATAGATTTTTGTCACTCTACTTAAATTATAGTTACAATGCCTACTCAGTAACTGGGGATTACAGTCTTTGGTATGGGCATTGCTTCCACTGATGTAGACCATAACCTTTTCATATTCTAATATCAGGATTTGAGGTATGAAAACTTGTTTTTTAAACTTTTTATAACTGTTTAATATAATTTATTTCCTCTGCAATCTTATGTATTTTATTATATGCATATTAAAACATTATTTTGAGAAATGCTTCACGAAACTGCCCAAGCAGTCTGGTTTCATAAGTTCTGTGGCCTAAATCATTCATCACTTGGTGACTAACTTTCTGGGAATGAGCCTTTCTGAATTTAGTTAAACTGGTCCTTGGATGACTGACATATAAACCAACATCAGACCTCTCCTCTTCCAACTTGAAACATTTTCATTGTAACAGGAACATGAAGCACTCTCATATTTGCTCTTCCTATTGAATTATCCAGACCATGTAAAGATATTCTCTACCTGCCTCTAGTCTACCATGGGGAAGTTTTAGGAGCCTACTTGCAGCCAGCTGACACTCATTGACTATTGGGCCAAAACTCAGTTGATGGACAAAAGGGTTCAACTTTAAATCATGAGGACTATTTTGAACTGCCTCCCAAGTCTCTGGTCCAGAGATGGTTTATGTAGCAGTTGGTTCCTAAATGAGTCTTGGCAGTTAGCTCAGAGAAGTTCTCACCTGAAGCCAATAGGAAGAGAGAAAAGCATAAGGTTGGATCAAATGGGAAAAGTCTGCAGTTGTCTTTTGCTCCACAAGCATTGTGCAAAGTGAGACACATTTCTTGGCTAGTACAACTGTCACTCCCTAGTTGTCTCAGTTCCTGCTTCTAGTCACTCAGTAGAAGTGGTTTGTCTGTCTCTGATCCACTGGAAAACATGCTGCACTGCATTGTCTTGGTTAACCAACAGGAAGATATACTATTACCCAGTATGGAGTTCAGGAAGTGAATATGTGTTGTTGCTACACCCCAAATTGAGAATTTATGAATGTTTCCAACGGAAAGTCCATTAGCTGAAGGCTTAATAAAAAAAAAAATAAGGCTGAATCTTGGTCAGATTTTTAAAGAAAAACTTGGAAAAGTTTGTAAGTGGCAAGAAGTAGAAGAGTCATCTCAAGGCAGAGGAATGTTCTACTTACCAATAAAGTAGTAGCTATCCTTGGTGATCGCAAATTCCCAAACAAGGGGTGAGTAGAGATCATTTCCTGACAGCTTAATCTTTGAACTTTAAAATACGCTAGGGAAATCTCTTTTCCCTTCAACTTGTCCCTCTCTTAGTCTCCAACCCTCTGTATCATAAATTCAAACTGCATCAGTGTTCCCATTAACAATGTAATAGGTAAAACAAAGACATATTTAACTATTTCCACAATGTATCAGTGGTGAGAAAAGGCAAAATCAATAACAACACTTAGGGGGTAACTTAATATGGGCTTAGGAAAGTGAGGTTGGTAATTTTGCACTGCACAGCCTTCCCTCACTCAAAACAAAATCAAGTGCAAGTCATGTCATCATTTTTCTGATGTCATGGTCTTTTTTGAAAACAAAGGATGAACCTAGACCTGTGAGTAGATGGAGCTGCCTGACTGGGGACCCAGCTACCTGGGTAACTCAGCTCATCCTCTCTCTTCTGTCCTCCCTCCCTTCCTTCTCCTCTCCAAAGGAAGGTAAATTTAAATGGCCAGAGGACACCCAGTTAACTTGGGGTTTACGAGCCAGATCCTTCCTTCCTTCCTTCCTTCCTTCCTTCCTTCCTTCTCCTAAGCCTGTTCATTGAACAACAATAGGACTCTGCCCAGACTCTACTTAATGGCTCTTTTGGGGATCCTCCTGGCTTCAGAGTAATTATCAATAATAACTGTTGCTCTTTCCCTCCAGCTTGATTAGCTTGTTTTTTTCTTTTGCTTATTAAAGGGGCCAATTCCCTGATTTCTTCTTTTTTTAAAAATTTTATTTTATTTATTTTTTTAAATGTTCTACAACCCCCTCACACTTACTCCCCACTACCCCCTCCCTCCCCAAGATGGCATACAATTCTATATAGGATCTATATATACTTTCCTATTGAATATATTTTCACTATAGTCATGCTATGTAGACAAACTAAAATAAATGGAAGAAATCATATAACAAATCAAAACATAATACACAAACACACACACAGAAACATGATCTGCTACATTCTGTGAATGAATTCCATAGTTTTTTCTCTGAGTGTGGAAGGCATTTTGCCTTAGAAAACAATTGGGATTTTTTTTTTAAGTTCTTGAGTTATTCCCTGATTACTTCTTAAAGAGGCTTATTCACTGAGTGGTCATTTCCACACTCTAAGTGAGTACCTGAATAGGCCAAGGTGTCCCGATACATCCTGAGCCTTCTCTAGTCATCCTGAGGGTCCCTGGATCTAAATGGCTCAGGAAGAGAAAGTGAGACTGGGGACCTTGCACAGCCCTCCCTCACTCAAGACAAAGTCAAGTGCAAGTCATGTCATCATTTCTCTGATGTCTCCAAAATGAAGGACCAACACAGACAGGAAGGTTCAGGATACCAAAAGCACAATACAAGGAAACATGGAGATCCCAACAAAATACTACATTAAGACAGCTTTAGTGAGGGGAAATACAAAAATGAATAGGTGTTTAGGGAAGTGGACACAGGAGAAGTCTCCTTTATACCCAGATGGAGTCAGTAGCCCCCCTGGGACTCCAGAACAAATGGGACACCCTCTCTCAAATCCATGAAATCTGATAAATTTTTATACAGTTTTTATCTGGGTCTAGAAAGACAAAGCATTGGGGGAAGGGAGATGAACTCAGACCTGGAGACTAGCACTGATTCTGGGTAGTGGGGGAGGGAAGACTCTTGAGGGATTGGAGGTCAGCAGATGTGCATGCTCTTTGCTTTTGGGGAAGGCAGTTTGCATTGTCTTATTTTGATGGGGGATTTTTGGGATTATTTAGTGGAGTGGTGAGGTGTCATTAAATGAGAGAAAGGCAATAGCAGCTGGGGAGACTAGGAAGCTTGAACTGAGCTTTGAAGAAAACTTCTAGTACACAGAGTTGAGGAGGGGGTACATTCTAGGCATAGGGTTGCAAAAGTCCAAGAATGAGAGACAGCAAATGTGTGAGGAGCCACAAGAAGGCCAGTGTGAGTGTGTGATAGTGTATATGAAGAAGAATTATGTATGATAAGACTGGAAGAGTATCTTGGAGTCAGACTGTGCTAAGGGCTTTAAATATCTCTACATGATCCCTTGTAACAAAATTAGCTAAGCAAAACCAACCAGCCCATTGAATATTTCTGACAACTTATGCTTTCATTCTGCACTTTTAGTATACCACATTTCTGAGAGTTGGAAAGTATGCTGCATCATCATTCCTCTGATTAACCATTGCAGACCACTGGTATTGACCAAAGTTGTGATATATTTCTAAGTTCCTTTCCTTTATGATATTGTGGTCATTATGTATATTGTTCCATTGATTCTGTTTATTTCACTCTATATTAGTTCATTCAAGCTTTCCTAAGTTCTCCAAATTCTTCACATCCATGATTTCTTATAGTATGTTAGTATTCCTTTACATTAATATGCAATGATTTTTTCAGCCATCATCCAATCAATGGGCACCTACTTGGCTTCCATTTATTTTTACTACAAAGGTACTAAAATAAGTGTTTTGGTACATATTAGACTTTTCTTCTATCCATGACCTTTTCTATGGGAAATATCAGAACCTTCTTTGATCCTGATTTATATGATTTGTGGTTCTGTTACTGTTCTTTCCAGCTGTTGAGGTCTGTGTTGTTTAATGTCGTAGGAGGAGTTCATGTCAGGGAGATGCAAACTTTTGAAGGGCTCTAAGTTGGCTAATCTAGAACACAGCTGCATCCAGTCCTCCTGGACTTTCCAGGCATTTACAGATTCCAGTTAGGGCCTAGACAACACAACTGTAGACTTGTCACTAGGTGGAGCTCTGATAATTATTGGCCCCAGTCCCTCTTAAGCTAGAAGATGATGCAGGAGTTTATATACTACCCTTAGAGTAAGCCTGGCTAGCTAAGTCTGTGGTCAGGGGTATCACGCTGCCAGTCTACCCCTTTATTTAGATCTTTGTTGGAATAGTTGTGGGGAGAGCTTGGTTACCTCCTATTCTGCCATCTTTTCTGGTTCTTTCATTTGATACTTATTTATGTAAATGGTATAAGATATTGGTCTAAACCTAATTTCAGGGATAATGACTAGAGCCTTAGGGGCAGAATTGGATTTCAGAACTGCAATGTAGGAAGAGGGGAGACAGCTAGCCTACCACAGAGGAATGACAAGTAGTGAAGAAATGGATAGAGAGTGAAATGTGGCTGAGATCAGGGTCAGATGTAGCAGGAAATTACCAATCACCAAAGTAGGGTCCAGGCTTAAAAAAAAAAAGGTTCTGTTTCTGGGTAGTTAACATGATGACTGTTCAGTCAATGACCAGTGAATTAAGTGGGAATAGAAAGGAATGGATGGATACAAGACACATTAAACATTAAAAAAAATAAACAAGATGATGACGGGCTAAGCATGAAAAATGAGGGAAAGGGGGGAGTCAGATGTGACTGAGGTTTTGAGTATAGATAACCAGAAACTTGATATTACCACAAAGAACTAGAGACAAAATTGGAGTCACTAGAGAGTGACTGAGAAAAATGTGGTATATAAATGTAGTGATAAAAAAATTGATGATACATCTGACTATTGCATTATAAGAAGTGACACATGGGAAGAGTCAGAGAAATTTGGAGAGACTTTTATTAGCTGATGCAGAGCAAAATGAGCAAAAGCAAGGCAGCTTTTTATGACAACCACAACAATTAAAGAAAAGCAATTGGTGAAACTTCGAACTCTGACCAATGTTGTATAATAAAGACTTCAGAAACCTGAGGATGAAGCAATTCTCTTCCCTTTCAGCAGAAGTGATGGGCTAACAGTACGTTTTCAGGCAGAGCAATATTTTAAATTTTTTATATCTTTTAAAAAGTTCTAACTCATTTCATTTTCAGTTTCATCCCCACCTTTCCCTCCCACCTCCCCCAAGAAAGAAAGAAAAGCAGAATCTATTATATCTATATAGTAAAGCAAAAAGAAATTCCCACATTGTTCACATCCAGAAAAATGTTTCAGTCTGCACTTAGAGTCCATCACCCTTCTATCTGGAAATGGGTAGGGTGTTTCATCATGAATTTTCTGGAATTGTGGCTGGTCACTATGTTGATCATATGGGAGGGGGCTTCTATTTGGTAAGAGTGAGTTGGTGGGTAGTGATAGAGTGGCAGGAAAATATAAAGAAAATATCATCAACAAAATATTTTAAAATACACACAATAAAGTAGTTCAGAAATCATCACAAACATGTTGATTTTGTTACTACCTTGTTAAAATAAATATACACCTAAAAGCAAACTGCATGTAATAGAAGTTCTTGGGTTCATTTATAGTTTTTTTTTGGTTGTTGTTCTTTGCATAATGGAATGCTTGTGTTTGTTGATGGACAAATTTTTTGGAAACTAGATATGAATTTTAAAGAAAAACAGGATATTATTAACAGAAAAAGGAAAATCAAGAGGGTGATATGGAAAAGGAAACTCTAGCCATATTAATTTTCTAAATGCAATAAGACATTCATGTGAAAATATAGTGCCTTGCAGGTCTCTATTGCGCTATTTCAAGGAGCCGTGCTTTTTATACATATTACAGCCCTTTCTGCTCATTGGCAGATAATCTTCATGTGTTGCTGTAGCCAGAATCATAGTAAATTTTCTAGTAATGATCTTTGGACTTTGATATACAATAGAAATGCAACCCAAACCTTATCAGTTACTTGCCAGTGCTTATATTATGATGACAAATCTTTCAAGGAGTCAGGCCCATGAGTAGGGCTTGTATTTAGTATGTTCATCCTTTGTTGCCAGGGAAGACCATGCCATCAGAGAAATGATGACATGACTTGCACTTGACTTTGTTTTCAGTGAGGGAGGGCTGTGCAGGTCACCAGTCTCACTTCTCCTCCAGAGCCATCTGAACCCAGTGACCAGATATTCATCAGGATGACTGGAGATGACCCAGGATGAGGCAGTTGGGGTGAAGTGACTTGCCCAAGGTCACACAGCCGGTGAGTGCCAAGTGTCTGAGGTGAGATTTGAACTCAGGTCCTCCTGACTCCTGCACTGGGGCTCTGTCCACTGCACCACCGAGCTGCCCCTTGTATTTAGTAGATGATGGATAACGATTATTTCATGAATGCATAAAAACTAGGCAGAGACATTGAGGCTACAAATACATATAAATCTGGGAGTATTCTATACAGAGGGGATAGATATATAAAGCAATGAGCTGGTGGATGTTCTATCTTTTTTTTTTTAAAAAAACATTAATGCAAATTTATTTTTCTCAAGTACTATATACAATATAAACTAAAGATGGGCATTCATAAGTAATGTGAAGTTAATGAAAAAAAATTACATTTTACATCAAGCCTGCTGTATCAAATATATATTAAATACAAGTCTTTTGATATCGAAGATAGTTACTGGATCCAGAAGTTGAAGGAAAATTAAAGGAATCTTTAATATTATGAACCTTTGGTTTTAAAAAGTTAACGATTTTAGAACAGGTTCTTCTTTGGAATTATTGTTTGATTAGTTCTTGTTTTATCTCTTTTAGTATGAAATAGAATCTTTGAAACTCTGGAGTGGCATCAACAAAGTCCAGAATAAAGTTCAAATTCTCTCAATTAACTTTGCTGAATGCCCTTCTTCCTGGGCAACTTCTCTAGTAAAATTACCATTTTTTGGCGGGGGACACAACATATTTTACTATCTCCAGTTAACCACAGCCTGGCACCATCTAAATTGGTCTCCAGGTCACCAAGGATGTTATGTCTTACTGATTCTCAACATTTCTCAACATCTCTTGCATCTATTCATCTATTTCTTTCTCTTTACTCACACCACAACCACACAAGTTCAAGTTCTCATCATTTTTTGCTAGGATTATTGCAATAGCCACTTAATTTGGCTCCTTGAATCCAATCTCATCAGGTTCACCTCCTTTCAATCCATTTCTGCAGCTACCAAGTTGATATTCCTAAACTGAAGGTTTTCCTTTTTTACTCTTCTGCTGAAGAAGCTTCAGGGGCCATGCATTTTCCATTTCTTCTTGTCATTTAAGTTCTTCATAGTCAAACCACAAGCTATCTTCCCAGAAATGATTAAATATCAATTGCCTCTCTTTTTATACTCTAACCAAATTGGCCAATTTTGTGGTTCCAGCATTGTCCAGTGTTGAAATTGTCAACATGAAATTTCATGTTCCGCATCTGTCTCTTTGTATAGCTTGTCCTGTATGCCGGTGTATCAGCAGCTGTGGAGCAATTCCCCAACCTATGTTTGAACTTAGAGTTTGGGACTCTAGAGCGTTAACTAGCACAATTACTAGGTTTCTAGGGGTACCCTTGAGGGATCAAATCTCTAGTTCTGTTGTTCATGAGCCCCCATTGGTGGAGGCATGGTGTTAGTGAAGCATATGTGCAGGGAATACATGATAAAAGGATTACTTCTACCCCTCACCCTAAAAATCCTTTTCCACTTTTCAGTTGAGTCCTCAGGAAGTTCCACTTAGGTATAGCTCTCTGTTGGACTCTGGGGATTAATACCTTTTTAGAGTCTTTAATTGATACTCTCCTCTTTCTTAAAATATTGTACTCACTGAAGCTGGTGATTGTCTTTCTGCATCCTTTTGCAACTACACTATTGTTCTGGTGGCTGCTGTTACTGATATTATTAAATTCCAGCTGCCTGTGGGGTCTCAGAGCATCACCTGGAAACTTCCATCTTCGAATATGAATTTACCTAAAATCAGGAGAGGATAAACATAAAAGACAAAGGTGTTCTTTGACAAAGGTGCTATGACTTTACAGCAACCATGGCTTGGGGCAGCAGGAGTGGGGGCAGGCAGAATGGGGCTTCAAGTCTCTCCCATTTAATTATCTTGGGGTGGGGGAAACCTGTGACTTTGAGGCCACATGTGGTCCTTTAGGTCCTCAAGGGTGGCCCTTTGACTGAATCCAAACTTCACAGAACAAAGTTGTAGCCTTGAAACCACAGGTTCTCCACCCCTGATCTAGGTTAACTCTAAAGTAGTCCTGCCTCCTTTCAGCCTCAAAGAAAATGTGAGTGATAATGCAACTAATTTCTTTGATAAAGGTCTCATTTCTCAACTATATAAGAAATTGAGTCAAATTTATAAAAAATAAGAGCAATTTCCCTATTGATAAATGGTCAAAATATACGAAGGCAGTTTTCAACAAAAAGAAATAAAACTATTTATTCATATAAAATATGAATAATAATAAAATATCCTAAATCATTAATAATTAAGGAAATGCAAATTAACACAATGCACACTTATGAAATTTGTTAGCATGACAAAAAGGGAAAATGGCAAGTATTGTAGAGGATGTGGAAAATGAATATATTAATGCATTGTTGGTAAAGTTGTGAACTGGACCAACCATTCTGGACAACTATGTTGAAAGAGTTATACCTAGCAATACCACCATTAGGTTTGTATCCCAAATAGATCAAAGAAAAAAAGAAAAGAACCCACTGGGATGGAATCAAATTAGGATCTTTTTGCTGTTTTTGTTTATACCAAGAGGGAGGAGAAGTGAGACTGGTGACCTGCACAGCCCTCCCTCACTCACTCAAAGTCAAGAGCAAATTATGTCATCATTTCTCCGGTAACATGGTCTTCTTCTGCAATGAAGGACAAACACAACAATCTATGAATAGACCCAGCTGCCTGAATAGGGACCCAGCTAGCTGGTAACTCAGCTCTTCCTTTCCTGTCTCTCTCTCCATCTCCTTCCTTCTATCCAAAGGAAGGTAAATTTGGATGCCCAGAGGATGCTCAGTTAACTTGGGGCTTACTGGCTAGATTTCTTCCTTCCCTTTCCTTGCCTTCCCTTTTCCCAAAACTTAAACCTATTGCACTCTGAAGCCAGAGATTGTGCAACACTAGGTCCCTGCCCAAGCTCCACATAAAGACTGTTTTCTGGACCTCCTGGCTTAAGAGTGATTATCAATAAAACTGTTGCTGTTTTCCTCCCAGCTTGATTTAGTTATTTTACTTTGCCTCGTTAAAGGGGTCATCCCCTGACTACTTCTTAAACAGGGCTATTCACTCAATGGGCATTGCCTCACCCTAAGTGAGTACCTGAATAGGCTTTGGCCTAAAGGGGCCAAGGTCTCCCATTACATCCTGGGCCATCTCCAGTCATCCTGATGAATATCTGGTCACTGGATCTAGATGGCTAAGGAGAAAAGTGAGGCTGGTGACCTTGCACAACCCTCCCTCACTCAAAACAGAGTCAAGTGCAAGTCATGTCATCATTTTTGCGATGACATGGTCTTCTTCGGCAATAAAGGATGAACACAGCAGTTTGTACCAAGAAGCATAATGCCTATGAACAATATGATTAAGGAGGATCTTTCCTCATGTTGGTGGACATGCCCATTGTGGGAAGCTTGATTAGGGGAGTTGTTTTGTAGGAGGGTCCCAAGTACCTTTTATTTTTTCTGTTGAGGTACTAGGTCAGAGGGTTACACTCTCTGGCTCTCAAAAAGATAGGAATACTCTGAAGGTGAGGTTTTACTTTGGGGCTTAGTTTTTGTAAGAAGATTTGAGTGTCAGAAAAGGACTCTGGGAAGCTGCTTTAAGGAGTCCCCCAGCTTTGAAAACATAAATGTCAGTGCTTTCCTCTCTGGTAACTATGGTCAGACAGTTGGACCTGTTTGTTGAATTATGGTCAGGCAGAAGAAGCTATGTCTGTTGACTTTTTGATTTATCTGTATTTTCTTTGAAGTTCAAGGTACTGTCTCTTCAAACTAGGTGAATGATATATGTGGTTGGTTAAAAGAATGATACGTGTACTTGATTAAAATGATTGTTAACCCCTCAAAAGTTGTTTTTCCTTTTATGAATGCAGATCTAAGAACCTGTGGTGGTAGGACCCTGTGTATATTGGGGTGATTACTGTTACACTCGTGTACAAAAACATTTTTTTAAAGTTCAAATCCAACCTCAGATACTTACTAGCTGTGTGACCCTGGGCAAGTCATTTAACCGTTTGCCTCAGTTTCCTCATCTATAAAATGAGCTGGAGAGGGAAATGGCAAAGTACTCCAGTATCTTTGCCAAGAAAACCCCAAATAGTTATGGAAAGTCAGACAGTACTGAAATGACCGAATAGCAACAGCAACCATTATCTAGTTATAGCATATGATTGTAATGGAACACTGTCGTGTTGTAAGAAATGAGGGGGGGATGGTTTCAGAAAAGCCGATGAAGACTTAAATGAGCTGATGCAAAATGAAATAAGCAGAACTAGGAGAATGCTGCACACAGGAATAGCAATATTATAATGATAATCAACTATGAAAGATTTAACCATTCTGAACAATACAGTGATCCGTTATAGTTTCAAAGGACTAATGATGAAAAAAAATACTATCCGTCTCTAGAGAGAGAACTGACAAATTCAGTGCAGATTAAAGCCTATTTTCTCACTTTAAAATTTTTCTTGTTTTTTGGGGTCAACATGGCTAATATGACAATATTTTGCATGACTTCACATGTATAATGAATATCACTTTGCTTGCCTTCTCAGTGGGTGGGGGGAGGGGTTAGAGGGAAGCAGAGAATTGAAACTAAAAAATTTTAAAATAATGTTAAAAATAAATGTTAAAATGTTAAAAATGAAAATAGGAGTGAAAGATGAGTAGGCCATGCCTTTTCCTATGCACAAAAAGTTCCAGTTCATCACCTATTGAGTTAAGAGTACTTTTGACTCTATAACAAATTAAAATTAATTATATGACCAGAAACCAGCTCCCACCAGATAATCCACAATTTGGTCTGGAACCAGGCAGGGGGAATCTTCATTCATGCTCCATGTAGGATACTTTTCCTTACTTCCACCTCTTATAACTCCTAGCTTCCTTTAAAGAGCAACTCAAATGTCTATCTCCTTTAAGAAACCTTTCTTGTTTTCCTCAGTTGCCTATGCCTCTCCACCCCAGATCAGCATATATTTAAAAATGTAATCTTCTTTATTTATATATTTTTGTATCCCTTTAGTAGAATATAAGTTCCCTGAAGGCAGGGACATATCTCCAGAACTTAGCACAGTGCCTGACATATAGTGCTGGATAAATTCTGGTTGATTGAGTGGATACAACAGTTCTTTTTTCTCTATATTTTCTCTGATGCAGCAAACATTTAATTCAGAGTACAGCTCTCGGGCAGCTATTCGGTGCAGTGGAGCACTGTGCTTGAAATCAGGAAAATTCATCTCTCTGAGTCCAAATCTGGCGTTGGATCTTAGTAACTGTGTGACTCTGGGCAAGTCATTCCTGGTTGGCTTCAATTCCTTATCTGTAAAATGGACTGAAGAAGGAAATGGCAAACTATTTCATCTCCCTTACCAAGAAAACCCCAAATGGCATCACGAAGAGTTGAACATGACTGAGACACCTCAATAACAACACAGCCAAGATAACTTCTTCAGTACTTTCACATACTCACTGTCTTGTTGATTCTAAACTGCATGGTTCCTTGGAGGAGTACTGGACTTATCTGAAGAAAAAATAGAGGCCTTAGTAGGGACGTTTTTATAAGTCTAGAGGTAAAGCAGATGGTTGGAGAAAAAGACAGAGGGAGTGATCTATCAAAGAGGTAGGAAGAAGAATGATGCAATGTCACAGAGGTCAAGGGAGAAGGGCGTTTCTGAGTAAGACATCAGTCACTAGTGTCAAATTCCTCTAAGACAGAGGTTCCCAAAGTGGGCACTACCATACCCTGGAGGGTGCTGCAATGATGGGGGGTAGTGGTAGTAGTAGCCTTGGGTGCAACTGGGGGGCATTGAATAAAAATAAGGGGGTGGTGGAAGCATAAGGAAAGAAGAGAAGACAAGAAAATTTTGAAAAATTGTAGATGTTTCCTTTGTTGTGTAACAAGAGTTAAAGTCATAGTGATTACATAATTTTTCTAAATAAACACACAAAATGCAAATTATAGCCCATCAATGATCAAGTCTGTTGACAGGTCTTAACAAGCAAGTGTTGTCAGGCTAGCATATTGTGCATTGTCAGGAAAATGAGCCTGCATTGGCAGGAATATGTGTGTGTAATGACTTGTTTACGATATGATACTATATGGTTACAACACAACACTACATCATCAAAACTTCAATGCAGGAGAAAACATATAAATTTACAATAAATTATTAAATTTAAAATGTATTTTAAAAATTTATATTTTTTAAAATGACACAAATTTTAAAAAACTGTTAAAACATTAAAGAAAGTAGATTTCCAGGAGGGTGCTAAGTAATTTATTATTTTTTGTAGGCCAAGAGAATAATTTTTGACATTGTTTATTTAGTTTATTATTCTTATTTAAAGGAAAAAGCACAGAAATTTATGACTATTAGCTCAGTGGTCCTAATGCATTTCTTGAGAGCGAAATTGTAACCATAATCTTCATTTTGAAGTGTTTTCTTATTGTTAGGACTAAGGTCAACCTTGGGAAAAGAGGGAGTGAAGATTATTTGTGAAAAAAATGATTATTGGTAGCAAAGATACAAGAACCAATTGGAAAGGACATCTGGAGGGAATGAAAAGGATGAGTTTTAATGTAGAAATTATAAGATAAAATTATTTTGAAACATGGTGCAAGTAACTCCTCATTTGGGAAATGAGTAACATAGTGATAAGCTTTCTATTTCGCAAGCCCATTTGTTGTTGCTGTTGTGTAACCACCAAGCCAGTTTAAAGAGCTCCAACAAACCTGATTTAAATGGCATGGATTACAACCAGCTAGCAATCCTACACTTTTAGAAACCTGATATTTTTTCTCCTCAATTGTTTCCTGCTCTGTTAGGTTCATAGGAAGCTGGAATCAGAAATTTAGAACTGGAATAGTCCTTAGAGGTCATCTAGTCCAATCCCTTCCTTTTATATTCACTGTAACAGTAGTCTGGTCTCTCTCAAGAACTTTGGATTTGATTGTGCAATATGGGAGACACTGGCACAGGACAGCTCATCGTGATGTGACCTCATCAGAAAAGGTGCTGTGCTCTGTGAGCAAAGAAGAACTGAAACAGCACAAGGGAAATGTAGGATGAGCAAATTTGGAGTAACCACCCCAAATATTCACTCGGATGATCTGTGCCTAACCTGTGGTAGAGCATTCTGAACTCATATTGGTCTGATCAGTCACAGACACATTGAAACTTCACTTTATAATGGTGATGTCACTTTGGTCCTTTTCAAGAATGAAGGACAACATCCAACCAAGTGTGGTCATAAAACAAATCATAAACTAAAGACAACCAGGCACCTGTATTTTAAATAAAACCAAAGCAAAAGGAAATAGTCAAGTGAACTTTACCTTGAGAGGCAGTGAGAGTACTTTATAAAGAGCCAGCTTTAGAATCAGAAAGACTTTGGTTTAACTTCTGACACACACTTCTTGTGTGACCTTGGACAAGTTCCTTAAATTTCTAGTGCTTTAGGCAATTCTCTAAGACTATAAATTTCAGGGAAAATGCTCTTCTATTTGTTAGAGGAATTTTCTTGCAGAAAGCATCCTGTTTAGATAAAGTCACAGGTTTAGTTTAAAAAACAGATAAACACAAAAACAATGCAGCTAGATGGTATATCAAACTTTCCTATAGTAACATCTCCCTTACAACCCCTTTTTCCCTTCCAATGAATCCTTTCTCCTGCCTCAAAGAGATGACTTTTTGCTTTTAACTAGTTATTTTAGGTACGCTCTGAATGTTACTAAACAATACTGATTCTTATTTGGATTATTGTATTTTACTTCCTGGTGACACTAGAAGACTAAGTAAGTAGTGGTCCCAAACTGGATCCCATAAATTCTACCCACTGGAGATAGTTTGAGGTTTAATACGTCTGCTTCAGGCATGTAAATACTTTTATGAATACTTTATGAAGAGTTAAGATAATCTATCACTCATGTTAATGTTCAGTTGTTTCAGTTCTGTCCGGCTCTCTGTGACCCTATTTGGGGTTTTCTTGGCAAAGATATTGAAGCGGCTTGCCATTTCCTTCTCCATCCCATTTTGCAGATGAGAAAACTGAGGAAGACAGAGTTAAGTGACTTGTCCAGGGCCACATAGTAAGAATCTGAAGACAGATTTGAACTTAGGAAGATGAGTCTTTTTGATTCCAAACTCAGTAGTCTATTCACTGCAGCACCTAGCTGTCTCTCATTCATACCTCAGTGTTAATAACTATAATCTGATCAATAGCCACCTTAGTTAGATACTGCAGTGGATAGAGAGCTGTACCTGAAGTCAGGAATACTTACCTTCCTGAGTTCAAATGCAGTTTCAGACACTCATTAGGTGTGTGACGGTGGGAAAGTTACTTAACCCTGCTGGCCTCAGTTCCTCATCTGTAAAATGAGTTGGAGAAGGAAATGGCAAACCACAACAGTATCTTTGCCAAGAAAACCTCAAATAGCATCATGAAGAGTTGGACATGACTGAAAAATGATTGAACAACAACAAAAATGGTGCAGAATCTATGGGAGAAGAATAGCTATACATGGTGGGGAGGGAGGAGGCTGCTGGGGAGCTAGGAAAGAAGTTTATCAACTTTGAAAGTTTGCTACACTGTTGACTACACTGGAACTTAACATTATCAATACATGAGAAGGATGTTAGGACACTTTTTAAAAAAATTGTTATTATTTTATTCGTTTTCAGTATTTTACAATCACTTCTATATAAATTTTTTCCCCTCCTTCCCCCCTCCATCCCCACTTTCTCCCTGAGATGGCATACAATTTTATATAGGTTCTACACATACATTCTTATTAAATATATTTTCATTTTAGTCATATTGTTTAGAAGAATTAGAATGAATGGGAGAAGCCATAAAACAAAACAAAGTATTATACAAAAGAAAATTATTTACTTCATTCTGCAATCGAATTCCATAGTTCTTTCCCTGGATGTGGAAGGCATTTTGACTTAAGAGACCATTGGGAATTTTTTAAGTGTTTATATTGCAATGAAGTACTAAGTCTACCAGAAATCTTCCTCACACACTATAGTTGTTGCTGTGTATAAAGTTCTCCTGGTTCTGCTTCTTTCACTCAGCAGTAGTTCATATAAGAGGCCTAGGTGTGTGATTGTGAGCAAATTACTTAACTCTGCTGGCCTTAGTTCCTCATCTGTAAAATGAGTTGGAGAAGGAAATGGCAAACACAACAGTATCTTTGCCAAGAAAACCTCAAATAGGGTCATGACGAATTGGACATGACTGAAAAATGAACAATAACAAAAATGGTGCAGAATCTATCCAAGCCTTTCTGAAGTCTTTCTGTTCATCATTTCTTGTAGCACAATAGTATTCCATTACATCATATACCGCAAGTTATATAGCCATTACCCAATTGATGGGCATCCCTTTGATTTCTAGTTTTTGGCCACCACAAAGAGAGCTGCTATAAATATTCTTGTACATGTAGGACCCTTTCCCATTTTTATGTTCTCTTAGGGATACAGTCCTAGATGTGATATTGCTGAGTAAAGGGTATACACATTTTTGTAACCCTTTGGGTATAGTTCCAAATTGCTCTCCAGAATGGTTGGATCATCTCACAGCTCCACTGACAATGAATTAGTATTCCAGCTCTCCCACATCTCCAGCATTTATCATCTTTCTGTTTTGTCATGTTAGCCAATCTGACAGATGTGATGTGGTATCTCAGAGTTGTTTTGATTTGCATCTCTCTAATCAGTAGTGATTTAAAGCATTTTTTCATCTGACTATAGATATCTTTAATTTCTTCCTCTGAAAACTGCCTATTCCTATCCTTTGACCATTTATCAATTGGGGAATGGTGATGCTATAAAATATCTAGGAGTCTACCTGCCAAAACAATCCCAGGAACTATATGAACACAATTACTAACACTTTTCACACAAATAAAGTCAGATCTAAGTGAGTGGAAACACATCAGTTGCTCGTGGATAGGCTGAGTCAATATAATAAAAATGACAATTCTACCTAAATTAATTTACTTACTCAGTGCTATACCAATCAAACTATCAGAAAAATATTTTCTAGAGCTAGAAAAAATATATCTAAATTCATCTGGAAGAACATAAGTCCAGAATATCAAGGGAACTAAAGAAAAGAAATGCTAGGGAAGGTGGCCTAGCTCTACCAGATCTCAAATTGTATTATAAAGCAGCAATTATTAAAACCACTTGATACTGGCTAAGAAACAGAAGGGTAGACCAGTGCAATACATTAGGTACTCAAACCACAGTAGTCAATAGATACAGCAATCTACTGTTTAATAAACCCAAGGACCCCAGCTTCTGGGATGAGAACTCATTGTTCGACAAAAATTCCTGGGAAAACTGGATAACAGTTTGGTGGAAACTGGGAATAGACCAATGCTTGACACTATACACAAGAGTAAAATCCAAATGGGTACATGATGTAGGTATAAAGATTGATACTATAAACAAATTAGTGGAGCAAAGAGTAGTGTATTTGTCAGATTTATAGAAAACATTATGAAGTACAAAATGGATAATTTTGATTACATTAAATTGAAAAGTTTTTGCACAAACAAATCCAATGCTACCAAGATTAGGAGGGAAGAAGAAAACTGGAAAAGAATTTTTGTAACTAGTGTCTGTGATAAAGGCCTCATTTCTAAAATATATAGAGAACTGAGTCAAATGTAGAAGGATACAAGTCATTCCCCAATTGATGTTGGGATATGTTGAAAAAGTTGAAAACCTCTTCCTACTGTCCCTAGCACAGGCTATTTTAATTTCCTGTACTCCAGCCTTTCTAGTTTATTTCTTTATCCTCTGTACAGGGAGAAAGAGAAATATCATCAAATCATATATTTAAAGCCAGAAGGGAGTATAGAGGCCATTTAGTTCAACTACCTTATTTTACTGATGAAAAAACTGAGGCATACAGAAGTTAATTGACTTGCCTAGGGTCATACAGATAGTAAGTGGCAGAGGTGGGATTTGAATTCCCTGGATCCAAGTCAAGTGTCCTATTTTCTGTACCAGAGTGCCTCTTTTGAGAAGGAGGAGAGAGAGATATAAGGAGTTGCTTGTGGCTGGGTAATAAGTGGAACAGACATCTATTCTCTCTCCTTTTCTTTTTATTTATTTTTAATTATTTAAATTTATTACATATGTTTTCCTGTCTCATATAACAAAATAATAATGTGGGTAGCAACCTTCTCCTTCCCTTCTCCCATGTTATTATCCTTATATTCAGATTGTGTTGGTAAATGTTTAAGAAGGGAGGAGGAATGTTGATACACTTTTTAATTTAATGGGTATTATTAACATTTTCTCTATCACTGTCTTAAGTTGAGACAACCAACAAAACAATCAAACCCTGATTTTGTAGAACTTGCTGGTTTCTTTTTAAAAAATATATTTATTTAATATTTTATTTCTCCCAAATGACATGCAGCAACTATCTTCAACACTCATTCCCCCAAATTTTCAGTGCAAAATTCTCTCCCTTCCTCCTTCTTCTCCTCCCTCATTAATAATTCAAGCAATTGGATATAGGATATACACATGAAGTCATGTAAAATCTATTTCCATATTAGTTATGTCATGAAAGAAAACAGATCAAAAACAAAATAAGAGAAATAAAAGTACAAAAAATATGCTTCAATCTGTATTCAGACTCCATTGTTTCTTTGTCTGGTGATGCATAGCATTTCTCAACACAAATCCTTCAGAATTGTCTTGAATCATTGTATTGCTGAGTATAGTTAAGGCCCAATTGGTCATTGCACAATATTGATGTTATTGTGTATAATATTCTCCTGGTTTTGCTCATTTCACTTTGCATCAGTTTATGTCAATCTTTCCAGGTTTTCCTGAGAGTATCCTGCTCATCATTTCTTATAGCACAATAGTATTCCACCACAAGCATATGCCATAACTTGTTAAACTGTTTCCCAGTTGAAACTTTAACTCAGAAGAGAACAACAATATCAAGATGCCTATGTGTGAATCCTCAAAGGAGAATATGAATTGTTCTCAAACCCAAAAAGTTCTCTTAGAAGAACTCAAAAAGGGTCTTCAAAATTAAGCAATAGAGATTGGAAGAAAAATTGGGAAAAGAAATGAATTATACAAGAAAATTATGAAAAAAGAGTCAACAACTTGGAAAAGGAAGCACAAAAATTGATTCAAGAAAACAACTCCTTAAAAAACAGAATTGGCCAAATAAGAAAGGAGGTAGAAAAGGTAACTGAAGAAAATATTTCCTTAAAAATTAGAATTGGGCAAATGGAAGCTAAAATGACTCTATGTGACATCAAGAATCAGTCAAACAAGAATCAGTGAAATAAAAATAGAAGAAAATGTAAAATACCTCTTTGGAAAAGCAACTGACCTGAAAAATATTTATAGGGGAGATAATTTAAGAATTATTGGCCTACCTGATGGTGATGACAAAACAAAAGAGCCTGAAGAACATCTTTCAAGAAATTATCAAGGAAAACTTCCCTGATATCCTAGAATCATAGGGTAAAATAGTCATTGAAAGATTCCACTGATCACCTCCTGAAAGGGCTCTCCAAATGAAAAATTAAAGGAATATTGTAGCCAAATTTCAGAATTGTCAAGTCAAGAAGAAAACACTACACACAGAAAGAAACAACTCAAATATCAAGGAGCCACAGTCAAAATTATATAGAACTTAGCAGCTACTACATTAGAGGATCAGAGAGCTTGGGATATGATATTCTGGAAGGCAAAAGAGTTTGGATTACAACCATGATTCAACTACCCAACAACATTGAGCATAATCCTTCAGGGAAAAGGATATTTGATGAAATAGGGACTTTCAGAATTTCCTGATGAAAATCTAGAGCTGAACAGAAAATTCAATCCTTAAATACAAGAAGTATAAACAGATAAATAGGAAAGGAAAAAACAACATATTATTCAATAAGATTAAATTATTTACCTGCCTACATGGGAAGATAATATTTGTAACTCTTTTGAAAATTCTGTTAGGTCAGTTAGAAGGAATATACATAGACAAAGTGGGGTGGGTATAAGCTGAGTTTGATGTGATATAAAAAATTAAGGGGTTAAAAAAGAGTTGTACTGGGAGAAAAAAAAACAGGGAGTATAATAGGATAAATTGCATCACATGGAGAGGTGCAAAAGACCTATTACATTAGAGGAAAAGAAGAAAGGGGGTGGGTGTTGTTTCAACCTTACTCTCACCCAACTTGGCTCAGAGGGAATAACACACACACTCAGTTGGGTATAGAAGTTTATCTTATCCCATAGGGAAGTAGGTGGGAAAAAGAGAAAGAAAAGGAAAAGGGTCACTAATAGAAGAGAGGATAGAAGTAAGAGGGGAAAGGGGAAAGAAAATGGAAGGGCTGATAGAAGGGAGGGCAGAATGAAGGAGATAGTGGTCAGAAGGAAATACTGGTGAGGAGGGATGGAGTGAAAGAAGAGAGAAAAGTATAAACAGGAGGAAAATACACAGTAATCATAACTGTGAATATGAATGGGATGAATTCTCCCATAAAATGGAAGTGGATAGCAGAATGGAAATAAGCAAAATCCTACAATATGTCATTTGCAAGAAACACATTTGAAGCATATATAGTAATAGGAAAAAACTAGAGCAGAACATATTATGCTTCACCGGAAGTAAAAAAAGTAGGAAAAGGTACCATAGACAATGAAATCATATCAACACTAAACATATATGCACCAAGTAGCATAACATCTAAATTCTTAGAGGAGAAGTCAAGTGAGTTACTGGAAGAAATACGCAGCAAAACTATACAAACGAGACCTAGAACTAGATAAATCTAACCACAGAATAAAGAAGATGGAGTTACAGAGGTGAATAGAATTTTAGAAAAGTTAGATGTGATAGACCTCTGGAGCAAACTAGATGGAGAAAGAAAGGAATGTACCTTTTTCTCAGTTGTACATGGTATCTACACAAAAATTGACCATATATCAGGACACAAAAAATGCACAATCAAATCCAGAAAGGCAGAAATATTAAATTCAGTCTTTTCAGATCATGATGCAATAAAATTTACATGCAATAAAAGGCCATAGAAAGAAGGGTTAAAAACTAATTGGAAATTACATAATTTAATCCTAAAGAATGTGTGGATCACAAACAAATCATAGACACAATCAATAACTTTATTCAAAAGAGTGACAATAATAAGACAAAGTACCAAAACCAAAATGGGATGCAGCAAACACAGATCTTTAGGGAAATTTTCTATCTCTAAATGCTTACATGGATAAAATAGAGAAAGAGGAGTTCAATGAATCAGATGTGCAACTAAAAGAGCAAGAAAAAGAACATATAAAAAAATCCCCAATTAAATGCCAAATTAGAAGTTCTGAAAAACCAAAAGACAACAATAAAATTGAAAGTAAGAAAACTATTCAACTAACAAATAAAACTAAGAGTTGTTTTATGAAAAAACCAGTAAGATAGATAAACCTTTGGTTAATTTGATTGAAAAACAGAAAGAAGAAAACCACATTACTATTATCAAAAATAAAAAGTTCGAATTAACCACCAATGAAGAAGAAATTAAAGTAATAATTAAGAACTATTTTGTCCAATGGTATGCCAATAAATGTGACAATTTAAGTGAAATAGACGAATCTTAAAAAATATAAATTCGGAGGGGCGGAGCCAAGATGGCAGAGTAGAAAGACTCACATATGCTAGCTCTGAACCCACAGCCCATAATTATCTATAAAAAGAACTCCCAAGAAATTCTGGAACAGTGGAGTCATACAGCAATGGGGTGAAGGAGATTTCCGTTCCAGAGAGCCCTGAAAAACTGATCCCTAAGGTCCATCATGCACCAGATGGGAGCAGAGCCTTGCCCTGCCCTGGCCACGCGGCACTGAGAGGAGCAAGCAGATCCGAGCAGGCTTCAGGGACGGAATCTCCAGCAGCCGCGAAGGTCCTTCCAACTACAGACTCACAGGTCAGTGAGAGAGACGTCTAGATGGGCTGAGAGGGGAGCGGGGTGTCTCTGGAACTCAGGCCCCCTTTGGAGGCAGTGGCAGAGGCAGCAGGCAGCCAGAGGCTCCTGGAGCAGGCAGGAGCTCAGCAGTAGCTCCATTACAAAAGGTCTCTGCATAAATCCTCTGAGGGAGCTGAGCCTGGGAGGTGGCCCTGTCCCCACCTGAGCACCAGAACTTAAGTTCCCATTGAATAGCAGCCAGCTCTGCCGCCAAAAGTCCTGAGGCTGGGGAGCAGCATTTGAATCTCAGACCCCAAGCACTAGCTGGGCAGACCTAGGCTGGGGATGGAGAAGACTCTCAGAAGTCAAGTAACTGGCTGGGAAAATGCCCAGAAAAGGGAAAAGAAATAAGACCATAGAAGGTTATTTTCTTGGGGACCAGATGATTTCAACCATCCTCTCTGACGAGGAAGAACAATGCTTACCATCAGGTAAAGACATAAGAGTCAAGGCCTCTGTATCCCAAACATCTGAAATAGATATCCAATGGACTCAGGCCATGGAAGAGCTCAAAAAGGATTTTGAAAATCAAGTTAGACAGGTGGAGGAAAAACTGGCAAGAGAAATGAGAGAGATGCAAGAGAAGCATGAAAAACAGG
>CM053771.1:382010265-382029811 GCA_028658325.1 Potorous gilbertii
TTTCATGTAGGACGAAAGGCTCTTTTTTTGATCATGGCTTTCAGGTAGTCCCATAATTTTTAAATTGTCTCTCCTGGATCTATTTTCCAGGTCAGTTGTTTTTCCAATGAGATATTTCACATTCTCTTCCATTTTGTCATTCTTTTGGTTTTGTTTTGTGATTTTTTGGTTTCTCATAAAGTCATTAGCCTCCATCTGTTCCATTCTAATTTTGAAAGAATTATTTTCTTCAGTGAGCTTTTGAACCTCCTTTTCCATTTGGCTAATTCTGCTTTTGAAAGCATTCTTCTCCTCATTGATTTTTTGAACTACTTTTGCAAATTGTTAGCCTATTTTTAAAGATGTTATTTGTTTCAGCATTTTTTTGGGTCTCCTTTAGCAAGTTGCTGACTCATTTTTCATGATTTTCTTGCATCTTTCTCATTTCTCTTCCCAATTTTTCCTCCACCTCTCTTACATGATTTTCAAAAGCCTTTTTGAGCTCTTCCATGGCCTGAGCCCATTCCATATTTATTTTGGATGTTTGGCATACAGAAGTCTTGACTTTTATGTCTTTCTCTGATGGTAAGCATTGTTATTCCTCATCTGAAAGGATGGGAAAAGATATCTGCTCACCCAGAAAGTAACCTTGTATAGTCTTTTTCCCCCCTTTTTTGGGTCATTTTCCCAACCAATTACTTGACTTTTGGGTCCTTTGTCAAGAGTAGGGTGTACACTGGGGATCTGTTAGTTCTCACTTCCTCTAAGGTGGCACAATCAAACCTGTACACTGGTCTGGGAGCAACCAGAAACTTTTGTGCCCAGAATCTGTGAATTGTAGCATTTCTGTTCCACAACCACCTGGCCTCCAGTTCCACTAAGCCAGCACTGGGGGTTGAGATTCAGATAAGCTGCTCAATTACCCCAGGGGCTTTAGGTGGGGGCAGGGCCTCCACACAGGGTTGAGGTAAAGATCAGCTGCTTAATTCCCCCAGGGATTTTTAAGATCCCACAGTGGATGCTGGTTGCTGTCAGAGCTGCTACTGCCTGTTGTAGCCTGTACTGCCACTGTCTGATGATGGAGCTATGTATGGGAAGACCCTGCTTCCTTCTCAGCCAGCTGAAAAAACCCTCTCACTGACCTTTGGTACCTGTGGGTTGAGAGATCTGCGCAGGGGTTGCTGCTAGGGATTACCCCCAACGCCTGCTTGGGTCGTCCTCCTGGTGCTCCCACATGGCAAAGGCTGAACTGGGCTCCATTCCACATCTGGTGCAACAGACCTTACCTGTTGGCCTTTCAGGTTACCCTGGGCTGGAAATCTCCTTCACTCTGTTGTTCTGTGCCTTCTGCTCCTCTAGATTTGTTGAGAGTCTTTCTTTACAGGTATTTTATGGACTGTGAGGGAAGAGCTAGTGTATGTGTGTCTTTCTACTCCACCATCTTGACTCCACCCCCCTCTTGTCACATCTTTAAATAGAGCACATTGAAGTTGGTGATCTTTGGGGTCTCATATAGTTCTAGATCTAAGATCTTAATAAGAACAATATCATCTTTTTTTCCTTAACATGAATGAATCCTAGTAAGTACATTTTGCCTTGGGTTGTATCTGATAGATTATTTAAGGCTTTTAAAGTGAAGAATTTTATTTAGGAAAATGAAATGCAAAACTTTACAGAAGAATAATGTCATAAATTTTTATAAAGAGTGCATAAAAGAATTGGCAAATTTCAGTGAGCTGGAGGGACTGTTTTCTGACTTTCTTTGTATCTCACATGCATAGTATAATATCTCATAATAAATGTTAAATAAAAAACTCATTGGTAGATGGACAGATGTCCAACATCTCTAATGTTGGACAAGTCACTTAACCCTCAAAGCCTAGGTGACTCTCTAAGACAGTACATTTCAGAATGGGTACAGATCTGCATTAGTAAGGGGAGTTTCATCACAAAGAGTTCCTCACACTAATGAAAGTTTGTGTGCATTGAGATTGGGCAGGGGTATGGGGGGAACTCTTGGAGAGGTGGGTGAAGTAGGGGTGTGGGAGGATGAGGGGAGAAGATAAACTATAAAGTATAGGGTAAAAAGAGACACAGAAAGTAAATAGTGAGTAAAAATAAAACAAAATACACAAATAGTAATTATAACTTTGAATATAAATGGGATGTTTATAGCAACTCTTTGTGGTGGCAAAGAACTGGAAATTTCAGGGATCCTCATCAACTGAGGAATGGCTGAACAAGTAGTTTACAAGATGGAATACTACTGTGCTACAAGAAGTGATGAGTTCATTAACCTCAGAAAGGCATGGAAAAATTTGTACAAATGAACAGCAAAGGGAGCAGAAGCAAGGGAACATGTATACAGTAACAGTAATATTGTTTTAAGAACAACTTTAAGTAACTCAGTCATTTTGACTCTTATAAATACATAAATTAAAAATAAAGAACATATGAAGAGAGATGTTATCTGCCTCCAGAGAAAGAATTTGTAAATATGTGTAATAATTTAAAATATATACCTATGTGTGACAAATGCTAGCCAGCTCTAGGGTGGGGGAAGAGGAGAGAGAAGGAAACAAAAAGAAATTTACATGATAACTTTGCATATTTGGAGGGAATAGAGAGTTGTACATAGCAGTTTTGCAGTTTCATGTGCAATCGTCTTTTGCACTGTTATGGAAATGCTCGTTTTGTTCTCTGAATTGAAAAAAAAGATTTTTTTTAAATGAACTGAGCCAATTAGTATATGCACATACATCTAGGTTTCTGAGAGGCAGACAGACAGACATGCGCGCGCGCACACACACACACACACACACACGAATCTTGGTAGCTAGGTGGTATAATGACTATAGCTTTGGATTAGGATTTTAGAAGACCTGAATTTGAATACTGCCTTAGATACTTACTAACTATGCAGCCATAAGTCAGTCACGGAATCTCTTTAAATCTCAGTTTTTCCATCTATGAAGTAGCAATAATAATATCTATTTTAAAGAGTTCTTAGATGATTAAATGAGAAAACCTGTAAAAATGTGAATATATGCTTATAGAATATAATGATGTCCTATTACGTTTTTTAGAATCAACAAACCTGTATATAAAGGTGATCTATGCTTAAAATACTTAGAATACTTAAAATACCACAAGTAAAAAGGACAACATTAAAGCTATGTTCTTTGGTTCCTGATGATCAGTAGCAAGTGAGTAGACGAGAATGCTTTAGTATAGCATTTACCTTTGGAAGGTTTAAGGGGCAGGGATTGCTTCATTGCTAGCTTTTTCTGCATCTTAGCACAGTGCCTGGAACATTAATTCATAAATACTTGACTGATGGATTGAGAAGTAAGAAAATAGGTCATTTGGTCTTCTTGCAGCACTAGGTAGAAACTGTTACACTGAATCACTCAGGAGAAGATAAGGTGGGACAAGTTATCTTTTTTATTGAGCCAGTGGTGAAATTGCTAATGCTTCATTCAGTTTCCTGCATTCTAAGCCAAGGGATTAGTATGATGGGAACCATTTGGACAAAAATACTTGTCTCTTTTGTTTTTATATTTTCCATTATTGAGATGCAGTCATTTTCAGGGGAAGTAGAACAGAAGAGTTAGCTCTGGCATGTCTCCACAGCTGATCATTGCAGTTTAGTGAGGAGGATTAGCTCCTGGGGTTCCAAAGAAATTCCTATTGTGTAGGAAAGGAATCTAATGACTCTGTCAGTTGTTGGGAAGGGTCAAGGCAGAGCAGGGCCAAGGCCGAATGATGAGTGTTTACAGGCCCAAGAGCAAAGACCATCACTACAGAGGAGGAAAAAGAAATAGGAATTTTAGAAAAAAGCAAGTTGAAATGACTTCACTGTCAGACTAAGTCGAGCAATCCCAGAAATTGAGTGTGAACTAATTAAGAGATGAGTGCAAAGAAAACTGATGATTTTGAGATGCTCAGTATGTGCTAAATCTCTTTAAGGGAACGAATGACTAGATGCACAATGATAGAAGTTGAATTGGAAGGTACTTCACAAGCCACCATTTAGCTTGCACCTGGACAAGCATCCTGCTTATTGCAACCTAAACAAGCATCCTGCTTATTGCAACCTAAACAAGTAGTCATCCAACTTTGTTTGGAGACCTCCAGCAACAGGAAAGTCACTACTTGATAAGCACTTCATTTACATTTTGGACAATGTTGAACTAAAACCTGGGTCTCTGTGACTTCTCACTCATTTCTTCTAGGTCTGTCCTCTGTGGCCAGAGAAAGTTTAACCCTTCTTTTACATGACAGCCTCACAAATATTTGAACACACTTATGTCCTCCCCAGTTCCATTCTTAATTTTTTCTTGGATCATAGATTTAGAGTTGGAAGGAACCTTCGAAGTCAACTAGTCTAACTCCTTCATGGTATAGATAAGAAAACTCAAACTCATGAAAACTAAATAACTTGCCCCCGGCCACACAGATATTAAGTTTCAGAAGCAGGATTTGAATTTAAATCCTCAGATTTAAGTGCTAAGCTATCATTAAGTTATCATTCTCAGATATTTTAGCTGATCCTCCTGTGGCATGATCTTCAATCCTTTCCCCATCCTGGTTACTGTCCTCTATGTTCCTTTTAGCTTGGCAATGTCCATCCTAAAATGTGATTTGTGGAATTGAACATAATAATCTAGAAGTGGTTCTCCTCAGGGTAAGATATTAAGGATGATCATTTCTCTTGTCTGTACACTATGTCTCCTTGTTGCCTAATTTTTTTTGGGTTCTTGTGTCACATTGTTGACTCACATTAGATGCACAGTTCATTAACATTACCAAATGATTTTTCACTAGAATTGTTGTCTAGTCATGTCTCACTCATTCTGTACTTGTTAGTTGATTTTTTGAACTGAAATGTAGCACTTGGCACTTATTTCTATTAAATTTTGTCATATTCATTTTGGCCCATCATTCTATCTCATCAAATTCTTTTTGAGCTCTGGCTGTGTAATTTAGTGTGTAAGCTATCACAATCTTCTCTATTATGTAATGACTACTGACTAGACTGTCCTCATATGTCATGCTACCCTAATGGGAGAATGGAACCAAAGTTATCATATATTATATAAGGAAGAGTATAAGAGCTTGGTATAACCTGAGTGGACCAAGTCACAAAGGCAGTTGTTTGTCCTTCATTTTTCAAAGAGGACCAATGACATTATGGGTGATGTCTTGACTTGGGTGTGAATTAGATGTAAATGAGACAGAATTGTACAAAGTCATCAGCATCACTCTCTCTTCTTGAATCATCCAGATCCAATGGTAAGAGAAAAGTCAGGACAAATGGCAATGGCCCAGGATGCAGTGGATGACTTTGGTGTCTTTAATGCCTGACCAAGCTGTTAGTGTTAAACAATGCCTGTTTCAGCCATCTTCATGGCTATTGGAATGATTTGTTCTCATCCACCTATTCCACAGGGGGAAGTCTTCACATACCTGGGGCAGACATCCCATAATGCACCAATAGGTTTGAGATCTGTTAGTTGGTTACATTAAACCTAGGTTAACCCATCTGCCAGTATGGTCTAGGGAGGGTGGCTGCTGCATGTGCTAGAGCTTCTTGGAGTCATAGATGAGAGTTGAGTGCCAGGTAGACACCAAAAGTGGTTGAGCAGCCCTGAAAAGGAATTGGAAGCCCTCCCACTAGAGGTGCTCCTCCTCCATGAACATCCCATAAACTCCAGCAAAGTCAGTAGATTCTCACAGGATGACCTAGTTCCTCTTTTTTCTATGTCACCTAAAATAGCTTTACATTTGAGAGATTGTTTCCTCATCTATAAAATTAGGTTTTTAAGAGTAAATAACCCTTCAGGAACATTGAATTATAAGAGTTTATGTTGATCTCAGAGAGCAGAAACTTATTTCCCAGCAGACTTCAGAACGTCATCATTTGATTCTAATCTTGGAACTAGACTTCTCTCATAGGTTGGTAGTCCTAATTCTAGAAGTGTGGCATTGGCCATCTTATTCCTTGCTACAGACTGTAAACAGCTGGGTGGCTAATTTCAAACCCCAGGTGGCCAGGGCTATAATTAAAAATATAGTTTGAGGTATTTAAAAATCCATTAATGGTTCTGAGTCCTGCTGAATATCACTTTTTTTTTGTTTTCCAGTAGCCTAGAATCTTTTAAAGGACATAATATCTTGAAGAGAAGAAATTCTGTACTTTTCTGATATTTAATCCTAAAACTAGGCTTCCTCATGTTATAAGAATTTGTTTTGCTTCTTCTGAGGGGAGTGGGGTTTGTGTGTGTGGATGGAATTTGTTTTCATTATGCTGGGGCTAAGAATGAGCCTCATTGGGAGAAATTTTCTAGACTAGAACGAATTCCTAGACAACTTCATGAGCCCCTGGCATGATATGACATAATGTGCAGCCTGTCTTTTCCTTGACAACTGCTTTATTTTAATCAAACAGGCAAGAATGTATTTATTAAGCATCAGGTATTACATGCCAGGTGTTACACTAGGTGCTGAGAATGGAAAAACAAAAGTTAAAAAAAAATCCCAGTCCCTGTCCTCAGAAAGATCACATTCTCTAGGGGGAGATGACACATATGACACATACAATAATCACCACCATATACATATATGCACATATGATAATAATAAATGTATTCCATGTGCATATATGTATGGGATTAGACCTTTGATTTCATTGACATTGGGAGGTCTTGAAATAAACTTGAAGATACATTTTGTTCTCTGCATATTATGTGGGTTCTTTCCCAGGTTACCTGCCCAAGATCTCATAGCCAGTTTGGGTCACTTGAGCCCACATCTTCCTGGTTGTGAGGCTGAGTATTTAATCAGTTATTTCATACTGCCCCTTGTGTGCATATGTATATATGAGAATATGTATGTATATATATGCAAAGTATAAAAACAATACGTTGAAGGTAATTTTGGAGGGAGTCATTATGCCTGGAGGAGCAGCAAAGACATATCATGCAGGATGACATCTCAGCTGAATTTTTGAAAAAAAATGAGGAATTCTAAGAGGAAGGGCTGAGGAGGCAGTGCATTCTAGGTATTAAATGTCTTTTACTCTTATTTTCTGTGTTATCTGGCTTGAACAGATGAAAAAGTCATTAGGGAGGGACCTATAGTTATGGATTTGCATGTTAACCAAAAGAACATTTGAATCTGTTAAATACTAGTGAAAAGTCCCCTAATTGTGTGGCAAATTCTAGGAAATAGCAAGAGGCTCCCACAGCTATAAGAGATCCTTTGAGGGCCTCATGTTACATGACGTAGGAACCAGTCACATGACACCATTGAAAGAATGCTACTTTTGAAGTGAGAGGATCTGAGCTCAGACCTTGTCTGCTACTTGCAATCTGCCTGATTTCAGGCTTATCACTTACCTTGCCTCAGTATCCTTATCTGTAAAGAGAATGGATTGCACTAGATAACCTTTAGGATCTCTTCCAGCTCCAAATCTATGAACTGGCAAGGATCTTACTTCCTTTGTTTATTTGGAAGTGGGTGGTAGGCATGGCAATCTCACTTTGAAACAAACCTGCTGACCAACTTAACAGAAGGTTATGCAAGAGAGATTGTGCAAGGAAGATGTAAGGCTATTTTTATGCTATACAGCGATTTTTCATTTCTTATATTCTATAAATGATAACACTTCCTGTTTCATGATTCTTTGAAGGCTGATGCTGAACATGTGGTTGGCGGGTAAAGATGAATTTGAAAAAATGATATCTTTTCCTCCTTGAGGAGGCTGAGAAGTGTAAAGTCATCAAGTTAGAGAAAGTATCAGTAGAAAATCCTATTGATTTCTAAGAGAAGCCACAGAGATCGTTGCCTGTAGTGACCACAGTCAAGTCATCATTAATCACCCAGCAGAGCTTTCCCTTTAACTCTACCAAGCATGGCCAGGAAGAAAAGATGGCTTGGTCTGGTAAAACATCTTTTAAAGAAGTAGGATTTCTAAGTGGGTGAGGGTCAAAGTCCAATACTTCTGGGACTCAATCTACTTTCCACTGACCAGTGCTATTTTTTCTCTCTCCTGGCAGTAATGGGAAGCTTCTTGATCTTGTAAAATACCTTTAATACTTTGATTAGGAGAGGGAGAATAGAACAGACTGAGGAGAAAGAGATCTTAGAAGCCATCCAGTTAGCCAGTCAATGTCAGTTACTGGTCTAATTACTGGGAATATGAACAAAGGCAAAAAATAGTATCACTGTCCTCAAGGAATTTATATTTTAAAGGAGACAGCCATTTTCATATAAGACATATACAATGCAAATAAGTATGACTCAGTCATTTAAAAATATTATCTCATATGGGATATAATATTTGTAAAGTCCTTTGCAAATGCTTAATGTTCTAGACAAATGCTAGCTATTAACTTAACAGCCAGCTAGCGCTTTTTTTTTTTTTTACACAGGAGGAAATTGAGGTAGAGATGGTGTGAGAAACTCAGGGGTCTATTCTCAAGCCACTGAGTTTTCTTACATCATGTTTATGATGCAGTCATTAAAAAAAACAAAAAACCAAACTGTATATCTTTATCCACTGGGTGTGTAAGGCCTTGTACCAAACAAGAAACCTGGTGGTTTCCTGATTCTTGGGCAGTGAGTTTTCTTACAGGATGCTTTCTACTTTACTCATTCAAAAGACCTTTAATTTTCATTTATTGGGTGCGTAAGATTTTGTGCAACGAATAGGCCAAGGATGAAGGAGATGAGATCTCATGACCTGGAGCTAGTGACCCAGTGCATTGAGCAATTCATAGTATAATCAAGCAGCATAGAGAGAATCTTAAAAATGAGCTCATTCGGAATGACAGGATCTGAGCTCTGACTCAGATGTCAGATACTCAACCACAACACAGGTATCTGAGGTCTCCTCTCTGGCACACAGATATTACAGATAAGTAGGTTTCTTAAATTTCTTCACCTTAAAGCTCAGAATACACTTTCTTCACAACAACTTATGTAAAGTAGTTTATGAAATAGTATTATCTTTGTTTTACAGGTATGGAAACTGAGGCTCAGAAAGGTATGAAATGATGAGCCCAGGTCACATAGCTAACAGGACTGTGACTTGCAGTTTTGTCAGCAGGAGTAAGTAGGTCCATAGTGTGAAACGCAGCATATAATTGGTTGTCAGTTTTGTCATTTATGATGCAGAAATAAAACAAGATGACAGTTTCAGTCAAGTGGGAGTGGTAATTCTGGAGCATGAGACAAAACTTTGAAGCTGGCACCACAAGGCTGTTAAAACATGAGCAGACCAAGGGCTGCAGGGGGGAGAGGAGCAGGGCAGGGCCAGATTGGGAAGCAATTTATCTACTTCTTTCTATTTTCACTCATTATTCTGGCTAAGTAGATGCCAAATCGAGCTGTCTATGCTGCTGAAAGAGTGCAAATACTATGTTGGTGTCACTGTAACAAATACATAACAACTTGGGAAAATTTACGATCTCTTATTCATTATTTAAAATGTTTGGACCCTTTAAAAACCTGTTTCCTGGTCATCCCAACCTATAATGGTTCCAGCAGATTGTAAATGTCCCTCTCAGGTCTTAACCCCAGATTGTCCAGACCAGGGCCTTTTCTCTTTCAAAAATAATTTTTATTTATATGTGTATATTTATTATATTTATTTATTATTCATATTTGCTTTTCATCACCTGCCTTTCTTTCTATAACCTTTCTCCTTCGAGGGAGTCATGTTATTATTCTTGCTTTACACATAGGAAAACTGAGACTCGAAGAAGTATTAAATGATAAACCCATGTCATCTAGTTAACAGGACTCTAACTCACAATTTTGTCTTATGACAAGTTTTAAGGAAAGAAAAAGAAGTAAAGATCCCCTTCCCTGCCTGTAAAACCAATAACAGACAATATATGCGATGTTCCATGTCCAAGACCTCTCACTTCGGCAAAGGACTAGTGAGAATTGGTTTCTCAGATTTCTTCTTTGGGGTCAAGTTCATTCTTCGTAATTTTAAAACGCTAATTTTTTGCTGTTTTGAGATTTTTTTCTGTCATATATGTTGTTACAGTCATCATGTACACATTGTTTGCTTGGCTCTGTCAATTTTATTTTGCACCACTTCATGTTTTTCTACGTTTCTCACCATATTTATGATAATCATTGTTTCAATAATATTCCATTCCATTCATGTACCACACTTTGTCTAACTATTTCTCAAATAATAGACCCCTACTTCATTCCTTGTTTTTTGCTGCCATAAAAAGTGCTGCTTTAAATATTTTGATTTCTCTTTTTATCAGTGATTTCCTTGGGATATATGGCTGGCAGTGGAATCTCTGGGTCCAAAAGTATGAACCTTTTGGTCACTTTGCATAATTTCAAATAGCTTCCCCAAATCTGAATCAGACTATTTCACAACTCCCCCAACAATGCATTAGCGTGCCTCTCTTTCCATACACTGGAAAACTATAGTGTATTTCCATACATTATCTTTTCAAGCAATGACTAACCATATCTCTTGTCATCTTTGCCAATTTTCTTGAAGCGAAGTGAAGCCTGAATTTCTCATTAGTGAACATTCTTTCACGTGCTTGTTAACAGTTTATAATTTTTCTTTTGAGAACTATTTGTTTGTTCCTATCTTTTGACCACTTATCTCGGGAGATGGCTTGTGGTTTTCTTTATTTCTTTGGTCTTCTTGATTTATAGTCTACAAACCATTGCTCTTTCTCCCAATCGTGCTCTTTTTGTCTCAGTATTTTCCTCTCCTTCCCAGAGTGTAAGGAATAAGAGATAAATGATGTTCCAAGTATCTCAAGTGATTTCTCTAACTTGCTCTTCTAGAACACTGTTAAAATGCGCTTTTCTCATACTACTCTCCTCCCTCTACATTCTAGCAAAACTGGACATCCCTCTCTGCCCCTTGAGCCTCCATCACCTCCATGCCTTTACTCATACTCCATGCTTTGAAAGCCCTATTTCCTCTTCTTTATTTGATGAGTCCCTACTCATCCTTAAAACCACCTCCTCCATGAAGCCTTCCTGATTCTCATCAATAATGTCTTTTTCCTTCACATTTCCCATAGTTCTATTCACACTTATCAGGTATTATTGGGTGGTGATATTGTTTAGTTATTCTTTAGTCATGTTCCACTCTGTGTGACCCTATTTGGAGTTTTCTTGGCAAAGATACTACAGTGGTTTGTCATTTCCTTCTCTAGTGCTTGTTGAATCTGGGTCTTCCACTTACCACTTATGAGCTGGTGAGAGCTGGCTCTAGCACAGCTAGGCCTACAATCAGCCCCACATGGCACAATGCTGATATAACAGGAGGCCCAAGACCTCCACTGATCACACTGCCTTGTGCCTTTCAGTCTCTATAGATCATTCCCTCATAGTCATTGCTCTCCTCACTGTAGCATCCACTGACTCTCATCAAATGATCTATCATCACTCATCACTGTACATTTTATTCACCAGAAAGACTGGTCTTTCCATCTAGCAACCACCTTTCCATTAACAACCTTCCTGCTCCCTAGCACCCCTAAGTTCCTCATGTGATCAACAGTTCTTTTTATAAGAAGATCTCACAGTGGCAAAAGATGAGGGAGGAAAAGTGACAACCCCCTGATACTCCAACCCCTTTCCACTGAATTCATCATGCAGAGGCTCTCAGATCTCTAGCTCAAAAACTTAAAGTGTTTAAGGGAATCGGTTGATTTTTTTGTTTGATTTTTTGAAATCTCAAAGCAATTTTCTTGCTTAAATCTGCTGACTAATTTCATTGAGTCTAAATTTTCTCTAAATCTAGGGTATTCATTATTAGTGAATAATTGTATTCTTTGAAATATTGTTCTTATCTTATGTTTGGGTCATATCTAAGAAAAATCAATACCTCTTAAAGCTCACAATTGCTTTTAAACTTCAGGTAGACTCTTCTTTACAGGGTAGACACAAAGATTACTGGCCTTCAGTCCAGCAAATGGGACTGTAAGATTCATGCATAAGATGAGCCCATGATAACTTATCTGGTCTGTCTGTCCCCTTGAGAGTTATTTAAGTGGAAAAGGGACAAAATTCCAAGAAAGTCGGTCTTTACCCTGGAAGTTATTTGACATTATTACTCAGAAAAGATCTAATTGACTGCAATATGTAAGATTATTCATTCAAGAAATATTTGCTGAGTATCTCTTATATATGTTCTCTATTATCAAGTTTTGTAACCTAGTAGGAGAAATGTGGCAGCTATATGAAATAAATGCCATAAGAGGCTGGAACAGCGAAGATCCCGGTATACACAGGATGGCCTGCTGCACAGGTTCTTAGATCTGCTTTTTTTTTTTTTATAAAGGAAAGCAACTTTTGAGGACTCAATACTCACTTTAATCAAACATAAATATCATTCACTGAGTTCAGGGGAAAAAAGTCAGCACCTTAAACTTCAGAGAAAATACAAAGAAATAGTAATTGACAGGGCTTCCAACTGTCTGACTGTAAGCAATACATACATCATGGATCAAAAGACGGATCCAACTGCCTGACCATTACATACGTACATAGTTAACAGAGAGAGAAGCACCAACATTTGGGTTTTCAAAGTCAAAGGGCTCCTTTGCAGCTTCCCAGAGTCTCCTCTGGCCAAACAAACACTTCCAATGAGTAAGCCCCAAAATAAAATCTCACCTCAGAGAATATATACACTTTTCAGAGCCAGAGGGCATCTCAGTGCTTGAGAACCAGTGCCTCACCAGGACCCACAAAAGGTGTAGGTCAAACAAAAACATATCTTCCCTAATCAAGCTTCCTTTAATGGGTGGGGAAGATCTTTAACTCTCATTAGCATTACAGAGACATATAACAAAATCCCATAAAAATTGAGAAGTAGGAAAAAATCACTTCTCACTTGGGTATGGCTGGTTTGATCAGGAAAAGTTTTATGAATTGAGTCTCTATTTTACATAAAGTAGTTGGTATTTAAATTGAATCTTTAAGGATAGAGTGGATAGGGAGGGTATTCCAAGTAGAGGGAACAGCATTAACAAAACCATAGAGGTGAGAAAATGTGAGACATTCATTTTTGGGAAATGGTGAGCAATTCAACTTTGCTGGAACATATGGTATAACGACACAAAAGTATATTAGAATCAGATTGTGGAAAGCCTCAGGTGGCAAGTTAAAATATTTAGACTTTATTTAGCAGACAATGGGAAGCAAATAAAGACTTTTGAACAGGAAAGTGCTATAGTTGGTTTAATATTTTAGGAAAATTACTGTAGCACTGTTTTGGAGAATTTTTTCAGAGATGAAAGAGAGTAATGACAAGAAAACCAGTTACATGATCCAGGGAGAAGGTCAGAAAGATTCTGAACCTGGGTGATTGCAGTAGGCTTGAATAGGAAAGTATAGATTCAAAAGATAATGCAAGGAAAAAATTCACAGGACTTGGAAACTACTTGCATGTTGGGGGTGAGGAATAAGAATCTGTTGAAAATGACCAAAGATTTCAGGTTGGATATATGCTTGGGAGAATAGTGGGGATGTCAGTAGAGCTAGGGAAGTCTGGAATATTATACTATCATCAGATTTAAAGCTGAAAGGAATCTTAGAAAATTATCTACTCTAATTCTTTTATTTTGTGAAAGAGGAAATTGAGATGGGGTTAGGTATCCTGAGTCTATTGTTTTATGCAGCAGGGTCCTGAGGAAAGGGGAACTAATAAGTGGTTTAGAAGAATTTAGTAAGGCTTATGATAAGCAACATTTAATAAGGAATAGCAATGGTCTTCAAGGTAGGGAGTCAAGGCCTGACCCTAAGGAGTGTGTCATTAACCAATTGGAGGATGGGGAGATGGGTCATGTTCCATGTTCCCTACTACTGTCTTTTGTGAGACTTGTTTCTAAACCCCTCCCAATATTCCTCCACTTTTGCCAGTACCTTTGCTCTACAGACTACTAACCTTTCCCTTTCTGAACCAGGACTAGGCGTCTTAGAGAATTAATAACTTAATCAGTACTTGGGCATCCACAGCAGCAGCTATACAGGCATCATTAGAAAAACCCTTACCCTCATCCCACCACTAGTATACCCACTCCTTTACTCCCCATATCACCACAGTGCTGTAGTAAGTACACAGTGGGGGAGGCTTTGCCCTGCATTTGACTAGTAAGAACCCCATCTCTTCTCTTCATTTTGGGTGAAATAGAGTGCCTAGCACAAGATGACCAAGTATAGATGGGTAATGACAGATCATAAATCTCATTACAATATCTTTCCCCCAAAACCCACTCGACTTGGGAATGTCTTTATGACTGCTGAAAGCCCCCTCATTCTTCCAGTCACCCAGTACATACTACCAATGTCATCTGTTGCTTCTTTTATTTCTTTACTCCACGTAGCTAATCAGTTGACAAATCTCTCATTTCTACCTCCACAGCATCTGGTTCTACTCACCCAGCTGCTGCCTCGTTCAGGCCTGCATCATCTTTCCCTGGAGCTATTGAAATGTTTTCATTTCTCCTTGCCTCAAATCTCTCTCTTTCTTCAATCCATCCTCCTCATAGCCACCAAAGAGATTTTCCTAAACTTCAGGTTTATATTGGTTCTAGGATCAAATATTATTTCATCTTTATTTCATCCTTTTAAAATTTTTGATTTTTATCTAAGCTTAATTGATACTAATAATGTAATTAGCATAACAGTACAGTATGTAATTTTTAAGTTAGAATATACATATACCCATATACATATGTACTATACAGACATATACGTATATGTGTTTACTTAAGTAAACACATATACATATATGTAGAACATACCCACATTTTTATTAATAGGAGTGCACAATTTAAAAAATGTGGAGACCACTGGTGTGGTGAATGGAGGACTGAACTTGGAGCCATATACATGTGGGGTCAAGTCTTTCTTTTGGCACATTCTTTTTGTATGACCTTTGGTAATCATTTAATTCCTCAGTGCCCCTAGGTAATTTCAGAACATTTGGAGATGTGTGTGAATTTTACAGTGGAATTTTTCTTCACAGGGAAAATCACAGGTAAAAATTCTCTCCTTCCCTTCCTCCCCATCTCCAAAAAGGGAGATTTTCTTGATGGTGTAGTGAAGGAGTAGGAAACTTGCAGCCTTGAGGCCACATGTGGCCCTTTAGGTCCTCAAGTGTGGCCCTTTGACTGAATCCGAGCTTCACAGAACAAATTCTTTTATTAAGGGGATTTAAGGGAATTTTCCATTCCTTTCTGTGCAAGGATATTAGTTTAAAGCCTTTGCAAAATTTTAAAACAGATTTTAATTTAAAATGTGTTTGTCCAAATGTCCTATTTGAAGGACATACCTTGCTGGGTAGGGAAAAAAATAATGAATTAGGTTATTTCAAAAGTAATTATCTGCCTTAGTGTTAAGGAGTGAAATTTTAGCTCAAGTCATAGAGATGTGTGGTACACTTTGGAATGGCTATTGTTCAAGGATGGAATTAAATATCATTCTTATTCTCAACAGATGAGGGGGTATGACATAATAGATGCAACACCAGACTTGGAACTGGGCAGATCTAACAAAGCCCTATTGATATGTGCTGGAAGTGTGATCCTGGCAAGTCATTTATTTTCTCAATGCCCTGGGCAACTCACTAAGTCTATACATCCCAGAGATGGTACCAGCCTTAATTAGAAGAGGCAGTTATCTTCATCCACACCAGTTTAATTGAAGGGACAAATGGGCTAACATGAGAATGTGATAAAGATTATGATTCTTATAGTATTAACAAAAGTTGGCTTGTTTGATTTTGGCATTTACTAATAGGAATGATGCAAAATTAGGTTCTCTGGTGCTCTTTTGTATCTATTAGAATAAGAGAGTCATAGTTGTAAAAGTTTTTATGGCAGTGGGTTTTTGCTCATGATGCAGTATTATTTGTTGCCATGAGGTATCACATAATGGGAGATTATGGAACAGTAGGTGAGACTCACAAACATGCATATGAGCATAAGCACAGATCCAATACAATTAAAAGGTAACTCCTACATACAATTCATGGCACACCTAGCAAGAACTTGGGGTACATGAATGTGTCATGGAGGGGTTGCTTTCTGTTTTTGAAGATGACCGATGACGTTATGGGTGATGTCTTGACTTGCTCATGAATTGGACTGAAGTGAGGCAGAGTTTCACAAAGTTGTCAACTTCACTCTCTCTTCCTAAGTTATAGTGGCAAGTCAGGATGGTTGGAGAAAGCCCAGGATGCAGCAGGTGACCCTGATGTCTTCTATGCCTAACCAAACTCTAACCGTTCTGTAATGCCTACTTCCGTGCTCTCATCTGCCCATTCCTCTGTGGGAAGTCTTTACGTGCATTGGGTAGACATCCCGCTAACTCATCAACAAGTTTGCAGCCTTGTTGGTTACCCTCAAACTGGTTTCACCCATCTGCTGAGATGGTTATACTGAGATGCAGCTGTTGCATATGCTACATTTTCTTGGAGCCACAGGTGAGAGTTGACTGCCTGGTGGACATCAAAGGTGGATGAGCAGACTTGAAAGGAACTGGTCAAGCCCTCATACCAGAGATGCTAGACTTCCTGATCACTCTTATTATATTATATGCTAGCATATGAAATTATTGGGGAGTTTCACTAACTTATGTGAAAATCTTGCCATGATGTACCAGATGGTGATGTTTATGAGTGTGTCTTGGTACATCCCTTGAGTACCATTCATCTGCATGCTTAGCTGATTCATAAAATATGGATTTATTGACAACTATACTATCTTTACCTTTTCCATTACAGCTTAGAGAGAGATAGCAAAAACCAAGGTAGAAGTGGGGGTGAGAGAAGGAGACAGAGACAGAGAGACACATAGAGAGAGATAGAGATAGAGAGAGGGAGAGTGACATAGAGAGAGAAGAGTGGAGGAGAAGGGGGAAGAAAGGGAAAAGAAAAGAAGGGAAGGGATGAAGGCAAGGAGAAGGGTGAGGGAGGGGAGAGAGAAAAAGTGAGATGATGGGGGGAGAAGAAGAGGTATGGGGAGGGAAGAGGAAAGGAGATGAGAAGGGAAAGAGGGAGAGGGAGAAGGAAAGAACACAGAGAGGGTCTTAACATCCCCTTATGAAAATGTTATTTCAAGTCTCTCAGCATTGTCATTCACAGAAATAATTTTCCCGGGAAATATTCATTTTGAGATATTTATGCCATATATATGTGATGTCTGAGAAATGGATTAGCTTGAATACCTAGGAAAGAGAGTTGCATAGTTTCCCAGAAACTGAAGTTACAAAACCTAACCTTTTTGCAAGAAGAAAATGCTTCCTGAAAGTCCATTAATTGTACTGAAGAATGGTGTTGGTAAATAAACTGCTTTAAGGAAATGGTAATGATGGCAGAAGTATCAAGGATTTTTAGCATCATAGAATTCCTTCCCATTATATTGATCATGAGGAGAACATCACGATGTACTTCCTTTGTAATGCATTTCACTGTTCAGCATCTAGTGGCCCCTCATTGGATATTATTGACTAATTTCCTGAGGACATATAGTCCATGACCTGCTTCCAACAGATATTCAGCTAAGTAAAGTAACAAAGTAATCAACTTATTCATTAGCATAGTTCACAGTACAACCCCACCAAACATATCCTTAGAAAGAAAATAGAATCCCAGTATAGCAGTATTAAGAAGCCTGCCACTAAATCTGTTAAGGATCAGGACCTTCAGCATCTTTGGTCAATAGAGCACCTGGCAAATTGAACCTGATTAATAAACTTGCAATTTTGCAAAATGGAAGGGGTAAGGTATTTTGATCATTTCAATCCAATTAAACTCAATAAGCTTTTATTAACCACCTACTATGTGCCAGACACTGCTAGGTACTGGGCATATCAAGAAAAAAAGTGAAATAACTCCTTCCCTCAAGAGAGTTTATTGAAACCAGCAAACACATGGATTGTTGGGAAAATTCCTAGTTCAATACAAACGTACATACACAGATGTGTATACACATGCACACACACACATGCACATATATATATATATATATGCTATATGCACACGCACATAAGATTCTTGTATAGAATTGTTAACAGTAAATCTAAAAATCTGAGGATAATCATTTCTGCTTCCTTTTTTTTGTGTAGAAACTAAGAGCTATAAAACTTTTATCTATCCTAGGTTTAATGGGCCATGCTACGTGGTCACCAGAGAAAAGCCAAGCAAGGGAGCTCTCCTTGGTCTACCAAGAAAAAGAGGTAGAGCAGAACAGAGACAGGGAGGGCTGGATCTTCCATGTCTAAGGGGAAGAGAAGAAAGTCAGGAGAAAGACCCCCAAAGATCTGTGTTTTAAAGCCATATTTATTACTGCTGCTCCCATCAAGTAACATATACCCAGTCATGTTCCCACATGCTGTACCTTCTTAGTTGTATTCTGCTGAAACTTAGGGGCAATATTTTCTTTTACATTCCAAACTCTGTCAGACCTGCAGATTAATGGAGATGACCCTCCCTTTTCCCAGGAACAAGTTAGTTTTGAATCAAAGTGGTTCTGTCTCCATAACAAAAAGCCTCCCCCTCAATCTGGTTCATGTGATTCATTAAGAAATTTCCTGAAACTTAATATATTGACTCTAGTCAAGTAAGAGATGAATAGTTCTTTATATTTTCACCTCCATTCCAAACAGCTAGAAAGTGGGTATCAATTATTGATTACAATATTGTCAAGAGTGACTGAACAAGACAAACATTAGTCTTCATTTTATATCAGATGACAGTATACCTGGGACAGAAAAAGGTAGAGTCACCTGATTTGTGCTTTTTTCAAAAACCCACATTTGCATGTGTAACTTCTTTCTCTACCCTCTTCTCCCCCATTAGTTGGCTTGTTTCTGAATAATTGGGCAATATGAACATCTTCTTGCTATATCTAAATGAAAAAAAAATTCTTTTCTGGTTCCTATCAAATGATAGAGGCCATGTATGTGTCCATCCTTCATTGCCGAGCAAGACCATGCCATCAGAGGAATGATGACATGACTTGCACTTGACTTTGTTTTTTGAGTGAGGGAGGGCTGTGCAGGTCACCAGCCTCACTTCTCCTCCAGAGCCATCTGAATCCAGTGACCAGATATTCATCAGGATGACTGGAGATGGCCCAGGATGAGGCAGTTGGGGTTAAGTGACTTGCCCAAGGTCACACAGCTAGTAAGTGTCAAGTGTCTGAGGTGAGATTTGAACTTAGGTCCTCCTGACTCCTGCACTGGTGCTCTATCCACTGCACCACCTAGCTGCCCCCCATGGAGGGTAAATCTAGGTGATGAACTTGATCTGTGACATGATTTTGTGTGTTGGGATGGCAAATTAAGGGCCCTAAAGTGATTGTGAGGATACCCTTGAAAGTTTGAATAACTCATTTATAAATATGAGAGAGTACCTCTATTTGAGAAAACATCTTTTGGATTCCTATGAACAACTGTTTTTATAAACATAGTCTTTTACATGGCAATTTAAGTAAGCTTTGCTTGCATAGTATGGTGGACTAACAGCTGATCTCTGACCCAGAAGATCTGTGTGACCCTG
>CM053771.1:382030311-382048415 GCA_028658325.1 Potorous gilbertii
ATCACATTTGACTCAAAGAAGGAATAAAATGCACACTCATTTTGGTATGAAAGCCTATCTTACAATACAGGAAAGTAGGGGAGAAGGGGTTAAGCAGGGTAGGGGGGAGGATGGAAGAAAGGGCAATGGGAGGAGGGAGCAATTATAAGTCAATACTCTTGGGGAGGGACACGGTCAAAGGAGAAAATAGAAGAAGTGGGGGGGCAGGATAGGATGGAGAGAAATGTTACACAACATGATTATTATGGAAGTCATTTGCAAAAATACACATATATAGCCTATATTGAATTGCTTGCCTTCCCAATGGGGATGGGTGGGGAGGGGGGGAAGGAGGAGAAATTGGAACTCAAAGTTTTAGGATCGACTGTTGAATATTGTTCTTGCGTACAACTGGGAAACAAGAAATACAGGTAATGGAGTATAGAAATTTATCTTACCCTACAGGATAAAAGAGAACATGGGGATAAGGGAAGCAGAGAATGTTAGAAGGGAGGGCAGATTGGTGGTAGGGGTAATTAGAATGCCCTGCACTTTGGGGTGGGGGAAGGGGAGAGATGGGGAGAAAATTTAGAACTCAAAGTTTTGTGGAAATGAATGTTGGAAACATAAGATAAATAAATTTTGTAAAAAAAGATGAGGCACAAGGAAGTTGAGTGGCTTGCTCAAGGGTCAGGTAATGCATACAGATGGCAAACAACAGAATCAAGCAGGTCTTGTTCTCAAGGTCTCTCTGAAGAACTTTGGAATTGACTGTGTGATGGTGGGAGAAGCTGACAAAAGACAGCCCAGCATGGTGTGCCTGCATCAAAGAAAGTGCTGTGCAAAGAGGGTCTATGAACAAAGCAAAATTGCAGTAGCTCAAAAAAAACAAAAACAAAAACAAAAAAACACGAAAAGTATAATCTTCCCCAAATACTCATATGGACTATTTGTGCTTAATGTAGTAAAGCATCCTGAACTTGTATTGGTCTGATCAGCCACAGTCAGACACACTGTAACCTGACTCTAACATAGTGATGTCATTTTGGTCATCTGAGAATGAAGCACAACAACCAACCAATGTACAGATGGTAAGTGATAGATGGAGTCAAGTAGGGGTGTGCTGGTAAATGTTTATCAACCAGCTTTCCAAAAAATCTTTTCAGGACAAGTCTAATCTTCATTACTAACATTTTAATTAACATATTAAAATTTTCTTAAGTATAGACAACCAACAAAGTAGTAAATCAAGCCCTGATTTGTATCATTTGCCTGACATAAAATCTCATATTGAAAATTTAACATTCACCTCTCCAGATTGTAGAGACAGCTAAAAGGAGCAGTGAAGAGACTTGGGACCTGAAGTCAAAAAAGACATCTTCCTGAGTTCAAATCTGGTCCCAGACACTTACTAGCTGTGTGACCTTAAGCAAGTCACTTAACCCTGTTTACCTCAGTTTTCTGATTTGTAAAATGAGGCAGAGAAGGAAATGGCAAGCCATTCCAGTGGCTTTGCAAAAAAACCCCAAATGGACTCCTGAAGAATCAGACACAGCTGAAACAACTGAACAAAACAACTGCCTGTGGGATTTGTCTCTGGCACAATTTTGAAATCAGAAACTGAATCCATGTTTGGTGATTTCACTATTAATGATCTTCCACTGTGTCATGATGCGTTACCTACAATTAAAGGAATTTCAATCTCTGGCATAAAAAGATTGAAGAACTCAGTTGGAATTTTCCTCCCACAGTATCTGGCTGCCTAGTACATTTATATAGTTATTGGTAGATAAAATATACTTCCCAGGTATGTAAGGAGAATGTAAATATATATCCTCAGGAAAACGTTTCACTGATTGTATCACCTGTCTTTCTGTGGGGATAGATCATAGGAACATAGCTCAAGCAGCACAAGGCACCTCAAAGGCCACTATTTCAATCTCTTCTTTTTACAGATGCAGTTGTAGCCCTGGATGATAAATGAAGCAACTGAAGAGAGATCTCTTGTCCAAAGTCATACAGGTAGTAAGTATGACAGGCAGGAGCTGAACTCAGTGTCTGTGACTCAAGAAAAAGTGTTACTACCATTATACCACATTGTTTTCTTAGTGATGTCCAGATTAGAAACTACTGCTCACATATGTTTGCTAAACCATTCCCAAAATAGCCATTGTTCTGTAGAGCTGAAAAGGAAAATAACTGGAGGGTAAAAGTAAACTCAACCCTAAAATCAAGATACAGTACATGATGTCAAGATGGGTTCTGTTTGCGTGTCAAAGGATGATTCAGGCCTTCACTTGATTACTCAGGACAGAGCAATATAGTAATTAATCTCTTTGACTCAACCAACATTCCTGTTTTCTAAACAGACAGCCCTGCCCGAGTCTGTGGTTTCACTATAGAGGTTATCATAGCTTCCTTCCTTTCCATCACTGTTTATCTACCTCTTTAGGGACTCTAAATTAAGATTGGGTTGTTCTGAGTAGCCAAAGGAGTCACCTGAGGACTCTCACTTAGCACAGGATTGTGAAATATACACAGTTAGCTCAGAAGTCTGAGGACAGAGACTCTTCAAAATGCCTCAAACTTTAAAATACTGTCCTCTCAATGCTTCTCTCCTCCAACAGAAGAAATAAAACGTTTCTCTTAGACAGTTTCATTCTATCTAAGTCAAGAGTGGGAACCTGTAGCCTTGAGGCCACATGTGACCCTCTAGGTCCTCAAGTGCAGCTTTTTGACTAAATCCAAAATTCACAGAACAAATCTCCTTAATAAAAACATTTTTTGTATAAAACTTAGACTCAGTCAAAATACTGTACCTAAGGCCACATGTGGCCTCAAGGCTGTAGGTTCCCCACCCCTGGAGACTATGCCATTCTGTGGACTAGTTCTTATGTATCTAACCCTTCCTACTTAAAAATAAAAATATACCTCATTATTCAGTCATTTTTCAGTTGTGTCCAACTCTTTGTGACCATGTTGGCAAAGATACTGGAGTGGTTTGCCATTTCCTTCTCCAGTTCAGTTTGCAGATAAGGAAATGGAGGCAGACTTAAGTGACTTGCCCAGGGTCACACTGCTAGTAAGTGTCTGAGGCCAGATTTGAATTTGGTAAGATGAGTCTTCCTGACTCCAGACCCTGTACTCTATCCACTATATCACCTCAAGAAATTATGTGATTTACCCAGGTCATATAACCACTGAGTGGAAAATTCAATTTGAACTCAGTTTTCCTATTCACCCAATGCACCATCCACTGATTTGCTAGCAATGGAAATTCCCTGACACCACTCATGTAACTTAGAGCCTTACTGAGATTCCCCTCCCCAAAAGGAAAATTTGTGGGGTAACTTGTTGCTAGGTATATGTCCAAGTGGGAATAGGAATGGATGTGTACAGTTGGCACCACAGAAACATTAAATGCAAGAATCTGGAATAAAGGATCAAGTTGTAGAAGCCTTTTTTCTTGCTTTTCCCCACTCCCCTATCCCCCCACCCATTTCCCATCCCTTCTTTTCATTGCCTGAGAGGCCTGAGGAAAAAGGATCTTTGGTTTGGGGGAAAAAAACAAAGACCCTAGAGAAGAAAAAAACAATGACCCTGAGACATAATTTTTGTGTAGTTTCCTTGGCAAAATCATCCCTTTTCTCTTTTACCACCACCACCTAAAATAGTCCTGGGGCATAAGATCTATATGCATTAAGTAGGAGATATCAAGGACTTTCTCATCTTAAAAGACAGACTTGGGACAGGGATGTAGTCCCTCCTTATCTGGAGGAAATTAGGCTTTAAAAAAAAGAGCATAGCCTAGAGCAGTGTACCTAGCACAGGCCCTTGGCTAGGTGCTGCAGCCCATCTGTATAAGAGAGAATAAAGGATCCTGAAGAGCCCTGAGAAGTTAAAGTCCAGAAACTGATAGCACAGAGCATGACACTGGTAGAGTGCCATCTTACAGTGACCACAAAATCAGGAGCAGGCAATGGCTACTGAGATAATATGCCATTACATTTGGCAGAAATTAATGCCTGGCAGACACTGTAGGATCAGAAGTTAGTGTGATATCATCGGTAACTCAGTAATACTGGAGGCAAATTCCACACGTGACCTGATCACATGTTTTCTCTATGTTTGTGTGTCTCTCCACAGGTGTTTCATGGCAACCTGTGTTTCTGACATCCAGAACACACTTGTACCTCTCCATGCATATTCCCTACGTATGTATTTTTGTGAGAGAGAGCACACCTTGGGTTTGTAAAGTTTTCGCTACTTTTCTTACTATTTCACTAAATAGCTTTGCTTTGAACTAAACATAGCATATGGCTAACTAGTTTAAGTAAACACATCAATGGGCTCTTGCATTTTTTTAAGTGGATAGAGATTCATGAAATACCTTGAATCAGAGATCTAAGCATGCCATGAGTGAGAAGGTACTGCTGTATTCAGAAGTCATCAGAAGGGAAGGTACCTTTCAGCATTGCCTGTGTGCAAATCTGATAATTAAATTAATGTGTGTGTATCTTTGTGCGTACGTATATATGTCAAGGAGTAGTTACCACAAAATATGCCCATGGAAAACCCTTTCCCTATTTTTAAAAATGAAAAGGACAACTCTGGGAAATACTTCCTCTTTTCTAGTATCACTGCAAGTGTGTAAGAAAGACAATTAGAGATTTAATTGGGGAAGGGATGTTTTACTCTTTCTGGACTGACAGTATTATTCACTTATAATGCAATAGTTGAGATTTACTGTGCTGGGGTGGGGGGGAAGTGGAACTTTTGATTTTCCTAATGCATCTTAAATTAGTTGTTTATGATTCTTTCAATGGTTGGGAAAAGAACCACACTTGAAGCCCCTAAAGAATCCAGTAACTTGGGTTCATGAAAATTTGTCCAATCTCCTCTAATGATGTGCTCTAATGAGAAGAAGTATTGTATTGTATGTATAGTACAGTAGTTCTCAAACTGTCATCCTGGGACTCCTGGGGATCCACAAAATCCTTTCAGTGGGGATCCCTGGGCCTAAACTATTTTCATAATATACCAAGAGATTTTAATTTCTAATTTGATAAATATCAATTGATTCAATCCACATTGAGGTCCTCAATAATTTTTAAGAATGTAAAGGGGTCCTGAGACCAAAATGTTTGAGAGCTGCTGGAGTATTGACAGAACATTAGTCAAAATCAGGAAGATCTGGGTTCAGATTTTGACTTAGATACACAATAACTTTGTAACCAAGTTCAAATCACTAAATCTTTCTGGGTCTCAGTTTTCTCATCTATAAAACAGGAGCTGGGGGATGGGCTGGATCTTAAACTCTAAGTCTCTGATCCTATATTGTAATCTAGGTCGAACAGACCAGAATTACCCAATTCTCCTCTGAGCTTCCAACAATCTTTAAAGTAGGTGTTAAGGTACTATATTTTCCTGTTTTACAGATGGGAAAATTGAGGCTGAGAGTCACTTGTCAATATTGCTAATCAATGTTGGATATGGGACTTGAGCCCACCACCTTCTAACTCTCCTCTGATGAGCAGACTTTAGTTCTCCAGATTTTGACCCTTCAGTGACTTTATTCAATAAACAATCCAAGCTGAAGAAGCATCTTTTTGCTTTATTGAGTCTGCATGAAAGGAAGGCAGCTCATTCTCTTTCCTCTAAGGACTCAGCACCAGAGCATGAAGGGAAGCCTCAAACACCTACCCCACCCCAAACAGCGGCTTCTTTGTTGACTCTTTCTCTCTTGATGTCATGGAAAGGCAAAAGTGGTTTTATAGCTAAGATCATTCTTGGAAATGCCTAAATACAATCTCAGAAATTAACTAGAACAAAAACGAATACTAAAAGAAAAAAACAAAAATGACAATTGGGTCCTCATCATCTCCCCACAGTAGATCTCGTTTCCATCAGGAGCAGAGTAAAGTTCTGTAGTAAAGAATCCGTACTATATATGGTGTGTTCTGCCCTGTGCTGCACATAATACCTGGAGTATCACATTCAATCCTAGGCACCACAGTTTAGGAAGGATATTGACAATCTAGAAGTACCCAGAGGAAGGCAACCAAACTCATGAAAGACATTGAGTCCAGATCCTTTGAGGATCTGGAAGGACTGAAGTTGTTCAGCCAAGGGAAGAGAAGCCATGATAGTTATCTTCCAGACTTGTCCTGTTGAGTAAGACTGGGAAGAGCCAGGAACAATGGTGAAAGTTACAAAAAGGCAAGTATGGGCTTCCTGTACCAGGAAAAACTGCTCGACAATTGGATGCATCCAAAAGAGATATGGACTATTTGGGGAGCTGGGGAGAACCTCCTAAAATTAGAGCTTTTTAAGCAGAAGTTGGATGACCATCTGTTGGATTTGTTATAGTATAGATCCCTTTGGATTGGACTACAAGGCCAATAAGGTCCCTTCCAACTCTTAAATTGTACAATTACGTGACTGAAAAGAAGTGATTGAAATAAGAAAGCGTGGGCACTTAAAGGGACACATTTTAATTATTCCAAAAATGTAGAATTTGATGATACCTTTTAAACAATGTGTTCTGAATGAAGAGTCAAACAGAAAACAGCCAGATAACTTTTTCATAAGAGAATATGGAAAGGAAAACTCTAAATGGAACTTGCCTAAAGTGTGGCTTTGAAAACATTCCCCTTCCTATCTTGGGCTCTTTCTTCCCAAGATTTAAAACTCCTGGCTATCAACATAAACAAATAGATAGATAGACAGACAGACAGACAGACAGACAGATAGATAGATAGATAGATAGATGGATGATAGATAATAGATAGATGAATGAATGTGTGTATAAACATACACAAACATATACACACAGGTGTGTCTGTGAGTGTATATATGTATAAGTGTATATGTATGTACATGTATATATTTATATACACACACACATATTCATATACACATACTCATATTTGTGTGTAGCATACCCCTATCCTAGAAGCATATGTGTCACAGTAGAAAGAACACTGGTTCTCAAATATAAAGACTTAGCTTCAAATTATACCTCTTACATTTGCTGTGAGACCTTAGGCAAGGCTTTCAATCTTTTTGTCTGTTCCTCAACTATAAAAATGAGGGAGTTGGATTAAATGGCCTATGAGATCCAGCTCTAAATCTAGGGCTTCCTATGCTTTGCACAATGTAGTATCCTTTGTTACTTCAACTACAATGTATGAGATTTTTTTTAAAAGTTTGATAACTATTTCAATATACTTAGTTTCCCTCATAATTTTGTTTTATGCATTAAAAATATTATTCTGAAAAGTCTATAGATGTCATAGACTGCTAAAAGGATGGATCACATACACACACATCTTCTGTTTTAATAGCTTTGATTAATGCCTAAAGAGATTGAAGTTAATATTATATGAGAGGAGACCCGGAACCTATGGTTTTAGAGCAGAATTCACAGCTATTGAACATTGGGCATAGTATCAAACATTTTCAGGGTATTAATTGGCTGTGCTGATTTTCCTCCTTTTCTTTTCTTCTTTTATTTTTTGTTGTTGTGACAGGCAGGGTGAATTGGTGGGTTGTTCTGTTTTATTTTGGGTCATTAAAGAAACCATTTATTATATGGCTCTCTGGGAGAAGGAGAGGGAGGATACTTAGAAAAACTATGATGATACAAATAAACCAAAATGTATCAATAAAAACTTATTTTAAAAGAAGAAATTGATCTCTTTTCTACTGTTGGAATTGTAGGAACTACCATAGATATTTTATTTATTTCAGATAAAGCAAGAATAGGGCAAAGAACTGTGAGTTCAATGGTTGTCAGGAGTCTTACCACAAAACTTTTCCCAAATCACAGCGTCATTTTGGGTAAGAAGATCGTCTCAATTAAAAGTAAAATGTAAAAGAAAGCTACTGACTCAAACTTGATTCTGTCATCTTGTTAATATGCGTATTTCCTCTGGATATAGAGGAAACATCCTGGGCCATCTCCAGTCATCCTGAGAATACCAGGTCACTGGATTCATATGGCTCTGGAGGCAAAGTGAGGCTGGTGACCTACACAGCCCTTCCTCACTCAAAATAAAGTCAAATACAAGTTATGTCATCATTTCTCTGATGGCATGGTCTTTTTCAGCAATGAGGGACAAACACAAGAGGAACCATCTGAATTTTCAGAAATGGTTGAGAACTATGTACAATTTAATCATCATTATTCACTTGGCTTACTCATCAAGTCATTGAAATATAAAAGTCTTGCGTAGAATTATTATCTGAACCTTCCCTTCCTTGTATCTAAAATCATTTAACAGAATCTCCATCCTCCCTTCCACATGACAGCCATCCCTCTCCCCTCTATACCTCAGGTTCTTGGGTGCTCTCCACTCCTCATCTAGAAGCATCAGCCCTGGGTAACTAGTTTATCAAAGATCTTTAGGAAGAAGAAAGTTTTGTATGAGTCCCGACATTGAAAAGACAGTTGCGGGGAGGGGTTGTCATTGTTGTAGCTGTTCATCCTTCATTCTCAAAGGACCCATGACATCATGAGGATGATGTCTTGACTTGCAAGTGAATTAGATTTAAGTGAGGCAGAGCTGTGCAAAGTCCTCAGCCTCACTCTTTTCTCCAAAGTCATCAGTGGCAAGACAGAGGTCAAGATGACTGTGGGTGGAGAGTAGGGAAAAGAGGACAAGACTAAGGTCCAAGTTCTCCTGACTTCAAGGATGGTTCTCCATCCACTGTTCCACACTGCTGTTCATGGTGTTGAGAAGCCATAATAACACAGCTATCATACATGCTTCCATATGTTTGTATCTGAGATGATGAAACATAATACAATAGTGGATAAAAAGCCAGCTTCAGGAAGATCTGGTTTTGAGGAGGGACTGCCTGTATAGCCCTGGGCAAGACACTTAACCCAGACAACTCTTGGAAATCATAAATTGCAGAATCACTGTTGACAGGTAATGTTAAAGGCAGTTCTTCCCCTGCACCAATTAATTCACAGGTGAGTTCCACGAAGATATCACCCATGTGGCATTATAAAGTGGACACTCTCACAACTGGGCCTCCTGACTCATTTAACTGGGATTCCTGTGAATCCTCTCTGTATCTGCCCTACAGGTGCATGCCCTTGAAGGCTCACTTGATTTTTAAGACAAGGTACTGACTAGAATACAAAAATTCGGTTAAGTACCTTCACCAAGTTCTTAAAATTTTCCTAGAAGATATGTAAACACACAATTGTTCCTTGTGGGTTTTGCACTGTACCATTTATTGATCCAGTCCATGCCATGTTTGTGGAAGATCTTTATTTGAGCAACCCTGGAAGCCTTCTCCACCTTGGGACAGCTCTAATTCTTAGGAAGGTTTGCCTCAGACCAAGCCTAAATTGGCTTCTTTGAGACTTCCTGGTTCTGCCCACTGAGAGATGTCCTACTGCTGGTTAGACTCCCACCAGTCCTGATGGAGTATGTCTACGTGAGATTTTCCCCATTGGTCAAATTGAATATTTGAATGTTAGAAGAAGTTCAATAGCAAAAATTTAAGCAATAAGCATTGAATGTCATAAGAATCTGTCAAATACCCTTTTCTGGTTCATGTCCTCCCACAAATCCTCATAGAGAATCTGCTCAATGTCCTGAAGACCTTTCTCTACATTATTTAGAGTGTGGGGGAGAGGGGTACCAGCACAGTACTTGGGCTGTCTGTCCATCCCTCATTCTTTTTACATGACCACCCCACTACCTCCCTTTCCCATCATGCAAGTTCTTTGTGATATCTTTTATATTGCTTCTCAAATGGAAATCTGGTTATCCTCCCTGTAGATTACAAATTTCTTGAGGTTAGAGGTCATGTCAATTATTTTTATATCTTCCCTTTCTCCTCCCAATTGCCTAGTATAGGCTTTACACATAAGTAAGTGCTTAGTAAATGGTTCATAGAATTTTATACTTAAAAAGCAGCTTTAGAAACTCATTTCATCTAACAGCCTTTCCTATTAACAAATGAGGCCATTAAGGTCTAGAGTGATGTTTTTTTAATTATAAAGATCATAGATCTAAAACCAAAAGAAATCTTACAGACCATATTGATCTTGGCAGACCCTTTATTTTATATATACACACATATACATATATACACATATACATATATGTATATACATATATATGTATGTGTGTATATGTATGTATGTATGTATGTATAATGAAATCCAAGGAAATCAAGTGACTTGTAAGGTCATACAAAAAGCACCAGACATGAGATTTGAACTCAGGTCCTTGGTTTCCAGAGCTAGGTTCATTCTCCCATATCCTCAGTCAACAAGCTAGTGATTAAGTAGCTACTATTTGTTAGATACTACATTAACCTGCCTTCCCGGTGACTGACCCAAGTTTAAAACAGGTTATTGTTGTTATTAAGTCATTTTTAGTTGTATTCAACTCCCCATGACCCTATTTGGAGTTTTCTTGGCAAAGATATTGGAGTGGTTTGCCATTTCCTTCTCCAGCTCATTTTACAAATGAGGAAACTGAGGCAAAGAAGCTAAAGTGATGTGTCCAGAGTCACACAATTAGTATCTGAATGCATGAAGATAAGTCTTTCTGACTCCACTGTGCCACCTAGCCACCTAACAGATATTCACTCACAATTCAAGATCAGCTATTTAGAGTTGAATACAGTGTGTGTTGTTCCACTATTCTGTACTTTTGCATATATCAAAAAAAAATGGGGGGGAAGGGTTGTGAGGCAATGCAGTTAAATGATTTGCCCAGCATCACACAGCTAGTAAGTGTCAAGTGTCAGAGCGCAGATTTGAACTCAGGGCCTCCTGACTCCAGGGCAGGTGCTCTATCCACTGCACCACTTGGCTGCCCCTAAATCAGTAAATTTGATATTTTAAAAATTGAAAATATTGCCTAAAATAAATGTTATGAGCATGGTCTCCCTGAATTAAACTTGCAGATGGCTCATTTTATTTGATTATGGTGGAAAAAGATGATTTTTTTTTTCCTACTAGAAAATTGAGGGTGTAGAATTGCCAGAAAGACTTTCCCTTAAGGAAAGCCCCTTAGAAATGACTCACTACTTCCTCAGCTTTGAAAAGGGCAACACTTCAATGATAAATGATCATTGAAATTCCCCTTTCCTGTGAGACTTTTTTAAGCAAGGGAAAAAAGGAGTGAATTAAGGCAAGGAAAAAAATGAGGAACATGAGTGAATAATAAAATCCTTTACAGTCATATGATACTTTTGGCCTTTGGGAATCCAAAAGGTAGAAAGTACTTTCACACTGTCTAGGTTTATTTTTACAATAATGCCGCTTTGTGAATAGGAGAGAAAAGGCTGGATTGAACTGGGGAAATTGTATTCAGTATCACTAATACCAAAGGCCATTTTTTTCAAACCAATGTTTTTCTTGAGATGGTATCTATCTCTGAATCACGGAACACCACAATCTGTGAAGAATCCAAACTGTGGTAACCTAAATGTCACTAAAGTAACACATCATAATAATAACTGTCATTTCTATAGCACCTACCGTGTGCCAGGCACTGTGCTTAGTGCTTTACAATTACTATCTCATTTAATCGTCCTGATTATCCTGAGAAGGAGGTGCTATTACTATGCCTATTTTACAGATCAGTAAACTGAGGCAAACAGATGTTAAGTGCCATGCCCAGAGTCGATCATTAGTAAGTCTCTGAAGTCATATTTGAACCCAGATCCTCTTGACTTTTCCAATATATCTTCCCATTTGTTTAGCTCCTTTGACCACTGAATTTTAGAATTGGAAGAGACCTCAGCACCAGTTAGTTCATTCCATAAAGAAAAGGAAACACCCCTGATAATATATCCAACATATTCTGCTTTTCTTTACTTGAAGATCTCCAAAGAATGGGGAACTTACCACCTCTTCCCTAGGCAGCATTTTTTGCCTTGGGACAGCTGATTGTCAGGAAGTTTTTTCCCCTCACATCAAGCTTAAATTGACTGACTTCTTTGTAATTTCCACCTATTGTTTCTGGTTCTTTCCTTTGGGACCAGTGGAACAAGTTCAGTCTGAACGAAACAAGGCTGTCCATAGGGCAGACCTTCAAATTCTTATAAGATAGAACACCCCTGAGTCTTTTCCTCACCAAATGAAACATGTCTACTTCCTTTAATTAATCTTTATATGTCACAGGCTCATGGCCCTATTCCAACTATATTGCCCTCTTCTTGATACACCCAAGTTTTTCAATTTTTTTCTTAAGCTCTGGTGAAAAATTGCATATTCCATGAGTCCTGCCAAGGGCAGATTAAATTGGAATCATTGGCATCCTAGAGCATTCACTTGGTTGACAGCCATACCAACCTCTAGAATTGTATTCACTTTTTCAGAGGAATTGCTGTCTAACCATGCCTCCCCAAGGTGTACTTGGGAAGTTGATCTTTTTGAACCCATGTGTAAGACTTTACATTCATCCCTGCAGAATTAAATTTATTTAATTAAATCAATAATGCTAAATTCAGCGGGTACAGTGGATAGAACACTGAGATTGGAGCCAGGAAAACTCCTCTTTCTGAGTTCAAATCTGGCCTCAGACATAAGTGTCTGCTACATGAGCCCGGGCAAATCACTCAACCCCTATTTGCTTCAGTTCTTTACATATACAACGGAGATACAATGGAGAAGGAAATGGCAAACCACTCCAGTATCTTTGCCAAGAAAACCCCATGGACACAAAGTTGCATGGAATCAAATATGACTGAACAACGTGAATAATTAAGTTCAGCTCAGTGTTCTACCCTGTCAAGATCTTTTTAGATGCTAACTCTATTGCCAGTATGTTAGCTATCCCTCTAACTTTGTGCCACCTACAAATTTGATGACCATGTTATCCGCGTCATTGATAAAAATGTTAAACAATGCAGGGCCAAGGACATATCCCTCGGGTACTCCATCAGCGACCTCTTACCCTAGTTACACTGAGACATTAACAGTTGCACTTTGAGTCTGATCATCTAACAATCATCAAATTATTGTCTAATCCACAACTCCATTACCAAGAGAGAGTTCAGACAGACAGAACAACAGAGAGAGGAGGGGATGGGAAGAGAAGAGAGAGAGAGACAGAAAGACAGTCAGAGAGACAGAGAGAGAAGGGGAGAGAGAGAGAGAGAGAGAGGAAGAGAGAGGGGGAGAGAGAGAGAGGGAGGGAGGGGGAGAGGGAGAGAGGGAAGGAAGGGGGAGAGAGAGAGAGAGGGAGGGAGGGAGAGAGAGAAAGAGAGAGAGGGAGGGGGAGAGAGAGAGAGGAAGGGAGGGGGAGAGGGAGAGAGAGACAAGAAGGAAGGAATTACATAACTCCTCAAACAACTGACACACAGCGCTGTCTCTCCACTTCAGCAACATGCGGACATATACCTCTGACCTTGACATCAACAACAAGTGTCCCATTTCTGTTCCCAAACTCTGAAATTCCTTCATCTGATCATACTATTTGATCACTCCGTTATTCCCTCTTCCACACAACCCTTAACCAAGTATCTTATCCTCTCCATGACCTCCAACCCTTCTACCCTTCATCTCTTTGCAGGCCATCACTCCTCCAATGGCAATTCTCTCCTCCCTTGGCCCCTTTGGTGAAAGAGTTCATCTCTACACGGTCCTTTACACTCCAGTCCCTTGCCATTTACTCTAAATCTGGTCATGCCTTGCCAAGTTCCGATCTTAGATTACCTCCACCATTTGCTGTTGGTGCTCCTATTTACAAACTGCTGAATGGTGCTAGAGAAAATTGGGAAACGTTGACAGGGCCCAAAACAAATTTATGTGACATAATCTAAATTTGGCCCTCAATGACCTTGATGTCTTATCTATATACACTTACAGTGCTTTGTAAGTTAAAGGTGTTGTTGTTCAGTCATTTCAGTCATGACTGACACTTTCTGACCCTACATGGGATTTTCTTGCAAAGGTACTGGAATGGTTTGCTATTACCTTCTCCAGTTCGTACAGATGAGGGAAACTGAAGCAAACAGAGTTAAGTGACTTGCCCATAGTCACACAGCTAGTTAGTGTCTGAGTCTGGATTTGAACTCAGGTTTTCCTGATTCTAGGCCAAGAGCTCTATCTATGAGCTATCAGTTGCCTCTTAAGTTAAAGATAGAGTATATAAATTTGGAAAGGCAATTATTATAGGGATACAGCAATTTCTTTGGCATAAGCAATTTTCAGGTGAGGAAACTCCCTCAACCAATGCAGGTCACACTTTCTTTGCATGGACTACCTAAAATACGGAGAAATTGTGACTTTCCCTGGGTCACAGAACCAATATGCATCAGCAGCAGGACCTAAATCCAAGTCTTCTTAGTTCCAAGACCATCTCTGCTGTGTGTTTATTGCAGGAGGTGATAAAAATGTAATGGCTTTGAATTAAAATCATGACTTCCCAATTTGAAGCTCTTTGTGGAATTTTTTTCTGTCTTTGAACAGTGTCCAAAAGAAATGCTTGTAAAATAGAAGACAATGCTCAATAAGTTTGCTTATACACAGTCCTTTGATTCATGAAACAAAAACAAAAGTATCACTTTATCATGGGTGAGTTTGTTAAACATTTCCAGGAAATTGTAGACAAGTGATTCCTGGAAACGCTGCTTAGAATTTCTTGCAGCTCCTTCGAGGTCCATATCATATTTTCCTTTCCAGATTATTTTCTCAGCAAAGATGACAGTAAGATCATCCACATCTCTGTACCTGCTACTATTAACTCTCTGCTAGAGGCAGCTAGGTGTTACAATGGTTAAGTGCTGGGCCTGGAGTCACAGAAGTCCTGAGTTCAAACCTGACCTCAGATACTTGATAGTTATGTGACCCTGAGCAAGTCACTTAACCTCAGTTTTCCCAACTGTGAAAGTTGGGCTCATAATAGCATCTACCTCCTAGAGTTTGTGAGCTTCAAATGAGACAGTACTTGTAAAGTGCTCAGCACAAAACCTGATACAGAATAATGGCTGAAAAAAATGCTGGTTTCCTTCCTTATTTCATTGGCTAAAAGACATTCATGTACTGCTGATGAACGGGAATTTCCACACGGTTCTGTATTTACTTTGAAAAAATTCAGATTCAGCATTGTCTACTCTGAGTCTTATCTGGAAATATTCAGGACAAGACCCCCATGTGTGAGGGATATAGCACCAAAGCCATCTTAATTTCCACAATCATGGCACGAAACTAGGCTCTTAGTACCAAGTAACCATAATGACTGACCAAAGTGACATATGGTGAATATGTTCAAGATATTATTGGACCTATAGGAGTGTGTCAGAAAACTGTCATTTTTGTTTGCTTTTATTTTGTATTGAAACCTTACTCTTATCAGATCAAGATTAAAAAGGTAACAATATATACATCTAAAAGGGTATAAAAGTCTTCAAAACTTATGAAAAATAAGAAGACTAGGGGACAGGATAAGGGTGTGTAAAATCAAGGTGTATAGATGAAGGGTGCAGAGATTAAGATTTAGAGGGGTGGGCGGAGAGGGAATGACTCTTAGAGAGATGGGTAGAATAAGGTATAGGAGGATAAGGGGAGAAGATAATGTAATCAGGGATGGGGTAAAAATAGCGACTGAGAAGAAAAAAATGAGTAAAAAGAAGACAGAGAGAAATTCACAAATAATGATTATAACTTTGAATGAATGGGATGAACTCACCTGTAAAACAGAAATAGAAAACAGAATGGATCAAAGATCGGAATCCAACAATATGCCGTTTAGAAGAAACGTATTTAAGCATGAGAGATACATACAGAGTTAAAATGGAGAGTTGGAGTAAATTTATCATGCTTTAGCTGATGCAAAGAAGACAGTTTTTCTACCAATGTTTTCTATCAATGAAATTAATGAATTCCTCATTCATTTGTTCTTTCTTTCAAAAAGCATTTATTAACTGCCTACTGCATTTGGATTGAATGTTTATTGCCTGTGTGACCTTGGACACGTCACTAAACCCACTCCAGTTTCCTCAACTATAAAGTAACATTGAACTAGTTGGTTTCTGAGGACCCATCTTGCCCCTGATTTATGGTCCTATTAGACTTGGAATGTAGTAAAAAGATGTACAGAAAAACCTGGAAAGAGCTGTGTGTGATAAGGCACACCGAAAGGAAGTTGAGTGGGAAGAATGGGGTACACATTCACTACCTTCTCCCTTCATGACTAGGCAATGAGGATATAATGAAACGATCACTACTTCTGGAATTACAAGACACAATCAAATCCTGTGTCGGTTGCTTAACACTCTTGTGTCCTTGGACAAGTTCATTCAATTTTCTGGGCCTCTGCTTTCTCTCCTGTAAAATGAGAGCATTGAACTACAGCTCTTTAAGGTACTTTCCACTGGTCAGTCTATGATCTTGTGGGTCCTCTAAAACCCTTTCTCTCTGTCCCTTTCTGTGTGTTTCTCTCTGTATCCCTGTCTTTGTCTCTCTGTGAGAGTCTCTCTCTGTCTTCCTCTGTATCTCTTTCTCCCTCTATCTTTATCTTTTCCCACTCCATCTCTGTCTAGATAGATAGATGTACACACATATATACACATGTATTAAAGGTTATATTATATTATCTAAACATTAGATTATATGTATTATTGGGTACAGTGGATAGGGTGTTGGATCTGGAATCAAGAAGATTCATCTTTCTGAGTTCAAATTTGGCCTCAGATAATAGCTATTGTGACACTAAACAAGTTACATAAGCCTCAGTTTCCTCATCTGTAAAATGAGCTGGAGAAGGAAATGGTAAACCCTTCCAGTATCTCTACCAAGAAAATTCCAAATGGGATCATGGAGAGTCAGATACAATTAAAATGACTCAACAACAGCAACAAAAATCACATTATACTTATTCTATTCTATTCTATATTTTAAATAATATTCTGATAAAAACCACTCTTCTTTGAAAAATAAAATGATCATTTGATCCTCCAAGAACCATAATTACTGCAATCGATCAGAAATTTTTTACCTCTTTACTCCTTTGGGATTCTGGTAAAAATCAGGTAATCTTCATAATAAGGATTTTCAATACATAAAATAAAGTACATAGGAATACAAATGAAACTCATTATATTAAATTACAGTTAACAATGTTTTTTAAAACTATTTCAAAAACCAAGACTCTAGCATCACAGAATGTTAGTGCTAGAAAAGGCAACTTTTCCACCCCATCCTCAAAAACTGTAAACCAGCCTCCTCCTTTTTACAGACTGGGGTACTCAGGCTTGGAAAAGAAGGATAACTTGCCCCAGATCATAAACTAATCAATGCTGCTTGGAGCAATACAGATCCAAGGCTTGGACATTTAAGTCAAAGTTCAGCGCTATGGATAAGGATATAAGGAACAGAAACATTATCTATTATGTATCCCAATTATTAACTAGTTCTCTAAAGGAGACCCTGGATAGCATACACCTACCTACATACATGCATGCATACATGTGCATATGAGTGCATATTAAAATAAATCTGTGTGGAACATGTGAGTATATTTGTATATGTTTTCATGTACAGATGTATACACATGCTCATGTAAATATACATATGTGTCTAACATCTGTGAATTAACTGCTAAATTCAGAGAAACTTATCACCAGAAGTTTGGCTAAAATGCTTTGTTTTCTCAGTCATAGAAACACGAGATTGCTTAGCAAACATGTAACGTGGTTAAAATCTGTAATGATAGAGGAAGTAACTATACTGATGAAATCATGGATCGTTAAAGTGTTAGTAATGACTATCTCTAGAAAATCAATATTGTTTCTACTGCAAGTCAGAGAAGTAGTTTTAAACATCTTATTGATACATTGGGTTGTCATTGTGGTTTTTTTACATTGTATCACTTCCCAATAACTACCCCTCTTCAGTGGAGTCCTCTCCTGCAGTCACAGAATACAGATGGCTCCAGAGGAGAAAGTAAGGCTGGTGACTTTGCACAGCCCTCCCTTACCTAAATCCAATTCACTTGCAAGTCATGGCATCACCTTCCTGATGTCATGGTCCTCTTCGAAAACAAAGAACAAACAACAACCTGTAAGTAACCCCACTGGGGATGCAACTGGTCACTTCCAATTGGGTAATACAGCTTCTTCCTTCCTTTCTTCCCTCTTTCCTT
>CM053771.1:382048915-382103064 GCA_028658325.1 Potorous gilbertii
TCGAGGAACTAAAGCAAGCAGGAGTAAATTACTTATTGCAGGGTCACACAGATAGTAAATGTCTGTGGTCAGACTTGAACTTAGGTCTCCTGACTCCAGGTCTGGCACTCTACCTACTGTACCACTTACCCTGCCTGATATGTGATAGATGTTTAATAAATGTTTCCTGAGTGACTTGTTGATCTATAGAAACTAAAGAGATCACTGAAAGAGACCGTAGAGAAAGAAGAGATACTTAAGGAACATCCATATTTGAGGGTTGGTATATTTTAATAAAATCCTTGAGGCCAGGGATGATCTCATTTTTTTATTTGGTACCTAGGGTCTAGTACAAAACCCAGCACATGATTGGCATTTAATAAATGTTTATTTGATTCATATAGCAATAACTAATTGACTATTTGATCCAGCAAAGGGTCTGTCGTCCTTGCTGCAAACAAAACCAACTACAACTAACAGTTAAGTAAGCCCAATAAGCCTAGAAATAGAAGCTTCTCTCAGATCACCAGCATGGCCCCTGCAACCCATCATCCAGAGAACAAGCCCTATGGAGCGTCAACCTGCCACTTTCCTCCGCTTGTCTTGTAGCCTTCACTTCCTCAGGGGCAGGAAATTCTCACCTGCCAAGTCCTTGGCCACATCAAAGGGATCAACAGATACTGGCTTTATCAATGGATGTGACCCTAAAGAGATGCATTCCCATCTGCCCACAACTGCATTGTTAAGAGCTACCCAGTCCTTCCATCTGACTTGCAGCTGAAGCTTCCTATATGTATTGTCTTTTTCATTAGGATATGAGTTTCATTCTTGATTTTGTTTGTATCCCTGTCATTTAGCACATTGTTTTGCACACAGTAAGCACATAATACATACATGCTCTTTCATTGATTCATTCATTACATTGCATTTTATTCATTCAGTCATTTACAAATTCTTGGATTTAGAAGAGCAAAAGACTTTTGATGCTACGTAGTCACAAGTCATAGATTTAGAATTTAAAGAGACATTAAAGGACATCTAGTCCAATTTACTCGTTTTACAGATGAGGAAATTGAAGCCCAGAGACTTTTCCCAAGGTCACACAGATAGTAAGTGACAGAGGTAGATTTTGAATCTAGACCCACTGACTCTGAATCTAATGGAGGTTTTTTCCTCCCCTATTGTGCCATGTTGCACAATATGCAATATTGCCCTTTACTAAATTAATCTAAAGCTTATGGTCTTCAATGAAAGATAATGCTTAATGCTGCAATAGCATTAAAGCATAAAAATTACCCAAAATTTCTCCAGTCCAATACTGTCTCTTGTTCAGCCTCAGGAATTAGGAAATCTGGGTTCTAATACTGTCTGGGACTATAACAATTTTGTGATGTGACTTTAAAAAGCTGGGCTGTCTTTGGGTCTCAGTTTTGTCATCTGTAAAATAATGGAGCTGGAAATGTTTTCTAGAGTCCCTTCCAGCTCTAGCATTCTATTATTTTATTTAGGAAATTTTCATTTATGTGAAAACATATCTTCACAGAGAGAACTTCAGAGCTGAATTTATTATTCCTGGCAGATTCTAGCTTGGCAGCTATTAATTCCTTCAGCAAAGAAGAGTTCCCAGCTGCTGAGTAAAAGATTTCCTGGAAGAAGTCTCCAAAAACATTTTTAAACCAAACAAACAGAGCAAGTCTGGTCTCTCCAGGGTCAGAGCTTGTTATTAGTCCCTAAAATCTAATACAATCCTAAGCTTTCTGTAGCAGGGGAAATTGGGGAGAGAAGGAGGCAGGTCAGAAGGAATAGAAGAAGAAGCTGGTTACTGTCATCAGAACAAGCCCTTGAGCACACTGGAGTTGAGTCCAAATGGGAAATTGAAGTGGGAAAAGACATTTTAAAAATCCTAGGCTTTAAATCTCTACATAAAAGGAAATTAAGATTCTAGGTGAAGTAATTTGCTCAGTTTCACATAGTAGTAAGCATCAGAGTGGTTAGGTTCAAAGTTCGGTGTCCCAACTTCAAATCCAGGGTTATTATTTTTCCCCTGTATTGTGGTTCTATTTTTTTCCTTTAACTTGAGAAGAGGAACATGATGACAGGGAGAAATCATGTAAGTAAATAAAGCATAGGCCTCTGGGGCAGGACATGTTTTGTCCAGGCATGTAATTAGAGGGCACTAACAGCTCCTTTCTGGAAGTATTTTCCCCACTGGCACCCACACCATCACTCTCAAATAGAAGTGCATTTTTTGGTTCCAGAATGTCTATCAACAAGTACTGTAAGAAATGGGGCTCTCAATGAGCTTAGAAAGCCATGGAAAGACTTACATAAAATAATTAAGAGCAAAGTGAGAACATTGTATACAGTAACAACAACATTGGTTTAAGAATGACTAAGTCGTTCTGACTATTATAAATACAACAATTAATAATACATATCTACATGTATATAAAGGGTATGTAAAGATACTATCGTCATCCGGAGAAAAGATGATAAATGAAGTATGTATAGAATAATTTTACACACACACACACACACACACACACACACACACATATATGTATAACAGTATCTTTCTGTGGGGGGTAAAGAGGGAAGAAAAAAAGAAATTTACACAATAATTTTGTCATATGCTTGGAGGAAATAGCAAATTTTACATGTACATTTTATGTACAATCATCTCTTCTATTGTACTGTGTTATAGAAATGCTTGTTTTGCTCCGTTAATTAGAAATAAAATTAAAAAAAAAACCCAAGTACCCAATTTCCTTCAGGACAATAGAAATGGGTTTTCTTACTTGCCTTGCTCTCCACTCAGCTCCACCTTGAAGGTGGAAACCAGTGAGGCCCAGAGCTGAGAGACTATACGTGAGGTTATAGTAGGGGGATCTTTCAGTGGTTCTCCAAAGAACTACATATGTGCAAGGCCTAGGAGATTATACTGCTGATATGATTTATGAAGGCCAAACAGACAACATGAGAGAAGTCCACCAGCCCATGTAGGTCTTGCCATAGTCAGCATGAAGTCAACCATCCAGGTCAGCTCTGAGGGGATACCACAGCTAGGCAAACACACTGCACTGGTCTGTTGGTAGAGAAAATCAGAAGCTCTGTGTACCAAAAAAGGATTAAGACTCACATCAGACCCTCTGGGGACAATTTTCTTCTCTTCAACAGCACCCTGAGCCAGGAATTATACTGGAGGTGACTCTCATATAACTGAATCACTTGCAAAGATGAAAGTTATATGATCACTGGTTATCACTAAGCCAATGACTGTTGAAAGGATCCCAGTCCAAACCAGATTGAAAACAGTAGTTCCAGAATATTCAGGCTGGGTAAAGATAGATGTGAAAAGGAAACGAGAGACCAGCTTTCCCAAATGTACTCCAGCAAAGATCTAAACAATAGCACCAGACCAAGCAATGATCAAGAAATCCAAAGAGGAACTGTTTGTTGTAAGAGCCTTGCCTGGGACACCTCTCCAAGGAGCACTCTTCTGAATGCACGTAAATAAATCAGAGTTATATCAAATGTTGAAATCAGAATCACTCCAAGGGTACTTGAAGTGCTAGCAAAGAATGTGACTTCCAATTAAGTAGCTGGGTGGTATAGTGGATAGGTTGCCAGGACTGGAGTCGGGAAGACTCATCTTCCTGAGTTCAAATCTGGCCTCAGATACATACTTGTTGTATGACCCAGGGCAAGTCACTTAACCCTGTTTGCCTCAGTTTCCTCATCTATGAAATAAGTTGGAGAAGGAAATGGCAGACCACTCTAGTATCTTTGCCAAGAAAACCCCAAATGAAGAGTCAGGCATAACTGACAAGCCTCAGAAGCCCCAGGAACCTCAGACACCTGCAGCTCTGTGACTACTCTGAGGATAAAAGGGTGATAAAAAAAAAAAGAGCAGCCAGCACTTCTGAACACTACATCTAAGGAGGGAGTAGAAGTCTGCAGCACACTGAGCTGAGACCCTCCAGAGGACCATGATACCTGCATTGTTCTGTATGTTGGGGCAGGAGCTCCAGAGGACTCGGAAAGAACATGGGAAGCCCCAAGAGAGTTGGAAGTCTACATTCTCTAACTGTGCTCTAAGTATATTGGGGATAGAAATCCACCACAATTTGACCTGAGGTGCTCAAGTGGACCCTGAAGTGCACAAAGGCCAAAAACCAGATGCCCCAAAGGAGCATTTAGTCTACCTGCACCTTTAGCATGGACGCACCAGAGGAGATGAAAGTCCCTGGTAGCAACTCAGGGAATTGTGGTCAGGATCAAAAGTGCCTGACCATCCTAGCTAAAAGTAGAATGGATCCAGGCCCTGGCCTCAAAACCAAAATTAGGAGCTGAGGCAGGAGATTTGGATAAATAGAAGCCACTTAACAGTAGGGAGCAATATTATGGAACAAGAGATAATCAGGAGGTAATATTGAGAAGAAGAGAGGAACTCAACAACAACTACAAGTAGAACTTGAAAGATTTTTTTTAATGCATTGGCCACAAGAGCCATAAAAGATACCTGAAAGACATGAAACAAAAGACTTTTTTAATGAAATTTTAAGTAAAATGATAATTTCTGGAGGAAAAACTTAAAAGAATAAGTTATTGAGAAGAGAAAGTGAAAAACTTTGCCCAAGTAATAGACTCTCAAATTTAAAATGAAACAAACAAAACTGAATGACTCCAGGAGGCAATAAAGAATACTAGAACAATTTCCTCAACCAAAATATTGAATAGATGATGAAAATGTAAGATATCTACTATCTGAAATAATTAGAATAATTCTGTCTTTTTTAACTGATCTTATTTACAGTTAATTTATTTTGTTTTGCAACTGCCTAAATGATGACTCTTTGTCTATAAGTTTAAATCAGAAATTTAGCTGGCATAGAAAAAGTTTAGATATACAGTTCTCCTGTCAACTGCTGTTCCATTTTTGTGTCAAGGAAATGTTGCACTCAAAGGATACAGGTGGACACTAGGGACTCTGGTCCAGTATCTTTACACCACCAAGCTATCCTTCCAGAATGTCTGGTTTGCTATCTAAAATCTGATTTTCTATCTCTGTCCTTGCAGACACAACTTAACTCAAACAATGAATATTTCTTAGCCACAGAAGGGAAGGAGAAGGCTGTTGCTAATCCTCATTTCCAATTTCTATCCAATTACATTTTCATCTACCTATGATGCTAGCCTTCTTATTTTCTGTACTCCCTAAAACTATGAGAGAGAATTCTCCCACTCACTCAAGGTCCTGGCTTTGCTGGGGAAGCTGATATCCTATATAGTGGCAAATCCATGCTTTACTAACCAATTCATTGTGCTTAGAACTTCATACCTCAGGCTACCTAAATTTTAATTGTCACATATCAGAAATTACTGTCCCGGCAAATATATCAAGAAGATATAATTTAATAATCCTCAGATTCCCTAAATACCATGACTTCTGTCCCCCTTCCCCCAAAGAAAACATCAACAACACTTGGAAACCTAATTTAAAGAAATAACAAATAAATCTGTTGCAATCAGAGAACAAAGTGAAATACTGGTTACCCCTGAGAATTTCCAAAATGACAACTCTCAAGAACATCATAACTAAAATTAAGATCTGTATCTTTAATGGAATAGAGGTACTTCAGGCTTTCCTAATAAAAAAGACCAGAAGCAGATTCTCTGAAATGCAAATATAAGAGTCAAAAAAAACCTAAAAAGGTAAACAAATATGAGCAATGCAAAGAGATTAATGAAGGCTTATATTCTAATGAGGGTGAAAAGCCTCGTGATTCCTCCTTCCCCAAAAAATCCTAAGGCTTTCAAAGGTAACAAAGGACAAAAAAATAAGAGAGAGGACCTAGGGGTATTTTTCATCACTTGATTCTCTAAAGAAAGGAAAGAAGTCATTGTAACTTAATAGTTATACTTAATAGTTATAATAAATACCCATATTAACTACAAAGGACATGTGAAGGAAGATGGTATCTGCCTCTGGAGAAAGAAATGAGGGGGCAAAGTCAAAATGGAAGAGCAAAATCAGGGACTTCCCTGAGTTCTCCCCTAAAAAGTTCTCCCCTAAAGCCCTCCAAATAACTATAAAAAATGACTTTAAACAGATTCTGGAGCTACAGAACCCACAAAATGACAGAGTGAAACAAATTCCTGGACCAAGACAACTAGAAAGTCGACAGGAAGGGTGTTTTGCATCAGGCAGGGAGCACAACAGTCAGATGTGGGCCTCATTGTCAGAGGGGACTATATCATTGGCAGCCCTGGCAGTTTCCAGACTTCTCTACCCACAAACTCCAAAAAAGTCAGAGAGAAAACTCTGTGGGACACTGGTGAAAGAGAAGTGCATTGTGTGATCAGATCTGGCTCCAGCTCCAGGGCAGTAGGGGTAGGAGTGGCAGCAGTTGCTTCTAGAGCTCTGAGTCCACAGATGGTGGGGGATCAAACAGTTGATATAAAATCCCCCAGTCTGGGGCAGTAAACACACACCCACACTCATACCCACTGGAAGCAGAGTCCTACCTTGACAAAGACTTAGAAAGTCAAGTTTTGGGCTGGGAAGATGAATAAACATCATAAAAGAACTCATGATAGAATCTTACTTTGGTGACAAGGAAGATTAGGGCATACAGCTAGAGGAGGACTGCATAGTCAAAACTCCTACATCAAAAGCCTCCAAAAGGAATATAAATTGGCTGAAAGCCATGGAGGAGCTCAAAAAGGATTTTTAAAATCAAGTAAGAGAAGTAGAGCAAAAATTGGGAAAAGAAATGAGAGTGATACAAGAAAATCATGAAAACTGAGTCAACAGCTTACTAAAGGAGATCCCCCAAAAAATACTGAGGAAAATAATACCTTAAAAAATAGACTAACCCATATGGGAAAAGAAGTTCCAAAAGCAAATGAGCAGAATTGGACAAAATGGAAAAGAATGTCCAAATAATTCCTCCAAAATTAGAATGGAGCAAATGAAAGCTAGTGACTTTACAAGAAATTATAAAACAGAAACAAAGAATGAAAAAAATAGAAGACAATGTGAAATATACTACTGGAAAAAAAAACACTGACCTAGATAATAGATCCAAGAGAGGAAATTTAAAAATTATTGGACCACTTGAAAGCCACGATTAAAAAAAAGAGCCTACGCATCATCTTTCAAGAAATTATTGAGAAAAAACTGCCCTGATAGTCTAGAACCAGAGGGAAAAAATAGAAATTGAAAGAATTCATCAATTGCCTCTAGAAGGAGATGCTAAAAGGAAAATTCCTAGGAATATTGTAGCCAAATTCCAGCAGGTCAAGGAGAAAATATTGCTAGCAACCAGAAAGAAAACAATTAGAGTATTGTGGAAATACAATCAGAATAACACAAGATACAGCAGTTTCTACAGTAAGGCATCAAAGAGCTTGAAATATGATATTCCAGAAGTCAGAGGAGCTAGAATTAAAACCAAGAACCACCTACTCAGCAAGACAGAGTATAATCCTTCAGGGGGGAAAATGGGGATTCAATGAAATAGAAGACTTTCAAGTATTCTTGATGAAAAGACCAGAGCTGAATAGAAAATCTGACTTTCAAATACAAGAATCAAGAGAAGTATGAAAAGGTAAACAGGAAAGAGAAATCATAAGAGACTTATTAAGTTGAAGTTTACATTCTTACATGGAAAGATGATATTTATAACCCATGAGACCTTTCTCAATATTAGGGTAGTTGAAGAAAATGATTAGATAGATGATAGATAGATAGACAGATAGATGGATAGATAGCACAGGGTGAATTGGATATGAAGGGATAATATTCAAATCATGAAATTAAAGGGTGAGAGAAGAATATACAGAGAGAAAGGGAAAGATAGAAGGGGGTAAATTACCTCACATAAGAGAGGTAAGAAAAGTTTTCACAATGGAGAAGAAGAGGAGAGCGGTGAGAAGGAATGAGTGAACCTTACTGTCATCAGATTTGATTCAAGGAGGGAATAATATATACACTCAATTGGGTATTTTACCCTACAGAAAAGTAGGGAGGAAGGAAATAATGGAGGAGGGGGGGAATGATAGAAGGGGGGACAGATTGGGGTAGGGGCTAGAGCAAACACTTTAGAAAAGGGAAAGGGTATAATAGCAAGGACCCCAGCATACAGAGGAGGGCCTGCTGCACAGGTTCTTAGATCTGCTTTTCTCAAAGGAAAGCAACTTTTGAGGAGTCAACAATCACTTTAATCAAACACATATACCAACTGAGAAAATACAAGCAGAGAAATAAAGACCAGCAGGCAGAGCTTCCAACTGTCTAACCATAAGCAATACATACATCACAGATCAACAGACAGATTCAACTGTCTGACCATTACATACATACATAGTTATCAGAGAGAGAAGCACCAACATTTGGGTTTTCAACGGTGGGGGGGAGGGCTCTTTTCTGACCAAACAAACATTTCCAAAGAGTAAGCCCCAAAGTAAAACCTCACTTCACTTTTCAGAGGTAGACCATCCTTTGACCCAGTGCCTCAATAGAAATTAACAAAAGGTATTCAGTCTATTAATGGGCGGGGAAGATTTTTAACTTTTCCCCACCCACCATTAACCTTACATTAACATTACACAGGGTCAAAGGAGAAAATAGAATAATAGGAGGACAGGATAGGACAGAGGGAAATAAAGTCTTTCACAACATGACTATTATGGAGGTGTTTTGCATAACTCCACATGTATAACCTATATTTAATTGCTTGCCTTCTCAATGGAGGCGGGTGGGGAGGGAAGAAGGGAGAGAATTTGGAACTCAAAGTTTTAAAAACAAATGTTAAAAAATGGTTTATACATGCAAATGGGAAATAAGATATATAGGCAATGAGTATAGAAATCTATCCTACCCTTCAAGAAAGCAAAGAGGAAGATGATGGAGGGGAATGATAAAAGGAAATGCAGACTGGAGGAAGAGGAAATCAGAAGACATGCCCTCTAGGGTGGAGGGGAGGGGAAAGATGGGGAGAAAATTTGGAACTCAAAATCTTGTGGAAATGAATGTTGAAAACTAGAAATAATTTTACATCTTAAAAATAAGTAAATAAATATAAGAAAGAACTGATAAACAGAAGTATATATAGAACGGTTTTACATATATACCCACACACACATTTGTGTCAAATGGTAGGTATGGAGAGAGGGAGAAGGGGAGGAAAAGAAAGTTACATAAAAACAATTATATATTTAAAAGGAATATCAAGTAGCAGTTTCATGTACAACAATCTTTTTTTTCTACTCTACTATGTAAGGAAGTGCCTATTTCTTAAGTTCAGAATAAAATACTTTTTTTTAAATAGAAAGAAAAGAAAAGGAAAATACTAGAGGAGAATGGCAAGGAGTGAAGTTACTATTTCTATTATTTGGGGTAGACAAGAAGAAGAATATATTATACCAAGACCACGGATATAGAACTCTCTCCCTACTGGTAGAGGTCAATCCCCTGCACCCACATAAAATGATCGTTTTTTTTCCCCCCACTGGCTGAGTTTTTCAGAAAGAAAATAATTTGGGCAGTCTGTTGACAGGAATGATCCCAGAAAACCAGAAATTCAATTGCTGTTTAATGGGACTTGGAGATACCCATTTCTGTTCACATAACTTGGCAATCAGCTCAAAGCTCCCTTTCTCCTCAACCAGCAAGATAAAAATGGATCAATATAATCAGAAGGTAACAAATTGTATCCTTCTATCCCTAAACACCCAGAGATCATTTCTATTTCAAGAAACCTTTTCCAGGAATTGTACATTCTTCCCTTATCCTCTTAAATAAGAAGTGGCAGGTAGCCAGGTTATTTGAGTCCTTTGGCCCCTGAAGGCCCAACCCTCCCAGACCTTGCCTAGTCATCTCCTCAGCTCTTCTTAGAATTTTGACTTCCCTTTGAGGCTCAGTTCAATGCAAGATTCCTCCTCCACTAGTTCAATACCCAGTTATGATCTATTTATTACGCATATCTTTTACATTTACTAACATGAATACATGCTGCATCTTTCCCCAGTCCAACGTTACCTCATTAAAAACATGGATTGTTCTATGGGGCCTGGCACCTAGGATACATTTTATTATTGAATTAAATGGGAATCAAATTAATTATATGTATGTGGTGAATGGAACTTTAGAGAGAATGAGGGAATATGTGCAAGAGAACGACCCACTTAGGCTGGAAGGGACAGTCAAGATACAGGCTTGGGACTGGGTCTTTCCCATTGTGCCATCTTTGGGGGGTGGAGAGGATGAGAAAATTCATCAATGTCTGTCAGAGCTCCAAATTTGTCTTGCTTCAAAGGCCATGTATATGATGTAATAAAATTAACATAAAAAAACAATGATGGGAAAGTAGGTAGCTCAAGCAGAAAGTGCCCAAATGAATTAAACAAGTTGAACCAAATATGCCCCATTCTCCCCTAGCACTAGGCATGAGGCATCCCTAATAGATTTGCTCCATGCCTGCACATCTGCCTTACAGAGGGCCAGAACTCCCAAGCCAATGGAATTTGGGCTGTGGCAGGACTTAGAAAAGGGAGAGGTGAAAGAGGAGGAAGGTATTTTAAAGGCCACTCTAGTCGAATATCTCTAAGTCTCAAATTCAAGGAGCAAAGTTTTACAAGCAACTGTAGCTCCTGCCAGTCAGTAACAGTTAATAAATATTTTGTTACTGTCTACAATATGCCAAGCACTGTGCTAAGTGAAAGGAGTACACATTGGAAAAGTATGGTGGTGAGGGGCTCGGGGGAACAGGGTAAGGGGAAGCACCTTATGTGGGGGCATGACAGAGTCTACTTCAATGGAGTACAGTTGTGTAGGAAAATGAAGAAATAGCTGACCTGGAAACCTTCTTGAAATAGAAGTTTGGAGAGGTCTTTATGCCAGCTTCCAGCCCACCAATCACAGACCACCAGAAGGCATTGAGGGTACTGATGATGTATGAGTACTAGAGCTGTTAAAATCTCACAGGAGCATGAGGTTCCTGTGGGCATAGGGGAATCCAGTCCTAAGAAGTACAGTTGGGTGTGAAATGATGAGACTGCTGGCCTACTAGTCTTCTTTAAATGGAGATTTGGGGAGCTCTTTGCTTTGCTCGGCACCCCTCTAACCAGAGGGGCTATGTATAGGTTATTGTCTTGTTAATGTTCCAACTACTGTGGCCTAACCCCAATAATTAAGAAAGAAAAAAGTGAATAAAAGTAAAACAACAACAAGATAAAAGAATGTAACTTGTCCTTGGTCTGCCTCACAGGGGCCGATGGTCCTTGGAAGATTTCCTCCCCTCTCCCTGCACAAACATGTTCCAGCAGAAGGGCAGGAGTGATCCTGGAGCTTGTCATTCAGATTCAAACCCTCTTCTTCCCCCAATCCTACCCTCACCCCAGATTCTTGTGTTACTGCCCGCAATAGACAGGGCCAGCAGTATGCTAGAGCCAGCTGTTACTGCCTAGGGAGACCAAATTGTTAAATTTTCAGTGTTAGCATTTAGTTATTGGAAATCATTAAGAGCTACCAATCAGAACTTGATTTATTGTTGTGCTTATTGTCTAGACTTAAGAAGGTGATGGGTACATAATGTAGATTATTTAAGCTTAAAAGTCTGTTAAGAGGATTTTCTTTAGTGAGCTGATTGTAAAGCATTTATCAGTATACCCTGACTGATCCAAATATGAGTTGCATTCATAAGAGAAAAAAAAGCACACAAGCTTTGCCCCTCAAAGACAAGTTTAGTTTCAGTTGGGATTTCATGAAGCATGGGCTCTCCTGATAGGCACTTGGAACTTGGGATAAAACAGAAGTCAAGACCCTCACCGTTGGAAATGAGACCAAACGATCCTGAATTGCAAAAGACTTTTCCCTGTCTCCTCAGTTGCTAATCTCCTTTCATAGCACTCTCATCTATTCTATATATATTGTACACATCTAGTTGTTTGCACATTGTCTACCCCATTAGGATGCAAGTTCTTTGAGTCCAGGAATGATTTTTGCCTTTCTTTTTATTTCTAGTGCCTACAACAGTGTAAGAGCATGTTGACTGACTGTCATTTGTCACATGAACTCCTAAAGAACACAGGACAATCTAAATAGATTTCTAGGAGATAAAAATAAACAAAGGAGGGTGCACTCACATCCAGGACACGAGTCAGAAGACAAGTTTAACATTCCTCAATGGCCAGTTAGAAACTGGCGGGCCCTAGAAGAGAAGAAAAGAGTCTTTTAGGCAAGGGCTTTGGGGCTGTGGGAAACAAGGAAGAAGTTATGTTTCCACAGGTTAAAATTCCCAGCTTTAGGTGATCAGAGTTGTGACTTAGAAGATCAGATTAAAGGTTAGAAACTTGTGTGCAAGTTTGATGAGTTGTTTGAGGGAAAGCCTATCAGAGAGGAGAATATGAAGCCAAATGAACAATGTATGGTATGGCAAGAAGTCCAAAATTTGGAACACTGTAAAAGGACTTGCATTGATCTGAACAAATTGTAGTCTTCCTGTAGCCTTACTTGGGAGCTACCCGTTCCTTCATGGGGAAGGAATGTAGAAGGCCCTCCCTCCTCCTGAAGAGGGCTGGAGTCAGCTTTGGCCAAAGTGTTGAATTCCTCTGAACTCTGCTGTAATAAAATTTCCTTGATACATTTTTTGTATGTCAAGTATGTTTCTAACTGGGCTTCACTTTTAAAAGATGTTACAGAACTCCTACACTTTTAATTTTGAGATCCATGAGACACCAAGCCTTATTTATCAGGTGCTGAGAATACAAACAAAATAAAACAAAACACACAAACCCCAGGTTTAATAGAAGATAATTTCAGGGACATTAAAGGATGAAAACTGTAAGAAAAAAATTTTATTTGAGTGGTCACCATTGTACCACATACTATCCAGCTAAAATGATGGTGCACATTACTAAGAATGCCCTGACATGATTATTAAAGGAGATTAGATCAAAAGATTAGTTAGTTTTATTATAATCAACATGTCAATTCATGACTAACATTACAATGAATTATTTACTAAAATAGACTTGTCTCATCGACTAGACTTATGTGATGAGTTACAAGACAAATATGTTATTCTATTGTATCTACTCTTTGCTCTTTTATGACCTTAAAAGTCAGTCTTTACTAGAATATGAAGAGGTGGACAAAGATTAGTTCCTCCCTAAAATAATGGAGATCAGTGTGCCAGGCACTGTGCTAAGTGCTAGGAATAAAAATACAAACAAAAACAAAAACTCACAGCCATTGCCTTCAAAGACCTTACAATCTAACGAAGGAAGACAACTCAAAAGAAAGCTAAGAGGCGAGGGCAAGGAGAGGGAAGGTACCTGATGCAAGGATATATCCAAAAAGTTCTGAAGAGTGCAGCTGGGTGGGAAATGAAGAGATAGCAGGCTTGAGCACTCTCCTTAAATGGAAATTTTTAGCTAGAGCTCTTCACTTCAGACTCCAAGAACAGGGGCAGAGGGTATTGATGAGGCATCAGGACTAGGACTGATCTGATTTTGCAGGATAATGAGGTTCCTGAGGGAATGATGGAGAAATCCAGGGGAGTGTAGCCCATGTGAAAATGAAGGGATATGAGATGTAGAATGAAGATGGGCCATTGTGGCATTATTACACTGATCAAGTACAAAGATATCATTCCTTCTAAGGTAAACAAACACCAAAATGTCTTCCTACTTCATATATCTTCCAGCTCCAATCCAGTCACAATATGATATTCCTTAAACATCACTACTCATTAATGTTAACACTTAGATACATTTTTTAAATGGAATGAACTTTCCTGTGAGTTAGCCAACATCAGAATTATTCAAGCAGCAGTTGCTTGGGGAAGAAAGTTAAATTACTTGACATTCAGTTGGGTCCCTTCTACTTTAAGTACCTATAAATCTAAGAATCTTACTCCTCTGCCCAAGAACTTGAGATAGTTCCAACTATTATAGCAATTCCAATCATCTAGGATCCAATCTCTTCTCTTTACTACAAAATTCCACCCACTTGTTCACATCCATTTAAACTCTGTACCATCCCACTCAGTCAATCCAATTTTTTATTCCCATAGCTATGTCTTTCGTATTCTATTCCCATCCTAAGAATCCCATTCTAGAGTGTCCCAAGCCCATTACCTCCTTCAAAACCTTTTGGGGTTTGTTCAATGATTATTAAGGCCAGTATAAAGATATAAACAAAGACGTGTGTGGCACGATAAGAAGTTGGGCCAGTCATGGACCCAGTCAAGGGCCAGTGCAAGTGTAGGATAAAAGATAGAAATTCAGGTGTTAAAACAATATCCACAAAAATGGAAGATTTCAAAATGGTGTTCTCAGCCTTTTTTATGTAATGTATGCTTTACTGAGAATAATATTTTTAAAAGCATAAAATAAAATACATACAAATGAAATACACTATATTGAAATAGTTATCAAAATATTTGAATACACAAATTCCCAGATTCCCAGATTAAGGATTCCTAACCTAGAAGAAAGTCCTTAATGTGAATGAACAAACAAGAATTAAGTGCTCTCCATATGCCAAGAACTGTGGTAAATGTTAGGGATCTAAAGAAAGGCAAAGCAATATTTGCCTTCAAGAAGCTCATACTCTAATGGGGGAGACAACATGTAAATAAGTAGAGTATTAAGATCCATGAAGGCAAGCACTTCAAGATGAAAGAAATAGGGAAAAGGCTTCAGCCATATGCAGAAAAGCAACATAGGTTCATTTGAGATTCATTACCTTCTGTGTCAATGTTTCACCAAGGGTCTAGTAGCTTTGGGGTAAATTCTGGGACTGGGGGCAGGGAAGTGGCAATCTACCAGAAGATTGCCATTTAAAAAAAAACAGTAAGGTTGCGGTTTTATATCATTTCCTTTCTTTAAGGCATAGAGGGCTGACAATCACAGGTGATAATCTTTGATTTTCTAGTAGGGTGAACTTTCTCAGGTCTCTGTTTCCACCTTCTATGTATCCATATGCCAACAATGACCAAGAAGATGATTGAGAGAAGAGCCACAGCAATTCCCCAGGAAAATGTAGGTTCTGGAAGAAGTCACAGAACCCAATTACTGTGCATAGCATTCTCTAATTATCTAGCATGAGATTAAAATAAATGTTTGCCAGGCATGAATCTTATATTGAGAAAAAAACTAATTGTAACATTGCAGAGTTATGACTTCACACCTCTGGGCTTCAAGTCCCTCATCAGTGAATTGTATTTAATGTTTCTCTCCCCTCCTTTATAAGCATTTAAGGAGGAAGGGTAGAATTCTATTCTTACCAATGGAAGCTTCCTCCATCCCTGCAAACTGACAACTTGTGTATAACTTACAGTTCTTAGTTGCCCATCACCCTGGGAGATTAATTAACTTGTTCATGACCACACAATAAATAAGATTCAAAGGCTGGACTTAAACTCAGATATTCCTGATTTCAAAGTTAGTCCTCTCTATCCACTGCACCAGGGATTTTGAGAAAACTGAAACTCAAAATATGAAAAAATCTAAGATTCAAGTTGTCACAAATGTCAGACATTATGCAACATGCATGGAGAGCTCCTCACATTTAAGTTCCTTCATTTAGTTTCCTCATATTAATAGAAAGCATAAAAAAGAAAAAGTATATTAATGAATATGCAAGTGAATTCCCATGGCTAGAATGATCAGAGCTATTATTTCCATACCAGACTCCAAGTTTTCAATTCATTAATCAATCACAACTTCTAACCATTCCAGAATTAGCATTGTCAAAGTCCGTTTCCCCACAAAGTTGCTAATACTTTGGCCATAAGGGGAATAAGCTATAAATTTCATGACTAGATTTCTGCTTTTAATATCTGAGATTTGATGAAAATTTATTTTCTACCTTTAATATCTGAAATTTGATGAACAATGGTTTTTTTTATTTTTAATATCTGACATCTGATGAACAATGGAGAGTTATTTTTGTAGTCCTCTCTTTGTCAATCAGTAATACATATTTTAACAGAGTTTCCAGGGACCAGAGATCATTTTATGATGGATTTCATAACCCCAGTAGTGTATATGTGTAGAGGACTTCAGGGTTACAAGGGATTTACACACCAAGGTAAATACAGTGGTAATTGCAGTCTATCTATTATAGGTAAGCTGAGGTTAACCTTACAAAGTTAGTAAAAGACAAAACCAGAACTTAGCCTAATTCTTCAGACTGTTAGTCCTTTGCTCTTTTCCAGGGCCAGCATCAAAGGAATCACATTGCTCCCTTGAGTCAGAATCCACATTATGGAGTTTGATGATTATTGATTGGTATGATCCACACCATTTAATATAAAGTAGAAATGGTCAATGCCCATAACCAATGATACAGACCCTAGAAGTGAACTTTGTCTGGCCCATCCTAATTCTGTCTGGCTGCCTCCAGTAATTCAGTGTCTAATCTTTATAAGTGCCAGATTCACCGTGTAGTGAACAAGCATTCAGAAAAAAATGTCACTAACCTCATAAAGAACAATAAACATTACAGTTTGCTTTTCTGGTGAGCCCACTTCCTCTAACAACAATAACAAAATGTTTCATTTCAATGACTGCTTCGTGTATCTTATTCACTTGCCCTTTCTAAACCAAAGCCTCAGTCATCAAACTCACAGAGCTCTGAGAACAATGTCTCAGACTCTTAATCTTCAGAAATAAGAAAGTAGAATACCTCCAACGATCCCTCTTCCTGAGCCTTGCCCTTGACCATGGCAGGCTTGTCCTCTCTATTCAAAGCCCTTTCAGCACTTTTCAAAGTATATGAGAGAATCATTTTATCTTTTTTTAAAAATTGGTTTGCTGTCCCTTAAACTTTTCATCCTAACTCTTCTCTCTCCCCATTCTCACCCTAAGCCCCTTTCTTATCCAACTCTCATACATTTAAGATTATTTAAATGAGAAATATTCATTGTTCCAGAGTACAATCCTCTAGTACCCTCCATTAACTAGAAAGGTGAAGAATTCTTTAAATCAGAGGTTCTTAACCAAGGAGTCTGGGAATACATTTCAAGAGACACATGAACTTAGATGTGGGGAAAATTGCATCTTTATTTTCACTAACTTTTGTTTTCCTCTGTAAACCTATGTATTTTAATTTATACTTTTAAAGACATTATTCTGAGAAGGGATTCATAGGCTTAAGCAGACTACAAAGAGATCTGCGGCACACACACAAAATTAAGATCCCCTTAACTTCAAAAATGTCATGGAAGAATATATTTGAGAGACTGCTATGGAGATGAGCAATGATTAGACCTCTTTTGTATGCTCCATAGGGCATATCCAGAAGCAAAGAAGGAATCAATCAACCAATAAAAATTTTATTAAGCACCTGTTAGACTACGTTAGACACTGGAGAGAAAAGGACAGAAATGAATCAATCTCAGCCTTGAGGCAGCTAGGTGGTATAGTGGATAGAAGGTTGAGCAGGGTGTGAAAACAATCAAATCCAGAATCAGACACTTACCGGTTGCGTGATCTTCGGCAAGTCACTTAATCTCTATCTGTCTTAGCTTCCACACCTGCAAAATGTGGATCAAAAAGCATCCACCTCACAAGACTGCTGTGAGGATCAAATGTGATAGTATTTGTAGAGCACATAGCACAGTGCCACGTACAGAATAGCTGCTTAATAAATACTTGTACCTTTCACCCTCAGAGTTTATATCCTACCAAGGAAATCAACATATACTCATATAAGTACATGGGAATACTATTCAAAATAGATACCAGGTAAAGGAAAATAAGGTTCCTCAGATGCATAATTATCTCAAAATGGAATGGGCTGAAAGATGGGAGTAGGAGTGGGGGAGATCCCCCCTCACTGTTCAAACAGAAGCTAGATGACTGCTTTTCAAGTTAAAGGAGGGACTACTTTTGGGGTGTGATGGCCAGAGGCCCCCTCTAACTCTCCAATTCTGTGGTTCTGTTAATTCATCAACAGAGAAGTTGTACTGTTTGCCCTCTGCAGATGAGGATGCTTACCTTCTTTCACTCTTGCTTGCAAGGTCTGGTATCCCACTCTGTTACTGGCAGTACATATAAATTCAGTGTTCAAATCCTTCTTTTCCACTGAATTAAATATCAGAGGCACTTCAATATAGCTCTTATTGTTTTCTGTATATTCACTGGATGAGAGAAAGGTTTGCAAAAAAAAGTGAGTGTAAAAAACAAACAAATTAATCTTCATAACAATCATTTTGATTATGGAAGAATTCATTAAGGCCTAGGATATGTCAGTGATGTGCCAGGCAGTGGCAACACAGATAAAAAGAGAAACCATCCCACCCTCAAGGAGCTCAGGATCCTTGTTCTCAGTCAGATGAATCCATTTGGCTTAGATCAAGAGGAAAGTTCTTAAAGGAGCATTTAACCTTGTGAACAGGGGTTTGTCTTGAAAAGTTTAAGCTCTTGCTGAAGCTCATTCATACAGTGGGATCAAAATGACTTACTTTGTTTTAAGTAGCCAGAAGTCCATTTTAAAATATTTGGCAAACCACATTAATGAGAGCCAGCAGCAGCTAATTTGGGGGAAAACTAAGTGTGCTACAGATAATCTTTTGCACATTGAGGGACAGGACCTGGGTTTTCAGCCTGCAGCTGAGTAAACAGGGCTGGAGTACCAACCAGAGGAGTGCCTCTGACTGTCTCTCTGAACCTGCAGAGACTTCTAACTAGCTTACATGTTCTAGGCCAGTAACTATCTACTGGAGCTAATGGCAAGAACACATTGTTGTGATCTAGACCAAAAGTGGGGTTAGAAGCCTACAACACTCATGCAAGGAAGGCAGCAAGAAGACCCTGCCCTAGAAGAGACCGCTTAGGACCTGCTAGAAGTTTGCAGTTCCAGAGTCTGATGCCACCACAGAGATCCAGAAACAACATAGCACTCAATACTTGGAGAAAGCAGTGAAAGACTCCAGATAATACAGATAAAAGTAACACAGGCCCTCAAGTTTCCCCCCAGAAATATGTAGATCCTTGGTCCTTACACCAAGTCCTAATTCAGGAAAAAAGTCTAGAGAAATGAGAAACCACAACAGGGATAGTTAGTAAGTGTTATACAGAACTGTCTCCAAGATCATGAACAGTACCTTACTGCTTGCTAAATATTTAAAAAAAATATATAAAAGGGAGACTTCATTTGTAGAGAAAATTCCCAGTGCAGAATCCCTCTCTAACAATATCATACAGACTGCAGCCTGCAATCTTTTTGCAACTTAAAGGCTAAAAAAATTGCCTGAGGCACTGACAAGTTATTCTTCATTACTGGGATGCAGTCTTTCCCTCTGGCTTACTTTGAGGCTGCTTCTTAGTTACTTGCCATCAATGTGCAAATTACAAATTAATTTTTTTAATCTATTAGAACATGGGTTTATGGACTATTAGACTTGAAAGAGACTTTAGGACATCATATATTCCAGCTGTCTCCATTCAGATGTGAGGAAACACAGAGAGGGAAGGTGACTTGTCTAAGACTGCCCATAGGAGGGTAAAAAGTCAGGGTATCCTAGTCAGGGGGCAGTGTCTTTACCACTCCTCCAGGCTACCTTATGCAGACCAAACAATACTGACGATATTTGGCATTAGACCATAAGGACATGTTAGTGAAGGTGTTTTGGATGAACAAAACTACTCTTATTTTCAATTATTTTATAATTTTTGACCTTTCAACCAGACTTCCCTCCCATTCCACTTAAATTTCACTCACTATAGGAAAGAAAGCTTTTTAGATTTCTTTGATTTTTAAAACTAGACTTTTCTCTTTAGTTAACTTCCCTATGCTCATAGAAACTTGTACAAAGTAAAATAAGAATTTCTTTTTAAAGTGCCAATATATACCATAACCACAATACTATAAACAGAAATTAAAAAAATAGAAAACCCGTAAGTGATTATAATGAACAAACTTGGCCTCAAAAGAAAGGCATAACAAAGTTACCTAATTTTTCAACCCTCCTTTGAAGATATAGGGGCTCGGTAGACCTAGAACGCTATATATAAGGTTGGCCTTTTCTGATTTATGGCTTAGTTTCCCAGACTTTTTCTTTTTTCCTTCGTTTTTTACTCTTTCTTGAAAGAAATTATTTTGTGCATGAGGAGGTGTAAGAATCCAGTAGGAAAATCTAAGGGAAGTAAAAACAAAAGATTGTTTTAAATTATTCTAAAAATACTAAAATCCTTTTACAACTGCTAACAATTAAATTTGATCTTTTGTTATGCACTATTCCCTGAGAAAGCCAGCCTAAAGAGCCAATATGAGTGATGATACTGTAAATTTTGTCAAGTGAGCTTACTGGTGCTTTCCCACTTTAACTCGTCCCTTCTTTGTAGAGATCATGCACGAAAGTTTTATTTGCCATCCACCACAAAAGCGTTGTAGATCTTGAGCCCAAGTCAAAAAAATGTTTGCCTGGAATTATCAGTTTTGAACCTAAATAAAGAAAGATAGATAAAATGAAGACTCAGAGAGGGGCATTAGTAAATGGAAAAAAAAAACAAGAATAAATGAATACTTCCTGTCAACTTCTAATACAGGCCTCACTAGACTTTCTCAAGCAGATTCACCACAACCAAGTATCTTGAGCAAAATAATCATTTTGGAAACCGCTTGCTTTCTAAAATCATCTTGGCCACTCAAGTCTTCTTTTGTGCAGGAAAATTAGATTTCTCAAGAGTTTCCTAAAATGTCCACGTTCTCTATTGAGTTTCCCACCTCACTTTACTTCCATTGTTGATCTACGTTTGAACTTCTTGCATGGTCTCTCTATAAGCACAAAAATGGGTAGCATTTATATAGCACCTTAAGGTTTGCAAAGTGTTGTTACATGTATCACCTCTTCTGATTCTCACAACCACCATGAGCATTATCATCTCCACTATACAGCTGAAAAAATTGAGGCTGGAAGAGGTTAAGTGAATTATCCAGGGTCACACAGCTACTAAATGCCTAAGGCAGGATCTGAACTCAATTCTTCTGGACTCCGAGTCTAGCACTATATGCTCCCTGGGCCACCGAGCTGCCTACAAGAGGGAAGCAGAGATGGCAGAAATGGAGGGTGCTGGGTTGGAGAAAACAAAAACAGGGAATGAACTTCATAGGCAGTAGTGTACAGCAGATAGGACACTGAACTTGCAGTCAGGAGGATTTGAATTCAAATCCTACCTCAGAGTCTTACCAACTTTGTGAGCCTGTGCAAATTATTTCACTTCCCTGACCGTTAATACTTCATTTGTAAAGAGAGGGAGTTGGAAAGATGTTCTCTTCCTGTTCTAACTAAATGATGCTACTGTCTGATGAAGTCTCCATTCCCATATCTCTCACTGGGGAAAAATCTTTAAAAAAAAAATGAACTCCTGTTCCTTCAATCAGATTTCTTCTCTGACCTGTTCTCATTTTAAATAACATATTCCCCACTTTCATGACCACTTCCCCTTTCTGACATCTTTCATTATATGTGAATTAAAAGAATGATTCCAATATTGACAGCCCAGATTTTGCTGTCATCAGTCAAAATCCAAAAGCATCCCTTTTTTTTTTCTTCTCATCCTTTGGGTTCCCACCCTCCAATAAACATCTTAAAACACACACACACACACACACACACACACACACACACACACACACACACACACACCTTCCCATGTCCTATCTGGTCCAGATGAGAGCCAATGTGCACTTACGAAAACATGGAGTTTTGAATACTTGAATGACAAACACCAGGTTACCAGTTCCCAAAAGTCTGTTTAAAATACATTCTTCCCAGTTGTATCCACTTTACAGCTGCCACACTAAAGAACATACTGATGCTAAAACAAAAATGAAAAGTAGACCCCTTTGACAATGGTGAGTATTTACATGTTTACTGTTTGTTGTTTAACTGTTTTTTAGCCACATACAGTTCCTCATGAGCCTTTTAAGTTTTTTTGGTAAAGATCCTGGAGTGATTTCCATTTCCTTCTCTTTCCTTCCCCAGTTCATTTTACAGATGAGGAAACAGAGTTAAGTGACTTACCCGGTGTCATATAGCTAATTGTCTGAGGCTAAATTGGAGCTCAAGAAGAGGAGCATTCCTTACTCCAGGCCCAAACTATCCACTGTACCACCTAGCTGCCCACATAAATACAATAGTGGCCTTAAAAAGTCACACTATGTGTTTGGGTCACACTCAACTACTTCTGTGTGCATCTCATAAGTTCTGTGGGCATTGTGCCAGCTTGGGCTGGCTCTACACTCCAGCAGTTGAGAAATGAATTGGCATTTTCATGACACTAGCCAAAGAACTGATTTTAAATTAACTTTAGCAAGACCGTAAAGAAGACAGGGAACAGATCGTGCTGTTCTATTGAGCCCTTAGAGCACTATGGACAATCAATAAATACTAGGGTGCCTTGCTTAGCGCAATGTCCTCCTAGTATAGAGTGAATATCTGTACAAAGAATAGTCTTACCCAATGAACGATCCTGCTTATTCCTTTTGCAAAAGGTGTCTGCCAGCAGAGTGGAAGCTCTGACTGGTGCAATCAAGTGTGGACTTAGTGACAAATTGTGCGTATGTATATTGAGGACCAACCTAGCTAGTTTGGGGGAGGCTCTTCACAAAGCTGGGTTCAGGTTTTAGCCATAGCAACTTGTGAAGACTTTCTACAAAGTCACAGTGAGGTGACCACTTGCTTTAATGGACAAAAATGATTGTTGAAATCGTGACAATATTACACGCCATCTTGGGGAGGGAGGGGAAGAAAATCTAAGATTTCTGGAAGTGACTGTAGAAAATTGAAAACAAATAAATGAATAGAAAAGAAGAGATGGTAACAATAACAGTCATGATTCCAGTGAGCATCCCTATTGCACTTCCAAGCTTGCAGAGCACGTTACAAATATTACCTCACTTGCACAATAATCCTGGAAGGTTGGCATCATCATTATTAGAAATAGGCTAGAGACTAAGCAACACAGCGAGTGTTTGAGGCCACATCTGAACTCGGGTCTTCCCGATTCCACTTTTACTGCACCATGTGGCTGCCTCAATCAATGCCTAACTTAATCTTCATCTACAAAGCAAGGGAACTGGACTAGATCATTGACCCATCTAGTCTGGTTCAGGAGATTTTAACGTGTGTGTGTGTGTGTGTGTGTGTGTGTGTGTGTGTGTGTCCTGGATGGCTCTGGAAGTCTGGTAAAGCCTATGGATCTTCTTAGAATGCTCTTTTTAAGTAATTGAAGGAAGTGCTAAATTTCAGTTAGAAGTAAGTGAAAAAAAATGCAATTTTTTTTCCCCATTCCAGTTCCAAGATGAGACCTTGCTCTAGGTTAAGAACCCTTACTCTAACCCTTCCAGAACTAAATCTGTGATCTTACTGCTAATAAACAAGCATCAAAAATCTAAGGCTGTTCTTGTTACTTTGTTGCATTTGAGCACTTTTTGTTTGAAGAAGTCATTGATGGGCCTTACTAAGAGAAGTCAATACAATAGTATTGTCTAGTAATCACTGACATGGTCTCCTCCATTTTTTCTGGGAAGGGATGAAACAGAGAATTCATTAGGAAAACAGTTCCAGGAAACCCAACATGTTAGGATAGATAACAGCTGTCATCTCCATTTCCAGACAGTGGTTAACTCCTATTGTTTCTTTAATTATGTCCTACTTTATTCCCTGATCATGACACCAGTTTTATCCTTTATCTTGCAAAGGAAACAGTCTCTCCACAAGACTGGAGCAACTGGGGTCATTGCCTTTCCCAGAACAGCAACTACCAGTAAAGGTCAATACTAAATACACGTGACCAACTCTCATTCTAGACACTGTGACAATTAACCATTTCCCATCCTAGTCTTTTTTTAAATTTGCTACATTTCTGTCATTATTATAATCATAGAGTTCAGCTACATTTGTTAAAGTAACTAGCAATATTAATTCCACTTATAGATAAAATTACCAAAAAGTAAAATAAAATTTTAAATGGCCATTGGAAAGATTCATCGATATGAAGTAACAAATTTCTATAATAAAGTATCAGTCAAATGTTGGGCAGACGCAAGACATTTGGCAATCTTGCCCAGGAAGCAAGAGTTGCTCCCTCTAGGGCAGGGGGTCTCAGCCTTGTGCGTGTCATGGACCCCTTTGGCAGTCTGGTGAAACCAATGAATCCTTTCTCAAAATATTATTTTTTAAAACATAAAATAAAATACATAAGATTAGAAAGGAAAAATATAATTATCAAAATATTTTCTTAAAAAAGTTCACAGTCCACAAGATAGGAACTTCTAGCTAAGGCATGATTTCAGAGGAATCACTTAAATGTCACCAACCTAAAAAAATTTCATCTGTCCTTTCATGCTCTCTCATACCTATAATTCCCAATGCCTGAGTCTTGTCTTTGAACTGAAGTGCTGTGGCTCAAGGAGACCCTCTGTCAAAATCTAAATTCTCCTGGAAGGTAATACATAAACCATACTAACAGTCATTCATTAATATCCAGAATTAATTTCCCAGAATTCTAATTCTGGGCAGCAGAAAACACATTTCCAAGGAAATGAAACACTAAACAGGCAAGTTTGCCTGAGGGAAAAATAGAAAGGAAAGGGATGACCTCTTGTGCACTACCTCAGGGAATCTTACTTCTGACCAGCCAGTGGGCAACTAAAGACCTTTGAGTAGCAGGGAGGGAAGGCAAGCCATATAAGCTCCACTAGCAGGTGGGATGATGCCCACAGAGGATATCAGTCCATCTACTTTCCTCCATTTAACATGTTACAGTAATATTTCAAATAATGAAATGGAAAAACACTGGGTACCATTTGATCAATATATTTAGTTATTTAATACAATAATATAAAATCCTGATTCTCTATAAACAAAAACTTTCTTTTACCTTCCATTGCAATCCACTATCAATGCATTCATACAAAAAAAATCAGCACTCAGTCTTCTTTGTTTAAAGCCTGCCTGTGGATGGCAAATAGGAGCACTGCTCTACTAAATCTCAGTCATCTTAGTAACACTATACTGGATAAAAATGTAAGATTGCTGCCCCCTTATGTTCCTTGACAATATAACATTGACCAAATTATTTCTGTAACTCTGATGATGGCAAAAAGAGCATCTCTGAGAAGGGTGTCTAAGAAGGTTATAGAATCAACAGCTCCCCAGAATACTCCCTGAATGACCTTGGAAGTCACCCCCAGCCCTGCCCTGAGGTTAAGTTTGTCACTGAAGAAATCACTGAACAGATTGGAATAGATAACCTTTAACAGCACTTTCCAAGTTTGTAGTTTTGAGTCACTACAGAAAGCTGAATCCAGAATTCCAAGGCTGAGTTCTGGACCTACCATTACTACAAAATGACTCAGTGACTTTAGACAAATCACTTAGCCTCTCAAGGTGGAAGGTAACTCTCTCAATTCAGTTGTTTTCATTTGTGTCCAGCTCTTCACGACCTCCTGTTGGGTTGCTTTGGCAAAAATGTGCTCAAGTGATTTGCCATTTCCTTCTCCAGCTCATTTTACTGAAGTGGATTTTTACTCATTTACAAAAAACTGAGACAAAAAGTTAAATGACTTGCCCAGCATCACTTTGCTAAAGGTACAGAAAATGTCAGATAGTTTACAAAGTAAAAACAGCTCTAGATACAGATATTCAACACTTCCTACATCCCACAGAAACCTATCTTCTTTATAAAACTGTTACTCCCAGCACTGATTCACTAGGAGTGGTAAGTTTTCTGGGCTACTCTCCAACAAAACCAATGAAGGATCCAAAGTCATGATTGGCTAGTTATGGCCCCAAAAGAGAAGACGTTACTGTTAGACGGATCAATAGATAACTGTTTGCTCAATACAGAAGATTCTACCATTTTTTGGGTTTGTTTCCTCAGATCTATAAAAAGAGTTGAATTACATGACCTAGTTTAAGATGCCTTCTGATGTTAAATCTATGATCTCATGGAAGAGGGACCAGACTTGTGATTTCTTTGGTTCATGAAACTGCCAGAGGAGGGGACTTTTCAGGTCAGCACTTTTTGTGTAATCTAGTCTTAAAGAATGGCAGAGCACTGAATGATTAAATGACTTGTCCAGAGACTCACAACCAGTATGTGTCAGAGACAGAACCCAATCCCAAATCGTGGCTTCCAGGTCAGCCCTCCATCCACCACACTGAGCTGCCTCTACAGTCTTATACTTCTCCCCTCAAGTGGCCACATCTATACTATAGTTCTTGATGTTGATTCATGCCTTACACGGAAATTTTTTTCCATAACCTGTATTTACACTTTATTGATGTTAGGGTGAAGTTAGTTTGTGAAGTTAGGGTGAAGTCAGCTCCTTCTATTCATATCATTAAAGCTTTGCATTTGTATGTGTTCTATTTTCCAAACATTTCTATAAGGAAAATAACTCTGGAAATCTGCCTGTCACTTTCTTGCTGTCTCTGTCTTTCTCTAAATTCTGTCTTTCTGCCTTTGTCTCTTTATTCTGTGTTTCTCTTGCTCTCTGTCTCTGTCTTTCCCTCTCTCTGTCTCTCTCTCATTTTGCTTTGCCCAACACACCCTGGGTAATGGCAGAACTTCAGTAACCCTTAATGTTGCCAATACTTACTAACGACATGTAGCTTAATGTGCCTGGCCATGTTATACTTCACACCTTCATAGTTCACAGGTGTAGTAACGAGAGACGTCCAACGACATTGTTTATAAGGCCTTAAATGGATCCTTTCAAAACTGAAAATTTCTTGTTGCTTTGTTCCAAAAGAACTGAATCCTTTTGAGAAATGTTTTTAAACATTACCCTGTATCCTTAGACATGAGCAAATACAATCATCATTAGCAACATTGTTTTTCTTCATCCTTACACCAAAAAGTACTTAGGTACCATGAGCCTGGCACTAGGTACTTGGGACAATAGCAAAATATTCGCTCCTATCATATGCTAAATGTCCCTTTTGTTGCATGTTCATGGAATAATTTCCCCAGAACGTGGACATTTTTGGAGATGCTAAACAAAATCCCACAGCTCATATCTTCCTCTGAGATCATTGTCAGTCATCCTGACTTTGTCTTGTCATTGGACTTCAATGATTCAGGAAAAAGCCATGCTGGTGACTGTGCAGCTCTGTCTCACTTTAATCCAATTCGCAGGCAAGACAAGACATCCCCCTGTGATGTCAAAAGTCCTCTTCAAAAAACAAGTAACAATCTTCCATTTATTCTAAATTTACCTTGTCTATTGGCTCCCCCATGAGACTATAGCTGTCTGTTTGTCCTTATATAGCAGCATTTTAAAGTTTGCAAAGCATTTTACATATTCTCTCAATTATTTCTTATAGCAACTCTAGGAGATAAATTCAATTGTTATTTACTTTTGGTAAAGGAGATTAAGGCTGAGACAGGTTCAATGACTTGCCCAGGGTCACAAAGCTAGCAAGTTTCTGAGGCAGGATTAGAACTCAGGTCTTCCTCACTCCAAGTCTAATACTCCAGGTACTTACTGTACCACCTAGGTGCTTTTTAGAATGTGAAGTCCTTGAGAGCTTTTCTTGCTCTTTGTATCCTGAGCATTCAGTGGGGTATTTGGCACATAGCATGTACTTAAAAATGCTTGTTGGCTGAAAGATGACAGTAATAGTGCCTTTAACTTTAAGGTATGTCAAAAAAATTTATTCTTTTTAATATTTTATTATTTAAACAAAAATGTTTTAAAAATGCAAATACAACTGAGGCAGGATTAAAATACAGCTTTTCTCACTCCAAATCTAGTACTCTATGTGCTTAAGAGTTCGCTGGAATGCAAATTCTTTAGTGGCTTTTCCTTTTCCTTGTATTCCCAGCACTTAGCATATTTGTGGCTTTTATAATTGCATTTAAGTTATTATTAAGTGATGGAATGCTACTGTGCTAGAAGAAATGATGAAGTAGGAGCATGGAAAAACATGGAAAGACTTGGATGAAATAATGAAAAGTGAAATGAGCAGAGCTAAGAGAATGTTAAATACCATAACAGTAATATTATTCAAAGAATAACCATGAACAACAAAGCTTTTCTGAGTATTAGAAATCCTGAAATCAACAACAAAAGATTTATAAATAAAAAGGCTATCCACCTCCAGAGAAAGAACTGATAGACAGAGTAACGTATAGCACGGTTTTCCTAGAGAGAGGAAGGAGGGTTTTACTACATATGTGTATACATGTATCTATACACATACATATACACATGTTTATGAACATGTGCATGTGTGTATGCATATATGTATATTTTTTTATAAATATCTGTGTTTAACAATACCCTTCTCTAGTGCAAGATGGGGAGAAAGAGAGGGAGAAAGTTTGGAACTTAAAATGTAAAAAAAATAAAAAAATTTTAATTTAAAAATAAATTATTGCTATTATGGTTGGTGTTATTATTTCAAATGTCAAGATGGACTCATGGGGAAGATCTGGTAATAACTACTCCTGAACTGTAGGTGTACAGAACCAGAGTAATGAATGGGGGGGGGCCATCACAGCTATAAAAATATTCCAGTCCAGGTAAAACAAGAAAATGGTAGCTAGAAACAAAGTTGCTTTTTCCTATGAGTAAAAGAAGCAATTGCCCCAATTCTCTGCATAAAAGATGATGTCATTTTTTTAAAGTAGATGTCATCCTTCTTGTTCAAACTGAGTTCGTATAATTATTTACATGTACTTAGCATGTTACAAATATTCTTTCATCTGACCTTCATACCAGCCTTATGAACTAAGTATTGCATCAATGACTATCTCCACAACACTCAAGATCACACAGTCAGGAAATAGTACCACATGCTGAGACTTGAACCGAGACCTTCTAACTCCAAGGCCATTGTTATTTCCCTATATTCAACAGCCCTAAATTTTTCCCAAGGTCAACCAGTTTAACAAGGATAACCAAGTAATTCTTCCTGAAACAGAAACTATTTTGAGATTCTCTTTCCAATAAATATTCATTAGCTGCTCTGGGTAATGTTTTTTGTGCTGTTTTTTTAAAGAATTAAAGCTGATGGAAATCTTGTTGTCAATTGTTTTCAGTTGTGTCCAACACCTTGTAACTCCATTTGGATTTCTCCTGGCAAAGATACTGAGGTGGTTCACCAATTCCTTCTCCAGCTCAATTTACAGATGAGGAAACGTTGGCAAACAGGGGTAAGTGACTCGCCCAGGATCACACACCTAGAAAATGTCTGAGGCCAGATTTGAAGTTTCTGACCCTAGACCTGGCACTCTGTTCACTGAGTCAGCAAATAACTGAGACTTAGGGTTGTTGGTCTTATGAATTAGTTCAGTTTTCGTGAAAATTGAATTTTACCACATCCTTTAAAATTCCAGATGAAGAGGCAGTATATGAGCTGGATTTGAATGAGCCACCTATCTACTTCCTACCACTGATGTGACATGGGCAGGAAGGCCCTGGTTCCAGACCTGTCCTGGGCACTTACTAGCTGAATGACTCTGGATAAGTTACTTAACTGCTACTTGCGTCAGTTTCCTCATTTGTAAAATGGGGTTAATAGCACCTACCACTCAGGGTTATTGCCAAATGAGGACCAAATGCAAAAACTGTAAAGTACTTCACATCGTGACTGGCACATAGTAAATACTACCTAAATGTTAGCTATTATTATTAGATATTATTAATTCCAGGCCTGAAGTCACAGGTTCACCCCACCACTGTTCCAGAGCATCTGCATGGTGCCTTCTAGTGGCTATAAGCTGCAAGTGCAGCTTGGTAGCCAAGAGAACACTCAGGAGAATGTGTAGCATTTTAGTTTTCATGAAACTAAACCTTCCAATACGTTTTACATGACTGCACGTGTATAACCTATATCCATTTGTCTTCTGTCTTGGAGAGAGGGGAGAAAAATGTGAAAATCAAAATCTTAAAAAAAAGAATGCTGAAAATTGTCTTTATGTGTAGTTGGAAAAAATAAAATACTCTTTCTGAAATGAAAAAAAAAAGAAACTTTCCGGATGAGAAAACTAAGGCCTTGAGGCCTTTGCTCAAGGATACACTGAATTAGTGTGGCAGAAATTTGCAGTTAACCTAAAAGGTGACATTAACTATCCAAGCTCAGAGATTCCACTGCGTAGATAAAATAGACTATCATACCTCTGTAAGAATATTTAAAATTCTGAGAAGCATTGACAGGATAAAAATCAGTAGAACCAGGAAAACAATACATTAACAGTTAACTACAAAGTAAGGGAACTATAAAACAACCATCAGATGTAATTAATTGTGATGATCAAGTCTGGCCCCAGAGGTAAGAAAACGGTGGGGGGGGGGGGGGCCGCGGAAAGAATGTGGAACATTGCATATGCCAATCAATCCGTTGATGTGTTGAGGTTTGCTGAATTATCTTTTATTCTTCTATCTCTTTTTAATTCTTTGTTATAAAGAAGGATAGTCCTCTGGGGAGAGGGGAAGGCAGGCATGGATTCAGAAATGAATAATGAATATAATGTCAAAGTCAAAAATATTCAAAATTAAGAAATAGTGTCTATGAAGAATTCTAAGAAACACAAGCAGACAACTGATGGAAGAGAGATGTACGTAAAACCAGGAAAACATACACAATGACAAACAAAGAGCACAAAATGAATTGTAAGCTTAGCCCCCTGAGAAAATGAAGCTCCCTCCCCTCTGTCAAGATGGGCTAGTGTTGGTGTAAAATATCCTGTCAGCTGTGGTTCAAGTACTAGCTTTAATTACTCTTAATTTTTTCCCTTTTTTTGTTCTCGGTTATAAGGGATGACTAGTTATGTTTCATTTTGTTCTAAGGGCTAGCATGACCAGCTAAGTTTTCTTCTTTTAATAGTAAAGGTAAAAGAAAGAAGGAAAAAAAGATCAGAATTAAAAGAAAAAAAGTTTGATGTTTTAGGGCTGGAGTAACAACTCATATTTTCTGGCTATCAAGATCAGAGTTCTTCTCACTGCCCCATTAACAGGGGGCCTAGTATCCAAGGTGGCTCCTAAGGGACTGAATGGATAAGCAGCTGAGGAAGTTAGGTGTTGGAAGATAGGCTATGTGGTTTTATTCTGGGGTAGGAGTGGGGCAAGGCGGGGAGGTTAGGGCTTGTGTTTTTGAGGAAGTTGAGTTTTGAGATTGGAGAGAACCATAGTCTGAGTTCATCTGGCAGTCCAGATTTCTTCTCCACGCCTCTATCATCCCATATCCCATAAACAGCTCTTCAAATCCCAACTTTCTCCAAGAAATTTTATAGAACTAGTAAGAACAGATGGGCAATAGCTTTCTCCTTTAACCCCCTAATCTACAGGATCCAGAATCTCATAGCACTTGGCCCTCTACTACTTTTATTTATTTATTACATACAGAGGATATAAAATTTATTTGTGATTTTTAAGTAGGGATGTCTGACTTACAGACACATTCTACACTCTGAAATGCAGAGACAATAGCATAGAAAAGTGGGTTGTAAGTTTTCAAGTTCTATGCAAATACAATGGGAGTCTTCAATTAGATAAACCATGTGGTAACTGTGCCCAGAAACATCAGGCGTGAGGAGGAATCTCCTTGAGTCATTTACTGAACTTCAAAATCAGGGCAAGAAAAAAAACTTCCTGTCTTGGGTATTTTTCTCCCACTGTTTATATGAGTATGTTTGTGTCTGCACAGTGTGTCTGACTGGGAGCCTGCCTGTATCTCTGTCACTCACTCTCAGTGACACAGCTACTTTGTGTGGTAGGTGACAAAATTTCCTTAAAGGGAAGGCAGAAGGAAGAGGGAAGGGAGAGAGGAAAGGAAAGGGGAGAAGGGAGGGAAGGAGAGGGGAGTGGAGGGATTAAGTTGAAGGAAATCCAAAAGATCCGAGTTCCTACCCAAATCTTGGCCTCTCTCTCTCCTCTCAGACCCTTCTCTTCCAGGCACAAGCCTGTTGGGGTATAGGAAAATGGTCCAAGACTGGGCCCTAGGGTGCCAAGCCAACTAGCCCCCTCATTCTGGAGAGACATAGACTCCCATGTTCTCCAGGAGGCCCAGCAGGAGTGAGAGCTCAGGTGCCAGGGATGGATGCCAAACTTTGGGAGGCTTGAGCCCAGCCTCTGACTCCTTTAATACAAGCATCTTGGGAGTCCAGCCAGAAGGTGAGGGGGTCTGGGATCTTGCCTGGATTTCATTCACCCCTGGGGAACTGGTGGGGAAGGGGAAAAAAGGGAGGCAGGTACATGTGTTTTGCAGGTAGACAGAAATATTTCAGATGACAATATTTCTGACAGAAAAATGTCAGAGCTTATTTGGCAGATAGAAGTAAATATTCTGGATCTGAAGTTAAAGGGAGTAAGATATCACTGAAAAGGACAAAACTGTGGTGAAAAGTAGAATGGCTTGTAGCAGGGGATAGGGCACTAGCCTGAAAATACCTGGGTTCAAACCTCACCTCATAATCTTACTAGTAATGGAAGTGATTTGCCCAACATCCCACTTCTATGTACTTCAAGTTTCCTATCTGTAAAAGGAGGCATTTAAGATTCCTTCTAGTTCTAGAGCTGCGACATTGCTTTTCAGTCACGTCTGACTCTGTGACCCCATTTGGGGTCTTCTTGGCAAAGATACTGGAATGGTTTGTCATTTCCTCCTCCAACTCATTGTACAGATGAGGAAACTGAGGCAGACAGGGGTAAGTGACTTTCCCAGGGTCACACAGCTTACTAGTGTCTGAGGCCAGATTTGAACTCAGAAAAATGAGTCTTCTTGACCCCAGGCACAGCATTCTAGCCACTGTTCCACCTAGTTGCTCTTAAAGTTGTGATGCTATGGCCTCAATATTACTCCAAATATTCCCTTAAGGGAATAGGTAGAGTCAAAAGCCCAGAAGTACTCAGCACACAGTAAACACTTAATAGATGTTTTGATGGACAAAGGAGAGCCTGGCACTCTAGGTACCTTCTGTACCACCTGGGAGCACTTCAGTTACAATTACTGACTCATGCACTATTAGAGCTGAAGGAGTCATCTAGTCCAACCCTGTCATTCAACAAAGGAGAAAACAGACCATGGAAGGGGAATGTAAGACCCACATCATCTAGGCCTTACAGCTAATTCAGAGGCAGAACTAGAAACCAGGTCCCCTAGCGGTAAATGCAGAGCTAATCTAACATACTACTTTGGATTTTCTATGATCTCCATTTGGTGCCCCTTTATTGCCCCCCTCCCCACAGACATAATGTCAAAAAAATATGTTTTATGTAGCTCAGTCCCGTCCCTACCATGATTATCTGGGAACACCTTCTCTTCCTCAGGATACCCACCCTGAGCAACCGCAACAGGCCTATCCAGTCCTCTCCCCTTTCTCCCATTCCTCCCACAGAATAGAGTTGACAAGAAATATTGGACAGGAAAAAAATAATCCCAAAATATTTATTTGATGCCTTCAAGGGGCATTTGGTTTCTGTACTGAGTATAAAAAAGGTATATAAATAAATGGCACTGTATATGAGACATTACATGGAAAGGCTTGGAATAGGAAAAGTGCTGAGGTCAGATGGATGGAAAACATGGCCAGAAAAAATGCGACCCTAAAGCAATGCTTCATCTCATACAGACATACAGAGGGATAGACATGGGAATAGACAGACGCATACAGAACTGCGGGGGGATAAACACTTTTTTGCCCATAAATAGGTTCCACTGGTCAGTCAGTCAAATACTACAGGAAGCTACCGACCTCTCTGTGCTGTCCCTTGGGACCCCTTCCACAGGATAAGAAAACTCTAGTTATTTAGCTCCCAGGGTCCAAAGGAGTTCTGCAATTCCATCCCCAGCACAAGTGAGAAAACAGAGGTCAGAGTGGACAAGGCAGAGCAGCTGGAAGATTCTAAGTGGTCACACTATGCCCCGGAGCAGGAAAGAGAATAAGGCGCCCAGAGCCAGACCCAGGGAGAGGAAGAAGACCATGACTGTGCCTGCAGCCTCAGCCTCTGATGGTTTCACTTTCCTGAGGGGAGATGGAACAAAAGGCAAGGTCATCCCAAGACTCCTGCACCTGGCAATCTCTTCTCCAGAACCAGGACCTCCTCCTCTTTCCATGAAACATCCTACACCCTCCCTCCAGACTCCACAACACCAGTTCTCAAACCCTAGAATACCTCTATCCATCTACTCTACTCATTCTCTTTCAAAGATCAGAAGTTCATCAATTTAGAATTGGAAAGGACCATCTAGTTTAATTTCCTTTTTCAGAAAAGAGAACCAAAGCCAGAGAAATAAAAGTGACTTTGCCACTGGTAGTAAGTTATCAGAGGTGAGATCCCAACCCAGGTCTTTGAACTCCAAATCCAGTACTCTTTCCAAAAATGTACACTTTATGTTCTCTCCCAGATTCAGGATGGCAGTTGCCCTGGGTCCTTGGCTTTGCTTAGGGCACCTCTCCCACAGCTTTTTCCCAACGTAATCCCCCTCCTTACTCCAGCACACACTCCCTCCCCACTTGGTCCCCAACCCAGAGACCCGTGCTAGCTCTATTACTCACATAACCCATTCAGCAAAGTGTTCCCACTGACCTATCCCCAGAACTATCTATGGCCTCTGCTATTATATGTCCCACCATTCTTCCCTCTCTACCACATTCAACCTTCATTGTTCAGGCCCATGTCTTGAACGGGGATTGTGACACCCTACTCCCCTAAAACTGCACCATGAAAAAACTGCACCGTGAATATTACCTATGAAAGATCTCACGGCAAACAAACTATACTTCCCAGAATTCCAACTAGAAGCTCAGTTACTTCCTGCCTTAAGCAACCAGAGCTGCAGAGGACATAGGGAAATGAATGCCAAGCATGCAGATCAGATGCAGGATGCTGGATGGGCAAGTCTTTAAAAGAAGGGTAATCAGAGGAGCTATGTAAGAAGGACAGGGCAGGATATAGCTGGGCACTCCCACAGGCTGAGGCTAATGGCTATCCAGATCTCTAACTGTGCACCCCATTCCCCAGACTTATGCTTTGTCTATCCTTGTCTCCCTCTGCACCAACCTTGGCTCTAGGCACATCTAATCCTAGAAAGAGGAGGCTATCTTCCTCCAATGAGACTGAGGTTCTCAAGCACACTGGATGGGTCTCTTCTAATCAGGCTAGAAAGAGTAGCAACTCTTCTCCCCATTTCTCTCCCCCTCCATCAGGCCAAACTCAGAACTCTGAACATGGGGATGCTGAGGACAGCGACTTACATCAGATTCACTGGTCAAAGGACATACTGAGTCCCTGTGCTGCCTACCTGCTTGCTAAGAGTCCTACCCCAGAAGTCTTGTGCCCAGAACCTGCCCTCCCTTTCTCATCCCCATGCCCTGCTCACTCACTTGGGGGCAAAGCACATGCAGAGGCTGGCAAGATAGCCATTGGAAAAGGCAAAAAGCATGATAAAGATGATGAACCAGGCATCATGGTGAAAGATCACAGGTAGATTTTTCCTTGGATGAACGTTGCACAGCATCAGCAACGGCACAAACACAATCCTCGCCACCACCAGGGCAGGAAGCTGCCATTGGTCATCCTTTGTCGGCTGTGGAGAAAGGGTCACCCAAAGGTCCTAGGTCTCCCCGCCTGCCCCATAGCAAGGAGAGTCCTCTCTGGAGAGTGGGTCCCTACACTTACCATTCATTCATTCAAGCACTACCCATTAACCAATAAGCATTTACTAAGTTCTGGCTTGAAGGCACAAAGATAAAACTATTCTTGCCCATACTTTCCATTGAGGCAAAAACAACATGGACCCAATGTAAGTAAAATATGGAATAACTGGGGGAGTGGAGCTCTACCAGCTAGGAGAGGTAGAATTGAGGAATCAGGACGGGCTTCCTGCAGGAGGTAGCCACTAAGTGAAGCCTTGAAGGAAGCAAGGAAGTCTGAGGCAGGGGATTATCCCAGATATGAGGAGCAGAAGGTGCCACAGTGTGGTCCCTGGCCCCCTAACCCACTCCCCCAGGGAAGGATAAATGATCACATGTGTGTATAGATCTCACACTCACACCCACACACATGCACACATATACACATACATGCACGCGCACACACACACACACACACACACACACACACACACACATCACTCTATTCTGGGATACCCCTAAGAAGCTTGCAGTCCATTAAGTGGGACCAGAAACCCCAAACCCTAGCCCCACCCACTACACACTCCTGGGTTGGCCAGTTTCGAAGCGGAAGAGGGCAGCTTACAGCCCCTTCCCCTAATTTATTTAATTACTGTTCTATCCTCAAAGTCCTATGGGACTCTTACAACTTCCCTACCCCTTCTTACCCACATGTAGAGAGTAGTGAGGCTCCGGCCAGCCCAGTCAAAGACATTAAAAGTGAAGAAGCAGGAAACAGGAATGAAGTACTTTTCTGGAAGTGAGGTGGTGAAAAAGTATCAACTTAAGTAGGAAAAATACAAGGTATGAGGCCCAAAGTGGGGAGGGAGAGGGATTAAGAGGCAGGACACAGGCTCCAGTCTCAGTTCTGACATCTATGTGACCTGGAACAAGACACTGCATTTTTTAACTAAGCTCATTGTTTCTACAACTGTACAATACACCCCACTTTTTACCTTCAGGGAAATGAGATGAGAGCAGAATAAAGGGTTAGGGACACCCTCTTGACTCCCCACAAGTCATTGACCCATATACAAGCAGGTTTCCCAGTTTTGCCCCACCAGCACAGCTCCTTATCATCTCAAAAGGAAAGGAATCATCCCTTTGGCACCCTAAAGACCTCCAAATCCTAGTGAAGGTCTCTTCTCTTCCCTCCTTCAGGGATTCCATTCTCCAGTTCCTCCCTCTCCAATTCCACACCCAATCCTTCCCTGCCCGCCCTGCCATCCAGCTCTCACTCCAGTCACTGGTCCCGGCAATGGTGGACTGGACCTCAGCGGTCATGGCGGGGAATACGCAGATGGTGATGATGAAAATGAAACAGACAGACAATGCCAGAACCCAGATCTGGGAATAAGAAGAAAAGGGGATGGTTTCCTCCTGGAGCACACAGGATGATGGGTGTGGGGGTGGCAGTTCAGTCTCATTTTGGATGTGTTTTGGGTGGCGGTGGGGGAGTGGTGTGGGGGGCTGGAATGATGAGGACAGGGGAGGTTCTCCTGGACCCAGCCACCAATAACAAAGGGTCAAAAATAGGCAAAGTCATAGATTAAAGATGGGGGAAGAAAACAGAGAGGATCAAGGACAAGGGGAAAATGGGGATAGGGAGGACAGGATATAGAGGCAGAAGAACCAGGCTTTCTACCCCTATCTACCTGTTTGAGGATAGCTATGATGGAAGTCCTCTCACAGGAAATCTGGGTGCTGGGTTTTGACATCCCTCCTTCTTGTCCACTTGTAATAGAGTTGTCTCCTGGGAAGACAAGGTAAATACATGAGAAGATTCTGAATTGGGGGGAAAAATAAATTTGTTCTCTTATGTAGTGTTATATGATCATAGATTTAGAGATGGAAAGGAATTCTGAAGCCATGTAATCTAACCAACCCCCCACCCTCACTGCTCATTTTATAAATGAGGAAACTGAAGGCCAGGAACTTTCCCCAAGGTAACAAAGATTCTGCCCAAGGTGGAATTTGAACCCAGGCCATCTGACTCCAGGGCACATGCTCTTTCCACTGTCTACCATCATCTCTTCCCAAGTGGAACCTACTTCCCACATCCTACCTCTGCCCTGTACCATCACCAAGGTCTCAGGTCACTGGGTAGAGAGAACCTATGATGATCCCATCAGGAACTCACAAAACAACCACTTCACAGTCCAACATGACACGTCCTCCATGTTCTCTGTTATTCCCTTTCCACAAAGAACATTATATCCCAGAGCTACCAGTCATCACTTGGGTCACTAAAAAGGCCTCTTACTTCCTCTAGGCTCCCTTCTCTAATCTGTATTTCACCTTGTCCCTAGTGAAAGTGTTTCCTTATGGAAATACACCACTTTCAATGTGTCATATGTCAGAGAGGGAGCTCATTGTAAGTGAAGAGACAGCAGGCCTAGGTCACAAAGTCTGGGATCAGGTTCCTCCTAAGACACATACTGGTTCTGACTATAGGTTAATCACTTACCCTCTAGGCCAGGGCTCTAAGATTATACTTTGCAGTATAGTTATTGATCTTAATTAATTAGTATAGGCAATTTCCCTATTAAAATGACATGAAATCACGGGCCTAGGTCTCCCACTCCCAAACCCTCTCCATACACATGTTCACTATGTTTAATTCATCACAACCACAATCATTTCCTTTCAATGGCTTCTATAATTCAATCTTGAACTTCCTACTCAATCTTCTCTTATCCCTCCCCCCAAAGGCACCCTCTGCTCTAGTTGAAAGTCTCCTCACTGACCTGTAAACATACCATAATCCTATTCCTGTGTGGGAAAGTGGAAAGATAATAGGAGTTGGAGTCAAAGGACTCCATGGTCTGTGTAGCAGACAGAATACAGGACTTGGAATCACAAAGGTATGAATTTGAGGCAGCTACGTGGCACCATGGATAGAGCAACAGCCCTGGAGTCAAGAGAACTTGAGTTCAAATCTGACCTCAGACACATTTACTAGATGTGCAAGCCTGGGACTAGTCACTAGTCACTCTACTGCCTGGTCAAAAAAAAAAGCAAAAGAAACAAAATTTTAAAAAGGCCTGAGTTCAAATCCTGCTTCAGATATATATGAGCTAAGATACCAAGTAAGTTGTTTAACTTCTCTGGAATTCAGATTTCTCATCTGTAAAAAGGGGTTTCAACTTATCAACTCCTACATTCCTTCAAGCTCTAAGATCTTTGATCTTTTAAATCAGTATGATTTTACAGTGTAATATAGCAAAAGATAAAGCATAACTGTAATAATAAATGCTTATTGATTGAAAATACAATGCTAGGAACTAAAAGGTGCATGATATCCAAATCAAGTAAACAAACATTTATTAAGTGCCTACTATGGCACTATACTAAGCAACAGGGATGTAAAGAAAAACAAAAAAATTAATTCCTGCACTTGAGGAGCTCCCAATCTGACTGGGGATTCAACATAGAAGCAACTATGTAAAAATAAGCTATGGACAGGGAAAATTGGAGATAATCACAGAGGAAAGGCAATAAGAAGTGACTAAAGAGGCCTAGAGAAGGTGGGATTTTAGCTGAAATTTGAAATAGCCACAAGGCCAAGATGAGGAAGGAGAATTACTCCAGGCTTGAGGTGTAGTGAAGGAAAATGTATGGGAGTTGGGAGAGGGGGAGGGAGAGGGAGAAGGAGACAAGGACACAAAAAAAGGCCAAGAATCAATCCCTGCCATACAGAGTTCACAATCTGATAATGCTCAGAACAAGGAGGTGAAGGTTCCAATCTATGATGTTCTGGCCAGGCCATTATCTCTAGACGGCTGAGTTCAGCTCTGGGTGCTCTACTTTAATAAAGAAATAGACAAGCTGGAATGTATCCAGGAGAGGATGGTTGAAAGAAGAATACATTTTATGAGGATCAGTTGATAGCCTGAAGAATGCAAGACTGAGGTAACAGAGGGTAGCTATCTCCAACAATGTAAGAGCTACACTTGTTCTGTTTGAACTGTGAACCTAGAAGGGCAAGAACTAGGAGCAAGTGTTTGAGATCTGATGTCAAGAAAAGCTTCCTGACAATCCAAGCTGTTTGAAAATGGAATGGGAGGCTCAGGATCATTCATTGGATGAGGACTTCTTAGGTCATCTAGTGCTCACTTTTCAGATGTGAGGATATTGGGTAAAGCAGGGAGAGGGGGGAGGATTCTTGGACAAGGGTGAGTTGGACTAACCACCAACTGAGGTCCCGTGGAGCTCTTGGGTTCCTTGTTTTTGTGAACTTGAGCTTTCTTCTCCTTTGTGGGTTTCTTTTTCCCCACAGAAGTAAGTCGAAGACAGTAACACTATCCAAGAGGACGCGTGGCATAGTGCAGAGGTATCAAACTTGCAGGACTTTGGCAAAACTCCTGAGTAAGCCAAAACCAGATGGAAAATGTAACTGATAAATTCTTTAACACAATAAATTGGAAAACACAATACAACACAAATAATATTAATCTGTGGTTTTCTAAGTCAACGATCAGCTTCTTATTTGAATTGACTCCACTTGCTTAGTAGATAAAGAGCCAACCTTGAAATCAAGAAGACCCGAATTAAAGCCCTACTAATACCCAACCCATAATGACTGTGTGCCCTGGACAAATTCCTTTAATCTCTTCAAGCCTTGGGTAAAATACTTTTAAGACAGTAATTTTCAAAGAAAGAATTTACTTTTGGTAAATTCCTCACCAGGAACACTGTTGCAATCATAGGTCTAGTCCAAAAAAAAAAAATGCTACCTACTTTTTCACTGTGGTGGTAAGGAAATCACCTTTCTGACCTTTGCAATGCTATGTAAGAGGCATCAGGTATTCCTGGGCCACTCCCGCAGCCCCATGACTCCAATGGATACTTCTTTGGTGAAACATTCATGGAAGTGTATGTGGCAGAGGATGCCATTCATGCTCATAGCTTCTTCTATTGGACTGATTAGCAGAGTACCTAGAGAGGCTGGAGAATGCCCCTCCCTTTGAGTCACAACCATGTGGTTGCAGTGGTGAGAATTTTGACAAATTTTTCACTTCTCTGGGCCCTCGTGATGAACTCATCTGATTGCCAGGTCCTAGGCAACAGGATGATTTCCAAGGCTTCATCTATGTCAATTCCAACTTTGTACATCCTGATCTCCAGTACTGGAGATGATGGCAGCCCAATGCCTGTTCTGTGAGCACACACACACTGCTGGATCAGGGTCTTTCTGCTACTTGCCCCCCTCAACCTTGGGGCTGTCTGGGGCAGTTCTTAGATCTTTGTATTTCTCTCCCCCACTCTTTCCCCATCTGGGATTTGAATTCTGTATATCCTGCCTCATCCTATCCTAGTCCCCACCAATGTGTCTAGTATCCCCACCCTCCCATTCTAGTTTCCCTATATTTTTCATTTCTGACCCCTTGTCATTAGCCTGAGCCTACAGCCTACCTTCAATCCAAGGTCCTACGAGAAGCTGTGCTCCTTGGACCTGGAGATACATGGAGATGATCCCCCAGCCAGGAGCCCAGCTTCCAGATCTGTCCAATCTTGCCTGCTCCCCTCTAATCTCCTCCATCAACCAGTGTTCTAGAACTTCCTTCCCTCTCAACCATGGCTCAACTCCCTGCTGCCATGTGTGACTCAAGTCTCAGCTTTCATGGAGCCCTGGATTCACCTCTTAAGACCCTTAAGGCCTCTCTCTTTCACAGTCCCCACATCCTGTCTGCTCATCCCCATCTCTCAGGGCTGAGAAATAAAGTTAGGGTTTGATGCTGAAAATACATAAAATGCTACACAAGTGAGAACTAGTATTATAATTCCTGCCTCTCCTCATTCAGTTTCTTTAGTTCACACCCTCTGTCCTTCCTTCTCTCCTCCAACTAAACCCTACCAATCTTTTTAAGTTTGACCTATTTCCAGAGGTTTCAGAAGACAATACCACCACAAACAAGTTAACAGTTGTTAAGTGTCTCATTTTCTTGAAGAAGTCCCATCTTACAGAGAGGCTAAAGGAATGCCAGGGGATGTGCAAAGTTTAGACAACACAAGACCCCTGCCCTCATGGTTACAGTCTAGCACAGGGATGTGTCATATACACAAGCACTATCATACACAATTTTACATGATGAGCCCACACTGTAGAGGGCTCACAAAACAAAGTGCTGTGTGAGTTTGGGGCTGAGGGTTGTAGTCTGACCAAAGAGGATTTTTGGAGGAGAAAGCATTTGAGCTGAACCTTACAAAACAGGCCCTTGCTCACTCAGATTTCTGCCTCTTCTGAAGACTTCTTGTATGGACAGTGGAAACTTCCAGTTTTTAGCATGTCATTGTTTTTCCACATTATTAAATCTGCATCCCCGGATAGGCATCATGTTTTGTGTTTCTCCTCGCAGCACCTGGCCTAGAGAGCATAACTAGGTTTTCTGTTGCTGTTCCTTTGTTTTTAAGATTCACTCTCCCTAGCTTGCCCAGGCTGTAGGTAAAGCAGTCACTCACACCCTCCGTGGTCAGCCTGATGCCACTCCTTATCACCACATTCCATATGCTCCCTAAGGGTCCGCCATATTGGTGTAGTATGGCAGACACCAGGTTGGCTTTTGCCAAGCTGCAGCTCAGGACTCCAGCTCAACCTATCCACTAGCTTCAGTCTCCCCTGGAGCAGAGAAAAATAGCCATGTGCTGTCACATCCAATCATATTTTGTTTTTCTTCTGAATCACCCAGTACAGAGGTCACATTTTTCCAGTATCCTTCACAGCATCTACCACACAAAAGACTTCTCTCTTTAAATATGTATTCCCTCAAAGTAACCTCCCTCCCACTCCTCTGGGGCCCAGGACCTCTTAGAATAAAATCCATTTTGACTTCCCGCTCCCCAAGAGCCTCCATCTGTGCTTGCTGGTAATACCGGTAGAATTTCTGGCAGGGAGAAAGAAAGAAAAGGGACAGCTCAGACTGGGATTCTCTTCCCCAACCTCCAACTCTCCAATCATCTCTATGCTTAGGATCACAGACCTAGGACCCTGATCCAATCCAACCCCTTTATTTTACTTATATGTTTTTAGGGGGAGAAGGAAATAAGACTTTATTTACATGTTTATTTGCACTGAAAAATAAACAAGAATGACAACTGAATGATATGCATTCTCTGTCCCTCCCAAAGCCTGGAGGAGCTAGAGAGTAGTAATACATAGGGGGAGGAAGTATCACCATAAGTGCTCTTGAACCCCAGAGACAGGGGTGGAATGAGGACATACTTTCCTTTTCCCCAGGTCCTAAGGTAGGGAAAGATCTTTGGGATCATTTCTCTACTGGCTGATTACTTTGATAGCGAAGAGATAGTGCAGAGGTGTCAAATACATGGCCCAAACCATAAAGAAATGTAATTAGAAAACATTTAACAAAATAAACAAGCCACACAGATAATACTCATTTGTGACTTTCTAAGCCAATAATACGCTGCTGAAAGAAATCCTCTAATTCTTTTGAAATTTGATATTACTGACTTAGAAGCAGAAGGGGGTTGCTGAAGAACTAAAAGAGGAAGACTGTGTGCGTGTGTGTGCGTGTGTGGGTGTGTAAGAAAGACAGAGGGGCACGGGCAACATTGAGTTTGAAGTCAGGAAAATCTATTTAAATCCAGCCTCGGATACTTATTGGCTATGTCATCCTGGGTAAGCCACTCAACCTCTGTTTGCCTCAGTTTCTCCATCTGTAAAACGGGAATAACAGCAACACCTATCTCCCAGGGATTTTGTGAAAGATACTATTCATAAAGTACTTTGAAAACTTTAAAATACTATAAACAAATTAGCCATCTATTTTAATACCATCATATTATATATTTTATATTCTATCCTATTAGATTACAGTTATTATTTCTGCCACCAAGACTACAGATCAGAAAACTGATGCCCAGAGAAGTGATTTGCCAAGTGGCAGGCCCCTTTCTACTGCACCACACTGTAGACTTGTTCCCTTCATCTTACCAGGCGAGACAGGACCAAGTAGCATAAAACAGAAATGGTAGTGACCACACAGGCGGTGATAAAGTATCCGAAAGCACTTTGTTCCAATTCTGAACCACCTACAGAGGCAGAGGAAATGGAAATTACTCACAGAGGATATGAGAAAAGTGATCCTTGCAGGGTCTCCATCCCCAATTCATCCCCTAAGGACACTTCCCCTCCCCTTCCCCCCAGGTAGTCATAAAGAAGAGAGAAGAACTCACTGGAAATGGCAAGGATCATGGCCACAGCTGCGAAGATTCCGGCCAGGCCCTGGCCACTCATGAGGGGAGCTGTGTAGCTGGCAGGCAGGAGGCCCACCAGGCCAAACAGGCTTCCCTGGAGAATGGCTCCAGATGCTAAGGAGAACATAGGACAACACGGTGTAAGGGAAGGGGAAGGAAAGGAGTCAACCTGATGAGATGAGAGGAATTAAGATAGTAAAGCAGGGACAGCCTTTCTTTTTCCAGCACTTAGTACCGTGGCTAGCACACACAACAGCTGCCTAATAAATATTTGATGAATTGAATTGAATAGTAGAGAGGGGCCCAGGGGAAACAAATAAGACTCAGAAGGTTGTCACAAGGGTTAGTGAAGCCTGGGGGATCAAGAGAAAGTCACTGGGCACTCCAGGAATATCCTCTCAAGGAGGGAGGCCGAGGCAAACACTTCCTCATGTCCTTTCAGCCTTCCCCCCATCATGCCTTAGAACCAGGTTTCTTGCCCTTCCCATTCTGATCTTTCAACTTCCTTGTAAGTGTAGGCTTCCCCTTTAGAAAGTAAACTCCTGGGGGTCAAAGATTGCCTTTTTTTACATGTATTTGCATTCCCAGCACTTAATACAGAGGTCAACACACAGTAAGCACTTAATAAAATGCTGGACTGACTGTCTCTCAGCCTGGGAGGCTAAGGAGGCCTCAATTCAAATAGTTGGGAAAATAGTTATACTGTGGGGAGGGCAACTAAGTGGGGGGAGCAGATCCAGTACCAGCCCTGGAGTCAGGAGGACCACTTGAGACCAAAGCCACCTTCAGATACTTACTAGCTATGTGACCCTGGGCACTTACTCTTGTTTGCCTTAGTTTCCTCATCTATAAAATGAGCTGGAGAAAGAAAATAGCAAACCACTCCTGTATCTTTGCTAAGAAGAACTAAATGGGGTCATGGAGAGTCAGACACAACCTGAAACAACTCAACAAACAGTAACGACTGGCCAAGATGTTGCTTTCCCCAGGATCCACTTTGAGTGCAAAGAGAAATGAGGATTCAGTCCTTGGGATTCCAGTAAGCTTTATACCTCAGTTTGCCTGGAACCAAGCTTTCATACCACTTCTCTCATCCAAATCTACACTGGATCCTCCATCCAACCCTTTCCAGATCTCGTTTTGTATACCTTCTTCTCCCATTAGAATGGAAAGTTCCTTAAGAGCAGGAACTGTTTTGCTTGATAGTAACTGCATTCTCAGAGCTTAACACATTCTACATAGGTTCTTATTCTATTTTCCCTATTTATCTAAATTATAAATTTAGATTTTTGTAAAATTTATATTTATATATAAAATTATATAAAATATATTTAATAAAATTTATAAATTATAAATTTACCTAAATATTCTACCTATTTCTCTATCCATCCATTCACCTATCTCTGTATGGAACAGCAAATGAAGAGATCAGGAAGAGATATTAACCAACGAGGGAACGAGGAAAATCCAAGCTGAGAAAGCTCTTGCCGGCTCTCCATCAACCCACAGCTTCCCCAATCAACTCTCTTCTCCCCTGAAAACTCCCCAGAGAACTCACAGTTGATGATGACAATCTGGATCATGGTGACAGTGAAAAAGGTCATGGGACCAAGGTCCACTTCCACCAGGATGGCTGTCAAGGCAAACATAAGCAAGATGGCCACCAGACTGCCCAAGATCCTTAGGCCCTGAGGAATCCTGCAGAAGCAAAGGAAAGGAGGAGAGTAGGTCAAATCCATATTCCCTCTCCTCAAACCAGAGGCAGGGCAAGCACAGCTCCATGGGCTCACATAAGGAAGGGGAGGGCAAGGCACAGAGGAGGGAGGAGGGGGAGGAGAAGAATTCAGGACAAGCTTGGCAAGAAAGAAATGGGTATGGTGAAGAGTGAGCAAGGAATAAGTTTAGAGGACTTCAAGCTGGAGGGACTCACTCCCTGGAGATCACTAAGTGGTCAAAAATACTTATATTCAGATCCTGCCTCAGATACACATAGTGAGTCACTTACAACTCTTTGCTCCTCAATTTCCTCCATATTGAAAATAGGGGTAAAATAACTCCTACATCATAGGGTTGTTGTAAGAATGAAAACAAAATAATGTAGGTAAGGCAAACTTTAGATCATTAGACAAATTGGGATGATTACCATTTATTCCAATCACCTCATTTTACTTTAAAAAAAATCTTATTGATATACAGTTCCACATTGAGGGGGTTAGAGTCCCTGTGATCTGGAAAATCTGTGTAAAATTTTTTGGCCCTCCCTTTGGACCAGAGAAGCCTGAATTATCATTGTGGTTTTAAAAGATAAAGTGTGCTGATACTATCATCCACTATTCTATAAAAATTTTATGCTCTTCTGAGTTTCTAAACTTTTCCTGTGTTACCTACTGACCTTGGCATGTCTTTTGTGGCTTCCACAAAACTCACCCAAAATTCCCACTTAATTTATTAAGTAGACCCATTGTAATGTTAATGTAAGTTTGTTGTGTTCATCCTTGGTTTTCAGGAAAAGACCATGGATCAGAGAAATGATATGACTTGCGCTTGACTTTGTTTTGAGGAAGGGCTGTGCAAGGTCACCAGCTTCACTTTCTCCTCCTGGGTCATCTGGATTCAGTGACCAGATATGCATCAGGATGCCTGGAGATGGCCCAAGATGCACTGGGAGACCTTGGCTTTTTCAGGTATTCAGGTACTCACTTAGAGGGAGGTAATGCCCATTGAGTGAATAGTCCTCTTTAAGAAGTGGTCAGGGAATGGCGTCTTTACTGAGCAGAAAAAAATAAATCAAGCAGTCATTAAGTCGAGCTTGGACAGGGACCTATTGTGGAAGGAAGGAAGGAAGGAAGGGAGAATGAGAGAGAGAGAGAGAAGGAGAGAGAGAAAGAAAGATTAATGGTGGGTGGGGGGAAGAGTTAAAGATCTTCCTAGACCATTATTAGGTCAAAATACGTTTTGTTAATTTTTATTAAGGCACTGGATCAGAGGGTCTTGCCCATCCACCTCCAAAAAGTGTATAAATACTCTGAAATGAGATTTTACTTGGGGTTTACTCATTAGAAGTGTTTGTTTGGCCAGACAAGCCTCTGGGTAGACAATAAGGAGCCCTCTGGCTTTGAAAACCTAGATGTTGGTCTTCTCTCTCTGGTAACTATGTATGTATGTAAAGGTCAGACAGTTGGATCTGTCTGTTGATCTGGGATGTGTGTACTGCTTATGGTTAGACAGTTGGAAGCCCTGTCTGTCGGTCTTTATTTCCCAGCTTGTATTTTCTCTGTTGGTATATGTGTTTGATTAAAGTGATTGTTGGCCCCTCAAATGTTGCTTTCCTTTGAGAAAAGCAGATCTAAGAACCTGTACAGAAGGCCCTCCTGTGTAGGCAGGGTGTTTGCTGCTACACCCATACACATCGAAACAACTATGGGAGAAGTCATGATGTGGAAAGGATAACTGTAATTTGTCTTTGTTATCATAATTATTTCTAGGGAAAAAAAACTCTTGAACCCCTTCTAAGACTGAACCCTCTTTTACTACAGAATAAAACTGAGCAAATATGTAAAATACAACAGCAGCAATATGCAACAACTTTCTTCCCTAGAAGCCTCCCACCTTTCTGCCATCCCAGAAAACAGAAAGAGTGATGATAGATGTCAGAATAACCAGGCCAAAATCTCAGAGCTGCTACTCTATCTGTGTGAACCTGGGCAGGTCATCTCCATTTATATTACTGAAGCAAAGAGTCAGGGAAGTAGAGAAAGGAGATGAGTCATGGAAGGTTTCAATTACCTCTGATGCAGGAAAGAGTTGAGACAAGTGAAGACCAGGAGGGGAAGCATGGCACAGATGGTCATGACATTGTTGAAAATGGAGCTTAGGAAGCTGGGCTCCAGTAGGGGTGAGGATGGAGTAGCAAATAGGTCCCTGTTTTCCTCTGTCAAGGCACTCAAGTTATTCTGGGGTGGGCCCAGACGACTTTTGAAGTACTGAGAAGAGAGGTGGACAGGAGGAACATCAACAGGTACTACTGTACTCATGTGCACACGGATTCACTAGCAAATCTAAGCTTTCAGAATATTCACAACAGACTAAATTCATAAGATGAGAAAGAATCCAGCTGTCTTCTAGGAAGGCAGATAATACTGAGATGTGCAAAACAATGTTTTAAAAATGCCACTCTGTCCACTAATTTTTAAAAAGAGGATGCCATCTTGGTCCCAAGGCCATCTTAAAAACTAAGAAGTTAGGAAGGAAGGAAGGAAGGAAGCTACATACTGGAGTAGATTTGGAATCAGAGGAAGGACTACACACAAAGTGTTGGCTCAGCCACTTGCTACGAGTGTGACCCTGAGCAGGTCATTTCTGTGGGCCTCATTTTCCTCATATCTAAAATGAGGAGACTGCATGAAATCCTATGATCCCATAATATTTCTTGGATGGCTCTTCATTCACCTACAGAGTTATTCCTTTTTCTATTAGAGGTCCTAATCCACCCATGCCTTCTTGGTTCTCGTCTCTGCCATCTTAGATGATCTACCCAACATGCAGGGGAAGCTTTCCTCTTGATTTACATGGAGGTGTGCTTCATTTCTTCTATTAGTATATTCAGACTCACACTGGGTCTTGGCCAAGGATGCCCAAACATCTTCCAAGTACCAGCAATTGACACTTGGGTTTTTTCTTTTTTTTTTTTTACTGCAAAATGTATTTCCATATTAGTCATGCTGCCCAAAAAAGGCAAAAAATAATAATAATAAAAAAATACAGTCTAGCGAGTCTAGTAATCTAGACAGATGGTGAAGTATTGAGTGAGGAGCTCAGTCCAGAAGACTTGGATTCCAGTCCTACCCTCTGACACATAGACTGTGCATTCCTAGGGGGCAAATCACCTCCTCCAAGTGCCCAAGAAGCTCTCTAAGACTTCCATGCTGCAAGGGTAGAGGAATATTATTAGACTCAAGAAATCCCAGGTCCAAATTTTTTAAAACAGATAGTGTAGAAGTTATAAGATGCTGAACACCGTCTCCTTTTTTAATCTCTTCTCCCTAGGTAGAGACAAGGCCACATAGAGTCCTGCTATGTTGTGATCTGCTGCAAAGGAACAGAGAATTGAAGTTACTTATACTCTTAGGTGAGGTGCCTTGCCCCGGATCGATAAGTGTCAGAGGTGGAATTCAAATGCTCATCTCTCTGACTTCAAAATCAGCACTCTGTCTACTACAACACACAACTTTGTGTTTGGCTATAATAAATGTAGCTAGGGATGAGCCTCCTGGCAGGAAGCTAGGCTGGGCATTGGACAAGTACAGTCTATCACCCGGACTGAACTTAAATCAGCTTTTTCCAAGTCAGTAGAGCATTTCAGAACTGTAAGAACCTAAAGTTCATCACAACACATACACATAAACACACATCCCCCATTCGCAGAACTATATGACCCTTGGAAGGCACCTTAAAGACACCATCTAGGACAGGGGCTCTTCACTTTTTGTGTGTTATGGACCCCTTAGGCAACATGGTGAATCCAAGCCTATCTTTTCAGGAGAATTTTTTAAATGCATAAAACAAAATACATAGAATTGCAAAGGAAAACCATTAATATTGAAAAGACAGTCACCAAAATACACTATTTTTTAAATGCACAGATCCCAGGTTAAGAATCTCTGATCTAAGGGGTAGCTAGGTGGCACATTGGAAAGAGCACCAGCTCTGGAGTCAGGACAACCTGAGTTCAAATTCAGCCTCAGACACTCATTAGCTGCATGACCCCTAGGTAAGTCACTTAATTCTAATTGCCTTCCCCGCACCCCACCCCACCAAAAAAGAATCTCTGATTTAGTCTAATTCACTAATTTTCAGAGGAGGAAACCAAGGCTCTGAGATGTAGTAACTTAACCAAGTTCCAATATCAGAGATAAGAAGAGAATTCAAGGTGCCACTTCCCCATATCCAGGGCATTCTCCAGTACCCTACAATACTGCCTCTTCCTCCTCCCATCCCAGTGAACAGAAACACTTCTTGTCTCCCAAGATGGATGTGCCACCTATCTACATCCTCAAATTATACCTTCAGGTACCTCCTCTAAGTACATTACTGTGCAATGACTTTCCATGATACCCTTGGGAAAGTTGCCCACCCTCTGCCCCTTGTCAAGTGGTCTACCATCTTTTCTTTCTCCCAAGTCTCACCATAGCAGCAGTCATAAAGAAATTCCATGGCAACAGAGTGCCCAACCCTAGAATGAAGAAGATAAGCCATACCGCTTTGTACCTGGAAAAAGACAGGAAAGGAATATGGATGGATGAGTGGCATGTCCCAGCTTAGGTCCCTAACTAAAAGGACACTCACTCCTCCTTTCACCCTCAGCCCCCTCCAATCCACTGTGACTCTGAGCTAACACTTCACCTGCTCTGACTCTCTGCCTAGGGCATGAAGCTGGAGGTAGACAGACTTAGACCCAGGGAAAGACATTTCTCTCAAGAAATGGACACAGGCATGACGCTATATCTGTACTTTAGTTCCCAGCCCATTGTGGTCCATAGGGACCTCAAAAGCCAGGAACTCCAGTTCAATTCCATACAGTCCCACAGAGAAAGGGGGAAGAATTGCAGAGGAGGGGAGGGAGAGAGAAGAAAAAAAAACACATCAAATACACCTCTTTTCCCTTTTGGCTGGAAATAATCATGCTGCTGCCTATTGGGGGCAGGAGGAAAGAGGAATGTCTATGGTTACCTACAAAAGATGTAAAACCAGGGGAACCAGCTTCCTGGTACTTCTGCCTGGCCATTTCACAAAGGGGTGGGTGGGAGAAATGAACTTGGGAGGCCAGATTCTGTATGTATGTGTGAGTATGTGTCTACTTCTTACTCCAGACAAAACCAGCTCTGTTGGTCACACTGCCTAGAGGGGGACCATAGGTATCAAGTAACAGGAAGTCATCCAAGTTAAACAGAGTTAATAGTTAGGGTCTTCCTAGTTTTCAGTGGAAAAGAGGAACCCACATTAGGGTGAAAATACTCCCTAACACCCATCTCCATATCAAGCACTGTCTGGGACAGGCTGAACCACAAGGGAAGAGTTGGGATCATGGCTAGAACCTCAAGAGAAAAAAGTCTGAACTATTTACCCAACCAAGAGACAGGGGGGTTGGGCTTGAAAACCCAGAGCACAGGTTGATGAGGAGAGAGAAATCACATGGCAGGTCCCTGACAGTAGATGTGGGATGCAAGGATGGGATGGATGGCAGAGCTGAATCTCCCAAAGGATGAACAATAGATGACCGGAGATAGAGCATGAAGCACTGGTATACTGGGGGCAGGGATGTAAAGAGTGGGGTAGGAAATAAAATTAGGACAAGAAGGAGACCAAAAAAGTGTAGGAAGGTGAAAGATGAGGCAAGGCAGGAAAGCACTAAGAGACGCTAAGCATTGATTAAGATAGAGAAGTGAAACATGAAACAAGAGAAGGGAAAAAAGGGAGGGTAAGACTCAAGACTGAACCTATCCAAAAAAGTCCCAGAAACAGAAAGGTGGTTCCAGGTGGCAAGGAAGAAAACAGGAGCTGTCAAATATCCTTCCCCATGGGAAGAGGCTGGAAACCAACCAGTAGCAGGTGAAAACAGTGACAGAATGGGAAGAAGCCCAAGCCATCCTACATTCCTGTCTCCTACTGACCAAGCACCTAGCAAACACTCAGATATGGATTTCCTCCCCATTCTCTGGTCTGGGCCTGACTCAGTGTCCAGCAGGAAGGGCCAGTAGACAGAGGGGGGCCCTGAGAGTTATATCACAACTCCTTCCCCCAACTCCACAGGCAGAGACCCCCTCCTTGGGTCCTCTACGCTTCCTCTCCCTGACCCCACCCTCCACCTCTACCATACCTGTCCTGTGGCTTGTGACAGGTCATCATGGTAGCAATGCCCGTGGCTTCCAGCTCTGTCAGTCTGGGAGTCCTTGAAGGAGAAAGGGGCAGAATTGGTGTTAAGTCCCCTTCCCTTCCCACCCCAGATGCTTCTTTGTCCCCTCATGGCCAAGCACTACATTAACTCCTAACTTCACTATTTTTGTTGGAGTTGTCCCTGTCTGACCCCCTCCCCACCTCCCAAAGGGACCCCAGCAAGCCTTCACCTACTCCCCCTTCCAAAGGAACCCTGTTCCCAGAATACCTGAAACTGTCACCAAAAGAAACAAAGTCCTGAGAGCTCACCCCCACCCTCCACTTCCTCCCCAGCTGTGGCAATACTTGGTCCCCCACCACTGCCATCACTATTTTTATCCAGCCCTGGGAAGTCTGTAACCAGGATACAGGAGAGAAGGAAGCAGAAGGGTGGGGGTAATTGGGAGGGAAAGAGAGAAGAGATAGATGAGAAAATGGGAGACTAGAAGGGCAGGGAGCGATCAGGGAGAGAGGAGACTAGAGGGAAGAGGTGGGGAGGAAAGTAAAATAGAGGAGGCAAGGATAGATATGGGAGAGAAGAAAGGGGCAGAGGGAAGGAACAAAACAGGGAGGAAGAAAAGGTAAAGGACAAAGAAGGACAAGAAGACAATAGCCACATAATCCCATGGGCTTGAAGTATATCCTGTCTCCAAATGCAGAGGGACTTGGACCCCGTCTGCTGGAGGTAGGGGTGAGGGGGTAAGAGGGTCTGGGCATCCTCTCAGACTTCCATTAGTTGTTTTCCTTCCCATTTCACATAAGCTGCTACCCTATGAAGCCAAGCAGGACTGGGTGGTTTCTCAGTCAGGGGAGGCACAGGGCAGTTTTTGGAGAATGTGCCAGGAGGGCCAGTAAAACAGAACCCTCCTATTGGGATCATGATCCAGGATTCTCATGGGGCAGCTAGCACTAAAGCTTCAAGGGGTGACAACACTGAATAACATTCCCAGCAGTCAGACAAATTGAGTGTTTTCCAGTGTGGATGGTTCTACAGGGGTGAGGCACTGAGAACCAGGAGTCTCACTCATTCTGCCTGGGATTCACCCTCTGATACTTGTACCTCTGTCATTGAGTTGCTCCCATACACAGAACTGTTCTTCTTACATGGTTCCACACTTTATCACAGCCTCCCTCCCTTCTGGAAGGCCTCTGTGCTTTTGTCAACACTATGCCAAATTTGTCCCAATTCTCAAGGAACCACTCCACTAAAGTTAAAAATTGTCTCTCCATCAGCAGCTAAGGCTTGCTTTCCCGCCCTTTATGGCCCTGTTGGCATCCATTGGATCCCTGACTAGTACTGAAGCCATACTCTATACATACACATACTCTATCCCTCTATTGGGAACCTTTCGGCAGAACTTGCCATGGGCTTGAAGTATACCTTGTCTCCAAATGCAGGTTGTTTCACCTGCCCTCATGGTATTGCAAACCATATGGTGCTGGACACCCTAATGGCTGGGGGGAGGGGGGATGTCAGGAGTCCTGTGTCATCATTGGGGAGGAATGTTGTTTCTATGTCATCCAGTCCTCTCAAATAGAGGAAGATCTTGGTGCTTTAAACAAGCAAGCAGAAAATTTATGGGATAAGGGTCAAAACTTTCTAAAAGCATATTTCTCTCTGACCTTCCTTTTATCTACTCTCCTGGTTGCCTGAAAGCTTTGGCAGCACTCTCCATCCTGCCCTGATATTTATTTAATTTGCCTTGCCATCTACCTTGTCATTAGATTTCTCAGTCATTTATTACATAAAATTAAAATCATGTTTCAAATGAATGCTCCTCATTGGCTTTCAAGGGTCCTTCCAACCTTTTTGGTTGAAAGGAGAGGATGTAAAGGGAATTATGATTTTAATAATAATCAATACGGGTAACGAATACGCTAATAGATCGAACTTTTCGGAACTGCCTCTCTTACGAGTCAGATTTACAATGCAGCTTAAACTGATCAATCAAACTTTGACAAGATTCACAATCACTGGCATCCTTCTGCCTTCGTGAATCGAAGACCTGTTCCTGTCACAGAACTCTGGTCCTCGGACCCAACAAGCAAAGAACCCCAAGGACTAGAGCTATATTGCTCCCAGAGGATGCTATAATTGTTGCATTGACTTCCATTTTTTGTTGTGTGTTGTGGAAAACTGCTCAAGCCCAGGAAAACAAGATTTGTAATCTGCCTTCCCTGCTCCTCTCCCACTTGTAATTTAGGTATGTAAATCACAGTCTCCAGCAAGGTGGACTTCTAATCAGGAGAATTCCCAATTTACAAATCTGTTCTTCACAATGAAATTAATAAAACTGTTACCTGACTACCGCCTGCCGTTCTGTCATTCTCAGGTTAGAGACTGACTCAGTAAAATCTGGTTAACGCCTTCTCCC
>CM053771.1:382103564-382133909 GCA_028658325.1 Potorous gilbertii
CATATTTTCACTATAGTGATGCTATGTAGTCGCACTGACATAAGTGGAAGAAATCATATAACAAATCAAAACATAATACACTAAAACCCACACACACGTTATGGTGTATGAATGTAATGGAGTACTATTGCGCCATAAGAAATGATGAACAAGAAGACTTCAGGGAGGCCTGGAAGGATGTATATGATCTGATGCTGAGCGAAAGGGGCAGAACCAGGAGAACTTTGTGCACAGCAATGACCACGGTGTGCGAGAGTTTTTTCTGGTAGACTTGGAACTTTGTAACAACACAAGAACTTACTGGAAAAAAAAAATCCCCTAAGGCAAAATGCCTTCCACACTCAGAGAAATAAATATGGAAGTCATTCGCAGAACATATTGATTATTATTAAAATCATAATTCCCTTTGCATCCTCTCCTTTCAACCAAAAAGGTTGGAAGGACCCTTTATCATGAAAAAGCATGAAGCAACAAAAACCCTCTTCATTCCTGTTTGTATAACTGCAATAGCTTGCTGGCTAGTTTTCCTGCCTCAAGTCCCCTCCTATTCCAACCCATCCTCTAAGCAGCTGCCAATGTCATTTTTCTAAATTGCAGGTATAAATGCAATCACCTCCCTACAGCAGGGGCTCCCTATTACCTCCAGGATCAAATATAACATGCTACGTTTGACATTTAAAGCATTTTATAAGCATGCACCTTCCTAAGTTTCCAGTCTTCTCAGTCTACTTTTCCCCTCTATTTATTCTATGATATGATACTGACTTCCTTGCAGTTCAACCACAAGCCACCATCTTCAGACTCTGGTTTTTTTGTTTGTCTGCTTGTTTTTTACTAAGTGACCTCCTAGAATGTCTAGAATGTTCTCTCCCTCCTGATGTCTGCCTGCTGGCTAAGTTCAAAGTCCTCTCCTGGTCCCCCTTAATGCTGTGATTGTTTCCAGTGTAAACTGTACATATTCTGTTTATGCATCACTGTATCTTCTCCCTTCCCCATTCCCAGATGGTGAGCCACTGGAGTACAGACTAGTTTTTGCCTTTCTTTGTATCCTTAGCATTTAGCACAGTGGCTAGACACATAGTAAGTACTTAATAAATGCTTTAGTCCAAGATGTCAGATATCTCTCACCTCAGGTCTTGAAAAATCAACTAAGTTGATGGAAATGCCCACTCAAACCAAAGTCCCTGGTCTGCAAACTACGTGATGCATTGGGCCTGTAGCTGGGGATAACGAAATTCCCATTTGGACTTAGCAATATGACCCTGGTCAAGTCACTCAGCCTCTGCCTCACTCCTCATCTGTAAAATGGGGAAAATCAAACCTCCCTCCCAGGGTTATTATGAGGATTAAATGATATGATAATGATACTTAGCCTGCTTGTAGTAAGCTCTATCAAGTTTAACTGTTAGAACTATTATTACTCCTGAAGAGGTGGAAGAATCAAATCTGAGACACTCACGTACTTCTTAAAAGACAACAGAAGAATGAAACTGGCCAAACCAGATCAGGTTTAGAGGGAGTTACTTGGCAGAGGAGGAGAATCCCTTGCCTGCTTGAATCCCACTTGAGGCAAGGGTCCAGTCAAGAACCCCTGTGCCTCACCCACTAAAAAGGCAAAAAAAGAAGGACGAGACTGAGGTTTAGGGGCAGAGCTGAGTTGTCCTTGGGGAGGGTGAAGCATAGAAGGGAACACAAGACATTTTGGAATCCACCTTCCCCCTCCTCCTCTTCCATATTACAAATACCTAAAAAAAAAAAAATTCAGGCCCTGAGGCTGGAGGAACCCTCCCTAAGGCGGTATTCTGATTCTGCCAGGCCCTTCACACCATTCAGTGGCTCCAATTGCTCTTACCTCTTCCTCCAGGCTTTTCTCTAAGCCCCAGCACCTCCCCCAACACAAGCAGCCAGAGGAGAAGACAAGGAGATGCCGCCAGAAGAATCTGGGCTCCCTGATCCTCAAACTTGACAGAAGAGAGACAAGGAAGAACAGGACAGGCCAAGCCCTAGTAACAAAGACCCCCTACACCCAGAAGCCCCCTTCACCTTCACTACAGTCCAATTCCAACCTTTTCCTGGGATTCTTACAAGCTTCCCTATATGATGTGAAACAAGTGAAAAGACAATGAGAACACCATTTTCCCAATCCCAGAGACCAGACTGCCAAGGAAAACTCTGCTCTTTCACAAGACAAACCAGGGCACCTACATGCACATATGTGGAGATGAGTGGAAACACTGAAACAGACCTAGTAGAGTCTCACATACAGGATATGGAACTTAACTGAGGTAGTGCTGGCTGTGTAGGAAATGCTGATGGAGAGATCAGCAGGAATGGGGACCTGAAGTAACAATAGTGGGTGAAAGGGGTAAAAAAAACAAGGATTAGGGATGGGGAAGAGGGAAAACTAGACCAGCCTACATAGACTGTAATAAAAAAATACAACCCTTGGGAGAGATAGGGAAGGGGGGGGGGCATAATCTGCCCTCCTCTCTTACATCTTGAGTATTGTGCTGAGGTGCCATAATTTAAGAAAGCCACTGATGAACATAAAGGAGAAAACAGTCAGGATGGTGAAGCCATCCAGAGTTGAAGTCATGACAATTAGGCGAAGGTTCTAGGATATCTGGCCTACATGCTCTTAAAGGACAAGACAGCTGGCCTCTGTGTTTGACAGGCTGTCTGTCCCATACAGTCTGCTCACCCCCGGATGCCATAACTAGCAGTTAAGGGGGGAAGCCTAGTGCAGAAGGCTGAGGCTTGATGTAAGGAAAAAATTCCCAATAATTGGTTTATCCGTAAGTGGACAGGGTTGCCTCCGGAGGCAATGAGTTTGCCTTTCGCCTTCATTCGAGGTCTTTATGCAAAAGATACCTGACGTTTGTTCGTCTGTGCCCCAGCTCGGAAGTTCAGCCATTCTGGGGAACCCTGCCCAAGAACTGGGGGAGGAGGGGAGCAGACTCAGGAAACAGAAGCTTCGGGAACAGAGGGGCAGCCTCCTATCAGAGCCCAATGGGGGAGTGGGGCGAGGGGGGGGTGGGGAGGGCAGCCTTTGTGGGCAGGAAGAAGGGAAGGAGGGATGGGTGGAGATGAATAAGATCACTAGACTTGGAATCAAGGATTCGATTCCGGGCTCTTCCCCATCCCTGAGCCTTAGTTTCCACATCGATAAAAGGCAAGGTAGCCCTAGCCCTCGAGGATCCAAAAAGTGACAATGGGCATTATGTAAATTGGTATAAGAACTATCCCAGACCGCCCCTCTCATCAATTCACCTAAGCCATTATTAAGCAGTCAGTCCACCGTCCCGCCCCCAGGCTAGGGCCCCGAAGGGGCTCCCGTAACTCCAGCCTCTCCGGGGCACCACGAGGTCTACCTTTCAGATCTCCATCCCTACTGCCGCCGCCACGTGGTTGGCTTTCTCCTCCATCCTCTCCCCTGCAGGGGCCAGGGGGATGGCAAGGGACGCGGGACACCTAGGGGTACTCCACCTCGGACCCTGGACATTGTCGGGCTGCGTCCTACGGGCGCGCAGGGACCCCAGGGTGGCCAGCACACGCTGAGTCACCGCAGCATCATCTCGGCCCTCTCAATCCCCGGGGTTCCCCCTAACTCGCCCCTCCCCAGGCGCACCAGGAGGACCTCACCTGCTCGGGTCCGACTCCTCAGGGGCTCAGATCCTGCCAGGCTGGATTCTCGCGACTCCCGCGGCTGTCAAGACCCACTTCAAAGCGGCTTCCCCCTGGTCCGCCCACCCCCGCCGCCCCCCCCCCCATCCCCGCCTCTTCCTCTCCCCCAATCCCACCGTTCCTCCTCTTCCAACGCGCCTTCCCTCAGCCCATTAAACCATTCCACCTGCCCCGCCCCCTCCCAAAGCCCCGCGATAGCCTCTGTCCAAAACCCTGGAGCTGTCCTCCTCACACACCCAAGAAAGTATCTTGTTTCTACAGCACTCTAGCTCTCTCCCAAACCCATATTCCAACCGGTATGCCCCGCATTGGTGTACCCCTGCCCCGCATTGGTGTACCCCTGTCCTCATTGGTGTACCCCTACCCCTCATTGGTGTACCCCTGCCCCGCATTGGTGTACACCCCCATGCTAACAGCATCCTGAGCCACAGAACCTCCCAAACTCTAAAATTCTACCCCAACAGTAATTTCATAAGTAATAGAAGTATCAGAATGAAAAATCAGACAGGGATAGGGGCTCTGCTTTTTAGGGGGGAGGGGGTCTTTTTTTGCATCCCTAACGCTTAGCGCAGTGCTTAGCCCACTGAAGGATTTACACTCGACTTAACTAACTTTAGCCTCTCTGCTACCTCCCTCACCCGGCTCACCTTTATGCTCCATATTGAATCCTTTTGGTTCTCAAGACACTAATCTCTCCTCAAGCTTACTGCAAGACCCTGCCTTCTTTCCAGTTCTATTTTCTCCCACAGTTCTCTTCCTTGAGTCCTCAACTGTCTCCTTTACTGAGCAGGATTACTCCTTTCAGACCAGGTTCTCCATTCGTGTGGGACTGGTCTCTCCCTCCCTCATGTTCAGTTCCGTTTGTTTACTTTCCTCCTGCACAGGTCTATGTGCCGGAGGAAGGTCCTGTGTGTCACTGAGTCTTCCCACTGCCCTGGACTCACAATTTATCCTTAGATCCCAGCTGCACATTAACCATATCTATGTCCAAAACTAGCTGTGAGGGAATAAGAGTGAAAAGAGGTTGGGGTGTCTTTTGGAGGTCACACCCCCAAAATGAATCTCAGTGTCTGTTTCCAGCAGTTCCTAGAAAACCCAAGGTCCCTTTGCTTGGCCCCACTTACCAATGGTAGGGAGTTATCCATTAAGCTAGATTTAGCCAGCAGACAATAGGGGTCCGATTGGGGGTAATCCTAGAAAGGAAGTTTCTGAAAAGACAGGTCCCAGCTTCTTGACAAGAGCATAAGAAGGAGGTATAGCTAAAAATGTATGGAGTCAGGAAGACTTGGGAGTCCGAAAGATCTGAGTTCAAATCTTATCTTCAGCATTTATTAGGAGCTGGTGAGCCTAAGTCAACAAACCTTTCAGCCTCACTTTCGGCACCAGTAAAAGGGAATAAAAATATTACTTTCTGCAGAAGGTTGTTGGGGGGAAATAAAATAATGTGTGTGAATTGCCTTGCAAACCTTAAAGCAACATACATATATATACATGTATACACATATATTATATATATGTTTTATACGTATATAATGTATGTATTAGAGCTATTATTTTTATTACAGATTGGAAGGCTGTATAAGACCTCTAGAACTCACCTCACCCTGCTGCCTCTACCCAAGTACCCTGCCCTTTAGGGAGACAAGATAAGGCTAATTAACAATTAAAATAATAATTACAACCAAGAATTCCTCAGAGATAGTTGGATCAAGCTGGGGAAACAAACTCTTGTTTTTAAACCAAAGAAGAGAAAGGGGCTAGGCTTTTGTCGCAAATGTTTTCTCACATGCCTACAGACCCTGAATTCAGAGCCTGCTTGTATGGATATACATTCACAAATACCACAGACTCTCCATAGTATATCACCAAGGTCTCCACGCCCTTGATCTCAAAGATAACTGCTCTAACCTCAGGCTAGGTGAAAAGTCCCAGGGAAATAAAGAGTCTTATCTTCCTAGGGGACACCTAGGACTAGGACACTCCTTAGACCTCAGGTTAAGTAGATGTGGCAAGGAGAGAGAAATAGAGTCTTAGTTCTCAGTGGAGGGGTTTTATTTATTCCTTTGTAAATCATTCCCCTTTCACCTAGAGGTAGGTGGTGGGCAGTAGCCCAGGCAGTTATTGCTGGAGGGCCATATCATCACACCCAACCTAGGCATTCACCTAGGAATACTACTTAGGCACCCAGCCAGCAATTCTTCATCCCTCTGTTGCCTCCACAGGAAACTGGCCTCCTGCAGAAGTGGTTTTTGGACACAGGTGCCCCCTGGAAGGCTCCAGACTGTCCCAAGTGGAAACCCTTTGTTGCTGTGCTAGCCTGTGTCCACCATGCCTAAGAATCATATGTTCTTGGACTCCACACGGCACTTCAAAATCAATCCTAACTGTACATTGCTCATGCCATTCCACTATGGGTTCACCCTTAGGTGCCTAGAAGTGGGTTCTTTGAAGGTTGAAGACAGGGAAAAACACTCACTAAGGCTTAAACTAGTTGGCCTGTCTTGAAGATAGGCAGGGAGTCCCTAAAGCCTTTGATCTTCAACCCTAATAGGACTCAGATTATCTCCAATATCTTTCTTTGTCCTCCCCAGACTCTCTAGAGGTTGCCAAACTTATTTGGCCTAACACCCCCTTTTCAAAAAAAAAAAATTACTCAGCACCCATCCTGGAAATCTACTTCCTTTAATGGTTTTTTAAAATTTACTTCATTTTGAAAAATATATAAAATATATATTTTAAAAGACACATTTTAAATTGAATAATTTATTATAAATTTGTGATTTTTTCCTACACTGAAGTTTTCATTTTGTAATATTGCATCATGTAGCCACATAGTATTGTATTGTAAACAAGTCATTACTGGCACATATTCCTGCTGATACATGCTGGACTTCCCAATAATGTGCATCACAGTGGCTTGCTAATACTTGCTTATTAAGATCTATCAGCAGACCTGGCCACTGATAGTTTATAATTTGCATCTTGTGTGTTTATTTGGAAAATAATGTAATCATTTGACTTTAACTGTGTTATACAACACGTGAAACATGTACCAACAGTTTTTCAAAGTTTTCTTCCCTTCTTTTCTTATGCTTCTACCTCACGTATCTGGGGCAGCTACATGGTGCAGTGGAGAGAGCACCAGTCAGGAGGACCTGAGTTCAAATCTCACCTCAGACACTTGACTTTCACTAGCTGTGTGACCTTGGACAAGTCACTTCACCCCACTTGCCTCATCCTGGGTCATCTCCAGTCATCTTGATGAATATCTGGTCACTGGATTCAAATTTTAAAACCAGGAAAAAACCCAAGGACTTTTTTGTCTTTTCCAACCCAGGGATGGGGAACCTATGATCTCAAGGTCACATGTGGTCTTCTAGGTCCTTGGGTAAGGCCTTTTGACAGAGTTCAAGTTTTACAGAACAAATCTTTTCACTCTTTGACTGAATCCAAACTACATAGAACAAATCCTTTTATTTAGGGGATTTGTTCTGTGAAGTTTGGATTCAGTTAAAGGGCTGCTGACCTGGAGGGTGACATATAGCCTTAAGGTTACAGATTCCCTACCCCTGATAGACTATCTGAGCTTAAGGTTCCAATCTATAAAATAATGGGTTAGATGAAATGATCTCTGAAGCCCCTTTAGATCCTATGATCTGATAAATAAGCAAAGTTTAAAAAAAATCAGAACTGGAAATCAGGAGACCATGGGGTTCTTCTAGACCTGAATCTGCTATAATTTTGTAACACTATACTTATGAAATGCTTCTTCTTGAAATTCAGTTTCCTTATCTGTGAAGTGAGCATGACACTAATTCATAGGAATGTTACAAGGACCAAATGAGACTATAGATGAAAGAAATTTGAGAATAAAAGTGTTAACCATAATTAGTACACTATAATCTTGTACTGTCAGAGCCCACCCTCTTACATGGCCTATCTAGGTTCTAGGTATCCTGAGGAATTTGTAGAATGTCTCTTTTTCTGCCATTGGCTCTAGTACTATGTTTCCCCCCATTTGTAAGGCACTAATGCCTAGCACCCCAGTTATTTAACCATGTAATATAAATTGACTTTTATAAGAAGAAATATGAAAAGCGTTTCTTCTGAACATCTCAGGGGCATAATTCCCCCTATACTGACCTCAGTCTATGCAAGACAGGAGATATTAGGCTCAGAATTTAGCTCAGTTCTGACATAGCATTAGTCCCACCAAGTTCATGACCAAAGTTCATGACCATAGCAGTTAAATAAATGCTTCTGTTGGGCTGTGGTCCTGAAGGATATTTTCAAAGATGGCTTATTGCTCCCTGGATTCCAACTCGTGGATTCCTGTAACACACTCCAAACCTATAATCAGAGATTCCACTCTCTGTATCTAGAATGGAAAAGAATAAATTGGCCAAGGAGACCCTGCTCCCAGAACCATATGGTCGCAGAGGGGACCTGAGGCATTTCTTATAACCTTATTCTTTCACAGGATGTGAAGGAGTTATCAAGCTCCTCCAGATGCAAATACAGAAATGCGAGGCAAAAAGCAAGACACTGAATCTGAAAGGCCTTCTTGTAAGCCTCTGAAGTCAATCAGAAAGTCTCCCCTTTATCATGTCATTGATTACCCAACCAGAACCAGTTTCATGCAGTCTCATCTCTCCAAAGCAATTTCCTTATATATCATCATGTTTACCTGGAAGCATCTCCTGAATGTCCTCCATGTGGAGAGGCACCAGGCACTCATGTCATATAAATGTACCATATCTTTTTATGCTTGGAAAGCCTTCATCTCCAAATTTTGCTTGTTGACATCCCATCCATCCATCAAGACTTAATTCAAATGCCACATTCCCTGCTCTCCCAAGTTGGGATGGATTTCTCCTTCCTTGAAACTCTCATAGTGTATTTTCTCCAGATTTTTTCTATAGGTTCAGAAAATAGCTCTGTGTGTGTGTGTGTGTGTGTGTGTGTGTGTGTGTGTGTGTTTCTTATACCTTTTGGCATTATATTTATTTCTACATATGCTTATTTCTCTCATTAGATGACAAGTTTCATGATGGTATAGACCCTGTTTTATTTCTCTTTGCATCTCCTTCAGCACCTAGCAAAATGCTTTCTTCAGATTTCCTAACTTTTGTTAGGAATGTTTAATGTTAATTTCTGTTTTCTTCCAGTCATTTAGTGTAGAGGTATCTCCTTGTTCTTGGAGGCTGTGCCAAGAAAGCCTGGTCTCTGAATAATAAGTATGTCATTGGAAGATTAGCCTAGCTAAGGTCACTCAATGTTTCCATTAGAAGTTTGACCATTAGATAGTGAATCTTCTAGATCATAGCAATTCATAAAATCTATCTGTTAAAGTTTTTAAGAGAATGTAATATGCATCAATAGAAGCCAAACCCACTTCGATGAAATTATGAATTTTTGACATATTTTTCCCTATTAGAATATTACTAGTCTAAACCAGCAGGGGAATTATCTGGTCACATGCAGATCTGTGCCAAGGTAGATAATCCAAGAAGCAACAAGTGAGGAAACTGGGGGCTGATACTGCCTAAAAGAAAATGTAAGAATCATTCACCAATTAACAAAGCCTGTGTAGAATCCTCAGAAGAAGCTGGGAAGTGGAATAGTTTGTGCTATGCAGTGACCTAAAACCAACTCAAACATTCTTACCTTTACTGTTTGATACTTCATAAAGTGCCCCCCCCCTTTGCTTTTCTACCTAAACTTTTAGAGTTTTTCTCATTACTTAATAATCACAAAAAACTATTATTTGTAAGTTGTAAATTGATTGTAAGTTACTTCATCCTGATTACAGTAAGAAAGTATAGGTAGAAATTGTGAAATACACTCAAAGACATCAAAGAAATGGGAAAATCACCCATATGTACAAAAAATATTTATAGAATTTTTTTTTTCTATAGTGCCAAAGAACTAGAAACTAAGAAGGGTAGCCAACAGTCAAGGAATGGCTGACCCAAAAGGGGTCATGAAGAGTCAGACATGACTGACAAACAAACGAGTCTCAGAAGCCCCAGGAACCTCAGATATCTGCAGCTTGTGACTACTCTGAGGATGAAGGGGTGATAAGAAAAGAAAGTCAGCACTTCTGAACACTATGCCTAAGGAGGGAGTCTAAGTCGGCAGCACACTGAGCCGAGACCCTCCAGAGGACCCTGATACCTGCAATGCTCTGTATGTTGGGGTAGGAGCTCCAGAGGACTTGGACAAGTCTTAGAAAAGAACATGGGAAGCCCCAAGAGGGTCGGGAGTCTGCAGCTCTCTAACTGTGCTCTGACTGGGCATATTGGGGATAGAATTCCACCACAATATGACCTGAGGTGTTCAAGTGGACCCTGAAGAGCACAATGGCTTAAAACCAGATGCTCCAAAGGAGTCTTTAATCTACCTGCACCTTTAGCATAGACACACCAGAGAAGATGAAAGTCCCTGGTAGCAACCCAGGGAATTGTGATCAAGATCAAAAGTGCCTGACCATCCCAGCTAAAAGTAGGATAGATCCAGATCCTGACCTCAAAACCAAAATTAGAAGCTAAGGCAGGAGATTTGGATAAATAGAAGCCACCTAACAGTAGGGAGCAATATTATGGATCAAGAGAGAGCCAGGAAGTATACTCAGAAGAAAAAAGGAATTCTACAACAACTACCAGTAGAACTTGAAAGATATTTTTTTTAATGAATTGGCCACAAGAGCTATAAAAGATACCTGGAAGATATGAAGTAAAAGATTTTTTTAAAGGAAGATGTAAGTAAAATGAGAATTCTGGAGGAAAAAATTAGGATAAGTTATTGAGAAGAGAAAATGAAAAACCTTGTTTAAATGAAACAAGCAAAACTGAATGATTCCAGGATATAGAATACTAGAACAATCAGTCCTCAACCAAAACATTGAATAAATGATGAAAATGTAAGGTATCTACTACCTGAAATAATTAGATTTATTCTGTCATTTTTAATTGATCTTATTTAAAGTTAATTTCTTTTGTCCTGTAATTGCCCAAGTCATGATTCTTCATTTCTGCGATTTAATCAGAAATTTAGCTGGCATGTAATAAGTTTAAAAATCCAGTTCTCCTGTTATTTACTGTTTCTTTTTGTGTCAAGGAAATGTTACCCTTAGAGGATACAGGTGGACACTAGGGACTCTGGTCCAGTATCTTTACACCACCAAGCTATCCTTCCAGGATGTCTGGTTTGTTATCTAAAATTTGGTTTTCTATCTCTATCCTTGCAGACACAACTTAACTCAAACAATGAACGTTTCTTAGCCACAGGAGGGAAGGAGAAGGCTGCTGCTAATCCTCATTCCCAATTTCTCTTCAATTACATTCTCTAACCCCTATGATACTAGCCTTCTTATTTTCTGTACTCCCCAAAACTATGAGAGAGAATTCTCCCACTCACTCAAGGTCCTGGCTTTGCTGGGGTAGTTGATATCCTCTATAGTGGTAAATCCATGCTTTACTAACCAATTTATTGTGCTCAGAACTTCGTGCCTCAGGCCACCTAAATTTTAATTGCCACATATCAGAAATAACTGTCTTGAAAAATAAGTCAAGGAGATACAATTTAAGAATCCTCAGATTCCCTAAATACCATAACTTCTGCCCACACCCCCCTTAGAAACACCAACAATGCTTGGAAACCTAATTTAAGGAAATAGTAAATAAATGTGTTGCAATCAGAGGACAAAGTGAAATACTGGTTACCCCCTGAGAATCCCCAAAATGACAACTCTCAAGAATGTTGTAACTAAAGTTAAAATCTATATCTTTAATGGAATAGACGTACTTCAGGCTTTCCTAAAAAGAAGCCCAGAAGTAGATTCTCTGAAATGTAAATACAAGAGTCAAGAGAATATAAAAGTAAATGCATTTTGATCAATGGAAAGGGGTTAATGAAGTGCTTAAATTCTAAGGGTGGCAAAAAACTAGTGATCCCCACCCTATCCCCACCCCCCCTGCCCCGGAAGCCTAAAGCCTTCAAATGTTACAGAGGACAAAAAGATGAAACAGATGAACTGGGGATGTTATTCAGTTCTTGATGATCTTAAAAAAGGAGTCATTTTGACTATTATAAATACCCAAATTAATTAAAAAAAGACGTGAAAAAAGATGCTATCTGCATCCAGAGAATGAACTGATAACAAGAAGTGTATATATAGATATATAAAATATGTGTGTAAATAAGCATGTGTGTATATACACATACATACTTGTGTCTAACAGTAGCCATCTGTATGTGAGGAGAATTTTGTTATCCTTTTAGAGTTTAGTTTCTCAGGATCCACAACCATGGGAATGTCTAGCTTCCAGGTGTTAGATAATAACTCCCAGAATAGTCTCAAGAAACCTAGATAGTAGTTCTTAGAATCATAGTGACAGATAGTCCTACTGAGGCTACACTACAAGATATGGGAGTGACATAATTGACATTTACTATGTTTGTGTAGAATGACAATATTGCTAAAGTTAACCTATCAGGCTATTGTTGGCAAGATGCCTTCTCTTTCTGATTGCCCTATTAAAACAAGTGGGCACTGGTCAGTGATAAGAGAAACCACAGGGAAAATCCATAGGACAACCCTTAGAGGAAAAGACCATGAGGAATCTATGGGGAGGTTTAAACCCATGGGGGCATCCATGGGGAAACCACAGGTAATGCAGAATGCATGTACCTGCCTCAACCAGCCCCCACTGAAGCTTGAGGGGATTAATGGGTGTGCAAAAGCTGTGCCTATCTTGATTGACTCCATTAAGACATAGGGATAGTTGCCTTCTGCCCTTCTCGCTGGCCCCTGTGGCAAGAGTGATTAGGGAAAGCTATAGGAGCTGGTTCTCCCAGTAACCATTTGAAAAGACTGTACTAGAATAAAACTGATTATTAACCCCTCCAAAGCTTTCTGCCTTTCTGACCAGATCAAAAGTGAACCTGTTAGAGATTGGAAACCAAGAACTCCAATGCCTTCTGTGTGTTATTTGTGAAACACCATCTCTAGGGATGGTGAGTGGGGTCAGAGAGGAAAGAAAAAAGGGGAAGAAAGTTACATGAAAACTATTAAATATTTAAGAGGAATATTAAGTAGTAGTTTCATGTACAACAATCTTTTTTTTTCTACTTTATTATGTAAGGAAATGTTTATTTCTTAAGTTCAGAATAAAATACCTTTTTTTTAAATAGAAAGAAAAGAAAAGTAAGATACTAGAGGAGAATGGGAAGGGTTGCAGTTACTATTTCTATTAGTTGGGGTAGACAAGAAGAAGAATATATTACACAGAAACCAATGGTATGGAACTCTCTCCCCACTGGTAGAGGTCAATGCCCAGCACCCACATAGAATGATCTTTTTTTTTTTTAACACTGGCTAAGTTTTACAGAAAGAAAATAATTTGGGCTGTCTATTGACAAGAATGATCCCAGGAAACCAGAAGTTCAGTTATTGTCTAATGGAACTGAAGATATCCATTCCTGTTCACATCACTTGGCAATCAACTCAAAGGTCCCTTTCTCCTCAAGTAGCAGGATAAAAATGTGTCAATATAATCAAAAGGTAACAAGTTGCATCCTTCCATCCCTAGGCACCCAGGGATAATTTCTATTTCAAGAACTCCCTTCTGGAAATTGTAAATTCTTCCCTCATCCTCTTAAATAAGAAGTGGTCCTTTGTCTCCTGAAGGCCCAGCCTTCCTAGTCATCTCCTCACCTCTTCTTCTTGGAATTCCAACTTCCCTTCAAGACTCAGTTCAATACAAGATCCTCCCTCCACTTGTTCAGTGCCCCTCCCATTTGTGTTCTATTTTTTATGCATATCTTTTACATTTACTAATATGAATCCATTTTGGACCCAGTCCAATGTCAGCTCCTTAAAGACATGGATAATTCTGTCATTGAATTTCTGGGGCTCAGCACCTATAAGATATTTTATTATTGAATTAAATAGGAATCAAAATCATTTATGTAAATGTGGTGAATGGAGCTTTTAGAGAAAAGGAGAGGAATATGTATAGGAGAATGATCCACTGCCCCACATGTACAAAAGTATTTATAGCAGCTCTGTTTGTGGTGGCCAACAACTGGAAATCAAGGGGATGCCCATCAATTGGGGAATAGCTAAACAAGTTGTGGTATATGAATGTAATGGAATACTATTGTGCTATAAGAAATGAAAAACAGGAAGACTTCAGAGAGGCCTGGAAGGACTTATATGAACTGATGCTGAGTAAAAAGAGCAGAAAAAGATCATTGTACCCAGTAACAACCACAGTGTGCGAGGAATTTTTCTGGTAGACTTAGCCCTTCACAGCAACCCTAAAACATTCCCAAAGGACTCTTGAGGCAAAATGTCATCCATATCCAGAAAAAGAACTATGGAATTGGAAAGCAGAATGAAGCAAAATATCTTCTCTTGTGTTTTATGTTGTTTGGTTTTTTCCTCATAGTTTCTCCCATTCATTTTAATTCTTCTATGTAACATGACTAAGGTGAAAATGTGTTTAATAAGAATGCATGTGAAGAACTCATGTAAGATTGCATGCTGTCTCAGGGAGGGAGGGAGGAGGGAGGGAGAGAAAATCTAAGACATGAAAATGATTGTAGAAAACGGAAAACAGATAAATTTATAATAATAAAAAGAGAGTGGCTCACTTAGGCTGGAAGGGACAGTAAAGATAAAGGCTTGGGATTGGGTCTTTCCCCTTGTGTCATCTTGTGTGGGGAGGATGGGAGAATTCAGCAATGTCTGTCAAAGCTCCAAATTTGTCTTGCTTCAGAGGCCGTATATATGATGAAATAAAACAAGTGCAAAAACCAATGATGGGAACTCTGGTCAGCTAAGCAGAAACTGCCCAAATGAATTAAACAAACTGAGTTTATTAATAATATGCCCCATTCTTCCCTAGCAGTAGACATGGGACATCCCTAACAGACTTGCTCCATAACTGCATGGCCCTCACAGAGGGCCAGAACTCCCAAGCCAATGGAATTTGGGCTGTGGCAGGACTTGGAAAAGGAAGAGGTGAAAGAGGAGGAAGGTATTTTAAAGGGCTGTCCAGATGGAGATCTCCAAGGCCCAAATTCAAGATGAAAAGGTTTACAAAGCAACTATGGCTCATGCCAGTCCATAACAGTCAGTCAATAAACATTTATTTAGTTTCTACAATATGCCAAACACTGTGCTAAGTACAAGGAGTACACATCTGAAAAAAAATGGCAGTGGGAAGATAGAAGCAATAGGGTAAGGGAAACCTATGTGGGGACACAATAGAGTCTACTCCAATAGAGTACAGCTGTGTAGGAAAATGAAGAGATAGCTGACCTGGAAACCTTCTTTACATAGAGGATTGGAGAGTTCTTTATATCAGCCTGCAGCCCACCAATCACAGACCACCAGCAGGCATTGAGGGTACTGATGAGGTATGAGTACTAAAGCTGTTAAAGTCTCATAGGACCATGAGTTTCCTGATGATGAGGTTCCTGGGGGCATAGTAGAATCCAGTCCAAAGGAGTACAGTCAAGTGGGAAATAACAAGACTGCTGGCCTGCTAGTCCTCTTTAAAGGGAGGTTGGGGAGCTCTTTGCTTTACTCTGCAGTCCTCTAATCAGAGGGGCGATGTGTAGGTTATTGCCTTGTTAATGCTCAAACCAGTGTGGCCTCACCCCAATAATTAGGAAAGAAAAAAATGAATAAAAGTAAAATAAGATAAAAGGATGTAACTTGTCTTTGGTCCCACTCACAAGGGGGCAATGAACCTTGGAAGATTTCCTTCCTTCTTCCTCTTGGCACAAACCTGCTCCAGCAAAAGGGCAGGAGTGATCCTGGAGCTTGTGCGTTCAAGTTCAAACCCTCCCTTCACCTCAGATTCTTGTGTTAATGTCCCCCATAGGCAGGGCCAGCAGAGAGAGATCATTCAACTTTCAGTGTTAGCATTTAGATCTTGGAAATCAGTAGCAGCTATAAATCAGAACTTGATGTATTGTTGTATGGATTGTCTAGACTTAACAAGGTGATAGCTACAATGCTAATGATGTAAATTAAGCTTAAAAGTGTGTTGAGAGGATATCTTAGCTGATTGTTAAGCATTTATATAGTGATAATTTAAATGGAAAGATCTTTCCCATTCATTAATAGGCCCATGTGACCTGTCTGTGTCACATGGAAGCCTGAGTCACATGAGTCTAAGTCACATGGAACAGGAAGAGGTGGAGTAGGAAGGATGGAACAGGAAGATGAGCAGCTAGAGCAGAGCTGAGAGGAAATTTGTCAGAGCAGTCAGAGCTGGGAAGGATGCAGGCAAGCAGGCAGCTGGCTAGAGTGAGTGAACGAGCTTGTTTGCGATTTTGTTTAAGGGAGCTGGCTTGTGGGAAGGCTGGCAGGGGTGGTGTTGTCCTCTGCATTGTTATTGTATGTTGATTTTTTGTTGTTGTTACTGTGATGAATTTGGCTTTCTGGTACCTGAGTAAATGTTTTGGTTCTGTCTTCCATGTGGAGAGTCTGTTGTGTTTCATGACTCCGAATTGTGCTGCTATAAGTGCTGTAAATATCCCAGTGGCCTTCCAAATGGTCATAAGATGGGATCAGGAAATATCAGATCTCTACTTGGAGGCAGGACGGCTTTGGAGGAAGAAATGGATGTCCCAGCATGGGAGGATTTGCCTTACTCCTCTCTAGTAAGAAAATGCATGGATAAAGGCATGGGGCTCTGTGAAAACTGGAAACCCATGCTACAGAAGGGAGATCCCAGAGACTTAGAAAGATGTTCACAGAGAATACGAATAGAACCAGGGAAAGAAATGGCAGGGGTGTGTAGAAGAGGTTGGGTCTTACTAACGAGCTATTGAATTATATATAAAAGCAGAGACAAGCTGCTTGAAGAGAAGGCTCAGGTGGAAAGGGAGTTGACTAGTTTGCATGAGAAGTTTTTATACTGCAGCATTTCAAACTCCCCTTTAGAAAAGCAAGCTAGAACATCTCAGGTGGTGGAAGAAAAAGCTGTTTTTGGTTTGGTTCATAGGAGGTGGCAAAAAGTTAACAATAAGAAAGTGAATAAAGCCCTTGCATAGGCTAGGCCTGATAGAGGTCCAAATATAGGCCAGGAGCATGTGTGGGAGGGGAATGAAACACTACAAAGGTAGCAGGAGAATCAGGGGGCCCAGTATTCAGGAGGTAATTGAGGATTTTACTCAGCAGGAGGTCACAGTTATTTTGAGTTGGTTTACCCAAAGAATGGGAGAATTGTTGGTGACTTAAGTGGTATGAATCAGTGAAAAAGATAAATTTTCGAGGGAGAGAGAGAGAGAGAGAGAAAAGTAAATAGCCAGAGGATTCAAAGTCAGAAGAGATTGACAAGAAAAGAATTATTTACTGCTCTGTTGAGAGCAAGGGTATATTTGGAAGAATAGATGGCATTCCAACTAATGAATTATATAAAACATATTGAGGAAAGAGGCTTGATATTAGATGGGGCTGGAAAGTGAGACTGCAAACTGAAAAACAGTAAACAACAGCGAATGAGGTTATATAGTGGTTTCATGGACTTGAGAAGCATGGCTGACCCTATATTTACCCTGCTTCTGGTTACTGTCTCCTTGTTTCTTTTCAACTTTTTGTCTGTTTACCTTGTTTGGCACATTTGTTTTCTGCAGGCTTAATACCCTCCATCTGCAGGTGCATGATTGCTTAAACCATACGTCACCCCCTGTCTGATGTGCTGTTACCCCTGGACTTGGTGTCAACCAACCTCTGGATGACAGTTAAAGAACTGACCCCTCAAATGGGACCTCTTGGGCCAAGGACAGCTCTACATCCAATCTCAGCAAGAAGTAACTCTGGAAGAAGAGACCTTTGCCTCTTACCCCAAGATTTTGGACCCTATTCATTCGAAGGGTAAACAATGGGGTGCTTGTACTCAAGCCTCACCCTAAGATATTGGTTTATGAACTTTTTTGTGTGATCCTTGCTATACTATTGCAAAGTTCTATTGACACCAGTTGCCTAAGATATTGTTTTCTATGCTTATTTTCTGTTATTCCTGTTAAAGTTCTGTTGATACCAGTTTCTTCACTGACCAATGTAATGAATACAAAAGAACTTAGGGCCCCATGTAATGTAATTTAAAAGGGAAGATCTTTCCCATTCATTAATAGGCCCATGTGAACTGCCCAGGTCACATGGAAGCCTGAGTCTCATGAGACTAAGTCACATGAAACAGGGAAGGGTGGATCTAGGCAAAAGCTGAGAGGAAATTGGTCAGAGAGCAATCAGAGCTAGGAAAGATGCAGGCAGCAAGCTAGCTAGAGCCTGTTTGTAATTTGTTTAAAGGAGCTGGTTTGTAGGAGGCCTAGTAGGGGAAGGCTTGGGGATGGTGTTGTTCTCTGTATTGTTACTGTGTATAGATTTTTGTTACTATGATGGATTTGGCTTTCTAGTATCTGAATAAATGTTTGGTTCTGCCTTCCATGTGGAGAGTCTGTTGTATTTCAGGATTCAGAATCATGTGGTTATATTCATGGCCACTGTAGGCTCTGTGAATATCACATTGGTGCTACGATTTATCAGCACATCCCTGGTTGATCCAAATAAGGGTTGCAAATAAGAAAAAATGTTCAAACTTTCCCCTTCAAAGGGCAAGTTTAGTTCCAGGTGGGATGTCATGGTGTATGAGGCTTTCCTGAATAGGAACTTGGAACTTGGAATGAATCAGAAGTCAACCCTCTCACCCACTGATGTGAGATCATACTTCCTAAATTGCAAAAGACATTTCCCATCCCCTCAGCTGCTTAATCTCCTTTCTGAGTGCTCTCATCTACTCTGGATAAATCTTTTATGCACCTAGTTGTTTATACACTGTCTCCGCATTTGGAATGTAAACTCTTTAACTGAAGGAATTAGAATAGATAAAGAAGAAACAAAGGTATCACTCTTTGCAGATGGTTAGAGAGTCTTAGAGAATCAAATAAAAAAAATTACTTTAAATAATAAACAAATTTGGCAAAGTTGCAGGATATAAAATAAACCCACATAAATCATCGACATTTCTATATATTACTAACAGAGTCCAACAGCAAGAGATAGAGAAATTCCATTTAAAGTTATTGTCGACATTATAAAATATTTGGAAGTTTACCTGCCAAAACAAACCTAGGAACTATATGAAGACAATTATAAAATAATTTTCACACCAATAAAGTCAGATCTAAATTATTGGAAAAGAATCAGTTGCCCATGGGTAGGCTGAGCAAACATAATAAAAATGATAATTCTACCTGAATTAATTTACTTATTCAGTGTCATACTAATGAAACTATAAAAAAAATTATTTTATAGAGGTAGAAAGAAAACAATAACAAATTCATCTGGAAGAGCAAAAGGACCAGGATATTAAGGGAATTAATGAAAAGAAATGCAAGGCAAGGTGGCCTAGCTGTACCAGATCTTACATTGTATTATAAAGCATTAACCATCAAAAGAGGCTAAGAAACAGAGCGGTGGGTCAGTGGAATAGGTTAAGTATGCAAAACACAATAGTCAATGACTAATAATCTATTATTTGATCAATGCAAAGACTCCAGTTTCTGAGATAAAAACTATTTAACAAAAACTGCTGGGAAAATTGGAAAGTAGTATGGCAGAAACTGGGCATAATCCGCCATCTTACACCTTATACCAAGATAAAGTCAAAATGATTTAGATAGAAAAGCTGATGATACTATAAGCAAAGTCAGAGAGTAATGAATAGTTTATCTGTCAGATCTATGGAGAAGGGAAGAATTTATGACCAAGCAAGAGATAGAGAACATTATGAAAGGCAAAACTGATTTTGCATTTAATTGATTTTGATTACATTAAATTGAAAAGTTTTTGCACAAAGCCAATGCCACTGTAAGAATGAATGTTATTGTATCTTGCTGTGCTCCCACAAATGTTTTCGAGAAATAGTAAAGCTCCTAGACTGATGGGAGCCTGTGATAAGATAAGTATGCATAACCTGTTTTGCAAGGAAGATGGTGGAATACATCCTGGCTTCAGGGGGAACTAGAAATATGGGGATATGACAAACAGCTCAGACCCTAAAAGTCCTGCCCAGGTCCCAATTATCCTCACTACTATGCCTGCATAATTTGCATAAGGAGGGAATAAGGAGTAACAAAATGTAACCCTGAAGAGTCTGACCTACCCCTGACTCAGATGGGAAGGACAGAACTGTTTAACATCATTCTTGCTTCTGTATCAGTGGTGCTCTTAGTGAGCACCACATCTGCTTCCTCACCGGAAATATAATAAATGCCTTCTGTTTCTGAATTCTTTCAGTGAGAATGGATCTATCACATGAGCCTTTCATAGGGCATGCTACCAGGGAAGTAGAGGGCAGCCTGACCTTTCCTTGGAAGTCCTATGATCCCCAGAAGGGTATCTCTTACACAAGCAAGGTTAGAAGTGAAACAGAAAGATGGGAAGCAATTTTTACAGCCAATATCTCTGATAAAGGCCCCATGTCTAAAATATGTAGAGAAATGATCAAAGGATATGAACAGGCAATTTTCAAAGGTAGAAATTCAAGCTACCTACAGTCATATGAAAAAATACTCTGTCTGTGACATGCCACCTACAATCTGTTAGATTGGCTAACATGATAGAAAAGGAAAATGATAAATGTTGGATTGGATGTGGGAAAAATTGGAACACTAATGCATTGTTGGTGGAGTTGTGAGCTGATCTAAACAAAGAGAGCAACTTGGAACTACGTCCAAAGGGCCATAAAACTGTGCATACCCTTCGACCCAGCAATGCCACTTCCAGGCCTGTATCCCAAAGAAATCATAAAAACAGAGAAGAACCTACATATTCAAACATATTTATAGCAGCTCTTTTTGTGGTGGTAAAGAATTGGAAATTGAATGGATGTTCATCAATTGGAGCTGAACAAGTTGTGGTATATGAATGTAACGGAGTACTATTTTGCTATAAAAAATGAAGAGAAGGTGGACTTCAGAAAAACCTGGAAAGACTTACATGAACTGATACTGAGTGACATGAGCAGAACCAGGAGAACATTGTATAGCCACATTTTGCAATGAATGACTTTGATAGACTTAGCTCTTCTCAGCAATGCAAGAATCTCAGACAATTCTAAAAGACTCATGATGGAAAAATATTATCTATATCTATAGAAAAAACTTTGGAGCCTGAATGAAAATGGAAGCATATTATTTGCCCTCTTCTTATTTGGTGTTTTGTTTTTTTTCTTCTTTCTTGTGGTCCCTGCCATTGCTTCTAATTCTTCTTTACATTGTGACTAATGTGAAAGTATGTTCAATATGAGTGTATATGTAGATCCTATATCACATTGCATGTCATCTTTAGAAAATTTAAAACTCAGAATCGTATGGAAATGAGTGTTGAAAACTAAAAATAAATAAATTAATTATTCAAAGAAAAATAATGTAAACTCATTGAGGCAAAACAGATTTTTGCTTTTCTTTTTATTCCTAGTGTTTTCTGCAGCACTTGCAACAGAGTAAGAGTTTCATTAAAGGCTTATGGATTGTCTGTCATTTCTCATGTCGACTTCTAAAGCATATATGGCAATCGAAATAGATTCCTGGGAGATGTTGGGGTTCTCTAAAGTAAAGCAAAGGAGGGTGCATTCACATTCAGGACACATGAGTCAGAAGAGAAATTTAACATTCTTCAAAGACCAGTTGGTAGCTGGTGGCTTCAAGAAAGAGGTTTTTAGGAAAGGGCTTTGAGGGTAAACTTTGCGAGGTTATTTTGGAACCATGAGCCACCATCAAGTCTTATTTATTGAGTGCTGAAATTACACACACACACACACACACACACACACACACACACACACACACAATAACCCAGGTCTAGCAGGAGATAATGTCAGGGACTCTAAAGGAATGGAAACTATATGAAAAATCCTATTTGAACTGCCACCATCTTCACACGATTCAGCTAATATGATGGTGCAGACTACAAAGAATGTCCTGACATGATTACTGAAAGTGATTGGATCAAAAGTCTAGCTAGCTTTATTATAACCAACATGTCAATCTATGTCTATCAATAGAATAAATTATTTACTAATAGGGACTTGTCTCATCATCTAGACTTATATGATGTTACAAGACAAATATGTTATTCTATTATATCTACTCTTAGCTCTTTTTTAACCTTAAAAGCCAATCTTTACTAGAATATGAAGAGGTGGACAAAGATTAGTTCCTCCCTAAAATAATGTCAGTGTTTCAGGCACTGTGCTAAGTCTAGGAATCTCTATATTCATGTTCCGCAAACTTTGAGAGAAATAAACATACATAGTCTAGCTTTGAGAGAAATAAACATACACGTGTAGCCTAATTTTGTTTATCTTTCTAAGAATGAACTCAGTAATGGTTGACAATTCTAATACTTAAATTTTTTTTTTTTAATAGAATGAGTTATGCTGTGAGTTGGCCAACATCAGAATTATTCAAGCAGCAAATGCTTGGAGAAGAAAATTAAATTATTTGACATTCATTTGAGTCCCATTCAATTTAAGTATCTGTAATTCTAAGAATCTCACTTCCCTGCTAAAGAAATTGAAGTAGTTCCCTATTATAGCAATTCCAATCATCTAGGATCCAATTTCTTCTCTCTACCACAAGATACTGTCCACTTGTTCAAATCCACTCAATCTCTGTACCATCCCACTCTGCACCCCCACTTTGGATTCCTACAGCTGTGCCTTTTACATTCTATTCCCATCCTAAGAATCTCATTGTCCCCTCTAGGACATCCCAAACCCATTACCTCCTTCAAAACCTTTTGGGTTTTTTTCATCCATTATTAAGGTCAGTATAAAGACATCAACAAAAACGTGTGTGGCATGAAAAGAAGTTGGGCCAGTCATGGGCCCAGTCATGGGCTAATGCAAATGTAATAAGAGATAGAAACTCAGGTGTTAAAACAGTATCCACAAAAATGGAAGATTTCAAGATGGGGTTCTTACTCTGTTTTATGCAATGTATGCTTTAGTCAGAATAACATTTTGAAATGCATAAAATAAAAGATACACAAATGAAACATACTATATTGAAATACAGTTATCAAAATATTTGAATACACACATTCCCAGATTAAGAAGTCCTAACCTAGAAGAAAGTCCTTAATGTGAATGAACAAACAAGGAGTAAATGCTTTCTATATGCCAAGAACTGTGCTAAGTGCTAGGGATATAAAGAAAGACAAAACCAGTACTTGCTCTCCAGGAGCTCACATTCTAGTGGGAGAGACAATATGTAAATAAGGAGACACATAAAAGAGAGAGATAGAGGAAAGACAGGGGCAGGGGAGGGCTGGGTGGGCATTAAGATACAAGCAAGAATAACACAGAGGAAATAGTTAAGGGACTTGTGACCTAAACAGATAGATAAAATCACAAATCCATTGAGGTACCAAAGTATTAAGGTCCAAAAAAGGTGAGTCCTTCACTCCACTCATTTAAGCTGAGAACAATAGAAGGAAAAGACTTCTATTGTGCCATATATAAAAAGGCAATATGTTCATTTTACTTTCTGAGCCAATATTTCTCCATGAGTCCAGCAGCTTTGGCACAAATTCTGGGGGAAAAGAGGGAAAGAGTGGCAATCTACCAGAAGAGAGCAACTCTTGTCATTAAAAAAAAAAATAAGGTTATGGTTTCATATCATTTCCTTTCTGTAAGGTGTAGAGGGTTGACAATCACAAGTGATAATCTTTGATTTTCTAGTAGTGTGAACTTTCTCAGGTCTCTGTTTCCATCTTCTATGTATCCATATGCCCACAATGACCAAGAAGATGAGTGAGAGAGGAGCCACAGCAATTCCCCAGGAAAACGTGGGTTCTGGAAGAAGCCACAGAACCCAATTACTGTGCATAGCATTCTCTAATTATCTGGCATGAGATTAAAATAAACGTTTGCAAGGGATGAATCTTTATATTGAGGAAAAAAATTGTGACATTTTACAGTTATGATTTCACACCTCTGGGCTTCAAGTCCCTCATCAGAGAATTGCATGTAATGTTTCTCTTCTCCTCTTTATAAGCATTTGGGGAGGAGGGGCAGAATTCTCTTCTTTCCAGTGGAAATTCCTTCCATCCATGCAAACTGACAAGGTATGAATAACTTATAGTTCTTAGACAGTTGCCCATCACCCTGGGAGATTAATTGACTTGCTCATGATCACACAACTAATATGTTTCAAAGGTTGGACTTAAACTCAGATCTTCCTGATTTCAAAGCTAGTCCTCTCTATCCATAATACCAAGGATTTTAAGAAAATCACCTGAGACCCATAATATGAAAAAATCTCAGATTCAAGTTGTTACAAATGTCAGACATTTTCAAACATGCAAGGAGGCTCCTTTACTTTTAAGTTCCTTCCTTTCCTTTCCTCATATTAATAGAAATCATAAAAAAGAAAAAAATTAGATTAAAGAACACGCAAGAGAATCCCCATGGCTAGAATGGTCACAGCCTACCATTTCCATACCAAATTCCTAGTATTCAATTTATTATTTGATGACAACCTCTAACCATTCCAGGATTAGCATTGTTAAAGTCTATTTTCCCCACAAAGTTGCTAATACTTTGGCCATAAGGAGAACAAACGATAGATTTCCTGACTAGAGTTCTGTTTTTTATATCTAAGATCTGAGGGACAACTTTTTTTCTACTTTTAATATCTGAGATCTGATGAACAATTTTTTTTTCTGCTGTTAATATTTGACATCTGATGAATAATGGAGGGTTATTTCTACAGCCCTGTCTCTGGAGATCAGTAGTACATATTTTAAAAGGGTTTCCAGGGAACATAGTTCATTTTATGATGGATTTCATAACAGTAGTAGCATATATGTGTAGAGTACTTCAGGGTTACAAGGAGATTTACATATTAAGGGAGATGAAGTTGTAATTGCAATCTGTCTATTACAGGTAAGATGATTCAATTTACAATTTACAAACTTAATAAATGACAAAACCAGAACTTAGACTAATTCTTCTGATTGTTAGTCCTTTGCTCTTTTCCAGGGCCAGTATCAAGGCAATCACATTTCTTCCCTGAATCTGAATTCACATTTTGGTGTTCGATGATTATTTTTTGGTAGCCTATCTTCATACTGTTTGGCTATCTACAGTAATCCAGTTAACCTCATAAAGAATGATAAACATTTACAATTTAATTTTCTGGTGAGCCCACTTCCTCTATCAAGAACAATAACAAAGTGTTTGCTTGTTTCAATGACTGCTCTGTGTTCCTATGTAATTGCCCTTTCTGAACCAAAGCCTCCGTCACCAAGCTCATAGAGCTCTGAAGATTAACGTCTCAGATGTTGAGCCTTGAGCTCTTGACCAGGGAGGCTTGTCCTCTCAACTCTCAACTCAATATCTCTCTTTGTACAGCTCTTCAGCATATCTCAAAGTGTATAAGAGAATCATTTTATCTTTTTCTAAAAGTTAGCTTGCTGTCCTGTAAATTTTTCATCCTAACTCATCTCTCTCCCCATCCTCACCCTTTCCCCATTCCTGATACAATTCTCATATATACATACACACATACACACACACACACACACACACACACATATATATATATATTTATATACGTATACATGATAGTTTAAAATTAGAAATATTTATCCTTCCAGAGTATAATCCCTTAGTACCATCCATGAGTTAGAAGGGTAAAGGACTCTTTAAATCAGAGGTTCTTAACCAAGGAGTCTGGGAATGCATTTCAAGGGACACATGAACTTAGATATGGGAAAAACTACAACTTTATTTTCACTAACGTGTTTTCCTCTGTAAAACTATGTATTTTATTTTATGCTTTTAAAGACAGTATTCTGAGAAGAAATTCATGGGTTTAAGCAGACTACAAAGAGATCCCTGACACATGCACAAAATTTAAGACCACTTAACTTCAAAAATGTTATGGAAGAATGTATTTGAGAGGCTGTTATGGAGATGAGTAATGACCAGACCTCTTCTGTGCGCTCCATAGGGCACATCCAGAAGCAAAGAACAGAACTGATCAACCAGTAAGCATTTGTTAAGCACTTACTAAGTTCCAGGTACTGTATCAGGTGCTGGAGATAGAAGGACAACAATGAAGCAATCTCAGCCTTGAGGCAAATAGGTGGTATAGTGGATAGAAGGTTGAGCAGGATATTAGAAAGATCTAAGTTCAAATCCAGAATCAAACACTTACTAGTTGTGTAATCTTGAGCTAGTCACTTATTGTCTGCCCTTAGATTCCACATCTGCAAAATGCAGATGAAAAAGCAGCCACTTCACAGGATTGTTGGGAGGATTTAATATGATAATACTTGTAAAGCATGTAGCATAGTGCTATGTACATAGTAGTTGCATAATAAATACCCCTTAAAGAATTTACTCCCTAGAAAAGAAGTCAACATATACTCATATAAGTACATGGGCATACTATTCAAAATAGATACCAGGTAAAGGAAAATAGGAAAAAGGAAAATGCATAAAGGCAAATTAAGGTTTGATTGCCTAACAAAATTATCCCAAAATGGAATGGGCTGAAAGATGGGAGTAGGAGTGGGGGAGGTTCCCCCTCACTGTTCAAATAGAAGCTAGATAACTACTTTTCAAGCTAGAGGAGGGACTACTTTTGGGGTGTGATGACCATAGAGGTCTAGATGGCCATAGAGGTCCCTTCTAACTCCCAAATTCTGTGGTTCTGTTAATTCATCAACAGAGAAGTTGTACTGTTTGTCCTCTGTGGATGAGGATACATACCTTCTTTCACTCTTGCTTGCAAGGTCTGGTATCCCAATCTGTTACTGGCAGTACATACAAATTCAGTGTTCAAATCCTTCTTTTCCACTGAATTAAATATCAGAGGCACTTCAATATAGCTCTTATTGTTTTCTGTATATTCACTGGATGAGAGAAAGGTTTGCAAAAAAAAAATTGGGTGTAAAAAAAAGAACAAATTAATCTTCATAACAATCATTCTGATTCTGGAAGAATTCATTAAAATCTAGGATATGTCAGTGATGTGCTAGGCACTAGCAACACAAAGATAAAAGGAGAAACCATGCCACCCTCAAGGACTTCAGAATCCTTTCTCTCAGTCAGATGCATCCATTTGGCTTAGTTCAAGTGAAAAGTTCTTAAAGGAGCATTTAACCTTGTGAACAGGGGTTTGTTTTGAAAAGTTTAAGCTCTTGCTGAAGCTCATTCATACAGTGGGATCAAAATGACTTACTTTGTTTTAAGTAACCAGAAGTCCATTTTAAAATATTTGGCAAACCACATTAATGAGAACCAGCAGCAGCTAATTTGGGGGAAATCTAAGTGTGTCACTGAAAAATCTTTTGCACATGGATGGACAGGACCTGGGTTTTCAGCCTGCAGCTCAGTAAGTAGAGCTGGAGTTACCAACCAGAGGAGTGCCACTGACTCTGTCTCTCTGAACCTGCAGAGACTTCTAACTAGCTTACATGTTCTGCTGGAGGTAGGGACAAGACCTTAGTTTTATGATCTAGATCAAAGTGGAGTTAGGAGCCTGCAACATTCATATAAAGAAGGCAGCAAGCAAACCCTGCCCTAGAAGGGACCACTTAGGACCTGCTGAAGTTTGCAGTTCCAGAGTCTGCTGCCACCACAGAGATCCAGAAACAATATAGCACTCAACACTTGGAGAAAGTAGTGAAAGACCCCAGATAGTACAGTTAAAAGTAACACAGGTCCCCAAGTTTCCCCCAGAAATGTGTAGCTCCTTGGCTCTTACACAAAGTCCTAAAACAGGAAGAAAGACTAGAAGAATGAGAAACCTCAAAGGCGATATTTAAAAACTGTCTCTAAGTTCACGAGCAGTAACTAATTGCTTACCAAATATCCCTTATGTTGTCAAAAAAAAATAGGACTGTGGTTTCATTTGTAGAGGAAATTCCCAGTAAGGAATCTCTCTCTAATAATATCATACAGCTTTGCTACTGACAGGCTAAGAAAATTGCCTAAGACTGACAAGTTATTCATGATACTAAGGATACTTTTCTCTTTTTAGTTTCTCTGACGTTGCTTCTCCATTGCTTGACAATGTGAAAAATGATTTTTAATAATTATTATCTTGGAGATTTGAAGCTTTCCCAGCCCCTTCTTTATCCTGTCTTTAAATTCAGAAGAACATTTCTGATAATGTGACCACCTTGACTGTCCACATCCTGGTCAGAACCCAACTCAACTCAAAAATAATTTAATCTAAGGAACTGAAGCCCCATTGTGTTTTGCTCAGGCTTGGGGGAGACATATTCCCTTGTCTAGATAGTCCAAGATTGGGAGTGCTCTGGTATGACTGGGGGTGTTCCGATAGAAGAGGTCTTTCTACTGTCCAGAGATGAAATATCTGCTTCTTTTGAAAAGGTATATAAGCTGTACACCTGACCTTTCAGTTCCAAACTGTTGGCTCCCATACATGTATGTTGCCAGCCTTGAGAGAAATAAAAAGATGGACACAACCTAACCATATTTGCTTCCTTAGACCAAATTCTTTGGTTGACACCACAATGTGCAAATTACAAGTTAGTTTTTTCAATCTATCACAGCATGGATTTCTGGACCATTAGACCTGAAAGGGACTTTAGGGCATCATATATTCCAGCTGCCTCCATTTACAAATGAGGAAACATAGGGAGGGAAGGTGATTTGTCTAAGACTGCCCACAGGAGGGTAGAAAGTAAGGGTGTCCTGAGTCAGGGGGCAGTATCTTTACTGCTCCTCCAGGTTGCTGATGATATTTGGCATTAGGCCATAAGGACATGTTAGTGAAGGTGTATTGTATGACCAAAACTTGTCTTATTTTCATTGTTTTGTAATTTTTGACCTTTCAAATGGTCTTCCCTACAACTCTACTTAAGTTTCATTCACTATAGGAAGGAAAACTTTTTAGATTTCTTTGATTTTTAAAACTCAATGTTTCAAACTAGACTTTTCGCTTTAGTTAACTTCCCTATGTTATAGGAACTGATACAAAGTAAAATAAGCAAAAATCAGAAAAAAAAAACCCTCAATATATACAACTACAATAATGTAACAAAATAACTATAGAATAATAAAATAACATAACTGAATATTGGTGATTATAATGAACAAACTTGGCCTCAAAAGAAAGATATAAGAAAAGTACATAATTTCTCAACCCTTCTTTGAAGACATAGAGGATTATAGACATAGAGTACTATATTTAATATTGGTCTTTTCCTATATGTTGCTTAGTTTCCCAGACTTTTTCTTTTTCTTTTTTTCTTTTTTTACTCTTTCCTGTAAAAAATTATTTTGTGGATGAGGAAGGGTAAGAATCCAGTGGGAAAATCTAAGGGAGGTAAAAACAAAAGATTTTTTAAAAATTATTCTAAAAATACTAACATCTCTTTACAAAGGCTAACAATTAAATTTGATCTCTGGTTACATACTACTCCCTGAGAAAGCCAGCCCAAAGAGTCAATATGGGTGATAACACTATAAACTCTGTCAAGTGAGCTTACTGGTTCTTTCCTACTTTAACTCGTCCTTCTTTGTAGAGATCATGCACGAAAGTTTTATTTGCCGTCCACCACAAAAGCGTTGTAGACCTTGAGCCCAAGCCAAAAAATACTTTGCAGGGAATTATCAGTTTTGAACCTAGATAAAGAAAGACAGATGAAACAAAGACTCAGAGAGGGGCAATTTAGTAAAAGGGAAAAAAACCCAAGAATAAATGAATTCTTCCTGATATAACTTCCAATAGAAGCCTCACTAGACTTTCTCAAGTAGATTCACCACAACCAATTATCTTTAGCAAAATAATCGTTTTGGAGACCACTTATTTTGTAAAACCATCTTGGCCACCCAAGTCTTCTTTGGTGCAGGAAAACTAGATTCCTAAGCAGTTCCCTAAAATGTCCAGGTAATCTACTGAGTTTCCCACCTCACCTTAGTTCCATTGCTGATCTATATTCCAGCTTCTTGCATGGTCTCTCTATAAGCACAAAAATGGGTAACATTTATGTAGCAGCTCAAGGTTTGCAAAGTGTTGTTACATATATTACTTCTTTCAGTCCTCACAACAACAAGGGGAGGTAGGTTATTATCTCCATTTTACAGTTGAGAAAATTGAGGCTGGAAGAGGTTAAGTAAATTACCCAGGGTCACACAGCTACTAAATACCTGAGGCAGGATCTGAACTCAATTCTTCTGGACTCCAAGTCCAGCACTAACCCATCCTAGCTGCCTACAATAGAAAGAAAAGGAAGCAGAGATAGCAGAAGTGGAGGGTGCTGGGTTGGAGAAAACAAAAAGAGGGAATGAAATTCATAGGCAGTAGTGTGTAGCAGATAGGACACTGGACTTGGAATCAGAAGGATTTGAATTGAAATCCTACCTCAGATTCTACCAACTTTGTGAGCCTGTGCAAGTTCTTTCACTTCCCTGGCCTTTACTACTTCATTTGTAAAGAGAGGGAATTGGAAAGATGTTCTCTTTGATAATGTTTAATATAAAATTTTGGAATAATCTCTTTGTTCTCTCTGAAGCAAACTCAGAGAATGCCTCTTCCTATGTCAGCAAAGCCAGCCAAGGCTGATTCTGCATTCCTTGGAGGACCATTGAC
>CM053771.1:382134409-382156174 GCA_028658325.1 Potorous gilbertii
CTGTACTAGCCAGCCAGAACATTTCTGGCTCCATAATGCATTATGTTACTGTTATCTTTAATGGGGAATTGATCAATTAATTAATTAAATCATGAAATGTATGCATTGAGCCTGTTGCCTTTTCTTTAACCAAGTTTTCAGGTCAACATCTTCCAGTTCTAATTCAATGATGCTATTATCTGATGAAGTCTCCATTCTCTCATTCGGGGAAAAAAATCTTTAAAAAAAAAATGAACTCTTTCTTTTGTTCTTTCCATCAGGTTTCTTCTCTGACCTGTCCTCATTTTAAATAACATACTTCTCACTTTTATGATCACTTCCCCATTCTGACATCTTTCACTCTCTCTGAATTAAAAGAAGAAATGATTTCAATATTGATAGCCCAGATTTCTCCGATAAAGGTTTTGCTATCTGTCATAAACAAGCCAAAAACCAAAGGCTCCCTCTTTGAGTTCCCATCCTTTAATGCACATCTTAAGACACACACACACACACACACACACACACACACACACACACCTTCCCATGTCCTAGCTGGCCCAAATGAGAGCTTATATGCATCTAGGAAAATCTGGAGTTTGAAATACTTGAATGCCAAACACCAAGTTACCAGTTTCCAAAAGTCTGTTTAAAATATATTCTTCCCAATTTTGTCTACTTTTGGGCTACCAAATAAAGAACATGTTAATCCTAAAACAGAACTGAAAAGTAGGTTCCTTGACAAGTATGAATATCTACATGTTTACCATTTGTTGTTATTTTTCAGTCACATCCTATTCTTTACCAGCTTTTCAGAGTTTTCTTGGTAAAGATCCTGGAGTGGTTTCCATTTCCTTCTTCAGCTCATTTTACAGATGAGGAAACAGGGTTGAGTCACTTAGGCAAGGTCACATAGGTAATACATTTGAACTCAAGAAGAGGAGCCTTCTTTACTCCAGGTCCAAACTATCCCCTATACCAGCTAACTGCCCACATAAATTCTATGGTAGTTTTAAAAAGTCACACTATGTGTTTAGGTCACACTCTAATACTTCTGTGTGCATCCTATAAGTTGTATGAGCATTTTGTCACCTTGGGCTGACTCTACACTCCAGCAGTTGAGAAATGAATTTAATTGGCATTTTCATGACCCTAGCCGAAGAACTGATTTTTAAATTAACTTTAGCATTACCCTTGAGAAGATAGGGAACAGATTGTGTTGTTGTATTGAACCCTTAGAGCACTATAGACAACCAACAGATAGTAGGGTGCCTTACTCAGCAAAATGTCCTCCTGGTAGAGTGTAGAGGGGGTATTGTATAAAGAATAGTCTTACCCATGAACAGTCCTGCTTGTTCCTTTTGCAAAAGGAATACAGTTGGATTTCAATTAATGTAAATAATGAATCTTCTGATAGAGTTACATATATTAAAATTCATGTTACTTGAAGTTATAAGCATGCAAAATATGGTCATTAGTTCCAACCCAATGGAAATATGCATTACAAATTCAAATAATGTGATCATTTCATGGGATTCATTATTTACACTAATTGGGACCTAGCTATACTCATTCAGAAAGGTACACTTTTGTATCTTTGTATTTTGGACATCCTTAACCTTTATTAAAGTTCAACTCTGATATCTCACTATAGTTTGGAGGTGTCTGGATCCTCAAAGACTATGCCAGCAGAGTGGAAGCTCTGACTGGGGCAATCAAGTGAGGCCTTAGTGACAGATCATGTAGATGTATATTGAGAAACTAGCTAGTTTAGGGAGGCTCTTCACAATTTGGGTTCAGGTTTTAGCCATAGCAACTTACGAAGACCTTCCATGAAGTCACAGTGAGGTAGCCACTTGCTTTGCTGGGGAGTATTATTTGTTATTGAAATAGTAACAGAAATATCATCATCTTCAACAAGGAGGATGGTAGCTGGCATTTCTATAGTACTTTTAAGTTTGCCAAGCATTTTACAAATACGACCTCATTTGATTTTCACAACAGTCCTGGAGGGTTGGTGGCAGCATTGTTATTCCCATTTTATAGATGGGGAAACAGGTTAGACAGAGATAAGCAACTTGCCTATAATTACACGGCTAGTATTTGAGGCCACTCAAGCTCAGGTCTTCCTGCCTCCAATTCTAGCATTCTATCTATTCTATTCTATTCTATATAGAATATGGATATCTATTCTATTCTATTCTATCCATTATATTATTCTACCTATTGCACCACGTAGGTGCCTCAATCAATGCTTAATTAACTTAGTCCTCATCTATAAAGTGAAGGAGTTGGACTAGATCATTGACCCATCTAGTCTGGTTCAGGGAGTTTTAACTTTTATTTGTGTCTGGAAGTCTGGTAAAGCCTATGGACCTTCTTAGAATATTCTTTTTTAAGTAATTGAAAGAAATGTTACATTTCAGTTAGAGATGAGTGAAAAAAATCCAATTTTCTTCCCTATTTCTGCTCAAAGATGAAAGCTGGCCATAGGACCCTAGGTTAAGAACCCCTACTCTATCTGACCAGTCCCTTTCAGCACTAAATCTATGATCTTACAGCTAAGAAACAAGCATCAAAATCTAAGACTGTTCTTGTTACATTATTACCGTGAGTTCATTTGAGCACTTTGGTTTTGAAGCCTTACCAAGAGAAGTCCATATAGTCTTATTAGGTCCAATTATCACTGGTATGGTCTCCTCCTTTTTTTCTGGGAAGGGAAGAAACAGAGGTTTCATTAGGAAAATAACAGTTCCAAGAAAGTCCAAGTGTTAGAAGAGATAATCGCTGTCATCTCCATTTCTAACCAGTGGCTAAACCCTACTGTTGGTCTTAATTATGTCCTACTTTATTCCATGATCATGACACCAGATTTATCCTTTATCTTGTAAAGGAAACAATCTCTCCCCAAGACTGGAACAGCTGGGGTCACTGCCTTTCCCAGAACAGTAACTACCAGTAAAGGTCAAAGCTAAATATACATGTGACTGACTCTCATTCTGTACACTGTGGCAAACAATTAACCATTTTCCATCCTAGTTTCGGCTTAATTTGATACATTTTTATCATTATTATAACAATTATGACCACAAAATTCAGATGTAGAGGTTAAAGTAACTAACACTGTTAATCCCACCTACAGATAAAATTGCCAAAAAATAAAACTTGTAATGGCCGTTAGCATGATTCATCAACATGAAGTAACAGTTTTCTATAGTAAAATACCAGTCAGATGTTGGGCAGATGTAAACCATTCCCAAGGCTCTAGACAGTTGCTCCCTTTAAAGCATAGGCTCTCAGTATTGTGTTATGGACCCCTCTGAGGGTCTGATGAAGCCTATGAAACTCTCCTCAGAGTGCTGGTTTTGGATTGATCAGATAGTAGATTACTATAGTTACTGACTTTGACATCCTGTCTTCTTAACATATTCCACTGGTCCACTACTCCATTTCTAGTAGTTTTGATGATTGCTGATTTATAATTCCATTTAAGATCTGGTGCATCTAGACCACCTTCTCTTGCATTTCTTTTCATTAATTCCCTTGATATTCTGGACTTTTTGTTCTCTCAGGTGTATTTGTTTATTATTTTTTCTAGCTCTATAGAGTACTTGTTGGTAGTTTGGTATAGCATTGAATAAGCAAATTAATTCAGGTGGAATTGTCATTTTTTATTATATTAGCTCAGCCTCCCATGAGCAACTGATACTTTTCCAATCATTTAGATCTGACTTTGTGTAAGAATATTGTTTTTAAAAACATAACATAAAATGTATATGATTAGAAAAGAAAAAGTATATTAAAATATAGTTATCAAAATACTTTTAAAAAAAGTTCATGGACCACAAGTTAAGAACCTGTAGCTAAGACATATGATTTGAGAAGAATCACTGTAAAGATTACCATCCTGCAAAAAATCTCAGCTGTCCCTTTATGCTTGCTCTCTCATACCTAAAATTCCCAACACTTGATTTTTGTCTTTGAATTAAGGTTCTGTAACTTGAGGAGACCCTCTGTCAAAATCCAAATTCTCCTGGAAGGTAATACATAAACCACAGTAAGTCATTCATTAACATTCAGAATTAATTTGCCAGAATTCTAATTTGGGACAGCAGAAAACAGATTCCCAAGGGAATGAAACACTAGACAGGGAATTTCTTCTGGGGGGAAGAATGGAAAGGAATTGGATACTGCCTGATGAGATGACCATCACATGCACTGTCTCAGGGAATCTTACTTCTGGGCAGTCAGTAGGCAACAGAATACTTTGAGTAGCTTGGAGGGAGGGCCCATACTGGTTTCACTCACTAGTCCTTGGAGAACATCAGCCCATTTGCTTTTCTCCACTTAACCTGTTACTGGGACATTTCAAATAATGAAATGCATAAACACTGGGTACCATTTGATCGATGTATTTAGTTATTTAATACTACAGGAATATAAAATCCTGGTTCTATATAGGCAGAAGCTTTCCTTTCCCTTCCATTCCAATCCACTACCAAAGCATTCATATTAAAAAAAAAAAATTAACACTGCCTTCTTGCTTTAAAGCCTGCCTGTAGATGGCAAGCAAGAGCACTCCTCTACTAGATATCAAAAGTCGTATTAGTGACATTATACTGGATAAAATGTAAGACTGCTGCCCCCTCGTGTTACTTGATAATATTGCACTGACCAGATTATTTCAGAACCACAGTTCTATAACCCTGAGGATGGCAAAGGGAGCATCTCTGAGACAGGTGTCTAAGAATGAAAGTTGCATTCAAAGAGTATGCTATAGAATCAACAGCTCCCTGTAATACTCCCTGAATAAGCTTGGAAAAGTTACACCCAGCCTTGCTCTGAGGTTCAGTTTGTTACTGAACAGATTGGATTAGATAATCTTTAACAGCACTTTAGTGACTTCTGAGTCACTAAATAGTGTAAATGCACATGGGGTAGGATTATTCGAGGCAGTATGGCATTACAGATAGAAAGTTGGGATCCAGAATTCCAAGTCATGGGTTCAGAGTCTACCTTTGCTATAGAACGTCTCAGTGACCTCAGGCAAGTTACTTAACCTCTTGAGGTCCCAGGCAACTCACTGTGACTTTTAAGTTGCTCAGTTCAGTTATTTTTAGTTGTGTCCAACTCTTTGTGACCCCATTTTGGGTTGCTTTGGCAAAATATTGTAGTAGTTTGTCATTTTTTCCTCCAACCCATTTTATTGAAGGGAATTTTTACTCATTTTTCTCATTTACAGAAAACTGAGGCAAACACTGTGAAGTAACTTGTCTCAGGTCACATAGCTAATAATATCTGAAGCCAGATTTGAATTCTGAAACATATGCACCAGACTCTAAGCCTAGCACTCTATGTACCATACCACCTATAAAACAGGGTTAAAGAAGGAATCCTCTCACTAGAGGTTTCATTTGCCAATGAAATCATTGGTCTGAACTCCTTAAGAGCAGTGAAGGTTTCATTCTTCTTATTTATATCCCTCATATCTAACCCAGTGCCTGGTAATTGACAATCAATGATTGGCATAAACAGTAAGGACAGTAATTGACCTTTATTTTATCGTAAAGACCAAAAAAAAACCAGTTTCTTTCCAAATTGCCCAGTTTTTAAAATTAAAGATTTTATTTCTTGAGATTTCTGAAATACCTGTAAAAGGTGTAAACAATATCAATTAGTTTATAAAGTAAAAACAGCTATAGATACAGATATTCAACAGGTCTTATGTCCCACAGAAACCTATCTTCTTTATAAAACTGCTACTCCCAGAACTGATTCACTAGGAGTGGAAAGTTTTCTGGGCCACTCTCCAACAAAACCAATGAAGAATCTAAAGTCATGATTGGCTAGTTATGGTTCCAAAAGGAAAGAAGTTAATGCTAAACGTCCACAAATAATTGTTTGCTCAAAAGAGAAGATCCCACCATATTCTGGGTCTTCTTTTCCTCAGATCTATAAAAAATGAGTTGGACTAGATGACCCAGTTTAAGGTTCCTTCTGATGCTAAATCTATGATTGCATGGGACAAGGACCAGACTTGTGATTTCTTTGGTTCATGAAACTGCCAGAGGAGGGGACTTTTCAGGTCAGCACCTTTTGTGTAATCTATCATCTTAAAGAATGACAGAACATGGAAAGATTAAGTGGCTTATCCAGAGTATATACGATCCACATACAACCAGTATGTGTAAGAGACAGAACTGGATCCCAGATTGTGGCTTCCAGGTCAGCCCTTCATCCACCACACTGTGCTGCCTCTACAATCTTATACTTCCCCTCAAGTGGCCACATCTGTACTATAGTTCTTGATGTTGATTCATGCCTTATATGGAAAACTGTTTCCATAATCTGTATTACACTTTGTATTCAGTGAAGTTAGGGTTAAATCAGGCATATACTAGTTCCTTCTGCTCATATTTTTGCTTTGCATTTGTATAATGTGTTCTCCTTTCCAAACATTTCTTTCCAGTGATACTGTAAGGAAAATCTCCAAATCTCTTTCTCCTACTCTGTCTCTGTCTCTTTCATTTTCTCGTTTTGCTTTGCCTTACACACCTAGGGAAATGGCAGAACTCCAGTGACCCCTAATATTGCAGCTCCACAAACTCATTAGTAAAAAAAAAAAAAAATGAAAGATCATATACTGCCAGTACTTACTAATGACGCGTAGTTTAATGTGCCTGGTGATGTTATACTTCACACCTTCATAGATAAAAGGTAGTTGACAGGTGTAGTGACCAGAGCTGTCCAAGGACACATTGTGTATGAAGCAGCGAGTAGATCCTTTCCAAATTGAAAATTTCTTGTTGCTTTGGTCCAAAAGAACTGAATCCTTTGAGAAATGTTTTTAAACATTACCCTGTATATTTATACTTATATACTTATGTATATACTATACATGCCCTGTGTACTGTATACACATTTACACGTGTAAATAGAATCATTAGCAACTCATTACTTCCTTTCATCCTTACACCTAACAAGTATTTATTAAGTACCATGAGTCGGACACTAGGTGCTTTGGACTGTAGCAAAATATTTGCTTCTGTCATACACTAAATGTCCCTTCTGTTGTATGATCATGGAGTGATTTCCCCAGAATGTGGACATTTTTAGAGATATTAAGCAAAATCTCATGGCTAATATCTTCCTCTGAGATTAGTCAGTCATCCTGACTTTTGTCTTGCCGCTGGACTTCAATGATTCTGAAAGAAGCTACCCTGGTGACTGTGCAACTCTGCCTCACTTTAATCCAATTCAGGCAAGACAAGACATCCCCCTGTGATGTCAGTATTCCTGTTCAAAAAAAACAAATAACAATCTTCCATTTACTCTAAATATATCTTGTATATTGGCTCCCCCTTCAGACTACAGCTAGCATTTATATAGCGGTACTTTAAAGTTTGCAGAGCACTTTACATAGTCTATCCCAATTATTCCTTACAACAATTCTGGGAGATAGATTCAATTGCTATTTCTGTTTGATAGATGAGAAGACTAAGGCTGAGATAGGTTCAATAATTTGCCCAGGGTCACAGGGCTAACAAGTTTCTGAAGCAAAATTAGAACTCAGGTCTTCCAGACTCCAAGTCTAAAACTCCAAGTACTGACTGTACTCCTCATTAGAATGTAAGCTCCTTGAAGGCAGGTGCCCTGCTTTTCCTGTTCTTTGTATCCTCAGTATTCATTAGAGTACCTGGCACATAGTAAGCACTTAGAATGCTTATTGACTGAAAGATGACAGTAATAGTCCCTTTATCTTTAAGATATGCCAGTGTCTAAAAACATACAAATACAGTCGAGTCAGGATTAGAATGTAGGTATTTCTGACTCCAAATCAAGGATTCTGTGCACTTGAGGTCCAACAGAATCCAAACTCCTTTTCCTTTTCTTTGTATTCTCATTTGTATTCTCAGCACTTAATACATTTGTAGTTTTTATAATTGCATTTAAATTATTGCTATTATGTGATGGAATACTACTGTGCTGTAATAGCAATATTGTTCAATGTATAACTGTGAACAACCAAGCTATTCTGAGTATTAGAAATACCCAAATCAACTACAAAAGATTTATAAAGAAAAATGCTATCCACCTCCAGAGAAAGAACTGATAAATAGACATGCATAATACGATTTTACTAGAGGGAGAAAAAGAATGAGTGAAAGAAGAAAAGAGAGAGAAGAGAGAGAATGGTATATATATATCAATGTGTATATGTATATGTTTGTATACATACATATCTGTGTTTAATTGATGACCTTCTCTAGTGAAGGATGAGAACAGAAGGAGGGAGGGAGACAATTTGGAACTTAAAATGTAACATAAATAAATTAATTTAATTTAATTTAAAAATAAATTATTGCTATTATGGCTGCTGTTATTATTATTTCAAATGCTAAGATGATCCCCTTTGGGAAGATCTGGTAACAACTACTCCTGCACTGTAGGTGTATAAAACCAGAGTAGTGAAGGGGAAAGAAAAATCACAAATATAAAAATATTCCAGTCCAGGTAGAACGAGAAAGTGGTAGCTAGAAACAAAGTTGCTTTTTCCTTTAAGCAAAAGAAACAATTTGCCCCAATTGTCTGCATAACAGATAGATCATGACAGAAAATCCATAAAGAATTTTTTAAAGGCAGATCCCATCCTTCTTGTTCAAACACAGTCAACAACTGAGAAGTCTGTATGATTTACATGTACTTAACAATTTAAGATAATATTTCACTTGACCATCATACCAGTCTTGTATATTGGGTATATTTGAAAAATATCTGCCAATCAAAAGACTTATAGAGATAGTGTTTGAAAATATGTTTTACAAACATGTAAGCAGAAAGTCAAGATGGCAAAAGCAAAAATTCTCCCAGGGCTTCAGGACAGTTTAAGAGACGGTGGATAGAAGATAGATAGATAGATAGATAGAAGAACAAATCATACAGTTGTTTCATTCTGCTGGGCATATAGAGCATCATTTTTTTCTCATTGTTGACCTAATCCAGCATATTCAATTTGCATTATTTCTGAACTTGCATTATAAATCTCCTTTAGTGAACAAACATTTCTTAAATTTTTTTGGTTTTCAAAGTGATTACTTAAATAGCATTCATCTTCAGTCCTTTCTACACTGCATTCCTGACTCTCTAGACTTTCTCTAGAATGCCACAGAAACCTCTTTACCTTGGAAGGTCATATAACCCTGGACTTTCCACATTGAAGGTCTCCTCCTCCCCACCCCCAACCCCATCGGCCTTTCCTTCTGATTGACTGGCTCCTTCCAGAACCTCCATTTTAAGTAGGATACCCAAGCTTATCATGTCTTCACTTCTTTCCAGACTTTCTCTACAGTGGCCATGCATCAGATACCTTCATTCCATTCTTACCTTTAAGCTTCATTTTACATGACAAAGGCTATGTCTTCTGTTTGTCTGTATTGCCAGCACTTAGCATACTTAACTGACCAAGCATTTATTCATATCTAAAGCTAATGGTTTGGCACCCTATTTTTAAACCTTTTTATTGTGAACTTAATAATCACCAACAACCACAAAAATTTCAGTAAACTAAGAATAAAACAAAACATCTTTTTTCATGTTGCGGATATGGATGCTTTAAAAAAAAACATGTAAACATGTTTTTTTCTAATTTAAAGGAAGGGTTAAATTACACTCCAACCAATCACAATGCTTTATTATGAAATACTGAACTTTTACCTCCATACCTTAACCCACCTGCCTCCTAGCTCTTGCCAATTCTCCCTAAATCAGGAAACATTTCATATTTATGGGCTGTTAAAATGTAGTTTTTAAAAGGACTAGATACATAGAGGTTAATGCAAAAAGGTAGGAAGCATTATCCTGTGGCTAGCAACTTAATGGACTGATATATTTCAACCTAACCATACCACTACCTAATACATGGAATACAAATTTTAAAGGTGTATACCTTATACCACTTTATCTCCATGCTATTTTTGTCTTGGATAAAATTATGTATTGCAGGGCACACTAGATATCCAGAAACTGAAGTTGTTAGAACTTGGCCATAGGAAATGTGTTGCAAAGATAGTTCTGTCTCCTTGAAAACCTTTAACTCAACAGACATTGTGGCACAATAAGATTCATTCCTGTAAAGAGATGATAGCATTTTGTTATATCATATACATGTAGAAGAAATGTCCAAGTGGTAGAACAGGAGAGTAGAACAAGCATTGGATGAGAAGAGCTCTATTCAATTACTTTTTCCTAATTATGAGAAGCTTTCCTTATTACAGTGTTTCTCTTAGCCTCAGTTTCCACATCCATAAAGAAGTCATAATAATTGTCGAATCTCATTCACAGGGTTGTCAAGTTGATTAGATGAAATAATGAATAGGGAGAGGCTTTCTCAATTATAAAAGTCTATAGGAACATAAGATTACATGTTAAATTATATGTCATGATAATACTGAAGGAATGTTATTATCAATACATTGAGTTTAATATGGGATATATTTGCATAGGTTTTATAATTTATAATTAATTTTCATTTAAAATAATAATCATAATAGATAATTTAACATCGCAAGTAATCTTTCCACATGCCAAAGGATATACCTTCAAATATCCTGCATGTCTTCTGACAAAAAGTCCACAGTATCATAAGATTTAGAACTAGAAGAAACTTCAAAAGTCATCTCAGTCAGCTACAGACACTCCCTCTACAGCATCCTAAACAAGTGACCTACTAATTTTTGTTCAAAGAGCTCTTGGAAGGGGAAAATCCACTACATTCCAATGCAACCTAGTCAACATTTCCACAGTTCTCACTGTTAGAAAATTTTCTCTTATGTCAAGTCAAAACTTACTTTCATACACCTTTTAGCTATTGCTTTTAGTTCTGCCCTCAGAGGTGAAGTAGAAAAATCTAATCTTTCCATGCAGCTATTTTCATTTGCTGAATATGGATTTTGTATACATGCTGTTCACTCCCTGCCCAACCAGAATGTAAGCTCCTTGAAGTCAGAAACTAGTTCATATCCTCAAAGTCTAGTTCAATATCTGACCCACAGTAAGGGTTTAACTGAATTTAAATGAATCAGACTGAATTGAAGGCAGAAAAATTATATATGAATATACAGATTGTTATTTATTGCCTCTATGGTTTAACGTAGTTCATATTCTCCTGTCAAAAAGAGGGTAGTTGAACTAAACTAGATAATCCCAAAGGTCTGCTCCAGCTTTTGCTCTGTAAATATGTCATGTGTATGGGTGTGCATGTGTGCATACACACACTATATATAATATATAGATATGTAAATCTATTCAAAATAGATGCGTGAATATGTCTATATCAATATTTGTATATATGTCTATATTATATGTGATATATATATATGTGTATATATAGGTGTGTAGATCTAGAACATGTATAATATGTATGTAATAAATCCACATATATCTGTTATATATATATTGTGTCTTTGTGTGTATATTTTTGTTATATAGATACATGTAATATACATATAAATATGTAGATCCATAGTATACAGATATTTGTGTCTATATATGAAACAATCATGTAACTGTCATATAGATATATATGTCTATGTGTATATATCTGTTATATACATATGCAGATCTATATTATGCAGATATACATGCATATATATGTCTGTATCTGTTGTATAAATATATGTACATATGTATAATATAAATATATGTATGAATATATATGCCTTTACCTATATAATATATATGTGTGTAGATCCATTCAATATAGATATGTGTATGCCCCTATGTTATGGAAATGTGTCTATACATCTACATTGCATAGATATGTGTATATATATTGTCTATGTGTGATATAGTCACATATATCTATATATAGTCTGTGTGACTATATCTGTTATAGAGAAATATATGTATACAGATCTATAGATCTATGTTATACAGGTAGATATGTATATATTTTAGATTATGTAGATATGTATAATATATATATACGCATTTATCTATATAACATAGATATAGATATGCTAAAACAATTGTATCTCCCCCTCCCTCAATTTCAAGTTATCCAATCATCTTGGTTAAATTGGTGATGGCTTTCCAGACAGCCTAATTATCTAAATATTTGTCATGATGGGCCCAGGTTGAGTCAAAAGTCTTTTGTTCCCACCATCTTAAATCCTAACTCAGCCTTCTGGAGACTTTCCCTATCCCAACTCCCCATATTTGGGAGCCAGCCCAGCATTTCAGGGAAAGGTCCTGGCAAAAATCACAGCAAGAAAACTCATTTCTATGAAACAAATTAATGACTTGATGGATCACAGGTCCATTAAAAAAAAAAGTTGTCCATACCCTAAGTAGCAAAAGAGTAAGCCTCCTATTGCATTGCTAGAAATACAACAGATTCAATAGGTAACTTCTGTTTGAATTCCCATCGATAAAAAAGAAAAACATATAGAGATCTGGTTTATTTCAAGACCTTTAAAAAAACTTAAAAAGCAAAAATATTACTTGTTATTAAGCATTTTCTTAAAACAAGAATTTTTAAATGGCAGGTGGACAAAAATGACTCGTTAACACATATCTCACTTTTGGTGCAGGTTCCTTTCTTATTCAATTATCACCTGTGTGGAAAAATTCTCTTGCATTGAGAATATCCTCTGTAACAGAGGTTCTTAATGTTTTATGTGCCATAGAGCCCTTTGGCAGTGTAGACTCGAAAGAAACCTGTGAACCCTCTCTCAGGATAAGGTTTTTAAATACATAAGATTTCTATATAATCACAATAGCCAAATGCAATTGTAATTCTTTTTGTTGTTCCATTGTATCGAAATCTTTGTGCCCCATTTGGAGTTTTCTTGGTAAAGATACTGGAGTGGTTCCTCATTTCCTTTTCCAATTCATTTTACATATGGGGAAACCGAGGCAAACAACAAGGTTAAGTGACTTGCCCAAGGTCTCACAGGTCTTCAGTATCTGAAGCTAAATTTGAACTCAGGCCTTCTGACTACAACCCTGTACACTGCCCATTGTGTCGCCTAGCTACCCAATGTAATTATAACCTTCACCAAGAAGGCATGCCAAAAGAAAATAGCTACTCTCTATTGAGATCCAAAAAGAGAATAAGGTAATTGTAATTGGGTTAAATTAATGTTGCATTACAAATTGAAATCTTCCCTACACTTGTAACAACAGAGCACAAATTCTGAATATTTCTCTCCAGCTGAAAAAACTAGGTAGCATGGACCAGTAACATTGTATAGTCATCAGTCAAGGACTAATATTCTTAAATTTGGAAAGACTTATTACCGGAGGGTTGACCACTGAATGATTTTTATTGGTCAAAGAAACTCATGAAGACTTTTAATGAAGGTCCAGAGAGGCAAGTATCTATGAAATACTCACAATTAATATGTCGCTGTCCCCCAACTGCTAGTGCCCTCCTTACCAAATTACTTTTTATTCAACTACTGTGTATTTTATTTTGTAAGTTTTAATTAAATTATTAAGTTAAAATTTTGTATGTTTTAATAAATTAATAAATTTATAAGTATTAAGACATCATGATCTTCTCAGTTAGAAATGATCTCGTTTATGCATTTATCCTGTTCTAATTTGAGTTATATTCATTCATACTAGTTAGATTGGAAACTCTAGCTTATTTTGTCTTTGTAGCCACACCACATATGTGGCTCGATATCTACCATATAGTGAAACCTCCATAAATTGAAATGAATTGCCATAAGCATTTCTTTGTTGTTGTTGCTATTGTTGCTTTAATGCAACTCCCAGGATGATTTCATAAGACTTTTATCATATCAGGAAGGAAAGTAAATTGGAGCTGGAAGAGAGGTGGAAGAAGAGAAGTGTCTAAAAGTGAAAATGAGGAATTTTTATTTCACAGTTCTGCCTAATCAATCAAGTGCATATTATATGCTAGGGTTGTCAGGTGATGCAGTGGATAGAGCACCAGACTTGAAGTCAAGAAGACCTGAATTCAAATTCAAGCTCAGTCACTAGCTGTGTGACCCTAGACAAGTCACTTTAACCCTGTTCACCTCAGTTTTCTAATCTGTAAAATGAGCTGGAGAAGGAAATACCAAACCACTCTAGTTACTTTGCCAAGAAAATCCTAAACGGGGTCACAAAGAGTCAGCCACAACTAAAGAGCAACAAATATGTGCAAGGCAGGCAAAACTGAAACAGTCCCTACCCTCAAGACCTGATAGTCTACCTAAGGCATGTCTTCTCTACAATCAAATTTTTCAAGATAACTAGAAAATAAAGGACAATGCCAGTCCTGTTGAAATAAGGGAAATAATTTGTTAAAATAACAGAGCAAGAGGCAGAGTCAAGCACTGTCTCTTTTCTGCAACAATCTAGAAAATATCCCACTCCAAAATCTGATCAGGAAGGATGAGAAAAGTTACAGTAATATTTTTCCATTACATGGCAGCTTAGGGAGAGAGAGACAGACTGACAGAGAAATCTGTAGAAACTGGGGAAACACACACACACACACACACACACACACACACACACACACAGTGCATTCATTTCTCCTTCCCAACTCCCACCACCATCATCACTTCACAGAAAGTTCTCACCTAAAAGCACAAATGTAAGTTCCTGTGTCTTCTGGTAATGCTGGCAAAATCCAGAGAGCATCCTCCTTCACCCATGTTCTGCCTGATTTACCGGTTCCTAGAACAGTCTCCTCGGAATCATTTTTATGCCATGACAGGTTGTAGTGGAGACTGAAGAGGACCCTGTTGTGGAACTTTGTGAAAGGGCTGTTCAGGACGACAGGCTCTCCTTCTACCTCAAATCTTTTAAAATAATCCCCAAGATACTGGCAGTTTTCTACAGTCAGAAAGGATTAGAAAGGTCCCAGTTAACCTTTGATTCTTGCACCCTCGAGAGTAAGCAGCAAGAGGCAGTGAAAAACACTCTAGATCTGGAGTCAGGGCAATTGCATTTGAATTCTGTCTCTGCCACCTACTTCTCTGTGTGATTTTAAACCAGTCATTTCTTGACTCTAGGCATTCTCTCTGGCTGTTCCCCACACCTGGACTGCTCTCATTCCGCTATTCTAACTACTCTTACAAAAAGACTTCACCAATCCTTCTTAATTCCAATGCCTTCCCTCTGTTAATTATTTTCTATTTCAGGAATGTGTAGAGCCCATACAAAATTGCATGCTGTCTTGGGGAGGGAGGGGAAAGGGAGATGGAGAAAATTTGGAACTTATGGAAGTGATTGTTAAAAACGGAAAACAAATAAATTAATAAATTTGGAGGCAGGGGAAGAAGTTAAAAAAACACAAAAAAAATTTCTAAACTATTTCCTATTTCTTCTGTATATAGCTTGCCTTTATATATGTGTTTGCACCTTGTCGCCACCATTAGACTGAAAATGCCTTAATGACAGGGACTGTCTTTGGTCTCTTTCTCGGATTGCCAGCATTTAACATTGGTACTCAATGCCTGGCACTTGGTAGGTACTTAAATGTTTATTGAATTGAACTGAATTTCACCCCTCTGTTGGTCAGTTTCCTCTGGATTCACTTCTCGTCTCTCTACTATCCATGTGACCTCAGCAAGTCACTTAACACCTTCCAGGAAAGAAGAAAAAGCCAAACAAATTTCTCATCTATAAAACAAAGGGGTTGGAATCCATTCCAGTTCAAATCCTGATTTCTAAAACACAACGTATTGATTCTATTTAGACCATGTCAAAACCATGGGCAGTTCAGCCAATCCAGTAAAAAAAAAATGCTTTGTCATTTCACAGAAGGAAAAATGACAAAGCCAGGTTGATCTGATGAAACGGAAATGAACCAGCTGATCTGATCACCTTCTCCATGTGGATTCCCCTGATTTCCCTCAATTAGAAGGGATTCTGCCCTTAATGAACAGACACTTGATCTGTACCCCTCATGTGCTTCCATACTCTACTGAATCCAAGCTTCTTGGAATACACTTTCATCTTTGTAGCCCTAGTACCTAGCATGGGTACCTGGCATATAGAAGGAACTTGATAAATGTTTGCTGATTGACTGAGTATATATCTTTTTCTCATCTGCTAGACAAGTGAAGGCAGGAGATGTAATGTGATTTATTCATTACTGGATCCTCATTAGAACCTACTGTGTTGTCTTGACCCATAGTAGATCATCAATAAGTATTTGTTGCATTGGATTTGGCTAGTGAATTGAATTTTATTTTTTTCATTTAGTGTCACATATATATGCAGCTACTGTGGTTTCATATTTAGACAAAATAATCCCTTCCACACAGGGGAAAACAAAAAAACAACTGCACATAAACTCATTTCCACTCATCAGACTTGTGTTTTTTTTTTTACCTGTGCTTTTCTTGAGCTGAATGTTGGAAGCAGAAATATTTCCTGCCAATACACAGAAAAATAAGAAAAATCCAAATAACTTCTGGAGGCAGGAAACTGAAAGCTGAGGTCCAGTACCTAGAAATCTAGAAAAGGTGAGAAAGGTCACACAGGAAACCATAGACCAACCTAAGTGTTGCACATATTCCCAGAGAATATAATAAACAGGCCGTAGGACACTGGAAAACTGGCAATTAGCAATCGAGACTAGCCCAAAGCCATAACATAATCCTAGGATTGTAGAATTTAGAGCCCTATTTTCTCATTTTACAGATGAGGAAATTAGACTCCTGGAGGAAGTGAGAACAGATCACAAATGAGCAGACACATCACATGATATCTGAATCCAAATCTATCATTCTTGCTATTGTACATGTGAGATGGTCTGTTGAGAACACTATGGAAGTGTTCAGCTCATCTCTCTAGGATCAGATCCTTATCACTAATTAATGTGGCTCCATCAGCACTCAGTAGTTGTGATGCACCATAGACTTTTGGTCCATAAGTAGCTTTCAGGGAATCATAAAAGTGCTTTGAATTGTTGCTATCAGCATAAAACTGAATTTCATCTGCCTTCTTACTGAGCCAGGAAGCCTGCATCTCTCTAAGCTTGCTTGTACTTTGCTTTTGATGTGAGGTAGTAAAGAGTTAGCTAGAGTGTGTCTGCCTGAAATTGTCCTTGGGGGAAGGAAGCCTTAGGTCAATGAGATCAGAGAATTTATTTATTTATTTATTCATTCATTCATTCATTTATTATTAGCAAGGTAATTATTCTTTTTTGCTGATCTGCTCCCTCTCCCCACCCCTCCACCCCCACCCCCAGCCCATTACTTAAGCATTATGTGAAGAACTTGGACAGGATTTGACAAAAAAATTAAAATTATTAGAATGATTCAGTTCTGCATACCATAGTTTTAATTGTTGTTGTTTCGGTCATGTCCAACTCTTTGTTGTCCCCTTTTGGGGGATTTTCTGGGCAAAGATGGTTTGCATTTCCTTCATCAGTTCGTTTTACAGAGAAGGAAACTGAGGCAAACAGGATTAAGCAACTTGCCCAGGTGACACAGCTAGTGTCTGAGAGCAGATCTGAACTCAGGTGTTCCTGATGCCAGGCCTAGAGCTGTATCCACTGGATCACCTAGCTGCCTTATATAGCTAGCACTTTTTTAAAAAAATATTTATTTATTTTTAGATTTCAACATTCAGTTCCACAAACTTTTGAGTTTTAAACTTTCTCCCCTCTTCCTTCTTCCTCCCCAAAACAGAGTGCAATCGGATATAGGCTCTACGAATACACACACACACACACACACACACACACACACACACACGTACGTTTGTATGTATGTATAGCAGACAATTTTTTAAGAAGGGCATTGATAAGCTAATAGATGAGGAAGGGCAGCAAGGTCATGTTATACTATTGTTCAAGAATCTTCAATGGCTACTTATTGCCCATAGGGTAAAATACCAATGTCGCAGATTGTCATTTAAGTACCCTCAAAACTGGAGCCAGCCTTCATTTCCCACTAGCTCTCCTTTACATTCTCTCCATTCCAGCTGAACTGGTTTATTGGCTGTTCCCCTGAATTCAACACTCTTGTACAAGTTGTCATCTATGTCCCAGTATGTCCTCTCTCTTCCACCCTATCCTTTAGAATCCTTCACTTTCTTCAAGGCTCAGTTCTATTGCTGATTTCTTGCTTGGTTTCAATTTTTTTGAATGTTTGCTTGTGTGAAATACTCCATTCTACAACAATCCTGAATAAATGGAGAATCACTATTCCACACATAACCTTATACTTAAAGATTAGGTTCTTTAGACTTTTTATGTCATTTTAGACGTATTCATTATTTCCCCAAATCAGATGATAAATTCCTCAGAAATAAGAATCCTATCTTCTCTTTAGTTGGTTATCTCCCAACCTATATTATCTGCACAAAGAGATACTCAGTATTTACTTCAATAGTTCAAAGGGTCCAGATTTCCTCACTGCAAGCAAGCTCTCCTTTCATCAACATAATACGGCAGAGTAGAGTGCCGGGTCTGGAGCCAAGAAAGCCTGAGTTCAAATCCAGCCTCAGGGCAGTCATTTAACCTTAGTTTGCCTCAGTTTCCTCATCTGCAAAATAGGGGCAATAATAGTCCCTACTACCTAGAGTTGAGCTTTTGTGCAGATCAAATGAGGTAATAATTGTAAAGTGCTTAGCACCGTGCCTAGAGCAAAGAAAATGCTATAAGTGTTAGCTATGACTATTCCATGTCTTAAGGGATCACATTCCATGAGACTCCATGGCCAATGAAATTGTTGGCCTTGTGGCCAAACTTCTGGCCATGAGCCTCTTTGAATTTAGTTAGCCTAGGCCTTCCTCAAATGACAGTTATGGGGTCTACCAATGATTAGGACCATCCTTGAAGCCATTCTGTCTTTGTAGTTCCTGCCTTTGAGCTGCCAGAGCCTTCAGTATAACTCACCATTACTTCCATACCACAATGAAGTATTGGAGGAGGAAATGAGTCAAGGGTGTTCCACACATATGATTAAAATATGACTTCATTATTCAAATTTAGACTGAGAACAAAAGTCAATCACTGTCCATCAAAATGAGTTTGTATCCATGTCCAGCTTTGGAAAGAATAGTTGGGAGGTTTCAGGCACATTTATCTTTGCTTTCTGCAGACTGTGGCCCACCAAGAGGTTCCCTACCTCTGAAATAGCCTGAAGGGTCCTGGAGAAATAATACATTAGAATGTAAGCTTCTTGAGGACAGGAGCTATTTTTCTTTTTATGTTGTCCTTATATTCCAATAGACATTTTATAAATGAAATTAAATCTTCTCAACCTCCTAAATCTAGGACACAATCTCTTTGGATCATAGTAAGCAACATTGCTGACTCTCCAGAAGGGTCCTAGAAGATGTCCCAGAAAACAAGGAAAGTACAGAGGCTCAAGAGATTTAGTGACTCACTAAATAAAGTCTTATAATAATGGCCCTTAACGGCTGCCATTCTGACAAGTCATAGTGAGTGGAAGGGAAGTGTGCTGAAATGAATCTTTGGGATGATTAATTTCCAATTGTAAAACCAGAACCCTCTGAAAGAAGAAATCTATGATGGAACTTTGCTACAAGAATGGTTTTAAAATGTCAAGAGTTTGGTTCAATTTGACAAGTACTTACGTTGAAATTCTGCCTCAGGTACTTACTATCTGAATGACTTTAGGCAAGTGACTTAAACTCCCTGAGACTCAGTTTTCACCAGTTTTCACCAGTTGCCACATCTATAAAATGAAGAGGTAGACTAGATGGTCTTGGAGAGCCTTTTCATCTCTAAGTCTATGGTCCTATGATTCTAAGTGCCTATTATGCATAAAATGCTATTCTAGGATTTCGGGGTACAATGATAAAATAAAATGACCTACTATCAAAGGAATGCCAGAATTGAGTGCCAGGTTTGGAGTCAGGAAGACTCATCTTCCTGAATTCAAAACTGGCTTCAGACACTTACTAGCTATATGACCTGGGCACTTAACCTTGTTTGTTGCAGTTTCTTCATTTATTAAATGAGCTAGACAAGGAAATGGCAAACCACTCCAGTATCTCTGCCTAGAAAAGCCCAAATGCGGTAATGAAGGGTCAGACTTGACTGAAAATGACTGCCATCAAAGGAATTACAATCTAGGGGGAGGAGGTAGGAATATGATGTGTATATATATATGTAGCCAGGATTTCAGGAGAAATCCTAACAAAATAGCAGTCAAAATTTGGCACTCTCTCCTGAAGTTTTGATAGGCATAACTATAACATCTATAGTTATAGCTATATATAACTCAAAGTGCAGTATAATACTTAAAAAGCCTCAGTGAATTTAGCTGATGATGAGATAACTTAGAGGTAAGGATGGTAGAAAGAGCTTTGGGAGATTTGTGTTCTAGTCTCTGGTATCACACTAACTATTGTCGGTCTGGGAGATCAATTAACCAATCAACTAGCATTTATTAAATTCTTTCTAAGTGACAAGCTTTGTACTGAGTTCTGGGGATACAAAACCAAAAATGAACATGTCCCTGCCCTCAAGGAACATACATTCTGTCAACAAAACACAAAATTCTCTGAGTTTGTTTCTTCAAAATATGTAAGTGTTCTCTTACAGTCTTCCCATCTAATGATTCTCTTTCTTTGGAATGTAATAAACAATTGCCTTTTAAGTACTGAATCACAAACATCTGGCCAAACCTTGAGGATGTTGGATCATTGGGGGCACACATCAATGCAAACTAATAAAATGCTATATTTTGTAAATTTTTCAAAGAAACATAGTTTTTTTTTCAAAAAATTTGAGTAACAAGTTAGGATTAACAAAACCTAGATAAGCTGTTTGGTGATGAAGAAAGCATGAGACCTTCTTTGGTAAATAGAGGACATGTTTGTTACATTAGTGGATTTTTCTGAAATATTCAAAAACTATTGTTTCAAAATTATGCATATCCTCTGTGATTTTATAAGTCGTACATTTGCTTAACAAAGTCCCTTTTTTAGTTGATCTAGAGATAAATCCAGGCTTGAATGACCACACACTTAAATATGCAGAGTTGGAATTACAGACATTGTGGTGCAGGGGATAGAGCACAAGACCTAACTAAGTTCAATTCCAGCCTCAGACACTTATTAGCCATGAGACCATAGACAATTTTGCTTAATACTGTTCGTCTCAGTCTCCTCATCTGTAAAATGAATTGGAGAAGAAAATAGCAACCATTCTAATCTCTTTGCCAAGAAAACCCCAAAGGGAGTCATGGAGACTCACGATTGAAATGACTCAACAGAAACAAAAATAAATAAATACATTTCCAAATCATTGAAGAAAGGTACATTCTTTTGGGTCACTTAGATAGTTTCCTAATAGGCTCTCAAGAGCTTCCCAAAAGGCAGCAAGGTTTAGACAATAGAATGTGACACCTACCAGCTGTGTGACCATGGGTGCAGAGTTTCTGCTGCCTCATCAGGGAAAGGAAAATGATAGATGGTTGTGAAGAAAGCATTTGGAATAAATCAATAACTATATAAATGTGAACAATGTTTATTATTGCTACTGTGACTGGAATATGTCACTAAATGATCCCCTAATACCCTGAGTTAGGACAGCAAGGAAGGGCAGTAGATAGTACTGGGCTGGGAGTCAGGAAGACTCATCTTTCTTAATTCAAATCTGGCCTCAGACACTGATCCTGGGCAAGTCACTTGTCCCTCTTTGCCTCAGTTCTTCCCTTGTAAAATGAATTGAAGAAGGAAATGACAAACCACCCCAGTATCTTTGCCAATAAAACCCCAAAAGTGGTTGTGAAGAAGAAGAAGAAGAAGAAGAAGAAGAAGAAGAAGAAGAAGAAGAAG
>CM053771.1:382156674-382233113 GCA_028658325.1 Potorous gilbertii
AAAAGGTGAAAAAGGAGGAGGAGGAAGGAGAGGAAGAGGAGGGTAGCTGGTCTAGGTTCAAGTTATGCCTCTGACACACTGTGTGACCCTGAGCAAGTCACTTAACTTCTCAATAACTTCTGCTCTAGCTAACTTTCCAAGGCTTTTAAATTGAAAAGAAAGTGCCAACCTGCATCAATAAGACAAGTTTGCTTGTACTATTGTACTTCACTCTGTACCAGTGAAATCACAAGTCCAGTTCCTATCCCAGACAGATAAACTGACAGACAGGCTGACAGGCAGAAACAAAGAGATGGAGACAATAAGAGACATAAACAGAAACTCCATTTGTTTAGATAAAAGCCATTCAAGCTTAACAAAGGCGAATACAAATCATTTGACTTAGTTCTTCTTGCTTGCTAGTAAAAATTCATCACCCTCATTGTTGTCTCCAGCAGGTATTTTTCCCTATAAAGTATACTCTTTGAGGACAGACTATTTTTCATGCTGTCTTTGTATCCCCAGATCCCCAGTTCATGGCTGGTGCTTAATATGTATTTTTGCTAAATTGAAGCTAGTTGAATTGGTGTCCCCCCCAACCCATGTTAATTTCAAGTGAATGTGCACAGTCTGGAAATGCAATCTGCTTTTATGAGGCAAAAATGCTTTTACTGATGATTAACCAAAGCACAGGAGAGAGAAGTCACTGAGATTTAATGCACACCTCACATGGGAGCAAAGTGGTTTGGGTTTTTTCCCTTTCATGTTATATGTCACAGTGGCAATAAATTATATTCTGTTGTGGTACAGGATGTGTTGCAAGACCTGAATTCTGAGAGCTAAACCTTGCTATAATCACCTCAGGTTGGCAACATGAACATAATTACCTATTTTGGAAAAACATCCTAATATAGTTTATAATCTACTGGTTGCTCTTTAAAATTACCGAATGATTCCTGCTACCTTTCTCCACTTCTGTTCAGTCCTCCCTCCTTCAAAACTAGAACAGGATTTAGTAATTTCTTTTTTAGCTACTTTTCAGTCATGTGTGACTCTTTGTGATCCCATTTGGGGTTTTCTTGGCAAAGATCTTAGAGTGGGCTGCCATTTCCTTCTCTAGCTCATTTTACAAATGAGAAAACTGAGGTTAGCAAGGGTTAAGTGACTTACCCATGATCACAAAGCTAGAAATTGTCTTCGATGGATTTGAACTCTTGGGAAAACCAAAACAATCAGCTGCCTACATTCAATTGAAATTCTTCGCATCAGGAAATCTCCTTAGCATCAGGAAATCTGGATTCAAATTTAAATGAATCCTTAAGCAAGTCACTTAAGACTTCAGTTTCCTCATCCATCAAATGATCTATCAAACCTCAAAATAGGTTTACAACTAGAGTCTCTGGGAAATGATGAGTCTCTGTCAAGAGTAGAAAAGGGAATTAGGACTATGCAAATTCATTCTAAAAATGCTATTTCTCTAACATAATTTCTTAAATGGCATTTATTCAGCACAAATTTAGAAAATGAGTTGATTTTGGAGCAATGGATGGGAGATTAATGAGTTATTGAAGTTCCCTGACTTTGAATATAGAGGAGAGAAGGAAGGGAAAGGAAGGAAATAGAAGGAAAAGAAAGAATCCAAAAAGAAGCAGAAAAATTGGAGGAGAAAGAGGAAAAGATAAAGATGAAGGAGAATGAATGAATGAATAAAGTATTGATTAAGCACTTGATGTTAGGTATTGCTGGTACAAATAAAAAAATATTATATAGTCTCTCCTCTCAATATTAATGGAGAGAGACAAAACATTTAAGGATGTGGGCCAGGGGAGTGTATTGGATAGGGAAGTCAGAGAGAATGGTGACTGAAGTCAGAGTAGTTGATTTACATGTCCCTATCAGAAATGGTAGAGATGATATTCTTGTTCTCAGAGCTGGAAGCTAAAGGGGAAAGGAATTATGGGAAAACTGGGAACACTCAGCAGCATGAGTTATAGATATGACTGGGAAGTTGCAGGATGGGCTGGGTAAAGTGAAGGATAGTCATCAGATCCGTGGGTGCACAGCTGTAAATGGAGGTGAAGAAGGCTCCAGTGTGGGGTGAATGGAGGCATTCCATTCACCAGGAAGTGACTTTTCCCATCTTACACCAAGACTGAGACCTGAGCATAAAGAATTTTTACAAGTTTCTGGCTGTTCTTCTGAATACTCACAGGTTTCCTCCTTCCACCTGCCCTTGGATTCTACCTGGGCTTACTGCTGGTAGAACTATAATGTTATTTGAAAAAGATGTTCCAAATGATCAAAAAATGGTGGTGTCAAAAGTAACCTGTAGGAATTATAATAAACTTGAATTCTTAAAAAAAAAACAGCACTCATTCACATGCTATTTAAAGTACAATTGGACACGTTTAAAGCAGACAAATCAATTACTCTTAAGCTGTCCAATTTTCCAAAAAATGTAAATTAAGTAAATTTATAACACTGAGATAACTTTTAGGGGCTAGTGCCTTCTCCTAATAATAGCTCACAGTACTCTGCATGACATTATCTCATTTGATTTTCATAACAACCTTCTGAAATAGATGCTATTATTTATCACCCCCATTTTCTAACTGAAGGATGAAGGGTCAGAGAGGCTAAGTGATTTGCTAAGGGTCACACAGGTAGTGTCTGAGGAGGGTTTGAACCTGGGTCGTCTAGGCTCCCAGACTATAAACTATTCTCTGTTGTCTCATTCTAGGACTGACTTACAGGCATCACCTGCCTGTTGTTCAAAGTTCAAACTTATAATTTCATTTATACAAAGTAAACCCTTCATTATTCTATTTTTAAAATATTTCAAACATCAACTCTGAAGATTTCTGAAAAGCCAATGCTGAAATAATGTCAAATGCATTTTGGACTTACACGCAGAATAAGAAATGTAATTTTGGACATGATCAATGTGAAAATATATTATAAATGACAATGCTTATGTGGTATATGAGTTCCTTTTTATTTCTATTTTTCTCCTTTTTTTCAGTGCATGTAAGGAGAAAGAAAGGGGAGGGGGAATGATTTCCTGTTAACTGGGGAATTTTTTTTAATTTTTAAGAATTTTATTTTTTAAGGTATTTTGAAATGAATTTTCAGAGAATTTAGCAGAATTTGAAAATACTGTGAGAAGATAGAAGAGAATAAGCATTTATTAAGTAACTATTATGTGCCAAACCCTATACTAAGCATTTTAGAAATATTATGTCATTTGATCCTCACAACCCGGGAAGTAGATGCCATCATGATCCCCATTTCATCACTAAGGAAACTGAGGAAGACAGAAGTTAAGCTACTTGTCCAGGGTCGCACTGCTAGTTAGGGTCTAGGGTCATATTTGAACTCAGGTCTTCCTGACTTTACTTCACAACTCTATCCACTGCTGTTTTGTCTCTTTTTTTTTTTTTTTTTTTTTGTATCCCTGGTGCTTAGCACAGTGCTCAGTGCATATTAGCCCCTTCATAGGGTTATCTTTTCTATGTCACAACTTTCCCCATTGAGGTTTCAATGTATCACTGGTTGGCATAAAAAATTAAATGAGAATTTGGAGGGAGTTTTGTAGAAGCCTCAGACAATACACAAAGGTCAATAAACAACATGGAAAAAAATTTAGAAATCCAGAAACGCATTAAATATATGTATTGTATTGTATAATATCCACATATTTTATTTTTTAAAACCATAAATATATTTAAATTTTACAATATGGTACTATAAATACCTCATAAGAGAAAAAGAAAAAATTCAGACTTCTCTAGTATGAAGGGAAGACCAAAAATTTTATGTGGATCTTCCAGATCATGGGGGCAATGCATCCCCAACCCCTGCAATGTGGAAGGGATAACTGTAGATGTTTAGTGATCAAATGACTGATTATACCACTTAGCTGTCTTAAGAGAAGACCTATAGTTCACTCTATGAAAATACACCTTAGAGTGAAAAGGAACTTGATTGAATTGAATTAGAATCTTCAGAGCAATCTTCAAAAATTATTTTAATTTCTCAAGAAAAAAAACTCAGTTCCGTGGAGACACTCAGCTAGTCCAGTCTTGGAAAAATACATAAAAACATGAAGCTCTACCACCACATGGTTGTTATCACAATGAATTCCACATGACAGTGTCATAAATGTTCTTTGTACAGAATCGTCCATTGCCCATTGGTAACAAAAACCAAAAAAGTCTGCATTGTTACTATGGGCAAAGATATATCCAGTGCATCAGGACTGTTTGGATGTAAGGGCAGCTGCTCCTTGGAAACTAAAGCAAGAGCAAGCATTAGAGTAAGAGATGACTGTGTGTCTGGGCTAGAAAGGCACCAGCAGCAGATCACAGAAGCTTAGAGGCCCCATCCCTCATATTACTGATGAGGAAATGGAAAGAAAAAGTGATTTATTTCAGGATCCACAGCTAATGTTAGAAATAATTCTTGTGGCTCTCTTTACTCCATTCTGCATCAGTTCATATGTTCCTCCATGTCTCGTGAAATCATCTGTTTCCTCATTTCTTACAGTATAATAGTGGTCCGTCACACATATGTGCCACAATTTATTCAGCTGTTCCTTAAATAATTAACATTACTTTAGTTTCCTGTTTCTCATCCTCACAAAAAGTTGTTGTAAATATCTGTGTGCCTAACAGATCTTTTCCTCTTTTCTTTTTTCTTTCTTATTATAACATCAATATTGTAAAAGTGAACAATTTTGAAAGCTTTTATAAAATGAAAACGAACAAAATGGACAGAACCAGGAAAATAATTAGATACTAGCAAGGTAAAAAACAAACGACTTTGAAATATGATCAATACAATGACCATTCATGATTCTGCAGTTCTTCCTTCTGTTGAACCTAAATTGGCTTCCTTGTATTTTCTTCCCAGCATTCTATTTTCTGTGTGTAGGTGGTAGGCATGGGCATCAGAACTAACTGGGGCTGAGGAAAACAGGACAAGCTGGTTTGGGTGAACTCTCAGCCAAGATTCCAATGGCTTCCTAAGAATGCAGTTAGAGTTTGGCAATCTGGTGACTCTGGCCTTTGTTTTATCTTGTAGAAGAGTACAAGACAGGCCCACTTCGGTACATGATATCCCTTGAAGTACTAAAAAGCCTATTTCACAATTTCTAATCCCTTTGCCCCAGTGCCACACACATCTATGGAAACCCTAGGAGAAACCAGGGCTAACAACTTTCTAAACACAGGATATTAGCCTGTGAGGTGGGATGACACAAGGATCCAGGGACCCTGTCACTAAGCTTTAGAGTCAGGAAGATCTGTGTTCAAATCTTCCTCCAATGCATTGGCAGGCACCCAAATCCATTGGGGAAGTGGAAAGCTTTGTTAGGCCTATGAATAGCAAGAATGCTGCTTCCTATAACATATGTGAGTAGTGGAGGAGTTAAGAAATACTTATGTTACAAAGCATAACCTCATTCCTGTAAAATAACCAGCATTTTGCCTAGGAGTCATTCAGACTGTCTTCCCTGTTTCTACTTTGCATTGAGGTTTCCTTCCTGCCTGCATGTAATCTCACTTCTTGAAATATCAGCTCTTATGTCAGGCCTTTTTGCTACCTCTTTTTGAGTACTAGAACCAATGACTGAAAGACTCACCAGTAAATCAGACACAACCTCTCCTCCCACTTTCATACTCTCTTCCTTCTCCTCAATATTTCAAATCATCATTTACCTTTTATGGCAACCCAAGCTATGACCAGGCTGCCTATGGTCAGGGAAGAAGGGAAACCAAATCTCCACTCCACTTCTTTTTTCCAGTTAGTTTCCACATAATATAAATAAATAATATAAACAATATAAAACAAACCTACTTGGTTTTCTATATCTCAGCCTTTCAACAGCCTTTCAAGCATATATTTATCACATCTCTCATTCTCTCATTTTTGCTGCCTTGGGGTATACAATCAAACCAATTCTTTTGTTGTTATTAGTGGAAGAGGACCGTGACATCAGGAAAAGTCCTGACTTAAGTGAAGGAGGATTGTGCAAAGTCATCAGTCTCACTCTCATCTAGAGCCATCTGGGTCCAGTGGCAAGATATGGATCAGCTCTTTCAGGTACTTCTCTTAGGAGTACCTATGAGCCATTTTCCCATACTGAAATTTTTCCTTCTTTCTTCCTTAGATCTTTAGCTGCAACTTCCTTCTTTCTTCTTGTTTTCTTAATATAGAGAATGTCAAGATTAATTCAAATTCTCCAAGGGCAGTTAGGTGGCACCACAGAGAGAGCCACCAGGTCTGGAGTCAGAAAGACCTGAGTTCCAATCCATCCTCAGATGCCTACTAGCTGTGTGACCTTGGACAAGTCAATTGATCAATAAACACTTATTAGGTGCCCATTATATGACAGGCATTGTCACTTACCTACTGCTTGCTTCAGCTTCCTCAATTGTTAAATTGGGATCATAATAGCACCTACTTCCAATGGTTGTTGTGAGGATCAAATGAGAGAATATTTGCAGGGCCCACATGGTGGTCACTTCATATACACTTATTTCTATCCTTCCTTCTGCAGGTCTCTTTTCTGCCTCTCTGCATAAGTAGAAGGAAGGGGCCCCTACATAGGACTGAAGGCCATTCTGTATTTTTCTTTGTTTCCCATGTTGCAATGGCCAAAGAATTTACCAAGTAGTCAAAATATCAGTAACGAACTTCCCTGTATTTAGTAGATTGGGATTTATTTGCTTTTTGGGAGGGAAGATGGGATCCCCCCAATATCATCCAAAATAACAAACAACCACTCATATACCTGATTCCACTGCTTACTGGCATGCTCAACTTTCCAACTTGGCCTACTTTGCCCCTCTAAACAATCAGTTCAACACCCTTTACCACATCTCCCTCCTGCTTCCAGGGGCTCACTCTATTGGTATTATTAGACTAAGTGTGGATATCTTGGCCTACTACATCTCCGAATTCCTTAGCTTGAAATCTACCAGCCTCTGCTTCCCCAGAAGCATGTCACAAGCCACCATACCTGGCCAGATTTATCTGGTCTCTAGAAAACATGGTTTTTTTGTTGGGATCACATTCTGCAGATCCTGTGCCTTCAAGAACTGTTACCTTTGGGCCACTGAGAGGCATCAGACTAAAATTTGTATGATGAGTCTTTCCGGCCCTCACTAGGATAATCCTCAGAAAGTAGACTAGTTTTAGTACATGCCTTTAAGTCATTAGACATCATTTTGAACAATTGCCTCCATTTCAAAGATAAGAAAACAAGTCCAATAAAAAGAGGTCAGAGGTTTGTCAGAGTGGGAAGGGCAATCAATACAGCTAACAATAGTTATATCTTAATTCACGAAGTAATTATTCATAGTGCTGCAAATAATCACACACAGGAAGTATTATATTAAATTCCTAAAGCCCCAGTGCTTCCATTCAGACTAATGTGTCAGTAATAAAGGATAGTATTTAACCAAAAGGAGGCCCTGGAGCTTGAACATCTGTGTTAAGATATTGGCTCTCTCATTAGCTGGCTGTGCAATTTGAATAAGCCTCTTAATTCTTCCAGTCTCAGTTATCTCATCTGTAATAATTTTTTTAATTTAAAAAAAAAGGAGAGTGAAGGGATTCAAAGGACACTGACAGCTTTCAGAGTCTATGATATCTGTATTTTAGTAGCCTTTGATACTTTGATAGTTTAAGTCTATGATACTCTGTATTTTAGTAGCCTTTGATACTTTGATAGTTTAAGTCTATGATACTCTGTATTTTTTTAATCTTTCCCAGATCTGAAATTCTGAAATTTGCAGTGGAGTATTAGAATTGGATCACAGGACCTCAGTTCCAGCTAATGTTCTTTGACATTACCTTGTGTCACCTTGCAAAAAGCACAAAATGCCTTTGGGTCTCAGTTTCCTCATTTGTAAAATGAGAGGTGGCTCCTGAAGTTCCTTCCATCCCTGAATCTTATCATGCTGTGATCTACTTCCATCCTCTGAATGAACTCTTGCTTCCTCCCAATGCTTGCTCTTTGATAACTTGATTCTTTCAAGATATTATCAGTCATTTAAACCTTCATGTGCAGGATATATTTAAGGGTAGGTTCTGAGAACCAGAAAAGAAGAAAGAGATGGAGGGCACTGGGGGAAAAAAGAGCTAAGGGAAGGAGAGGAAGCTGGTGGAGAAGTTTATGTAAGCAAAAGATAAAAGTCTACTTACAATTTCCTAGATTCACTGCTGACCTTAGAACAGTATTTCATTATGTTCCCTAACTTCTTTTAAGGTAAATAAATGGAACACAAAGAACTTATTCACAATGTACCATGGTTAGCATGTTTGTTATTGTTGAGTCATTTCCAACTCTTTGTTACCCCATTTGGAGTTTTCTTGGCAAAGAGACTGGAGTGGTTTGGTATTTCATTCTCCAGCCCATTTTATAGATGAGGAAACTGAGGCAAGCAGGGTTAACTGACTTACCCAGGGGAGGCCAGATTTGAACTCAGCTCTTCCTGACTCCAGGTCTGGCACTCTATTCACTGTACCACTTAACTGCCCTATGGTTAACATGCTGAGGAGTCTCATAAACTAGACACAGGGCTTATCTCCCTAACTATATATGGTCACTGCTATGTTCTCCTATAGTTAACAGTTCCTCCATATGGTTATATCCCACTTAAGTAAGCAAGAAGAAAGCAGAATGATTTAAGAGGGAATTAGGTAGAGATTTAAAAAACTGATTTCAATTTCCAGGTTTGTTAGGCAGACAAGTTGTTCCAGTTTCAAAGAAGAAGGAAAAGTGAACAGCCCTACAGGAAAACAACTGCTGGGAAAGGCACTTTGGCCCTGGTGGAAGGCAAAGTTGGGGGCCATCAACATAGCCAGGGTAGTGTTGGGGACATCTGAGAGTATTTTTAAACTATTAAAGTATAACATTATATTATCGTATAATATTTATTATATTTTTTTATATTTATTATAGTGGTATATTTTATTATATAACATTTATTACATATAATGTTTATTAGGATACAGTATATTTTATTGTATTTAATATACTTTTATAATGTATATTATTATATTTATTGTAATATAATATCTATGAAGCCTTATAGCTAACGAATTTATTTGATATGCATCATTTCATTTGACCTTCACAACAACCCTGTGGGCTAGTAGAGCAGATGCTGGCATTTTCATTTTACAGATGAGGAAAGTCGGTCTTAAGAAAATTAAGTGATTTCCTCAAGGTCATGTTGGTAATGACAGAAGGAGGACTGGAATCCAGGTCATTTGAATTCTACTCCAGTATTTTGCCTATTAAGCCACCCATCACTAGGTGCTAGAAAGGACACATCCTAGAAGAACAGGACAAAACACATAGAACAGTGAAAGGGTCACCAAAGGGTGGAGATGGAAAACCCCTAAGCAAATCTCAAACACCCTTTAATTTTGTTGAAAGAAGGAATTTTTGAAAAAAAAATAGATACCTACATTTAGATAATTCCTTGAGCTCTTTAAAGGTAAGTACTCTAGGAAGAGATGAGAAGTAATGGTTCTAATATGCTTAGAACATATTCACCTCTTCTTGTCATGTCCCATGAGAGATTATTGTCCTCTTAATGGAAACAGAATCTATTTCTCCACTCTCTCCTCCATTTCTATCTTCAAAACTCCTTACCTGTGGTTCTGCATTCTTTTACTTTGTCCCTGCTTGTGAACAGGAGGCTGCAGGCAAAGATTTTTCCCTTCAGCTCAAGGGTTCAGCTCTTGTGGCAGTAGATTTATAGGCTCTTACCTCACCTCCCTCCTCCACCATACACACACACACACACACACACACACACACACACACACACTCCTCCCCTTTGGTTTGTGCCAGCCCCAAAACTGACTGTACTGACATACCTTTTTTTTTCCTCCTCCCCAAAGGAGCACCTCTCCAGGGCACCAGTCCTATTGGATGCCTCTGCTCTCTGCCCTCCCAGAAAGGGAAGTGACAGTAACTTCTGCTTCAGTTTTCCCTATTTGAGTGTGCGTGTGTGTATAATGAGCTACACATTGTGTACTTCCAGATGATAGAGGTGGTATTTCAGTAAAGCCTGAATTATTATGATGGATGGGGTGTTTAGTCACTGAACATTAGGTTTCAAGGGGGATGGACCATTTAACCAGAAGGTTATGATGGGTTTGTTTTGCTTAGGGACTTCTAACAACATGCTGTTTACTCTGTTTTTTGGAATTTTTGGGTTTTATTAGTGTTTCTTTAATTGGGTTTTCTGGAGCCAACCCCAAAGCTGAGTTTTAGATTAGAGACCTCAGGCCATGTCTATCTGAACTAGGCAATTAACTCCAGAATCTGGACCCTGCTGCCTGTGACTGAATGAGGTTCTTCACCCCAACTCCCTTTGCTCCTTTTCTCTAGGGACCTAGGAACAGTGTCTAATGTAAGAAAGGGCTTTATACTGAGATAATGAATGGGGAGAGTTGGTGGCCCTCACTGACCAGCAGGAATAGTGTTAACTTTCCCTACAATGACCCTGTGAGTTAAATAGTCAATTTTCTACTTTATAGAATAGGAACCTGAGGCTCTGAGAGGGTAAAGTGAGTCATAAAACCAGTCCCTTAATCTTTCCATATTCCCATTTTGGCCATAATAGCTAATATTTCTAAAGCTCTTGAATGTTTGCAAAGCACTACATACATACATACATACATACATATATATGTATGTATGTATGTATATTATGTCATTCAAGTCTCACAAAAAACATTGGCTAATTCAGACCCAACATAGAAATAAACAGAGCAGTCATATAAATGGAAACAATGCCAAGACAATCAAAACTGAATGCTGCTAAATTATGAAAACTAACCTTGGCCTTAGCACAGCAGTACAAGAAGCACTACAGCACAGAGGGAAACACACTTGCCTTTTGAGTCGGACACCCTAAGTTCAAATCTCATGCTTACTGTATGTGTGACTTTGGACAAAACACTTAAGGATCTGCAAAATGGGGATGGGAGGCGAGTTGGACTAGATAGTGGAGGCAGCTGGGCGGCATGATGAGTGGAGGGCTAGGACTGGGAGGCTTGAATTCAAATCCTGCCCCAGATACTTACTAGTTTTGTAATAAATGGCAGGATCTATTTATCAAACATACGTTATTTGCAAAAGGAGAGACAGAAGGAGCTTAATGGGCTTTTAGATAATTCTTGCAAATTTAATGAAACCAAATAGGTCTAATTGAATAAAACTTCCTTTCTCTGTGCCTCAATTTCCTCATCTGTAAAATGAAGGATTTAAACGAGACATGGATAACTTGGCAGTAGGTAGGGGATAAAATTAAAACAGACCAAACTTCTTTGGGCCACAGATAAGTTAGACTAGGAACAGACTGACAATGGTTGGTTGCCATGGGTCATGTGACAAACAGAAGAGCGTGCCCAGTGGCAACCCTACATTTTTCAAGAGTTGCCTGAAATCCTTTGGTGGGCTGCAAGTGGCATGAGGGCCTTATGTTGTGCAGGCCTGGGTTAGATTCAAAGAGTGCTAGGTTCTGTTCCAACTTCAAATCTATAATGTTAGGGCCCTACGAATATGCTGAAGAAAACAGAGAATTTAACTTTGCTGCACTCCTTTGCCAACTAGAGAAGATAGCAATTTCTAGGATTCAGTTCCAATCAATTGAGACATCAGACAATGAGAAGAGTCACAGAGCTATAGAATATTAAAGCAGGAAAGCACCTTTAACATCCTTCTTCTACAGATGAGGAAAACTGAAGCACTGTTTCCATCAACTATTTGTTAAGCATGATTGGCCATGTGCTGTGCTAAGTGCTGGGAATTTAAAGAAAAGCAGAAACAGTCTCTTTCCTCTGGGGATTCATTCTAATGAGGAAGATAACACTCAAGCAACTATTCACAATACAAGCTATATATTGGATAAATGGGAGATAGCCTAAAAGATTGAGGAAAGGCTTTGAGCAGAAGGTGGGGTTTTAGCTGAGATTAGAAGGAACCCTGGGAAATCAGAGGTGAAGAGGGATAGTACTGCAGGCATAAGGACAGTCAGCGAGAATGGAGTCAGGAGATGGAGAGCCTTATTCGAGGAATAGTTAGGGGTCCAGAATCACTGGATCACACAACACATGGAGAGGAGTAGAGTATTAGAACACTGGAAAAAGAGGAAGGGATCTGGCTATGAAGAGCTTTAATAGAATTCTATATTTGATTCAGGAGGCAGGGAGTCAGTGGAGTTTCTTGTACCAGTCAGTGACATTGGGAATGGTATGAAAAAATTCATGCCTTAGGAAATTCTATTTAACAGTTGGTGGGAGAAACCTGAGGAAAGGAGACCAACTAGAAGGCTGTTGAAATATTGGGATACAAAAGAGCCAACCTAATAGTTCATTTAATTGGCTTGGTAATTAATAAATCTGTTAAGATACATCAATGCATCAAAATAGCATTTGTTGAGCCACACAGAACGATTGTATTATACTTATCTTAACATTTTTGTTCCCAGGCTAATTGTTGGTAAAAACCTCTCTCTATCTCTGTCTCTCTTGGTATGTGTACACCTTTCTGTCTGTCTGTTTGTCTCTGCCTCTCTCCCTCCCCAGTGTTTCAAAATAAAATACCCACTATATTTATGTATATATATTTGTATGTCCTACCTGCTAGACTGAAAGTTCTAATAGCAGACAGTATATCCTCTGTATGTAAGCACTTAATGGATTTGTATTTAAGGAATGAAGGAAGAAAGGAAAGTTTAGATGAGAAATAAGGGACGTAGTGTTTGGATCTAGCCAAGTATGTTATGTCAGTGTGGATTCATTTCAGCCAGAAAATTTTGTCTAGAGTCATCAGACCATCCCAAGACAGAGAACTCCAGAAAACCAACCATGCTTTCTGCAGTCCATATAAACACATCTCTCTTAGTCCATCTTGCTCTACTATGTTTGTAGAAAACTCCAACAGGTACTTAAGCCATGGTTTGGTCAACAAGGGATGTCCCCTTGTAGAGGCACACCTGTAAATCTTGTAATCTAGAAAAAGAGGTCTGTACAACTCTTTCTGTGGATAAAGTACAATCAGAAGGGAATAGCTTACTTGGTCTTTTGGGGAAGAAGAATTTCAGACTCAAGTCACCCAAAAGTCAGTCTCTCAAACATTGCTCCTGACATAAAATCTAAGAAGAAAAGTAAGCCTTTTTTTTGTCTTTCAGATAGTTGCCCTGCTTCATCTGACTCCGGAGGAGTCATGTGGGACACGCTTAGGTTCTCTTTTCACTATTATCCACAGTAGTTTGGTGAGATTTCCCTTCCCTCCATCCCCAATGATGTAATGGGAAAGGGATGACCTACAAAGTATAAAAGCCCTGTTGAAATTTCTCTGATTTTCCAGGAGAAAATCATTTAGGATGCCTACTGTAAGAATTGAGCAGATGACACCTCATTTTTCAAGTTTGGGGGACTCTAAAGAGACTTTATAGGTTCAAGAATCAGCAACCTAAGAAAAGAAATAAGCAAAAGGTCCTGCCCCCTTTCCTTTCACTGTATAGCAAAAGGATGAAGGAAGGTGACCCTGACTGACTCCATGCCCAAATTTGAGATAGGAGGAGTGGGAAAGAAGCTGATGAAATCCTTCATGACTTAAAATACCGAACAGACATAACTAAGAATTATTCCATCTAGGGGAAAATAGAAGGAAGGAAGGAAACTGTAGAGGCCAATCTAACTATGTAGGCAGTTAAAATAGGATGGAGCAACCAATCCCAAAGGAGAGATAGTCTAAGGCTGAGCAAGGGAATGAGGTCTCTCTATGTGAAAACAAGAAATAAAGGAAATGTACCTCCTCACAAGCATCCCCTCCTTTAAGTCAGTGTCCTATAACAGAGCTCCGATCACCCTACACTAGTTATGGCTCTGATGTATGGTCTTACCACTACACATATGAGACCACAAAAGAGAGGAAGTTCTTAGGACAAAAAGAAAAAAAAGGAGGCCGCATAAAATGGAAAGAGTAGTGAAGTTAAAATAAAAGAAAGGCATGGATTCTGGTTCTGCTTCTGACTTTCTAGCTGTGCAGCCATGTGGAAAAGTCCCTATGATTTTCTGAAGAGGAAGAACCCTGAATTTGGAGAAGACACCTCTCAAGATAATTCAACCTTAGAGGTTAGAGAAACAAAAGAAACTTGTGTAAATAGAGACTTTCATATTGGCAAAGACATCAGGATGAGCCTTACTGGATTTCTATCTTGAGGACATCTCTACTATCATCTGGAGATTTTAGCTACCTCACACAGTGGTGGTGAGGACCAAAAGATGTTTGTAAAGGACTTTGCAGATATTAAAGTTCTAGATAAATGTCAGCTATCATTACTACCACACACAGTCTTGATTTTTAAAGATATATTACTTCATTGGAACTTCTTTAAGAAGCATTATCAATGTCACAAAAATGTGCATAGAGATTCATTCATACCAAGATACTCAGACTTGTATTTAGTTCCCAAAGTTTCCGGATTCTTTTGGGTAAGAGAGAAAGGAAAAAGAGAATATTCAAGATCAGAAATAAGAGGAGGACACAGGATTTAGAGTTTAGAGGTAGCTTAATGATCATCTAATCCAGTCCTTCACTTTTTAGATAAGGAAATTGGGGTCAAGAGAAGGTAAATGACTCGCCCAAAGTCACAGAGATTAGGATTCAGACCCAGATTGTCTGACTCCAAATTCAATGTTCTCTCCTCTATAGTAGGATCACCAACCTACTGAGGAGTCTATGGCTTCTGGAGTGTGTACAAAGGCAACTTTGGGTCAGATCTCATGCTGGAGAGTTTGAGGGCAGTGTGGTATAGTGGATAGAGAATTACTCATGAAACTGCGAAGACCTTGGTTCAACTCCTCAAGTGCAACCCTGGACAAGTTATTTGACCTCATTATTCTAAGACTATAAGCTGCCCAGGTGCTGGCCAATATCCATAACAGGTGTTTTCTCAACTGGGGATTTAGAAATCACAGGGCCAGGCCCTATCTATTTTACTTTATCTGTACTATCTATTGTATCTGTATAAATATTTTACTCATAAGGTAATGTTTAATCATGTATCATCAGTGGGATGTACCAGTCATCCAAACAAGTGACAAATCATCGTGTTTTAAAGGTGTTTTCCAAACAAACCAGTGACGTAGATAATAGATATATTACTATCCTTGTTTAAGATGTCATAAATGTCAGAACCAGGATTTGAACTCAGACCTTCAGATACTATAGGGGATTGAGGAAGGATTCATCATAGAGAGCAGTATTGTGGAGGAAGTAGACTGAGTTTGAGGACAACATCTCTCAAAAAAAGCAAACTTAGAAGTTAAAGAAAAAAAGGGGACTTGTGTAAACAGAGATCTTTTGACCACCAGAGACTGGATGAGCCTTACTAGATTTCTATCTTAAAGGAGGCCTCCACTCTCCTAGATATCTGCGCCACCAGAATATTCTGATAAGATAAACTACTAAGCAAACATCTCCACTGGAAGAAAACTGATCTTTGACAATTCATGAGACCTCAAGGTTAACAAATTTCAACCCCCAAGTTAACATATTCTCCCCTCAAATCACCTGACAGTCTTTCCCTAATATTCAGTCTCCCAATGAGAGAAAGCAAATGATAGTCTCCTTTTGATTAAAAAATGTTACCTGATTGTGTGTGTATGTTTGTATCTAAGCTTTTACTCATCAATCAATGCTAATTAAACTTTATCTTCTAGTCTTGCTGCCTGATTTATTGACCTCTAGTCATTGGACCAAGATGGGAGAAATTGGTCTCCAAGAGGGTCTTGGGACCTCTGAATTGAGGAATTCCCCAAATAGTACCACAGTTTTGGTGGTGATAGAAGTAAACATAGTCAATCAACTTTGTCCGTAGGATGTTTGGTACCATATTTACTACTACTACCACTACTATCACCACCACCACCATCTTGTGTAACACTAATACTAATACAATTTTTGGAAGCTAAGTAACAGAGTGGATAGAGTATGGGGCTTGGAGTTAGGAAGAGCTAAATTCAAATCCAGCTTCAGATGCTAACTAGCTGTGTGATCTTGGGCAAGTCACTTAACATCTGTTTGCCTCCATTTCCCCAACTATAAAATAGGGATAGTAATGGCACCTCCTTCCCCCTTTTTTCTGAATCTTTCAGACTTTAAATCTAATACTCAATGCTCAGGTTTCAGTTCTTCATAAACAAAGATGAAAGATGCAGCTACCATTTTGGTTAGAGCTGCTATATATTGAAATAATTCTCTTTTATGAAACTAAAGCCGCTGGAACTGTGAGGAAAAAATGAAATATTATTTGGAAAGAACTTAACACATTTCCTGGCACATAACAAACACTGTATAAATGCTGTCTATCATTTTTATTATTAATTACTAGGCTAGTTAGCTCTTAGGGCAATTGTAAAATAGGCCAAGTTTGTCTTCAGTTGTCTTGTGTCCTGCTAACTCCTATTTCCTGCTATTTTTCAGTTGTCCATACTCCTAAATTAAGTTTTATTCTTCCTTCTTGTTGCTGTTCAACTCTTCATGACCCCGTTTAGAGATTTCTTGACAATGACACTGGAGTGGTTTGCCAATTCCTTTGTGGCTCATTTCACAGATGAAGAAACTGAGGCGAACGAGGTTAAGCAACTTGTCCAGGGATTGATATTTAATAACTCATGAGACCCTAAGATTAACACATTCCAATACCCACATTAACATAGTCTCCCCCAAACCACCTGGTCCTTAATATTCAATTTCCCAATTGAGAAAAGAAGATGATAGAAAGTATCTGAGGTCAAATTTGAACTCAGGTTTTCCTTACTCCATGTTCAGCTTGCTAGCCACTGCATCACCTAGCTGCCCCTTTATTCCTCCTGGAGTCTCCATTAATTAATAATATCTCATTTCCTTAAAGCAACTGAGCTCAGTTATTGTTAGGAGGAGCACAGGCTGAGAATGATAAATGACTCATAGTGAAGGCAGCATGACTAGTGCATGAATACTTGACGTCAGGGTCAGAAAGATCTGGCAAGCCCTGCCTGACACATACTTGCTGTGTAACCATGAGGAATGTCACTTAATCTTGGTGCACCCAAGCAACCCTTCAAGACTAAATTATAGCTGAGTATCCCATCTACATAAATAGAGTTTCCGTATGGGAAGTTTTCCATTTTACATCTGTTTGCCTCCATTTCCCCATATTAAATTACACCTCACCTATGATAGCAAACTGTCAAGAAAAAGTCTAGGATCATACAGACCTTAAAAACTGGAAGAGATCTCAGTGGTGATTTAGAGTGTAACTGGAAAATAATCTCCTCTACAACATAACTCACAAGGAGTCATGCCATTTTTGCTTGAAAACCATGAATGAAAGGGAAACTCCTTCCTGAAGCAATCCATTTCATTTCTAAATAACTCATTGCTAGAATTTTCTTCCTTAAATTCAAGCTTCAATTTGTATCTTTGCCCTTTCCACCTCATGTTTCTAGTTCCTTTTTCTTGGGCCAAATGGAACAAGTTTAATCCATATTCCATGAGAAAGCCTTTCAAATCCTTAAAGGTGGCTACTATGCTCCTACGTAAGTGTTGCCTTCACTAGATTAAACATTTCCAGTTCATAGGATCATAGGAACATAGGAACATAAATATAGAAGATAAGCAGTCTGATCTCCTCATGTAACATAAAATCCATGGCCTATGGCAATATGTCAAGGACTATGCCCCTGCCAAGGACTCTGGATTTATGAATCTGGTCCAATCCTGGAGACCTGGTCCTAAGAGAATTGTTTTTTCTGTGCAGCTCTATGTTTCTATCTTGGAATTGTTCCAGCAGGATCTTTTAATATACTTAAAGTGCAGAACTTGTGTTTAGGTCTCCCCAAATGTGGAATCCACAGGTCGCTCTACAAACACCAAAGATATCAAATGCACATTAGGAACAGAATAGTTCTAACACCACTCCAAAGAAAATGCAAGAGTAAAAGAAGCAACCCCCCACCCCACTCCACCCCCACACAAAGCACTCGGTCTACCAGCTTCCCTGGGAAGGAAAATGTATCTGATGAATAGCAACCCTACAATAATCTAGTGGATTAATCCTTTTCCAAAAGTGTGGTAGTAAATGTTTAATAATCAGCTCTCTGAAGGAAAACTATATACTAGACACCCTTTTAAGTTTAATTTGCATTATTAACATTGTTGCATCAGCTTCCTAAATCTAGACAATCAAAACAACAATAAATTCAGCCTTACTTTGTAGCATTTGCCAATTTCTGAAGTATTTACACTGAATTTGTACACGTTGAAAATTTAACAATTTGGCTCTCATCTCTTTTCTACAATCTAATACATTGTCTTCCCCTACCCTTCAAAACTCATAATGCCACCTTGTGATTTAGATTCCTCCACAAAGGAATAATTTGAGAGACTCCTTAACAAGCAATCTCCTCCTTGGACCTGAATTTACTGAGTAAATAATGAACTTAGCTCTCCAAGTAGGATTCTGTGAATGAAGCTGTTGGCTTCTTTCTCCAAGGAGTATATACAGCATCAGGAAATCCCTTTTATTTTCCAGAAAATACAATCCCTAAACTTTCCAATTTGAGACTGATTACTCATGAGGCAGCTTTGAAAGCTGATACTACCCAGGAAATTTCCCTTTTCTGAGTAGAAAGCTAAATTCTGGAACTATTTACCTATGGAATTTGAAATCCTTCATGTCCACACAGGAATTTGAAGCTCACTAACATTGTCCATGAACTGCCAGAAGGTTTGTATGCCAATGTTCATCTGCCTTTGTCATGCCAAACGTCAATATTAAGTGTTCATGGAAAAGACTATGCATGATCCCCTTCGTGTTGGCCTCTACCTCAATTCTCTGCTCATTCTAGTCTACAATTACTATCCTAACTAGCACCAACCATGTCTCCCCCTTCCACTTTGCTATCAAACTCCAATGGCTTCCTATTATAGCAAGTATCAGATATACACTCTTCCGTTTGGTTTTTAAAGCTCTTTGTAACATGTCCACTTCCTCCATTTCTAGGTTTTTTTGTATTTTACTTTCCTCCTTATATCTTAAACCCAGTCAGAATCGATTCCTTGCTGTTCCTTGAACAAACACTCCAATGGGTGCATTTTCACTCACTGTCCATGTTTGAAATGCCTTTCATCTGCATCTCTGTCTCGTGGCTTCCTTCAAATCTCAGCTAAAATCCCACCTTCTGCAAGAAGCCTTTCCCAGTCCTCCTTAATCTTGGTGCCTTCTCTCTAATTTGTCTAGATTATCTCTGGTTTATGGGGTATGTGTCATGTATGTGAATAGTTTTTTTATATGCTGTAGCTACTTGATAAATATTCATTGATTTGATTTTCTTTCTGTCTTATCAAGGAAGAAGCTAAGTGGAAAACTCTTCTTCAGTCCACATCTGGCCTCTGTGTCACACGGAGAAAGTCACTTTACCCTGGTTGTCTCAGTTTCTCATCTGTAAAATGATCTGGAGAAGAAAATGTCCAGCCACTCCACTATTTTTGCCAAGAAAACCCCAAATGGGATCACAAAGAGTTGCACATGACTGAACTACAGCCATCTTTGTCAAAGTCAAAGAGAGAGTGACAGCTGGTCTAGGATCACACAGCTATTAAGTTTCTAAGGACAAATAGGCTTTTATACATTATTAGAAACCATCCACCTGAGTTTTCAGTCAATTCATCATCTAGCTAATGCACGCCAACAACTAGTAGATGCTAATGGACTTGCCTACATTCCAATGAGGGTGTGTCCTCTCAGATACCTCCAAACAAAAGCTTATGCCTCTACAAGAAGTGGGGGAGGGGTGGAGATGGGGGAGAAATAAGCATTTCCATAATGTCTACTATATGCCAAGTAATTTTATAAATATTATCCATTTGACCCTCACAATAACTCTTCAAGGTACTATCACCGTCCCCATTTCCATTGTCATTTTTCAATTGTGTCATACTTTATGACTCCATTTTAGGTCTTTTTACCATATCCTTCTCCAACTCATTTTACAGGTGAGGAAACTGAGGTAAACAGGGTTAAGTGACTTGTCCAGGGTCACACAGCTAGTAAGTGTCTGAGGCCAGATTTAGGCTCAAGTCTTCCTCACTCTATTCACTTCCCCACTGACAGACTCAATCCTCTCATTGAGCTGTTGGAAGAATTCATCAAATTGACCCACCCACCCCTCCACCTCTACTCCTTTATGTTTAGGTAAGGAAACAGAGATCAAAATAAAAATTAAACAACTTGCCAAAGGGCTCACAATGAGTAGAAAAGCTAGCATTTGAACCCAGCCTCTAATTGACAATCCAGCACTCTGCCTCTTTCTTCCTTCTGCTGTCGCATGGTGTGAGACCAAGGCCCTTCATAATCCTGAACTTGGTTTTCTTCCGTTTTACACTGGGGGTTCAGATTGAGCTTGCTCTCCCCTAAAAGCCTTACATTTCAGAATGATCCTTTTAGAGCCTGAAGAAACTTTAGAAGTCAGAGATGCAGAACTAGAAAGAATCCCAGAAGTTATCTAGTCTAACTTCTTTATTTTACAGATAAAGAAATTTGGACCTATGAAGTGACTTACCTATCATCATCCAGGTAGCAAGTGGGTGAATCAAAATTTGAACTCAGGTCCTCGGAGTTAAGGCAACCAGGTGACTCAGTGGATAGAGTTGTGGGCCTGGAGTCAGGAAGACTCATCTTCCTGATGTCCTTGGACACTTAACAGCTGTGTGATCCTAGACAAGTCACTTAACTGTTTGCTTCAGTTTCCTCACATGTAAAATGACTGGGAGAAGTAAATGGCAAAGCTTCTTTGCCAAGAAAAATGCCAAACGGGGTCATGGAGTGTGGGACATGACTAAACAGGAGCCTCTGGATTCAAATTTTTTAATAATTGTGAAATTGAGTTTCCAACCCAGATGTAAGACTTTACCTTTAGGCCTTTTTGATTTCATCTTATTACATTCAGCCCAAAAGTCTATCCTGCCAGGAGCTTTTTGAGTTCTGAATCCTTCAACCAGGGTCATTTCTTTCTCTAAGTTTTGTATTCTGTAATCGTAGTATGTATACAGTCAGAGTATCTATCCAAATCATTAATAAAGATGACAAGCCTCTGCAACTGATACCTTTCTAAGCTGACATCAAATCTTTAATGTTTATTGTGATAGACCTAGTATCTACCAAGATTTTTACACACTTCCAGCATAGAGGTGGATCCTCCTCCTCCAATACGGATTTGCTTTCCCTAAAAAGAGACAAAGTTGTCCTTCAGACCTGATTGGCCCTGACATCCCCCATGCAACTTTCCTGATCACTTAAGGACATAAGATGTTCTAGCCACCTGATTCCTAGGCCTTTCAGACTTGGCTTTCTAAAGACTACACAAGTCACTATATCTTTCATCGTATCCTGCACTGATAGATGTTATTTCCATATAGACATGATGAGGCATTGGGAGGGGGGTAGTGGTGGTAAAATGCATGCAAAAAGCAAAGTTTCACTGTTTTACAATTACATGTTTGCTGTTGGGCACAGTAAATCCTGTTTTTGCTCCCTAGCAGTGCCTCATTTCAGCCAAACATGAAACCTGAACTGAGAGAGTGCTGGCATTAAGCTGCCTCCAATACCTATCTTTGGATCTACTGTCTGGGCAGTTGTGACATGACGTGTGTAGCCACAGCTTTCCATCTTGCCTAAAGATCCCCCTGTCTTTGTTAAAGCTGTGGTTAAAACGCCAGCGAATGAATAATAATGATGAAGATAACCACGCTTGTACTGTGTCTACTCCGTGCCAGGCTTGGTGCTAAGAGCTTTTTACACATATTGTCTCTCCTTACAATAACCCTGGGAGGTACGGGCTATTATAATCCCTACATTACAGTTGAGGAAACTGAGGCAAATAGAGATTACTTGACTTGTTTCACAGTTAGCTAGCATTTGAGGCCACATTTGAACTCCAGGACCATTGGTCTATCCACTGGACCACCTGGCTACCTCACACTAAGTGTTTAGCAATTCCCTGACCTTCCAGCCTAGGAACCCTGTCAAGAAGGGAAATTATCTTTAACTTGCACCTCTACCACCTGGTTCTAAAGAGTTTATGTTATGTTTGGAGCTACTCCCTGACCACAGCTTTGCATTGGAATATGTAAGTCAAGTTCTTACCTGCTTAACCAGTCCAGGCCTTTATAGCTCCCGGGAAGTCTATTTTTTTTAAAATAATAGTTACATTAGAAGGCTCACAGGAGAAGCTCACTAGAGAAGCACAGAGACACTTGCTATGGGAGATCCACTGCAAGGAGACGTGAGTGTTGTGGTTTAAATTGCTAGACCCAGGTCAGGAAGACTGGAGCTCTATTCCCAGGTCTGCCACTAAAAAGCTAGCTGTTTGGCTTTGTGTCAGTCTCCAGACTTCTCTTGACTTCAGTTACTGAATCTACAAAGCAACAGTGTCCTCATAAAATGAAAAGGTTGGGCAAAATTATTTCTACAGTCCCTTCCTGTCCTAAAATTGTATGACTGCAATTTTTGGTAGATCCCCGGCTCTGCAGTAGAAACTAGTGAGTCAACTTACCTGACATTTGTGGAACTCTGTCATCCTTAATGACACCTGAAAGTACAATTCAAATATCATTTTGATCATTCTTAGTCAACTGCTTTCAAGAATCTAGCAGGGTTATGTCTTGTACTAATAAGGTCAAAAGCCAAAAACGCTCACTTGTCCCTAGGGAAATACTACTCATAGAGAGGATTAGAAAGTCACCAGTCATAATAAGTTTGTTCAACCCAAATGGAATCCTTGACTGATGTTATTCACCAAAGCCATCTAGCTATCTTTCCCCTCCCTATTTCTAGTTACTAGTTGTATTCTTTCACAGGATATGACTTTGGAGTTGGTCACCATCTGATTTCACGTTTCCCAATCCTATCACCCCCATTTTATAAGGGACTACATCTCTCTTTCCAAGGTTTAAGGGAATAACCCATAGGGCATCTTATTCCATTATTAACTCCTTGAGGTCATTGACCCTGTGGCTTTTTGCCTTTATATCCCTAGCATCTAGCACAGAGTTAAGCTCACAGGAAATGTTTAGTATCCTTTGAACTGAATTAGAATCAACACTTCCAGGAGAATATGTGAACATAGGACACTTTTCCTTGCCTACAGCTATGGAGCGCTGAAAAAAAGGACAGGCAGGGTTAGGAGAGAAAGAGCTTTAGTACTAAAGAGGAAATTCAATACATATACTATTAGTATATGTACATATATGATATCTATATTATAGATAAACACATATCTATATTATTAGGACATCAATGACCACAACATAATTAAAAAATAATTGATAAAGGACATTCAAAGGAAAGACTCAAACTTTTAAGTGTAGATTAAATAAAACAATCCTAAAGAACATGTGAGTCAAAGAAAGAAATCAGAAATAACACATTATTTTAACAAAGAAAATGACAACTGTGTGATGACACAATATATCAATAAATTATCATGTATTAAAAAAATTAGAAAAGCAACAAACAAAATGGAAGTGGTAAAGATAAAAGAAGAGAGAAATAAAATTGAAAACAAAAACCTAGTTAGTTTATAAATAAAATCAGAATCTGCTTTTTAAAAACTAATCAAATAGATTTTGAAAAGAGGAAAAACAAATTAACACTATCAAAGCACAAAAAGGAGAAGTCACAAGAGACAAAAAAGAAATTATTGAAAAATATTTTGTCCAATTATAAATCAGTGAATATTATAACAAATTAAATATTTACAAAAATGCAAAATAACCTCATCTTTTGATGAATGAGTAGATAATTTAAATAAACTAATTTTAGAAAAAAACTGAACATAACATGTTTATATCCAAAGATTCAGAAAAGGCTTTTGACAAAATATAGAACATTGGTTTGTGTTGTTTTTTTAAAAACAGCTTTACAAAGCATAAGAATACACATGCTTCTTCTAAATATAAAAATGGTATCTATCTAAAACCATGAGCAAGTATTATCTATAATAGAGAATTGTTAAAGGTCTTAAAAGTAAGATCTAGGGAAAAACAAGAATCTCCATTATTGCCACTATTATTTAATATAGTTCTAGAAATAAGAAAAAAAATTTGAGGGTATATATTGCATCAGACTTTTACCTTTGATTACTATATAGATTAATTTGCATATTTAGTTTCATACTACTCAAACTATCAAAGTATTGTCTTATATAATTAGTCAAAATACAGCGAAATCCATGCAGAGAAGCAAAAGGTGGAGAATCTCATGCAAAATAATGAAAAATGATAGGATAAAATAAAAAGGAGGGCAGTATATATTCATACAAGATCCTAAACTATATGCTACAAAGTAATAATTACTAAAATTATTTGTTACTGGTTACAAAATAGAAAAATTGAACAAAGGAAGAACACCTAGAAACAACCAAACATGCTGCCATAGTGCTTGATAAACCTAAGGATTGCTACTACTAGGGGGAAGAAAACTGCAAGCGTCTTCCTTTTTTGTTTTAGGTTGTGTAAATGACTGGGTGAGGCTAGTAACCATTTGACCAATGGGATGGAGATCTTCCTTAATCTTTCTACTAGTCTATTGAAGAGGCAGTAGGGAGTGGTGGCCTTGGGGTAGGGAAGAACTCAGTTCAAGTGCTACTTCTGACACACACACTACAGTTATTCCCTTCTTCTCAGAGGTTAGGGGTTTCCCTCCATCTTCAACCCTACTCCCCCACTGTAATCCAGAAAGTTCATAGAAAACTTTTTGGTCCTTCCTTTGTACCAGAGAAGAAATCTGAATTATTATAACATTAAAAGATACGAATATGTTGGCATTATACAATATTATATATAAATATATATATATATATATTATGCATTTGAGTTTCTAAATTTTTTCTGTGTCATCTGATGGCCTTCATATGTTGTCTGCAGCTTCTGCAAAACTCCCAAAATATTCCCTCCTAATTTCTTATGCTGACCTGGGGTATATGAAAACTGTGATGGGGAAAGTCACAATGTAGAAGATATAACTGTAGTTGTATGACTGAGGAAACTCTCTGAGGCACTAAATTATAACCAATGCTGATTTACTTCAATGAAAAGGGTTTGGACTTGGGAAATTTCCTCTACTGATGAAATTATAGGTCTAAACCAAAAACAAAAACTAAGCTGCTTATGTGAAAGCTCTCATCTAGTTGTTCCCATTTATCTCTACTATTTGTGTAAATCACACACATTCACATCCTCCAGAACCCATGGCTCCTAAGAATAGCGCAGACACCAAACTATAATTGTTAGTCTGGAACCCAGACGTTCATTTCACATTCCTGACACCAAGGTTAAAAGGGGCTTCAGATTTATTTATTCAGAGTCAGTTTTTATAAATTTAATTGGGAATTCTTTGCATAAACTTCTTTCCTTTCAATATTGGTACCCTTTGGAAAAAGTAAATGTCAACTCTTTCTTATACATCTTCTGTCATAAAGAGAATCAGAGAGAATATTACAACAAAGCCTTCATCTCAATTAGTTAAAAATCTGAAATCAACGGACATTGCAGGGTATATATCAGACAGTAGAAAGTAGCTGAATAGGTTAATACTACCTTGTACTGAAGTAAAGGTAGCCTAGTGTCTAGGCTAGGACTAATGTCTAGGACTAGGGAGGGAATAGTCCAGGGGTGTTGTGAAGCTCGAAAGACATCATGGAAGCAAAGCACTTAGTAAACCTTTCAGTCCTGTCCAACTCTTTGTGATCCCATTTGTGTTTTTCTTAGCAAAAATATTGAAGTGGTTTGTCATTTCCTTCTCCAGCTTATTTTACAGATGAAGAAACTGAAGCTAACAGAGGTAAGTGACTTACCCAGATTCATATAGCTAGAATGTGTCTGAGGCTGGATTTGAACTCAGGGAGGTAAGTCTTTCTGATTCCAGGCCAAGCACTCTATCTACTACACCACCTACTCTCCCCAGAAACCTTAAAGAGTATAATGTTAATTATGTTAATGAGAGTTAAAAATCTTCCCTATCCATTAATGGGCCTGTCCATTAAGGAAAGCTTGATTAGGGGAGATTTGTTTTGTAGGAAGTGCCATACCTTTTGTTAATTGTTTCTCAAAGGTTGTGATGCCCTCTGGCTCTGAAAAGTGCATATATATTCTGAGGTGAGGTTTTGTTTGAAGGTTTACTCATTAGCCCTCTGGGTGTGAAAACCCAGATATTGATGCTTCTTTCTCTGGTAACTATGTATATAATGGTCAGACAGTTGGATCTCTCTGTTGATCTGTGATGTATGTATCGCTTAGGGTCAGACAGTTGGAAGCCCTGTTTATTGGTCTTTCTGTTTGTAATTTCTGGGTTTTTTCTGAGTGATATCTGAAGTTCAAGGTGCTGACTTTTCCCCCTGAACTACGTGAATGATAAATGTGCTTGATTAAAGTAGATTGTTGACCCCTCATAAGTTGCCTTCCTTTTAGAAAAACAGATCTAAGACACTGTACAGCAGGCTCTCCTGTGTATGCCAGCATCCTTACGAAGAGCTATGTAAATGACATTGCTGCTGTTGTTCTGTTCTGTTCTATATTCTATGTTCTTTTTGGTTCCAGAGAACAGAACTCGGAATGATGAATACAAGTTGTATGCCACCATCTTCAATACCCTTTCCCAGAGAGATAAGGAGTATTGTTATCATATCTTTTAAAAGAGAAAAGACTAGAATTTAGGAGAGACTTATCTGTGGTCTAGGTGTAACTGTCACAGCTAAGGAAGACACAGAAAGAAAGAACTAAGAAAATTTCTTTCCTAAGGAAACTGAGTTAATGGTCATCTTACTAGAGGCTTATTTTAACTCCTATGCTAAGGAAAAGTCATTCCAGGGAGAATTCTTGAGATCACTTTAAGTGCTGTTCTGAGAGAACTGAGTTGTTACTACAGTTGTTGATTCTTTGTTCTTTTTTCTTTTGTTATTTGTTACTATATTTTTCCCAGTTACATGTAAAAACAATTTTTAACATTTGTTTTGAACACTTTGAGTTTCACATTTTCTCCCTTCCTCCCTCCCTGCACCCCCTCTTCAAGAAGGCAAGCAATTCAATATAGGTTATACATGCATAGTCAAGAAAACATATCCATAATAGTCATGTTGTGAAAGAAAACATAGACAAAAAAAATCAAGAAAAATTTTAAAAAGTAAAACAAAATACACTTCAATCTGTATTTAGGTACCATTAGTTCTTTCTCTGGGGATGGATAGCATTTGCATCGTAAGTCCATTAGAGTTGTCTTGGATCATTTTATTACTGATAATACCAAAGTCATTCACAGCTGATCATCTTACATACAATACTGCTGTTACTTTGTACACAGGACATTTCACTTTGCATCAGTCCGTGAAAGTCTTTCCAGGTTCTTCTATGAGCATCATGCTCATCATTCCTCATAGTACAATAGTATTCCATCATAATCACATACCACAACTTGTTTAGCCATCCCCAATTCTTTACTCCCAGAAAAAGCTGCTATAAATATTTATGTACTTATAGGTCCTTCTCCTTTTTTTTCAAATCTCTTTTGGGATACTGACCTAGTAGTGATATTGCTAGTTCAAAGGATATGCCTAGTTTTATAGCCCTTTGGGCACAGTTCCAAATGGCTCTACACAATGGTTGAATCAGTCCACACCTCCACCGAGAGGGCTTTAATGTCTCATTTTTCCCACATCCCCTCCAATATTTGTCATTTACCTTTCTGTCTTATTAGACAATCTATGAGGTGGTGCCTAAGAACTGTTTTAATTTGCGTTCCTCCAATCAATCATCCTTTGCTCTTGAAAAGGACCAATGATATCATGAGGGTGGTGTCTTGTCCTGCAAATGAATTGGACTTACGTGAGGCAGAGCTATGCAAAGTCATCAGCCTCACTCTCTCCTGTGGAGTCATCAGAGTCCAGTGGCAAAGCATAAGTTAAGACAACAAGGCACAGGATACAGTGGGAGACCTTGGCCTTTCTTGAGTTATTGGATTATGGTCTGTGGAGGAGCTGGCCATTGCAGCCTATGATAAGAGGAGACACTAACTGTGACTTTTCTCACCATTGATGCATTGTTGAAATAGTTAAAAATGTCTTTGCTTTGCTTATTATATTGTTAAAAGTATATGTGAGTAGTAACATTGATATTGTTCAAATACACAATAGCAGAGGGTTTGAGACTTAGAAAGGAACAACTTTAAAGCAAAAGAGGTTTCTTTATAAACTGGAATGGGGTCTCAGAAATCATCTATTACTAAGAAATATCAAAAGATATCCCTTGATTTTCCTAGAACCTGCTTAGACTTCCTTAGGTAAAGAAAAGCAGGACGAGTAACAATAAGAGAAAGTTGAGGGGGTGGTAATATATGGAATCTTATCCATAAAGCCTGTTACATTTGCAAAGGGCAGATTTAGGTCTATTGTAGAGGAAAAAGTCCAAACATGAAATAGTTAGCCTCTAGGAGATGGTGGTTTCCTCTTTCTGGAGGTTTTCAAATAAATTCCAGATTACCATTTACCAGATGCTTTGTTGCTGCTTCTCAACCTTACAACTACCTACAGAGACCATGCCCAGGAGAACCTAAGCTACTCAGCTCTAGATTCTTACCTTGTCCAGTCATTTTCAGCCCTGTCAACATAATCCCTCCTTCCTTAACCACCACCCTGGGAACTTCAATCAACTCCACGTTATGATTGCTTCTGAAAAGGGCGCAAGTGACTGTTTTCTTGTTCTACTAGCTATCCTTGTGACTTCCCAATGAAAGCCTGGGCATGATTCTCCTATAGATCTTGTCACCCCCCTCCCCCCCCCCATTAAAATAAACTCTATGTGAGCAGGAACTGTCTTAGTACCTGCAAAATAGGAAGTGTTTGATTTTTTTTTAATTCATTCACACTCTAGAGATAATTATCTTGATCAAATATTGCTTGCAACTGATGATCTATGAAATGTCTTCTAATCATACAGTCTGCAGTTCTATAATATAGATAAGACTTCAGAGCTCACAAAGGGATAAGAAGGTCAGGATCCCAGCATCAAGTTTCGGTCAAGTCATGCTTTCATTTGCCCTATCATTTTCTATGCCTTTACAAGAAAGCAAGTGTTTCACCATAGCCCCAAGTTTACATTTCCATGGAAGATTTCTGACTTTAGTCAGTGTTTCCATTCAGGCACTACTTATTCATCAGTTCACTGTCCTGGAGAAGGTAGAAATTTGCCTGCAAGGCACTCAATGGTTTATGTGGCTAGTTAATAAATATAACATAAAAACATTTTGGTGGCTTGAAAATGAGCTTTTCAAGCTTCTGAAGAAAAAGGACTATCTAAAAATGAGAGGGCTTAGAAGGATGTGGCCAAAAACATTGACAAATAACAGAAGTGAACAATGTACGATTCTAAGGAAAACTGCTGGAGCAGGCTCTTGCTTTCACTTGCCTTTTGGTGGAAATTATTTATTATGACTTTACCCTAAATGTATTTTTCCATTGTGAAATCTATAGTGAAAAGATTCTGCAGAAATCCCATTCTTTCAGAAAGAGCTCCAACATGGTACATGGTACATGAACACCAAAGCAATACTGCTGCAGCAGCAAAGATTTATTAAGTCTTACTATGGACCCTGTGCTAGATATAGAGAACCCAAAGATAACCCAAGCCACAGTCCTCACTCAAGAAGCTTATGAAAGAGTCAGAGAAAAGGAACAAGGACACAAATAATTGCATAATATAAGTTAGAATGTGATTATGTTCACTGAAAAGGGCAGAAAGGCCTCAGAGAATTCAGGAAGGCAGAGAAAGTTGCCCTAAGAAAATGAATAGGGATTAGGGAGCTAATGTATCAATTTCCTCATTTGTAAAATAAGAGGATTAGACTTGATAGCCTTAGGTCTCTTCCAGCTTGATATCTGTATTTCTGATAACTCATATTTATATAATATTTAAATGTATAGTTTTTAGTTTTATATAGTATTTCATATAGGAAAGCAGTCTTTCCTCATTCTTCTAGTTCTTAGTGACTCTCATTTTTATATTATACTATATGCACTTATTAATGAATGAGTTAAGGGGAGAAATTGACTCATTTTTTAATCCTTGGCACCTAGAATGGCACTTAAATGCCTTAATGATTGATTGTTTTAACACTTGCAAAGCACTTCCTTCACAATAACACTATGAGACAGCTAGTGCAAATATTATTGTCTCCTCTGGAAAGGTGAGGAAACTGGGGTTCAGAGAATTTAAGTACCCCTCATCAGTTATCCTTGCTGATCCCCCAAATCTTCTGACATTATATATCCTTTTCTTAGAAACTACAGCATTTCAAGGTTATGGCTTATAGTACCTCTCAGTGATCTATCTGATTCTCCAGCATGGTCAGCCCCAAACCAGAGGGTCCTCAAGCAGAAAGAAGCTCTTCTCAAACTCTTCTCACAGTTGCTATGATGACCAAGAAAGCAATGATAAGAGTGCCAAAGGGAAGATGAAACCACCAGCCTCATCAATAACCAACCCACGCAAAAGTCTCTGAGAAAGCCTTTCCCTCAACTAAAGGATCAAGCAATATAACTTAGAATACATCTTCTCCACACATTTGTGATAGACTCTGTTCTTGACATGCAAGATAACATTGGAGCTGAGAAATATTATAATAAAAATGTTTCACTTTAGGGGTTTGAGAACTGACTCACATTCTGAGAGTTGTAAGTGCAGAGACACAAGCATTCCTTCAAAGCCTTCAGACCTAGTTGAACTATCATGATATTTGAGTTAGAAGGTTCTTTCACTGAAAGAACAGAGAAACAGCATTCCTTCTCCTGAGTGAGATTTAATGAGCCAAAATGGATAGTGTGGGTGGCACAGGGGCACCAGCAAAAGAAATCAAAATAAGAAACCAAAAGTGAAAGAAGAAGAAAAGATTAACTGGAAGAAAGGCATAGTTGCATCAGGAAAGCAAATCACTATAATGAATCATTGAGATTCCAATGGACTTCCAGATCAGAGGGCTTGGGATATGTCTACCAGTTGTTCACCTCTTCAAAAACTGAGTGAAGTTACAAAAAAAAAAAAAGACCTGTTCTTTCCCCAACTTTACCTCCTCCACTAATAGACCCCTATAACTCTTTGTTTGTTTCCTGTATCCTAACGTTGCCTCAAATACAGAGAAGCCAGGGATTATCCAGAGAGCTAAAGAATTAAAGGTTAGGAATTTTCCTAAGTGGAGCCTGAGCTATTGTAATTGTGCTACTAACTTTGAGTCTGGGTCAGTCAAGTGGCACAATTTGTAGAGCACTTGACTTGGACTCAGGATAGATTTGAATTCAAATCACTTACTAGGTATGTGACCCTAAGCAAAGTCTTCACCAAAAGCCTGTGAACTATGGATTATTATTGTGCCAATTTTACAAGTGGAGAAACTGAGTTTGAGTAAGGTTAAGGGAGATCACACAACTAGTAAGTATCTGACGCAAGATATGAACTGAGATCTTCATGACTCCGAGCCCAGCACTCTATACACAGCATCTTTGAGATGTCTATGTTATAGTCCAAACCAAACCTCACCACCCAAAAGGTAACTCCTCCTAGAATACATATAATAAGTGGTCATCCAGTCTCTACTTGAAGACCTCCAAAGAGGGGGAAGTAGAACTCGTAAGGGTCAATTGCTGAATTTTCAATGGAAACCTTTACACCATGGAAACCTAAAAACATAACAAATCAGTATCTGATTTATTATTTTGTTCATTGTTTAGTCTTAAGAATGTGATGAAGAAAATATTAATGATTCCTATTAAACATAAAAATGTGTCATGCACACATTCCCTCCCCTCTATCTTGCAAGGTCCAAAGAAACTCAGTGACACATTTACAAACACAGTGCTGGGAGGTGGGAGGGGAAGTCATTTCTTCCCAAAGTAGTCTATTTACTTTTGGACAACTCTTATTACTAGAAAAGTTTCCTAAAATTTGTTTTTTGTTTCCCTTATGAAACCACATAAGCACAAGTCTCTTCCATATGACAATTTTTCAAATTCTTGAAGAAAGCTATCATTTCCCCTGTTCCAGGTCTTCTCTGCCCCAAACTGAACATCTCTAGTTCTGTGAAGCAGTTTTCATATGACTTATTTGCAAAGCCCTATGTGATTCCATCTTAAAACATGCTTGAACTTTTACTAATGACCTTCCAAAACTGAATGACCGGAAATTTACATCATCTTCCAGATCCAACATGATTAGGAATCATTCTTTTTAAAAAAAAATTATTTATTTTTAGTTTTCAACATTCACTTCCAAAAGTTTTGAATTGTCTTCCCCTCCCTTCCCAAGATGGCATGCAGTCTTATATGGGCTCTACACATATATTCCTATTAAATACATTTTCATATTAGTCATGTTACATAGAAAAACTATAACAAATGGCGGTTCTCTGCCATGAAAAAGAAAAAACAAAATAACACACACACACACAAAAAGAAAATAGTCTGCTTCCCTCTGCATTCCAACAGGAATCATTCCTGATTTCCTTTAATCCCTTAGTCCATGATCTCACTGGTATTTTTGGCTCCCATATTTCATTGTTGACTGATACTGATCTCACCATATACTAGAAGAAACCTCAGTTCTTTTTCACCTGAACTGCTGTCTAATGGGACTTTCTACACCTTGTATTTTTGAGATTGATTTCTTCAACCCAAGTGTAAGACTTTACAAATTATCTTGATAGAATTTTAACTCATTAGATTCAGCCCAATGCTCTAGCATATCAAGATTTCTTGGAATCTAGTATGTTAGTTAACCTTTTGTGAATTGGATCTACAAATGTTGATATGCAGGGCCAACTCTTTAGCTAAACATTGATTTAAATTTTTTTTAGGCAATACTGGGCTAAGGAGAGATCTCTTCAAGTAGTACATAACAACCAAACTGGATAATTCTCTCTCCATTGTATTTGTCTTGTCCTCTTCCATTCTGAACCTCTTCTTCTATTTCCTCTCCCAAGCTGCACCTCACCTTCCTGTATCTGGAATGGACGCGTTACCTCCTCTACCCTCATCACTACCTCTTAAAGTCCCTCTCTTTTTTCAAGATCAAATTTCCATACTATCTCTTCCATGAATCAGTGAATGAATGGGAGGGCATTGAACTACTTATAGGGACAAAGCAAAATCGTAAGTCTGGAAATACAGGTATAAAATTGAAATGATTTCTGTCACAAAAAGCTTCTGTCAAGAAGCTTACATTTAAACATGGGTAGACAATATGCACAGAAGGTGAAATATCAAGGCACTTCAAAACAAAATAGTACATCTTGAGAGTTATTACTTTTTTAAAAAAAAATCTTTATTGGTATCTTTTGCTTTTTGTCTCCAAAATTTCTCGCAGTAACTTTCCTCCTACCCCAAACCCAGAGAGACAGATCTTATAATAAATGTTTTTGAAGGAAAAAAAGTTTATTGGAGAAAAACAGTACAACTTAATATGTCTCAAAAAAGTCTGAAAAGAAAGGTGATATGCCACAGTTGGGCATCTCCCACCTCAGCAAAAAGTTGGGATAGGAATGTTTTCTTATCTTTTCTTTGCACCATGCTTGTTCCCTATAATTTTACAGCATTCACATTTGATTGTGAATCTTTTCATGGTTCTTTTCTAGTATGCTGTTGTAGATATTGAATATAGTATTTCCTTAGCTCTGCGTATTTCATTCTGCTTTGGTCCGGATAACTCTTTCCATACTTCTCTGATTTTACCATGTTACTGGTTTCCTTTAGTATAGTAGTATTCCAGTACATTTGCACCCCTTAATATGTTTAGCCATTCCCTAATCAATGACCATCTACTTTATTTCCATTTCTTTGCTACTACAAAAAAAAAGTACAGCTGTAAATATTTTGTTGTGTTTGAGGACTTTCTTCTTGTCAATCCTCCTTGGAATATATACCTACTAAGGGAATTTCTGGGTTAAAAACTATAAATTTTTGGTCACTTTATTTGCATAATTGCAAAAAGCTTTCCAAAAAAGAGTTGTACGGCTTTATAGCGCCATGCACAATGCACTAGTGTGCCTATCTTCCCACAACCCCTCCAACATTGACTAGTCCCACCTTTTATCGATTTGCTAGTTGTGAAGTGAAATCTGAGGCTTGCTTTGATTTACATTTCTCTTATTAGTAATGATTTGGAGCATTCTTTCTTATAATTCTTAATAGCTTACAATTCTTCTTTGAACATATATACCTTCATATACCTTTATATTAAGGAATTGCTTGTGTGTGTGCATGCTCACATACGTGCTTGTATAGCTGCATACACACATACTTGTGCACATTACCCACATGTGTTAATTATCTATGTGTCTTGGACAACAAACCCTTATCAGATAAATTTGATACAAGGTGTTTTTTCACCATTTGACTGCTTCTTTTGTTATCCTTGATACATTAATTTCATTTGCAACAAAAGCTTTTTTTTTAAGTTTTTAAATTTACTTTAAATTTAAGTACAAAATAAGAAAAGAAAAAAAATCCATTGCAATATACACAGCAGAACATAAGAGAGGATTCAATATAAAGCAATACATTTCCATTTCAAAAAACTTATATAGTAAATACTACACATTTTTTTTCAAAGTTGTCCAGCATTTCTTTGCTTCTTTGTAGGTTTTCTTTTGTTCTTTGCTGTACACTTTTTACTTTATTTTTTCTCCTCCCTCCCTACACAAAAAAGGCTACAATTAAGCACAGATATATTTATATATACATGTACACACATATGTACATATGCGTATAGACATATATCAATACATATATACATGTCTATAGATAGCTATAAACAGACATATATATATATATATATAGTCATATACCCTCATATACACATATATATATAAAACCATACTATACTTATTTCAATTTGTCATCTGTCTCCCTGAAGGTGGATAGCATCTTCTTTTATATGTCCAAATCTTTCCATGTTTTTCTAAATCAACCAACTCATCATTTCTTGCGACACAGCAATATTCCAACCTAATCCCATTCTATCTGAATGAAAGTCTTTGAAAGTCTCCCCAATTTTATGCATTTCTTCTATTCTTGGCTGCACAGGTTTTATGTATATATTTATATCTATATTTATTTATTTTCATATAAAATAATCAAAATTATTCATTTTAAGCTTCAACAATGCTCTCACCTTATAATATGGTTTAAGTCTGATACTACTGGGTCTGCTTCCTTCACATCTTTTTTTACCCTGGTTTCTTTCCTGACCTTTTGTTCTTCTAAATGAACTTTGTTATTATTTTTTTTAACTCAGTAAGATAATTTTTTAGTAATTTAATTAGGATGACATTATATAAATAGAGTAGTTAGGCAAAATTGTTATTTTTTGTTATATTGTCTTTCCCTGGCCATGAACAATAAATATTACTTCAATTATTTACATCTAGCTTTATTTGTATGAAAAGTACTTTATGTTAATATTCATATAGTTCCTGTATCTGTTTTGGCAGGTTTACTCTCAGGTATTTTATGCTGTCTAGTTATTTTAAATGGTTTAAAACAATATTGAATAATACAACTGATAGAATGTAATTTCTCTATTTTTCTCTTTTGATTAAATCTACTTTAGCTTTAACTTTGTCTGAAATCATGATTACTACCCCTGCTTTCTGTATAATAAATTCTATTCCTGACCTTTATTTTACATTTGTGTATGTCTTATTTTTACAGCATTTCCTGAAAGCAATATATTGTTGAATTCAAATTTTTAATCTGCAACTAATTTTCATTTTATGGGTAAATTCATCCTTTTCACATTCTAAGCTATAATTGTTTATTGTGTGTTTTCTTCCTCCCTATTTTTCCTCATTATCTTTGTTACCCTATTCCTATCCCTCCTCAATCCTCTGTTTTACTTCTACCTTGCCCTCCTATTCCTTAATCTACCCACCACTCCAAGAAATATTCCCTTATTCTCTTTCTCATCTTATTCTTTTGCCTTCTCATTTCTTTCTGAATTTAGAAGATATATATATATATATATATATATATATATATATATATATATATATATATATACACACACATATATATGCATGTATGTATATGCATGTATGTATATACATATGCACACACACATACACAAGAACACACACATATATCACACATATATATGTTGTTCCCTCCTTAATCTATTTTCCATGAGAGTAAGCTTTCACTAACCGCCCTCCCCAAACTGACTTTTTTGTATCAATTTTTTCTTTTTTGCCCAATATATATGAGATAATTGTTCCTTGTTAAGCTCTCCTTACAGTTTTATTTTTTTAGATTCATCCCATCATACTCATCTCATCTCAAGCCTTTCTTTCAAAATGATAATCATAATAGAACTGATAATATTTTCATATGTAAGAAGTAAATGATTTGACCTTATTGAGTCCCTTATAATTGGTCTTTAATGTTTATATTTCTCCTGGATGTTATATGTCAAATTTTCCCACAAGTTTTTTGTTTTTGTCACAAATACTTGAGTCTTTGAATTCATTTAATATCCATTTTGTTTTCATTCAGAATTATACTTAACCTTTTTGAGTAAGTCACTCCAGCTCTTTCAGTCATAAGTAACCTCAGCTATTTTGCTCTACAAAATACAGTATTCCAAGACCTACAGTCCTTCAATCCAGTAGCTACTAAGTCTTATGTAATCCATATTGTAGCTCTGTGATAGTTAAATTGTTTTTTTTCTTGTTGTTCCTAATATTTTCTCCTTAACCTGGGAGTTTTGAAAGGACTATGATATTACTGTAAGTTTTCATCCTTGAGTGGGAGAGTTGGAATATTAATTCATTGTTGGTGGAGCTGTGAGCTGATCCAAGCATTCTGGGGAACAATTTGGAACCATGCCCAAAAGGCTACAAAAATATGCATACCCTTTGACCCAGCAATATCGCTTCTAGGACTGTATCCCCAAGAGATCATAGAAATGGGAAAGGGTCCCATATGTACAAAAATATTTATAGCAGCACTCTTTGTGGTGGCCCAAAACTGGAAATCAAGGGGATGCCCATTAGTTGGGGAATGGCTGAATAAATTATGGCATATGAATGTAATAGAATACTACTGAGCTATAAAAAATGATGAACAGGAAGACTTCAGAGAGTCCTGGAAAGACTTATATGATCTGATGCTGAGTGAAAGGAATAGAACCAGGAGAACTTTGTATACAGCAACAACCACAGTGTACAAGAGTTTTTTCTGGTAGATTTGGAACTTCATTGCAATGTGAAGACTTAAAAACATTTTCAACCGTCTTTTAAGGCAAAATGCCTTCCATATCCAGAGAAAGAACTGTGGAATTCAATCACAGAATGTAGCAGATCATTTTCTTTTGTGTTATGCTTTGGTTTGTTATATGATTTCTCCCATTCATTTTATTTTTCTATACAGTATGACTATGGTGAAAATGTATTTAATAGGAATGTATGTGTAGAACCTATATAAAATTGTATGCTGTCTTAGGTAGGGAGGGGAGAGGGAAGGGAAAAAATAATTTTTTTTAATATTTTATCAAGATTCTATTTTTAATCATAATTTTCAGGCAGTTTGACTATTCCTATATTATTTCTCCTTGATATGTTCTTCAAATCAGTTGTTTTTCTGTTGAAATTTTTTATATTCTACTTTTTCACTCTTTTGATTTTGTTTTATTTCTTTGTGTCTTAGAATGTCATTAAATTCCCTTTACCCAGTTCCAGATATCAAGAAATTATTTTCTTCCTTAAGTTTCTGGTTTTCTATTTCAAGTTGGTTGACTTTCTTTTCATAATTTTCTTGATTTTCTTGGATTGTTCATTTTTTCCCTAATTTTTCCTTGATCTCTCTTATTTGATTTTTTAAATTCCTTTTTAAGTTCTCCTAGGAAATCTTTTTGTGTTTGGGACCATTTGATGTTTCTCATTGAAAAAGAAGTGACTTTTTTAGATCCTTTATCTTCTTCTGACTATGAACTCAGATCTTCTCTATCCCCATAGTAGCTATCTGTGGTTGAGTTCTTTCTCCTTTGCTTGCTCATTTTTATTTTTTGATTTATTTTTTTACAGTTATTAGTGTGATAAAGTTCTAGTCACTCAACATGGGGAAGACCATCAGGTCTTTCTTACTACTATTTTCTGAGTTCTGTCCTGGGGCTCAACTTCGGGCTTTCCAGTCCTCTCTTTCCTGGAACTGAAACCAGGGACTCTTCTCTCCTCCAGGTTCCCACAGCAGGATCTCTACCATTCTCTTATTGCAATCACCATGTAGGTCTAGCTTCTTCCCTCAATAGCCACAGGCTCCAAGGTGTCTGATCAGCACAGCTATATTTGGTGTCCCTTGGCAGTGGAAGGTCCTTCAGTCTCCTCAAGTGTCAGACCTCCATACTGTCCATGAAATGAAAGTTTCTGAGGCTGAGGGTGCCCCCCAATCCCAGCTGCCCCCAGGGCTTGATGTTTGTTAATTCCACAGAGTTGGTCTGCAGGTGTTTGCACTTTACTCAGGCTGAACCTCTGCCTCTGGGAGTCGGGTCTTTCCTGGAGTCTTCTTAGGTTGTCCTAGAAGAACAACTTTTGGTCCATAGTGGGCAGTTCCTTTTCTATTCACAGAGGTTGCTATTTGTTCTTCATCTAGAAGAAGACCATGACATCAGGGAGGTGACACCATGACATGCAGATGAATTGGATTTAAATGAGGGAGTGCTGTGTAAAGTAATCAGCCTCACTTTCTCCTCTTGAACCACCTGGCTCCAGCAGTCAGATATAGATCAGGAAAACTGGAAATGGCCCAGGATGCAATAGGGAACCTTGACCTTTCCAAGTTAATCACTGAATGGGCCTTGGCTCAATCATACTAAGACTGGTGAGACATCCATTTTGAATTTATTGTGAAATATAGCATAAAAAGTTGAGTTAAGCCTTAATTTCTACCACAATACTTTCCAGTTTTTTCCCAACAGTTTTTTTAATGAAATAGGAAGCTCTTTCCTAAATAATACACATTTTCCACTTTATCATTGTTAATGAGTTCAATTGTTTCTAGTTCTCTGTTTGTGTAATCTATTCCATTGACCTACTTTCCTATTTTTTTAAACAATACCAAATAGTTTGGATGACTGCTGCTTTATAATACAGTGTGAATTTGAGGGTGCTATTCTCCTTTCCTACCTTTTTTCATTATTTCCCTTCTCTTCTTCAATTCAGTTACGTTCAAAACAACTTTCTGCCTCTTTCCCGTTGTAAAATCAGTTCTGTAGATCACTCCTTGTCTCTGAACTCAGAGGAGTCAGGTGACCTTATTTGGTATGCAGATACTAACTCTGCAAAATAAATCATAGATGACTTGGTAACTTTGTCCTCAGTTTCTTTTTTATTTCAGATAATTAATTTTAACAATTTACCATACAATTTTCATTTCTGTCTGAATAATGTGTTAAATAAGCTTTTGTGGGATGGAATAGGGAGCTAACAGCCATACCTACATAAATAATAGTAATTGTTTCTTTTTTACCCAGGAACCCTGAGGGTCTTCCCCTCCAAGTTTGATTTTTTCTTTTATTAAAAGGACCATCCCTTGAGTAACTTAAAGAAACCTATTCATTGAAAGAATGTATCTCACTCAAAGTAAAAATGTAATGAGACTGAAAGGACCAGGGTCTCTTAGTGCATCCTGGGCCATCTCCAGTCATCCTGATGAATATCAGGCCACTGGACCCAGATGGCTCAGGAGAAGAAAGTGAGGCTGGTGACCTTGCACAGTCCTCCCTCCCTCAAATCAAAGTCAACTGCAAGTCATGTCATCATCTTGATGTCTTAGTCCTCTTTGAGAACAAAGGAGAAACACACAATTCCCCTTCCAGATCTTTATTTTTCCCCAAGTGAATTTTGTCATTATTTTATCACCATTATCACCTGCCATCTCCTGACGGACCCCAATGGACAGAACCCAGGGCAATGAACCCAAGAGCTTTGGAAATGGCAGTGTTTCCAGATGAATGCCTATAATCCTCATCCTGGGAGGAAACCTGGGCAAATGCAGCCTGGTAACTACTCCTGGCAACTTCGACTAGTCACTGCTACTAAATTCCCAAAAAAGAAAACTCTACTACCAAAGTCCTTGGTACCATCAGATGGTTCAGCAACGGAAACTGATAGGGTTTTATCACTGAAAATGACAGTAAAAAAGAGGCATTACCATTTGCTTTGCTGCTGCACTTTGAGGACCATTGTTGTGGTTGTTCTTTGTTCTCAAAGAGGGCCATGACATCAAGAAGATGACATGACTTGCAGTTGACTTTGATTTGAGTGAGGGAGGGCTATGCAAGGGCACCAATCTCACTTTCTTCTCTTGAGTCATCTGTTTCCAGTGGCCTGATATTCATTAGGATGAATAACTGGAGATGGCCTAGGATGCAATGTGAGACCCTGTCCATTTTAGGATAAAGTCTTATCAGATTCTTACTTTAAGTGAAATATACTCATTCAATGAATAGGCTTCTTTAAGTAGTCACTCAGGGGATTGTCCCTTCAATAAATAAATCAACATATATCAAACTGGAAGAGGAAGACCATCAGGGTTCCTGGGTAAAAGAGAAACAATTACTATTTAGTATTTACATTCACTCTGTGCTAGGTGGGCAGGGACCTATTATCCATTCTATGAGCTCCAAAGTGGATTGGGCTTAAGACTTGGTCTTTGAGCAAGAAACCTAGCCAGTAAACCCAAAGGACAAAAAGGCAGCTTTTGGCCATGGAAGTGTACCTTCCCTTGGGTGGAGTACCCCAGGCAAATACAGAGAGGAAAAGAAAGGAGAGCAGAGGCCTTGAGGACCAAAGGACATGTCCATGTAACTTGCAACTAAAAACCTTCCATATGGGTGGTCTTGTCCAATAGAACAAAAACTCCTGTCTTTCTTTTCTATTTGTATCCCCAGCACTTGGACAGTAATTTGCACATGGTATGTGGTTGATATAAGGAGAAGCAGCAAGGCTTAGAGTCAGGAAGATTCATCATCCTGAGCTCAAATGTGACCTCAGACTAGCTGTGTGACCCTAGTCAAGTCACTTAACCCTGTTTGTTTCAATTTCCTCATTTAAAATGAGCTAGAGAAGGAAATAGCAAACCACTCCACTTCTTTGTCAAGAAAATCTCGAATGCTGTTGCAAAGAGTTGGATGTGACTGAAAAAAGACTAAACAACAAACAAAAGTGGATGATAAATACTTCATTCATTCATTCAAGGAAAAATAATTCTTGCAAATGAACAAGAAAAGAAGCCCTGTATCTTGAGAAACATGGTTCATAGGTGCTAGTTTTTAGTCTCACCAGAAAACCAGCTTAATTGTAAGTTAGACAGCAAGGACAAGCAACCACTGAAGTCACTATATGTGCCTCAGATTAATACAAGGCTTATTGATAGAAAACAATTTGGAATTGTGCCAGAAATCACTCATTAACTGGGAAGGGCCAGGTGCCCCAGGTGAACTCCAGAGGCCTGCACCATTTGGGAAAGTTCATGGCCTTTTCCTTTTTGGGGTCCAGATCCCTTTCTTTCTTTCCCTTTTGGGGGTTCAGATTCCATCCCCATCAGTTTTACCTCATACCCAGCAAATGATCAAAGATGATAAAAGATAGAAATTTTCATTATTGGAAGGGTTCCAGGAAGACAGGCACATTAATATACTGTTGGAATAGCTATCAATTAATTCAAGCATTCTGTAAATAATTTGGAGTTTTGTAAAGAAGGTAACTAAAATGTCCTTATCCTTTGCCCCAAAGATGCCATTGGTAGGAATAAATCCCAAGGAGATCAAAGCCAGAGAGAAGGTTGCCTATATACTGTCACTTCCCAGACGGCTTCATCTTATGCTACCTCTGAGTAGACTATGAGCCTCATCTCTTTCTCACCAACAGCCTGGACTAAACTTTTGGGTCCCACCACTGCAACAGATCAGCTTTTGCCTAACTTTGTTAGGCCCAGGCCTCTAGGCTGTACTGACTGCTTCGTCACATGCTACAAAGGGAATGCCACCCCTTTATGGTTCCCTTTTATGCCTTATTTTCTTTATTAGAATTTAAGTCTCTTGAGGTCAAGACTATTTTGCTTGTTTATATTTGTATTAATTATTGTACTTAGCAGAGTGCCTAGTGCATAGTTAGCTCTTAATAAAATACTCTATCTCATTCTGTCTAAAATATTCAAAGCAAAGCAATACATTTTGTAAGTGCAAAGTAAAAGGACTGACCAGTTAGTTGGGAAATGGCTAAACGAGTTGGAGAGCATGCATGTAATGGAATCTCCATGAGAACTAACAACTGAAAAATTGAGAAAAGTCTAGCAAGATTTATAAGAACTGATATAAAGTGGAGAAGATCCAGCAAATAAAGACTCAAGCAGAGTAATTGGGAAGAGCAAAAATTTAAAAAGGGAAATAAAATGAAACTGAACTCTCTGTCGTTATAATGACCAAACTTGGTCCCAGAGAGGACCAAGAGGAGTAAATATAATCTCACTTTCTCCTTTGTGGAGGTTTGATCATTGCCCAGGCTGCCGATGCAGTCAGTGTTGGCTGATTTCTCGAAAATGTCTTGTTTTCCTCTTTCTTTTTAAATCTTTACCACAGGGAATGGTAGTGGAAAGAGAGAGATTTTCAGAAATGGAAATGATTTAAAAACAAAACCTGGCAATGAAAATAAAATTTTACAAAGAGAGAAAGAGACTGGGATTCATTTAGTGGCTGTAACTTGTAAGAACAAGATACTTAAAGGTGTCTTAAAGGTGTCCAAGACTCAGTCAATTTCATCTGTAAATTAGATATAGTAAAAGTCATAGCACTCACAGGTCATTGTGAGGAAAGACATTTATAAACCTTAAAGTACTTTGTAAATATGAGTTATTAATACTGCATGAAATACTTCAAGGCTTCACAGTTTTATTGATGTGTAGATTCCCTCTGGTATCCACACACCTTTCCTAACTTGATAGATGCTATTTGATGTTAAGGAAGAAGATGTCACCTGCATGAGGCCAACCTGGGAGGGAGCTTGTTTGCCTGCAGACGTACAACAAATCGCTAGACCTGTGATAATAACAGTTGGTACTTTACTATGTGCTAGGCATTATGCGAAATGCTTTATAATTATCTCATTTGATTCTCATAACAACCCTGGGAAGTAGGTGCTATGATTATATCCATTTTACACATGAGGAAACTGAGGCAAACAGAAGTTAAGTAACTTTTCCAAGGTCATACAGCTTCGTTAAGTGCCTGAGACCTGGCCAGAACTCAGTTCTTTCTGACTTTAGACACAGGACCTCATCCACTGCGCCACCAAGTTATATGCCTTTGCAGCTTGGTACAAACTAAACCTATTGATAGGCATAGCCTCCAAGAACTTCAGGTCACTTCCATGCCATGAGGAGGCTTCGGAAGAGCATTTTAGTGGGGTGAGGGGGGGTACTACAGAGTACCCTTGGAGCAGATCTTGGAATCCTTCCCATCAGCTAGTAAAGTGCTCTGTGCTGATGCTCATGGCCATAGGGTTGAGTACATATTCAAGGCTGACCTTATAAGCATGCAGGCTTAAACTGTAGCTAGCACATGGTTAGTTGACCGGTTTTATATTGTTTTTTACTGAAAAATTAGATAGAATGAAGGGCTGGTTTTGTGACTCTGAGCTGTTTAGCCTAGAGGAATGAAGACTTGGAGAAAACATGATAGTATTTAGGAAGCTGTCCAAAGAGAGATTTGACTGCTTCCCCACCCCTATGCTCCACCTTCCACCCAGTACAGAGTAAGGCACAAGGGGGGATTTGCAAAGAGGCAAATCTGAGGTTGAGGTGAGGGAAAATTTCTAATCCAAATTATCCAAATGATAATAGGTCAAGACTGCCACAAACTCCTGAAGTCTTCAAGCAAAGGCTAGATGACTGCTTGTCAGGTAAAGGATGAAGAAATAATAGATTTTTAGCTAGAAGAATGCCTAGAGATCATCTTACTCAACCCCTTTCTTTTAGAAATGAGGCCAAAAGAAGTATTTCCCAAGAGCTTGTCCAAGGTCATAGTGGCAGAACCAGCATTTGAGTTCAGTTCCTTAACTCCTCTGATGTTGACCCAGTGTTCTTTCCACTATGCTTCCTTGCCTCTTGTATTGTAGAAAGGATTCTTGTTTATACACAAATTGGATTAGATGACCTCTGAGGTTCCAGAAAGGAAATGCTAGTCTAAGTCCTACCTGTGTGATGTGGGCATAACAACTTGCTTTTCTGGATCTCAGTTTCCTCATTTGTACAATGAGTTATTTGGGGGCAAAATGAAGAACAATATTGATAAAAAGTACCAGTATGCAAATTTAGTCTTAACATTCTAACAGTTTTGTGTTTGTTGTTTTTGTTACTGTTCAGTCATTTCAATTGCATTCAACTTTTCATGACCCCATTTGGAGTTTTCTTGGCAAAGATATTAGAGTGGTTCTCCATTTCCTTCTCCAGCTCATTAAATGAACCAAACAGGGCTAAGTGACTTGCCCAGCATCACACAGCTAATAAGTGTCTGAGGCAAAACTTAAACTTGGGAAGATTAGTCTTTCTGACTTAAGGCTTGGCTTTCTATCCACTGCACCAAGAACTACCCCAAAATAGAGTGGGCTGGCTCCATCACGGGAGGTCTTTAAATAGGACCTGGATGACCATTTCTCAAGTATTTCTCAAGATTGGGAAGTCTTTTGAGGTATTGACAATAGAATCATAAAGCTAGAAGTAGAAGGGATTTCAGAGGTTATCGGGTTCAGCTCCCTTATTTTTATGGATAAAAACTTAGAAAGATTAAGTAACTTACCCAAGATCATACCAGTACTAGCATTAAAGACAAGATTTGAAGTCAGGTCACTGATTTCAGAGGATAAAATATTTAGAGCAGAAAGAGAACTCAGAGGTCAAATAGATATGGAAATTAAGGTCCCCCAAAATTAAAAGGCTTCCCCAAGTTCAGACACCATCTAAGTGTCTGAGTCTGGATTTGAACCGAGGTCTTCCTGACTTCAGGTGCAATGCTTTATCTACTATACCTATCTGTCTCAACTCAAGAGCCTATGCTCTTTGTGGTACTGCTTTCTTGGTAGATGGGGATAGACCAGATGGATGCTTGATCCCTTCTACCTCTTAAATTCTGTGAGTCTAAAAATAATAATATATGATCTCAGTAGTCAATTACAGATCTAGAATTAGAATTAGAAAGTGATCTCATGGGCAGTGTGAACAAAAGCAAACCTATTCCTTATTACCTTTCAAGAGAACTCAACATAGAGAGAGTAAATGTTTCTAACAAGCAGGAAATCCTCCTGCCAAATTCCTGGAATGTAGCAACAAATAGTGAAATAAAGAACCCCATGTACACTACAGAAAGTCCCTTGGGAAATGGAGTAGATCTACTTAATAGCTTCTTTGAATGACTGAGATTTCTCCATCAGAGATGCAAGAATGTCATCTTCCACTTATATTCAAGGCTATCACATTCCATCAAGAAATGAATTGCTTTGCTATCATTGCCAAGTATAGCCAGGGCAAATGCAAAACCATTCTTCAAGGGCTATTCCATATATTACTATATTACCTACAGGGAGTATATAAGGGTAAAGGGAATAGATTGTCCTACAACAATCACAGGGGGAATCTCTCTCTTAGTCATTACGGGCAAAATTCTTGCTAGAGTCCTCCTTAATAGGCTGATCTTTCCCCTGGAAGATGGTCATCTACCTGAAGCCAGCCTGACTTCTGAAAGGGCAAAAGAACAGTCAATATGATATTTGCTGCCCAACAACTCCAGGAGAAATGCCAGGAGCAGAACAGAGGTTTGTACACAACGTTTGTAGATCTGATCAAAGTCTTTGACATTGTTAGTTGTGAGGGCTTATGGAAAATTATGTAAAATTTGGTTGCCCAGAGAAGTTCATCAATATTGTACATCAATTTCATGATGGAATGTTTGCCCAAGTTCTGGATAATGGACAAAGCTCTCATGCCTTCCCAGTCACCAATGGAGTGAAACAGGGCTGTGTGCTTGCTTCCATGCTTTTTGGCATGATGTTTTCAGCCATGTTGACAAATGCTTTCAATGTGGATGAACACAGCAAAAGGTTAACTATCCTACTGATGGTAACTTCTTTGATCTGAAAAGGCTACACACCAAGACCAAAGTGGAAGGAGTGTTGGTGCATGATTTTCTATTTGCAGATGATTGTACACTCAATGCACCCTCTAAAGCTGAGATGCAACAAAGCATGGATCAATTCTCTACTTCCTGTGCTAATTTTGGCCTAATAATTAACCTCGAAAAAACACAAGTGTTCCATCAGCCACCACCACACCATCCATACATGGAACATGGTTACAACAAATGGAGAAGTTTTGAAAGCTGTGGATAAGTTCGCTTACCTTGGTAGTGTACTTTCCACAGATGCACACATTGACAATGAGGTGGTTGCATGCATTGCCAGAACTAGCTCAGTGTTTGGGAGATTCTGAAGAAAAGTTTGAGAGAAAAGAGGTATCAGACTGATTACCAAACTGAAGGTCTACAGAGCCATTGTGCTGACCTCATTGTTATATGCTTGTGAAACATGGACAGTCTACTAGCACCAAGCCAGGAAACTGAATTGTTTCCATTTGAACTGTCTTAGGAAGATTCTGAGGATCACCTGGCAGGATAAGGTACCCAACACTGAAGTCCTTGTTTGAGCTGAACTGCCAAGTATTCAAACCATGCTTCAGAGAACACAACTCGGAAGGGCTGGACACATTGTTTGAAAGCAAAATGTACACTTGCCAAAAAGACTATTTTATGGAGAACTTACATGGGACAGGAGATCGCATGGTAGCCAGAAGAAACTAAACAAGGACACTCTCAAAGTCTCTCTCAAGAACTTTGGATTTGACTGTGCAACATGGGAGATATTGGCACAGGACTGCTCAGCATGGCATGCCCACATCAGAAAAGGTGCTGTGCTCTTTGAGCAAAGCAGAATTGAGACAGCACAAAGGAAATGCAGGATGCACAAATTTGGGATATCCATCCCAGATGTTCACACGGCCTATCTGTGCCCAATCTGTGGTAGAGCATTCCAAGCTCCTGTTGGTCTGATCAGCCACAGTGGGACACATTGAGATTTCACTCTCTCATGGTGATGTCATTTTGGTCCTCTTCCAAGACGAAGGACAACAACCAACCATACTATCGAGATGGGGAAGGGTACTTAGTGAAAGGAGTTTCCTATGATGCAGAGCTAGAAGAGAATTTTAGGAATAACCTAGTGCAATCCCTCATTCTTTTTTGGATGAGGAAAGGCTCAGAGAGGTCAAGAAACTTCCCCAAGACCATATGACTCCCAATCTTGTGTTCTTAAAGCACCACCACATTAACATATTTAATGGCCACAAAAACTTAAGAGTCTTAGAAGCTTAGAGCTTGAAGCCTTGGAGAACATCCAGCTTGAATAAGAAACTCTTCAGTGACATAACTGACCTCTTCTGGAAGCTTTTCTCTGACAATAAGATATTGGGTCGCAGGGATATATTCATCATGAGTCCTCTCTGTGGGCTGGAAACTATTTTTTCTGGCTCCATTACCTGACTACAGATTATACACTTGACCTTGACTGACTATTTCCCAAATGTTTGCTTTTTCAGTAAGAGAAGGACCCTGTAAGAAGCTAAAATCGTGAAACCCAAACACAGAAAAATGTAGAGCAGTGGTGTCAAATTAAAATAGGAACAGAGGCCACTAATAAAGATCCTTGCGGGTCCCATATTGACCTAGTTTAAAATTTTAATGTCATGTATATTTTAATGTGTTTTGTTAAATATTTCCCAATTATAATCTGGTTCAGGCATATTCTGAAGTGTTGTGGAATACATGCTGACCAAGGATCATGTGTTTGACACCTCTGACTCAGAGGACATGTGCTGTTGAATGGGGGTCATTAAATGGAGAGAGCATTGGATTCAGAATCAAGAGATATAAGTTTGAATTCCATTCCTGACACCTGTCAACTGGGAGACAAGTCATTTTCACCTCCTCTTGGATGGTGTGAATTTCACCCTCTAACATAAGAATTTTAAAAAATACCTATAGTACCAACTTTGCAAGGTGTTGTGAGGCTCAAATTGGATCACAGGATCATAGACTCAGAACTGGCTGTAATCTCAGATGAGTAAACTGAGGTCCAGAGAGGATAAGTGACGTGCCCAAATACATATAGGTAACGAATGGCACTAGAGTGCACAGTCAAATTCTTGGACCCCAGATCTACACTCTTTGTTCTGTACCATGCTGATAACAATATTTTGTGTATACTTACTACTCGAGTGGCCTTGGGCAAGTCACTTCAATTCACTGGACTTCTGTTTCTCATCTGCAATATGGGATGGTTGGGCAAAATGGCATCTGAGATTCTTTCTAGCTCTAAATATATGGTCCTTTCTATGACTTTCATTGTAGATAGTTTTTACTTTAATAGTATTCAATAAGAATTTGGCCAAGTTAAAAAATAATTATATTTGTATATATTTCATATATATATATATATATACACATATATTGCACATGTACATAATATACAGTACATATTACTCATGAATAAAATATGACACAATATATTATACCACAGATGTACATAGTATATACATGTGTTCATGTACATATATACATACACAAACCTTAAAGTGTTGTTATCAATGTTAGTTACTACCATATGAGGTGATGCAGTGTGGATGGAACCCTGGACTTGAAGTCAGATGGCCTTGAGTCTGAATCCTGCTTCAGACACTAGCTGTGTAAACCCTAGGCAAGTCTCTTAATCCTTCTCAGTCTAAATTTCCTTATCTGTAAAATAGTAATAACCATAGCACCTCACAGAGTAGTCGTGAGAATTAAATGAGACGACACATTTATAGCATTTTACAGACTTCAAAGCCTTATATAAATGGTGGGCATTCTTGTAATTATTCTAAAAAATATGCTGGGTGTGGGAGTTACTAGTAGAAAAATATGAGTAAGCCTAATTGAAAATACAGTTAAAAAAATAAATTGTGGCCACCGTAGCTAAGTTACAAATCTAGTAAATAGCTAGAGGGAGTAAAAGGTGTGGGAGGAAGAAGCTTGTGAGAAAGATTATTACTGAGATAATTTTGCTTTTTTTTTTTTAAAGTCAAATAAATGATGATGACGCACTTGACTTTGTTTTGAGGGAAGGAGGGATGTGTAAGGTCTAACTTGCCTGTATTTGCAACTCTAGTATTTAGCAAAGATACTCATATCATTCATGAATGGCACAATGTAGATTAAGGTAATCTCACCTCACTTTAAGACCCTTTCTGTATTTTGTGTTACCTGCTCCTGCCTCCCCTGCCTAAAGGCTCTCTTCAGGACCCTCTGGCTTCAGAGTGATTATCAGTAGTTAACTGTTGTTGTTTCCCTCCCAGCCTGATGTCTTTATTTTCTTTGCCTCATTAAAGGGGCCATGCCCTGACTACTTCTTAAACAGGCCTATTCAGTAAATAGGCATTACTCGTCCTAAGTGAGTACCTGCAAAGACCTTGGCCCAAAGGTCTCCTATGGCATCTTGGGTCATCTCTAGTCATCCTGATGAATATCTGATCATTAGATTCAGGTGACTGTGGAGGAGAAGTGAAGTTGTTAACCTGCATAGCCCTCCCTCACTCAAAACAAAGTCAAGTGAAAATCATGTCATTATTTCTCTGATGGCATGGTCTTCTTCAGCAAGGAAGGATGAACACACACACATTATACATAGCAACTGTTATGATTTGCTGGGAAAATCTCATCAGAACATAGTTTGTTGCTTTTTTATTTTTATTAATTAGTTTATTTGTTTTCAGTTTTCTACAATCACTTCCATAAATCTTAGATTTCTCTTACTCCCTCCCTCCTCCCTCCCCAAGATGGCATGTAATCTTATATGGGTTTTTAACATACACTCTTTCTAAATACATTTTCACCTTAGTCACGTGGCATAGAGGAATTAAAATGAAGAGGAGAAATATGAAAACAAAACATAACACAAGAGAAAATGGTCTGCTTCATTCTGCGATCCAATTCCATAGCTCTTTCTCTGTATGTGGAAGGCATTTTGCCTGAAGAGTTCATTGGGAATTTTTTAGGCCCTTGCATTGCTGTTAAGGGCTAAAGCTACCAGAAGAATTCCTCTCACACTGTAGTTTTTACTGTGTACAAAGTTCTCCTGGTTCTGCTCCCTTCACTCAGCATCAGTTCATATAAGTCCTTCCAGGCCTCTCTGAAGTCTTCCTGTTCATCATTTCTTTTTTTTAAGATTAAATTATTTTATTTGTTTTCAGTGTTCTAAAATCACTTCCATATATCTTAGATTTTTTTCCGCTCCCTTCCCCCTCTATCCCTGCTCTCTCCCCACTTTCTCCCTGAGATGGCATACAATTTTATATAGTTTCTACACATACATTCCTATTAAATACATTTTTACCTTGGTCATGTTGCATATAAGAATTAAAATGAATGGGAGAAATCATAAAACAAAACAAAACATAATACGAAAGAAAATGATCAACTTCATTCTGTGATCGAATTCCATAGTTCTTTCTCTGGATTTTGCCTCGAGTCCATTGGGAATTTTTTAAGTCCTTCCATTGCAAAAAAGTACTAAGTCTACCAGAAAAACTCCTCACACACTGTGGTTGTTGCTGTGTACAAAGTTCTCCTGGTTCTACACCTTTCACTCAGCATCAGTTCATTTAAGTCTTTCCAGGCCTCTCTGAAGTCTTCCTGTTTATCATTTCTTATAGCACAATATATTTCATTACATTCATATACCACAACATGTTCAGCCGTTCCCCAATTGATGGGCACCCCCTTTATTTCCAGTTCTTGGCCACCACAAAGACAGCTGCTATAAATATTTTTGTACATGTGAGACTTTCGCATTTTTATGATCTCTTTGGGATATAGTTCTAGAAATGATATTGCTGGGTCAAAGGGTATGCATATAACTTTACTTTTTTAAAAAAATAGCTTACATAAAGATTATGAACTCTGTTTGACTTCTAATTTCTCTTTTTGTATACTGGAGACAGGCTAATTTATGCTAAGGAAAGATTCAATGGACAGGCCTCTCACTCCACTCCTAATATCTCCCGAACAGGATTCACACACATTTTAATAAGGCATCCATAGTTATCTCCAACTTCTGAGAAACACTCCTTAAAACTAGATAAAGATCAATCCCTTTCACTTCCAATCTAGCCCTCTCTGGCCTAACCCAGACCTGCCTTCTATTTCCTGCTGCTCTCCACTAGTTTGAAGGGGGAAAAGATATAGGAAGCTCAGCAACTGGGAATACTACTGCTTCGATGGTCTTGTTTGACCTCTCTATGAGATTTTGCCCTTTTATTCATTAAGATTTATATATCTACTCTCCATCAAATTAGAAATCCTGCCCAAAGGCATTATGCAAAAATGCCTCAGGCTTGAAATCTGGGTTACAATTACATCCAAAAATAGGGGCATCCTTCTCACCCTAGTATCATCATTTTGTCATGGGATAAAATCTGAGACAGAAGACAATCAGAGGTAGGGAAAGCAGATCATTCCATTAGAACTCCACACAGCCAGGCTAGAGGGGAAGCATTTAGCTTCTAAGACAAAGGGTCTTAACCAAGGGTGCTTGAACCTATTAAAAAATACTTTGATAACTTTTATATGTTGATTTCAATACAATTAGCTTCCATTGTAATCCTACGAATTTTATTTTATACATTTAAAAACATTACTATAGGAAGGAGTCTATAGGTTTCACCAGATTTCCATTGTGGTCCATGGCACAAATTAGAATAATAACTAGCATTGGTATAGTACCTTAAACTTGGAAAATGCCATGAGATGTTATCTCATTTTATGCTCACCACAACACCGAGGGAAGTGCTATCATCATCTTCATTTTAGAGATAGGGAAAGTGAGACGGAAAGAGGTTAAGTGACCTGTTCAGGGTCAGACAGCTCATAAGTGACTGAGATTAGATTTTAACTTGGGTCTTCCTGGCTCCATAACTCCTGTGTAACTCCCACTCACCAAAGACTTAAAGGACACCTGTGATTTGGCCAGCCCTGGGCAGATGCTAGGAAGATCACCAGAGAAGCATGAAGTGTGTTCCCTGCTCTCAGGTAGCTTATAGGATAATCCTTCAAGCTTGGGCTAAATCCTTTCAAAATAAAGGCCTGGCATTGGGAAAGTCCCAAATCCTGTCTTTGACAATTACCAGGTGTGTGAGGTTTGGGGGTGCTGAGACCCCAAAAATGCCAACGCAGAGTTACCTGGAATGAATTCACACACTCAAGCCTTCCTTTCGTCCAGTGACAAGATGTTTATTATACAATTATACCAATTATACCAATACAAGCAGACAAGAGTTCTCAGGGAACCTGAGAGAGAGTGAGGATGACACTGGGACATATATGGAGAAGGGACAAGGGAAAGGAATGCCAGAGATGCTAATTAGGTAATCCAGGGTCTAGGGGTCTTTGGGAGCATGCAGAAAAAATTCAGGGAGTCTGTAGAGATAATTTTGTTGATAACAGACATTGAGGGAGTTGTCAGAGACATTGACCTTAGGGATCTGGCGCGAAGGAATCCTGGTGCGAAGGCAAGCCAGGGACAAAAATCCTTGGATCAGACATCCCTGTGTCTGTTCTGATAAAAGAATGTGTTTTGCAACAAGGGAAAATTTTCTCACAAGACTGGGGCCTAACTGAGAAATTGGGAGGCTTCCAGAGACATAATCTTAGGGCTGGGACCTGCGTGCCCCATCAACTGTACACCAACTCACATTTTCCATCTGACTTTCATTTTCTTTATCAGTAAACTAGAAATCATAGCTATACTACCTCCCTCAATATTGCTGCAAAGAAGCTCAGTGCTAATGTGTTTAAACTTTAAAGAAATATATCTAGGTTTCTATTAGAGCCACATATATGAACAATCACATTATTCTGTTATAATTATTTAAAATATGATCCACATCCACAGGAAGAAATATGGAGCTTGAATGTAGATCATAGCATACTATGTGCTTTCTTTTTTTTGTTTGGTTTAGTTGCTTTTCCTCATGGTTCCTTCCAATCATTCTAATTCTTCTATATAATATGAATAGTGTGAAAATACATTTAATAAGAATGTATATGTAGAGCCTATATTAGATTGCACACTCTATTGGGGAGCAGGGAGGAGAGGGGAGCAGGGAAAATTTAAAACTTTTGAAAGTGAATGTTGAAAACTAAAAATAAATGAATAAATTTATAAAAAAAAATGGTCAGTGGTTCCTGTCCAGTGAAAATATGTCATGTGAATTTCATTAACACACCCACTTCAGGGAATTCATATAAGGAATTCAGGAATTCAAATAGCTGTATACAAATAGAATTTATCTTCATCATCATCATCATCATTACACTGTGTATTTGTCATCAGAGAAATAATGACATGACTTGTACTTGACTTTGTTTTGCTAACTAAAGGATGGTGACCTTTGGTTTTCAATCTCCACTAAATAATGAACAGATAGTTCCATACTAGGAACAATATAGGCTACATAGAAGAATTTCCTGACATTGAGAATGCTTCAGTATTGGAGAAGGCCACTGAGGGGGAGTGTGAAGCACTCTTATCAGACCCTTATCTTCAAAGGTAGGACATAGTTGTGTTGCCCAGGACTGATGGCAGGAAGTCTGTTCAGTTGATATTGACGATTTGGGATGTTAGCTAGAAGATTATGGAAAAGTACGGACTCAATCCCTGAACAAACACATTATGCTAAATTCCTCCCCTACAGGTAAAAATCTGAGAAAGCAGCTACTTATTCCTTATGGGTGGTAAAGAAAAACACATCTGCAGTTCCACCCCAGCCTGCAGCTAAAGCAAGATTTTTCCAGCTCATGCTAATGTTGAAGTAACCCTTCCAAATTATTGACATCAGCAGTGAGCTTGGAAATGAGGAGAGAGCCCTGGATGAAATAGGGAGGGGACAGGTGCATTTAATGGAAGGCATTCAGCAAATTTATATAATATTTAAGACCCATTGGTACTAAGAGTTTTGCTTCTTGTTTTTCAGTCATTTTAGACTCTTCATAACCCCATTTGGGGTTTTCTTGGCAAAGATATTAGAGTGATTTCCCATTTCATTCTCCAGCTCATTTTACAGCTGAGAAACTGAAGCAAGTAATCAGGTTAAGTGACTTGCCCAGGTTCACACAGCTAATAAGTGTCTGAAGCTGGATTTGAACTCAGGAAAGTAAGTCTTCCTGACTCCAGGCCCAGTACTCTCTTCATTGCATCACCTGGCTTTCCTAAGATTTTTCAGTCCTGTACAAATTTGCTGTGGACAAATGCCTTACACAGACCCAAGGAAAATAGTACAAGTTAAAGGGCATTGAGAGAGAAGGTATAGAGTGGTGGAAAGAGCATGCCCTCATACTCAGAAGCTCAAAGTTTGAATTGCAGTTCTACCACTTATTACTTGTATAACCTTGAGCAAGTCACTTAACCTCTCTGGGTCTCAGTTTCCTCACCTGTAAAATGAGGTTAGACTAAATGGACTCTGTGAAAAGGTAGGGGCAAGAAAATAAAGATTGGATTTTAGTGGGGAAAATTGTGGTTTTTGCCAAAGGACCCCTGCTATAGGCCAAGAAGTAGTGGGTTGGAAACTGAAAATATGCTCTACATTTGGGTCACAACTCAGATTGTCTTATGGCCCCCTGTGCTTTTCCAGCAGTAGCCCCATAGTCCAAAGTCTACAGTTTTCACTGTACTATATCAGTTTCCTAGCAGATTTTCTTAGTTCCTAACGAGAATGACTGTCACATTTGGGAAACATTTTGAAACCAGGTGGCTACAAGTAAATTCCTCCTACAGCAATATACCCCTTTGTTTCAAAGACGGATGTATGACATTGGGCAAGAGCCAAACCAAGGACATTTTGTTTTCTGAACACACGCTGAATCAAAACTTCTGAGTTTAATAGGATCCATGCTCTCTGTCTGACCCTGTTACCTAATTTTAGGGACTTTTGAACTTATAATATATTCCCTAAGTGATATTCAGAGCTTTAATAGGGTGGGATGACTCGGACTTTACCGGCATTCCAGAGACATTATAAAATGATCAGCTATGAATGACTTAGCCCTTCTCAGCACCACAATGATACAAGACAATTTTAAATGACTCATGATGAAAAATGCTATCCACCTCCAGAGAAAGAACTAGTGGCACCTGAATACAGATCAAAGCATTTGATTTTTCACTTTCTGTATTGTGTGTGTGTGTTTTTCTCTCTGGATCTGTGTGTTCTTTCACAACATGACTCATAGGAAAATATATTTTGTAGGACCACTCACGTATAACCTATATCAAATTGTTTACCATCTCAGGAAGGGGAGAAGGAAAGGAGAGAAGGAGAAAATCTGGAACTCAAAGTTTTTTAAAGATGAATTGTCTTTATGTGTAATTGGGGAAAAACTAAAATATTAAGGAGTTTGGCTTGGAATTACAAAGCACTTTTACTGATTCCCAATTTCCCATAATGGCAAAGAGCTTTTTTTAATACCAACATTTTGCCAATCAATCAACCACTAAGTATTTATTAAGCACTTACTATATGCCAGGTACTGTAGTAAATGCTGGGAATAAAAAAAGAACAAAAAGCCAGTGCCTCTCGCCAAAGAATATACAATCTAATGGAGCAAACAGCATATAAGCAAACATATAGAAAGCAAGCTAGATGAAAGATAGATAGAAAATAATTAGCAAAGGGAAGACACTGGTAGAACTTCAGAATAAGATTTTAAGACCACCAATTCCAGTCTTATGAATTTATACATTTGGTAATCTATAAATTATAAATATGTATAAATCCATAATCTAAATCTATTTAATCTATAATACATGTGTGCATATACATATATACACATATAAATGTATAAACTGAGGCCCAAAGAAAAGAAATGACTTGTGGCATCACACAGCAAATTAATCACACTATCAAGGTCTCTTAACCCCCAAATCAGGATTCTTTCCACTAAACATCATACTGGTTATCAGCTAATAGTCTAATTAACAACCAGATATGAGCAAGATCCACAAAAACACAGAAAATCATAGCTAAAGGTGGCTTAAGAAATCATCCAAAAATAGTTTTACAGATGGGCCTAGAGAGAGGTGAAATTATTTCTCCAAGGTCACATAAGTAAAGTGACAAAGCCTGAATTTGAGCCCATAGTCCATTAAGTACTACTAACATTCCACCATGCAGGAATAGGGAGTACCATAAGTCTCCAAAGTGCTAAACGAGTAAAGAGGGGCAGGGGCATCTAGGAATAACAAAAGCAACCTCCATCAACCCCATATTTCTGCTTAGAGCACCCTCAACACACAATACACAAGTCCTTTCTTCACTTTGAAAGACCTCAGAGGCATCTTCCCACAGAATAAAAGCTCTCTTTATGAATGTTTTAGTTATATAACCCCCAGGGAACACGAGAACGGAAGAGGGAAGAGGTATAGTCTCCTCCAAAATTTCTTTTGGAATCCCTGGGATATAACTGAGAGCAATAATGTTAATGGAAGCAGAGAGACAGGCCTGGGAAGTAAATCAATGGGAAAAACCAGCCAGCTCTACCTTGTACAGTAGGTTAAAAGTTGTCATGCACTCTGACCTTGGGCACAGGGTATTTAAATGATTTCCTGGGCCCTTTCAGTTCCAAGTTCTCCCCTCTTATGCTGTTTTACAGAAGGGGCAATGATAAAACTAAAGCAAGTAATCCCAATATGGAGAGTGTGTGTATGCCTCCAGTGGGTATGAGAAGCCTATGAGGAATATATAGTAAATAATTATTATATTGAAATTAACCGCATTTTATTTCTAATAAATATATAAGAAATATACATTTCTAATATGAACAGTAGAGTCTAAAATTTGTTTCCTTGCATACTGAATAAGGGTTAAGATAAAATTTATTAAAAGTCAAAGTGTACAAGGCCTCAAAGAGTTTCAGAAACCCTAAGGTCTTAGTCAGATGGATATGCTCCAGTCTTTTGGTGCAACAGGTATGCAGGTGCCTAGGTTTCTGGGACAAGCCATGACTGTAGTGCTCACCACACACCGTTTCCGAGTAATGACTCTTGTGTTTTCCTGTGGTGATTTCATGAAATGGCCATAAACTCAACCTCTGGTTTTAAGTCCTCTGCAAGCAGCTACAGCCACCTCTCAGTAATCTGCAGCAATAGAAGAGTGTGCACCATTTAACAAGCAACTTCCGTTACCATTTGGAATTTAGGGTTTCATTTCCCTTTTTCCTCTTCTTCTGGCTCCTCTATTTTCTCCTGCTCCTCATCCTCCCATCAAAAAACTGAGACAATTAATTCTTTTGTCTCATGTAATTTTCGTTTATGATTTCTTGAAATGTAGCTCTGAAAAACCAGGCTTTTATAATGTCCATTGTGATTCAAATGGAGCTACTAGACTATGCCTTTAAACCCAAATCATTTTGGTTTTCATTGATTGGCCAATAAATAGGTCACAGTCCAAGTCTCACTTGTTCATTGTTTGAATTGACAGCTCAGATTGAGTGTAAATAGTAATCATTTCTGTTTTGGCCAGAAACTCTGAGGGTCTTCCCCTCCCAGGCTGATTCTTTTGTGAGGAAAACTAGGCCATCTTTTGCCTTGATTCTTACCTAGCCTTTATTGAATGGGCATTGCTCCAGACAAACTGAGATCTGAGACCTTAGTTTAAAATGATCATGATCTTCCACTGTATCCTGGCCCATAGCCAGGCATATTGACCTAAGTCTTGCCCCTGGACTCCAATGACCCTGGAGGAAAAAGTAAGGCCGATGACTTTGCACACCTCTGTCTTATTTAAATCGAATTCATTTGCAAGTGAATCAACCTCCTAATGTCATTTGTCTCCTTAAGGAAGGATGGACAAAATGCTACAACCACAACCCCTATCTTTACAGATTTTCTATGCTAATTCTACTGTGTTGAGTCTAATGTCAATGTGTCTTTCATTCCCTAAGGACAGACTAGCTAGGAGGTAAGGGAAAGTGGTACAGACCACTGAGTGATTATAAGGAAAGAAACTCATGTTTTAAAATCTCTCCTGTGCACAACCATTCCAAAAATAACCTAGAATAGGTCATGTACCCATGTTGCTGCTCATTCATTTCAATAGTGTCCAACTTTTCATGACCCCATTCAGAATTTTCTTGGCAAGGATACTAAAATAGTTTGCCATTTCTTTCCTCGACCCATTTTATAGATGAAGAAATAGGCAGACAGTGTCAAGTGACTTGCCCAGGATCATACAACTAAGCATTTGAATCCAGATTTGAACTCAGTCCAACATTCTGCTTTGGGGGGTTTAGCTGCCCCCATATACACCTACATCATCATAAACTTACAACAGTATATAATGAGCATGCTGGGCTATGATATGATAGAAGCTGGGTTGTAGTGAGGAGACTTGAATTTGAAAAATGATACTTTTTATCTACATGCCATGCCCACAGCTACCTTAAATTTGCCAGCCTCTATTTATTTGTCTGCAAAATAGATGGAATAGTAATACTTGTACTATCTACCTAAGGGTTTTTTGTGAAGAAAATGCCTCATAAATCTTAAAATGATATAAAAATATGAGTTGTTGCAATTACTTGCAGCTGTAAAGAGCACAGAGAGCTAGGACTCAAGAGACATGGATTCTAGTCCAGGTTCTGCCAATTTTTAGCTATGCAGTTTTGGAGTAAGTTGTGTAATTTTAATTGTCTTTTCCTTCTTCATAAGTATTTTATTGATGATTTTTTTATTTTGATGTCATTTTCAAACGACTTCCTCTGCCCCCACACAGAATGGAGCTCTCCCCTGTAACAAAGAAGTGTAGCTGAATAAAACAAATGAACATATTAGCCATATTTTTGAAAGTCTCAGGTTCATTACTTCTCTATTGAGAAGAAATGTTTTACCATCAGTGCTCTGTTGTCAATATTGTTTTCTGCCTTGATCAGAGATCTAATGTCTTCCATTGCTCTTTTTCCCTTGTATTATTGTGACTATTGTATAAATTGCTATCTTGGTTCATTTTATTTTGCTCTGCAGCAGATTTATGAGTCTCCTCAGGTTTCTCTGAATTGTCTATGTCTGCATTTCTTATAACAATAATATTCCTCTTTATTCATATACTACAATTTATTAAGCCAATACTCAATTTTTAGGGCCCCTACTTTGTTTCCAGATTCTTGCATTAAAATGCTGCTATAAATATATGCATATATGTTAAAAAATATGTATATATGTATATACCAAAATTTGTGTATGGTAAGAGAGAGAGAGAACTTTTCCAGTCTTTGACTTACTGGAAATATATGCTCAGTAATAGAATCACCAAGTTCAAGGTTATGTATTTAATAATTGGAAAATAAATTAATAATAACTGAAGGCAATTAGGTGGCTTAGTGAACAGGGCACCTCCAAAGACCTGAGTTCAAATCCAACTTTATCACCCCAAGCAAGTCGTTTAACTTCTATTTGCCTTAATCCACTGGAGAAGAAAATGGCAAAGTACACCAAGAAAATTTCATGCATGGTCACAAGTAGTGAAACACAACTGAACATGAACTCAAAGACTTGTGAATGAGTCAAAGGATATGTAAAGTTCAATGATTTTTCTGGCATAGTTCCAAATTGCTTTCCAAAATAGTTGAGACAATCCATAGCTCTCCCAATAGTGCATTTGTGTGCCAGTCTTGCCATACATAGGTCCTCCAACAGTTACCATTTATCCTTTTGCATCTTTGCTAACCTTATCAGTAGGAGGTAAAAACTCAAAGTTCACATCAATCAGTAAACATTTGCTAAGTTCCTTTTATGTTCCTAGCATTGTGCTGAACTATGGTGATACAAAGACAAAAATTAAATAGCCCTTGTCCCCAAGGAGCTTAACATTCTTCCTAGGTCTCAGTTTCTTAATGTGGGACAAGAAAGGGTAGAACAATCCCATGTTTAGATGTTCTCTAGCATTTTTTTCCATTCATTTACTCATTCAACCCAAGATCATTTGTTAGATACCAAATAAGTTTCAGACATTTTTTCAAGTCCAAAAACTGCAAAGAACCCTCATAGAGATTAAGTTTTATTTGTTTAAAGAGGAGGGGAGGAGGGAAGAAATATCAACATTAACACAGAATACAAAATACATTAAAGAGTTAAAACAAATTAATTTTCATCTCCAAAAGTGTATATGTGTGTATATATTTGTGAATATATACATATACATACACATACATATATACATATACACGGGATAAAAGCTCAGGAAACCTTCTCTTTTTTCCCAAAGTCACTGAATGTTTCAACATGGGTACTTGCTTAACTGTTTCCCAGACAGGGAACAAAGTAGAGGTTCTCATGAACCCTTGAGAAATAATGGCCCGCTGAGCTTCTGTGGTTTCCTCATAGACTAGGTTATGAAATGGTGCTGGGCAGAGTCCAGGTGGCCACAATTAATTCTAAAATCCAGGGTGGTCACAAGAAACAGCTCTTTGGTTTAGGACATTACATTAGCATTAGTGCAGATGCTCTTTCAGGCAGTGTTACAAATGCAGGCTGTATCATAACTACATAATCATACTCTTGGACAAGAGGACTTAAACTTGGAGCTTGATGTTTCCAAAAAAAACTAATCCTTCCCTTTGGGAACTTTTGTGGTCTCTGTGGCCAAGAAATCCATCAGGGCCATATAGTCACAAAGTCAAAACATTGGACAGGAGTTAGGAAGCCTGTTTTATGTTCTTGTGCTTCTCTTTGCTCAATGTGTGACCTTAAATAAGCCCTTTGGCCTCTTTTTGCTTGTTTGTTCTGTCTACAATATGGGACGTTAGTCTGTTCTATCTCTCTATCTTTCCCATCCATTCCATTCTCTCTACTCACGTGGCTGCTGTTCTTCTTCAGCCCCTCAACATCTCTTATCTGAATAAGGCAATAGTCTCCTAATTTTTGTCAACAGTTTCTCCCTCTCTGATACATCTTTCTTTTTTCTTTTTGTTTTATTTACTTCTTTTTATTTATTTTTAAATGTTATAAGTGTTCAATCATTCAAAGTATATTACTATATTAGTCATATTGTGAAAGAAAACAGAACCACAGAGGAAAAAAGACTTCCAAAAACACAGAAAGTGAAAAAAATAGAATGCTTGATCTGCATTCAGGCTCCATCAGCTCTTTCTCTGGAGGTAGGTAGCATTTTTCATCATGAGTCCTCAAAAATTGACTTGGATCGTGGTACTGCTGAAAATAATCGAGTTGATCATTGTCACAATGTTACTGTTACTGTGTACAGTGTTCTCCTGATTTTGCTCATTTCACTTTGCATCAGTTCATATAAATCTCATGGTTTTCTGAAATCATCCTGTTCATCATTTCTTTTTTTCTTTAATAGTATTTTCTTTTTCTCCAATTACGTGTAAAGATAGTTGTCAACACTCACTTTTATAAGATGTTGAGTTTCAATTTCTTTCTCCCTTGCCTTTCTGCCCCCCTCCCCAAAAAGGTATGCAATCTGATATAAGATTTTATATATATAAATATACATGTATATACACACACACACATATATACAAATATATACATACACACATATATGTACATAATCATATTAAGCATATTTCTACATGTATACATACACACATATATATGTACATAATCATATTAAGCATATTTCTACATTAGTGAAAGAAGAATCATAACAAAAGGGAAAAAAACCATAAGAAAGAGAAAATAGTGTGTTTTGATCTGCATTCAGACCCCATAGTTCTTTCTCTGGATGTGGAAAGCATATTCTATCTTAAGTCTTTTGGGATTGTCTTAGATCATTGCATTGCTGAGAAGAGCTAAGTCTATCAGAGTTGGTCATCACATAGTGTTACTGTTATTGTGTACAATGTTCTCCTGGTTCTGCTCACTTCATTCAACATCAGTTCATGCAAGTCTTTCCAGATTTTTCTGAAATTTACCTGTTCAACATTTCTTATAGAACAATTGTATTCCATTACATTCATATTCCACAACTTGTTCAGCCATTCCCCAATTGACAGGCATACCCTCAGTTTCCAATTCTTTACCACTACAAAAAGAGATGCTATAAATATTTTTGTGCAAATAGGTCATTCCTCCTAAACCTCCCCCTGCTTTTTTTATCTCTTTGGGTCTAATCCATCTTCTATAAAGCTTCCAATAAAATATTCTCAAAGCACAAGTTTGTTCATGCTATCTTGAATGCTCAAAAAGCTCCAGTGATTCTTAACTGACATTAGGATAAAATATGATCTCCTCTGTCTGACACTTAAAGCCCTTCACAATCTGAATCTAATGTGTACAAATTATTTCATATGATTCCCATTTCCATACTTTTTATTCCAGACAAAGTATCTTTCTCTCTGTTCCCTATGTATAATATTCTATGTCCTGTAGTCATGCCTTTTCACAGACTATTGTCCTCCATGCCTGGAATGTTCTCCCTCCTAGCTACCACTTCAAATTTCTAACTCCACTTAAGGGTCATTTCAAGAGTTATCCCTTGCTTTCCCCATCGTGTCAGAAAATTCTATTCTAAAGTTATTTTCTGTTTCCCTCATATATATTTTGCTTGACCTATCTGTATACATGGTGTCTTCTTGCCTTATCCCCTCCACATTCCCATCTCCAGTAGAATATAAGCTCCTTGAGGGCAAGGACTAATTTATTTATTTTTATTCCAAGTACTTATTCCAAGTACTTTATTCCAAGTACTTTTTATTCCAAGTACAACACTTGACATGGTAGGCACTTAAGAAAAGTTTATTGACTTAAATTCAATTAAGCCTCAGTCATGTTTTATCTCTCATAGTTATCAGGACAACCAGAGAGTTTTCAGAAAGAATAGTCATTGGAGTACTTGAAAATTGTATCACTCTTAAAGTGCTCAAATAATAATTGCTTAATGCCTTTTTTGAACAGATAATGACAAAATCCTTGCTGTCAAAGAGCCTATATTCTCACAGAGAGGATAAAACATACATACATAGAAGCATGACAATCACTCAACAAACATTTATTGAGCACTTACTAAGTGCCAAGTACCGTGATAGGTCCTAGAGATGCAAAGACAAAAATAAAAATAGACCTTATTCTCAAAGAGTTTATATTTTATTGGGAGTTGTATGCCACCATGTAAATATATCCTGAATAAATAAAAATGATTATAAGTTTATGGAAGGAGGGCACCAATAAAAGGATCAAGAAAATTTAAGCACATAGTAAGCACCTAATAAGTTTATTGAAGTTACTCCTAATTACTCCCTTTTCCCATTTGCCCTCCCTTCTATCATCCCTCTTACCCCACTTGTCCCCTTCTCCCCTACTTTACTCTAGTGTAAGCTACATTTTCACACCAAATTGAGTATGTTATTTCCTCCTTAAGCCATATGTGACAAGACTAAACTTCACTTTTCCCCTCTCACTTCTTCCCTTTTCTCCTCCATTAAAAAAGATTTTTCTTATCTCTTTTATGAGTGACAGTTTGCCCCATTCCATTTCTCCTTCCTCCCAATATATTCCTCTCTCACTCATTAATTTTATTTTTTATAGATATCATTCCTTTTGATTCAACTCAATTTGTGCTCTCTATCTATGTGTGTGTGTGCGCATATGTGTGTAAAATTCCCCCACCAACCCAAATACTAAGAAAAGTCTCAAGAGTTACACATATTATCTTTCCTTGTAGGAATGTAAACAGTTCAGTTTTATGCTTCATAAACAGTTCGTGCTTCTCTTGATTCTTGGGTTTGAAAGCAAAATTTTCTCTTCAGTTCTAGTCTTTTTATCAAGAATGCTTGCAAGTCCTCTATATCATTGAATGACTATTTTTTCCACTGAAGTATTATACTCAGTTTTGCTTGGTAGGTGATTCTTGGTTTTAATCCCAGTTCCTTTGACTTCTGGAATATCATATTCCAAGCCCTTTAATCCCTTAATGTAGAAGCTGCCGGATCCTGTGTTATCCTGATTGAATTTCCATAATACTTGAATTCTTTCTTTCTAGCTTCTTGCAATATTTTCTCCTTGACCTGAAATTTGGCCACAATATTCCTAGGAGTTTCTCTTTTTGGGTCTCTTTCAGGAGGTGATCAATGGATTCTTTCAATATTTATTTTACCATCTGGTTCTAGAATATCAGGGAATTTTTCCTTGATAATTTCATGAAAAAATAATGTCTAGGCTCTTTTTTTTGATCATGACTTTTAGGGAGTCCCATAATTTTTAAATTGTCTCTCTTGGATCCATTTTCCATGTCAGTTGTTTTTCCAATGAGATATTTCACATTATATTCTATTTTTTTATTCCTTTGGTTTTGTTTTGCAACTTCTTGGTTTATCATATAGTCATTAGCTTCCCTGAACTCCACTCTCATTTTTGAAGAATTATATTCTTCGGTGAGCTTTTGGACCTCCTTTTCCATTAGGCTAATTCTGTTTTCTAAAGCCTTCTTCTCCTCATTGGCTTTTTGGACCTCTTTTTTCCAATTGAGTTAGCCTATTTTTAAAGGTGTTATTTTCCTCAGCATTTTTTTGGGCCTCCTTTAGCAAGTTGCTGACTCCCTTTTCAAGTTCTTCCATGATTTGGGCCCATTTTATATTCATTTTGGAGGTACTGGATGCAAGAACCTTGACTTCCTCTGATACAGTGCTTTGTTATTCCTCATCTGAAAGGATGGAAGGAAATACCTGTTCACCAAGAAAGTATTCTTCTGTGGTCTTATTTTTTTCCCCCTTTTGGGGCATTTTCCCAGTCTCTTACTTAACTTCTGAATCCTTTGTCAAGAGGAGGGTCCTGATGCTCTTGCTCACCCCAGGACAGTGCTCAGGGCTGAGATTCAGATCAGCTGCTCAATTCCCCCAGAGGCTTTATGCTCAGTGCTCCAACAATGGAACAATGAAAGTCCATTGCTGCCTGCCTGCAGCGGCCTCCATAAACCTCTGCTGTCCAGCCTCCACTGCCCAGCCTCTGCTTCCACCTTCAGCTGGAGCCAGGAGTGGACTCTCCTCCCTTCTCATTCAGGTTGAAAAAGCCCTCTCACTGACCCTTGGTGCCTGGGGGTTGAAGGATCCGCAAACCACTGCTGCTTCTGGGGATTTCATCCCTGAACCCTGCTCCAGTTCTGCTCCCCCCAGAGTTGTGCAGCCAAGGCTGGGCTGGGCTCCACTGTGCTCTGATGTGACAGACCTTTCCTGCTGGCCTTCTAGGTCACCCTGGGCTGGAAATCTCCTCCAGTCCATCCTCATTCTGTGGCTTTTGCTGCTCTAGAATTTTTTGTCTTTATTTACAGGTATTTTATGGACTGTGGGGAAGAGTTAAAGTATGTATGTCTTTCTACTCTGCCATTTTGGCTCTGCCCCTGAGGTTACTGACAACCTCAATGTTCAACAGAAGGTGATGACTGAGTTATGGTAATTTAGTGCAAAGAAGGATATTTTTAGACTGCAGTTTGTGTGAAAGAGATCTGGGGATTTTAGCGACAAGAAAGAGTGGTATAAGTCAAAGAAGCTAATAGGATTTTAAGCTTAATTCATAAGAAAGAGAGAGATTTTAGTTCCATTCCACTCTGTCTCAGTCAGACCACATCTAGGGTATTGTGTTCAGTTCTGAAAGAGACTTTTTGTAAGGATAGTGATAAGCTAAAAAAGGGCATTTAAGATAGTAGTAGAACAAGATATCTCTCCACATAAGGAATAGACAGAAGAACCAGGGATAGATATCTATATCTATCTATACATATACATATACATATGCATATATATATATGTATATATATATATATTCTTGTAAATAGCTAAAATGGAAGATATAATTGCAGAATTCAAGTACTGAAGACTTCAAGATTTGTCCAGGGTCACATATTTGGAAGTCTTTGAGGCCAGATTTGAACTCAGATCTACCTCACTCAAGAACCAGCACTCTATCCACTCTGCCAGCTAACTGCCTCATAAAGAATAGAGAATAACCTCTGAAACAGGAAAGATCTGGGTTCTAGTCATACTTCTGATATGTATTAGTTGTGGGACTCTGTCCAAGTCACTTAATTTCTCATTGTCTCATGCAAGTTTCCAAGGCTATAAATCACAGAATAGTTGCTAATCCATAGTGGTAGAGGACGTTTCATTACCAGGAGTTCTCCATAAAAATGAAATCATAGACTAAGAGAAAAAATAAAAAAAGCTAACAAAGTTATTACAAACACCCACAAGGGTATTACTTACCAAAGTAAGTGAACTTATCCACAGCATTCAAAACTTCTCCATTTGTTGTAACTGATGGTTCCACCTACGGATGGTGTGGTAGTGGCTGATGGAGGACCTGTGTTTTTTTGATGCTAATTATTAGGCCAAAATTAGCACAGGCAGCAGAGAATTGATCCATACTTTGTTGCATCTCAACTTCAGAGGCTTCATTGAGTGCACAATCTGCAAACATAAAATCATGCACCAACACTCCCTCCACTTGCAACCTTTTCAAACTGAAGAACTTACCGTCAGCAAGGTAGTTGACCTTGATGCCATGATCATTCTCATTGAAAGCATTTGTCAACATGGCTGAAAAAACATCATGCTAAAAAGCATGGGAGCAAGCACATCACCCTATTTTACTCCATTGGTGACTGGGAAGGCATGAGAGCTTTGTCCATTATCTAGAACCCGGGCAAACATGCCATCATGAAATTGATGTACAATATTGATGAACTTCTCCAGGCAACCAAATTTTCACATAATTTTCCATAAGCCCTCAAGTCAAAGGCCTTGGTCATATCTACAAATGTTGTGTATAAATCTCTATTCTGCTCCTGGCATTTCTGCTGGAGTTGTAGGCAGCAAAACCATATTGACTGTTCCTCAGCCCTTTTGGAAGCCACACTGGCTCTCAGGTAGATGACCATCTTCCAGGTTAAGGATCAGTCTATTAAGGAGGACTCTAGCTAGAATCTTAGCAGCAATGACTAAGAAAGAGTTCCTCTGGTGATTGTTGCAGGGCAACTTATTCCCTTTACCCTTATAGAGGTGAACAGTGGAAGCATCCTTGAACTCCTAGGGGATAACATTCTCTTGCCATATGACCTGGAAAATTTCAGTCAGCTTTTGTATGAGCAATGGTCTCTCTACCTTGTAAATCTCAGCTGGAATAGAATCAGCACTAGGTGCTTTGCCACATGAGAGGAGCCTAATGGCCCACAAAAACTCTTCTTCAATTGGAAGTTCATCTCAGGAAGGATTGACTTCAACATGGTCTCATCACTGATTGATGATGGTCTGTTGAGAACACTGTAGAAGTGTTCAGCCTATCTCTCTAGGGTCATGTCCTTATCACTAATCAATGTGGTTCCATCAGCACTGAGTAGTTGTGATGTGCCATAAATTTTTGGTCCATAAATTGCTTTCAGGGAATCATAAAAGCTGGGTAATGTCTTTTGATTCATGCATAAGTTGGATTTAAGTGAGGCAGAGTTGCATGAAGTTGTCAGCCTCACTCTTTCCTCCAGAGTCATCATAGTCCAGTGGCAGGATAGAGTCCAGATGTCTGGCGATGACTCAAGATGCGGTGGATGACCTTTGCATCTTTGGTGTCTAACCAAGCTCTAAGGGCTCCACATCACCTGCTTCCTCTGCCTTCATGGCCATTGGAACAAATTATTATCACCCACCCATTGCACCAAATGAAGTCTTCACATGCTTGGGGTAGATACCCCCCCTAACTCACCAATGGGTTTGAGAACCCTTGGTTACCCTCAACCTGGTTTGACCCATCTGCTGAAATGGCTTACCAGGGTGTAATGCTGCACATACTTCAGCTTCTTGGAGCCACAGGTGAGAGTTAGGTGGAACAGGTGGACACCAAAGGTGGAAGAGCCCTGAAAAGGGCTCAGCAGCCATCACATCAAAGGTACTGGTACTGATACTGGTCCTGCCTGAACACACCCTACACCCCAGGGCAATGTAGACTCAATGAAAGACTCAATTTTCCCATCATGGCTTCTTTCATTCAGAAAGAGTTGCTTATTAAAATCTGCTTCAGGTCAACTAGCCAGCACAAAGGGCCAACTTAAAGCAAAATGGCTGCTTCCAGGGACAAAGGCATGGAGACTCCGTAGAAGAAGGATAAAATATCATAAGACCAAAGCATGAAAGAGTTGATAAAGTCCTAGGGCCTAGGTAGGAGTCTTTCTTGATGGAAGTTGGGAGACCAGAGCAGGTTTGGGAAGGACTTTCCTAGTGGGTCAAGGTGAAGTATTGTGACAGGGTAGAGTCAAGATGGGAGAGTAACAGCACAGACTTTCTAGAGCACTCCCACCAACCCAGTCAAATACCTGTACAAAAAGGTTCTCAATGAATTCTGGAGCTGCAGAACTCATAGAATGTTGAGGGCCAGGGTGGAGTGCTGTTGACAAGATCAGGAAAGACCTTCAGGGAAACTGTTCTTGGAGACTGTGCTCATTATCATCTGGAATGGTGCCTCAACAGGGACCTGATCCAGGAAAAGGACTCATCTCTTGGTAATAATGGCCCCCTTGGAAAGGAATTCCAAATTCTGAGTTGTGAGAAGACAACTAAGGTAAGAGGAAGCCTCAAAGAATCCCAGCAAGGGCATTTCACTTTGTCTGAGGTTCACGCAGGCACAGTAAAATCTCAGCACTTACAGGCTTACGGGGAGAATTTACTGTGTTAACAGAATCAAAAGGCAGATTCTGTTCATAAGAAATCAATACTGACAGGTAAAAAGCAAAAGTAAGGTTAACAATGGGTCAGATAATTTTTAAGAGCAGAAACACTCAGGTAGAGGTGGTTGTGGAAGAAGAGGTGGAAGCCTCAGCACCCCTGGAACCCCCAGGTCCCACAGAACTGCTGCCATTCTATACTCCTCCAGAAACCCCAGATCCCATTAACCCAGGAGGAGTTGCAAGAGAATTCACCCCTCTGGATTTTAAATTTTTACAGGAATTAAAACAAGGGGCAATTAATTATGGACCAAGTAATCCTTACATTCAGTCTCTTCTAGACAGCATTTCTCAGACAGCCCTAAGCCCCACTGATTGGTGTAATTTAGATAAAACTACTCTTAAAGGAGATTACTTAATGTGGAAATTTGAATTTCACAAAGCATGTTTGGAACAAAGTAAAAGAAATCAAGCCATAGGTCTAATTTGTGCAGAGGATTCCAACAATTTTTTCTTGGTTTTTTGAATTCTGTCTTATTGTCTGTATATATATTCTGTCTCTATGTTCTGTGTGAGTGTGTTTGTGTGTTAATCTCTTTCCCATGTTTTCTCTTTCCTTCCCCCTCATCTCTTTTCTCAGATACTGCAGCATCAGGGAGGGGTTTGGGATAAAGTGAAAAACTAATCTTATATTGCTAAAGGCAGTTTCAGATAAGGTATACAAGGAAGTAATGCATGTGCAGCTTTAAGGAAAGCATAAAAGTTTTGGAAAGTTGTTAGTAAAATTCTCTCTCTCTACCTTCTAACCCTGGCCAGGTTGGTGGAGAGAAAGACAAGAAGAAATCAAGGAAGTTTTTTCCTCATATCAGAGGCAGGTTCACTAGCATTTTAATTATCTCATGCCTCACCTGAAAGAGAAGTTTTTGTACAATGGGAAATAACCAAAAAGTAGTTATTCTGGTCATATTTTAAGTGAAACATGTCACTCTTAATTGGATGTTTAAGACAAGTCAAGATTTGTTATATTATTTGGCACTAAAGTAAATTGGAAAAATGCATAGATCTGAAAAAGACGCCTCAGTAGAGAATGGAGGGCACTTGATGCCACTGGATAGTTGTCCAGAAATCTCCCTCACTTCAGCTGATAGCTTCAAAAGCCCTTCTCTTTGAAAGAAGTTCTTAAGGAGTGGACACAGAAGTAAAATTTACTTGAGTAAAGGTTAAGAACCATTAAGATTTTTTTTTGCCCTGCAGTCCCAACTCATCATCCAGCTAGGACTACAGTGAATTGTATCTCTTATCATCCCAGATTAGATCAAGGGAAGAGAATGCTAAAGAAATAGTAGGGAATTTAATTTATCCTTCTCAAGGGTAGGGGTTGGGTCACAGCAGTATGAGATCACAAGTCAACCAGCCCCTACATTTAGCAAGCCCAGTCTTCTATTAATAATACTTATATGTGATGGTTTGGAAATGTAATTAATGATACCTAAATTTTACTATTTGTGTTACTGTTGTGCTTCTAAAGTGTTATAGTCTTGTATTGTAAAAATGGAGTAATCCCTGCAATCCAGAAACAGTGTTAGAGAAATCAATTTCTAATCTTAATTTTGTTGAAACTAAGAGATGTTGGGAAAATCATATAAAACCAGTTACATTATTTTAAATTTTATCAATCCTTCTTGAACTGATAAATAACCTTATGTTATAATGTTTTGGTTTTTGTAATTGTCATTTAGAAAATCAGGTATTTTCACTTTTGCCTGTTAAAGAAGTTTCAGTTAAAACAATTTGGCTATCATTTTCAAAGTTGTAAGATTGTTAAGTTATTTGGAGTTACTGTTTTAATGCTAAACTTAAAATTGTTAATTGATTACTGTATGTAGAAAGAAATGAATTGAATGAAAACTTTATTTAGATGTGCCCATTCAGAACAGACCTCCTGTATGCTTGGGGGTTGGCAGGCATGGGTGTGGTAAGAATCTCCTTTATTTTGTAAAATTGCTAAGGCCCTTAGGAAATCATCCCTATAGGTAGTCAGCAACCCTGAGAAAGAGACTTGATTGACTTATGCAAATTATAAAAAATGAATAGGACTTGCTCAGAAGTTGTAATATGGAGAGGATATGGAGAGGATTTTTTGCAATTGGCTTTTACATCTGGACAAGTTTTAAACTTGAAAAGGAAAGATCTTAGTGGGATTCCCTTATGCATGAGTCCTAGTAAATCTTTATTGCTTACTATAACTCCATGAGAATAGGAATGACTCTCTGGCTCTGAGATGATGAGTGAATTGCTATTTAAGGTGAAAGGCATTTGAGACCATAAATATTTTTGTTTTGAGTTTGAATTTGAGTATAGTTGCTTGCATTGAATCAGTATCTGAGAGAAATACCACAAGCTATTCAAAGGGAATATTTCCCATCTGACTATTCCTGAATCTGGCTGTTTAACAGATACTATATAATTGGAGAATTTTACTCTTACCTGAATTCAAACAAAGGCAAGGACTTTTTATTCTGTCATATTTGCTATATCTCATGTCCCTGCTTTCTCTTTCTATAGCAAATTCCTATGATCAATAGTAAGTGACCAACAAAACATATGAGCCCCAATCTAAGTAAACTCACCTAAGACTCACCCTAAGATGTCCCCATTGCTTAAAAGAATTTTATAAGTAGAAGTGTTTTTCTGTAATCAGTCTTTTACTGTTATCAATGTGAGAGCATAACCTTTTTGACTAAAGCATTTTGTGGAATGCATCTAAGAATTCTGTGATAATTAAGAATTTGGTTTGTTGTAATACTTGAGGCATTCATATCACTTAAGGACATTTTTATACCAAATAAGCTTTAATGGATTTTAATTTTAAGGGTTTATTTTTGTTTCAAAGTAAAAAGAGAACTATCATTTTAAAGGTTTTCAACTATTTTCTTTATCAACTAATTTTCTTTATAAAAGTTTAGTGACTGTTAACATCAGGTCAAATTTTAAACAGTCTTAAATTATCATTTTCAAGACAATGTACTGATGAATTAATATGTAATGATCTATAAAGCTGAAAAAGATCTTGCTCTTTTCATCTGAATTTGTAGTTTTCCATGGCCTAAGCAAACGTTAAAATTAGTGTTTGACCTTATTAACAACTTAATTTCTAAAAGTTTTTCATCCAGAGTAGATGTAATCAGAGAAGGAGAAACAAGCCTGTAAAACAATGATGTACATCTATTCAGTTGTAAGGTTTAAGTTTGAAATCTCCTGTTTAAGACAATACAGTTAAGCTAGCAAAGAGTAATAACTTGTGAGCTATCTTGTCTATGGTAGAAATATAAAGGAGAGTGAAGCAGTCTGAATGATGGGGTTCAGACTCTGGCAACCTCCCAGAACTCCCCTTGAATCTTGCCACTTAACCTGGTTTTTCATTTTCAAATTTGTAGCCAGATCTTCCTGAATCTTCCCACTTAAAATGGCCTTTCATATTCAAATCTGTTGCCCTTGGCCTAGACTGGCCGCCTTTGTCTTTTATGCCAGGGAAATTGTCCTTGTTTGGTCTTTGTCTAACTTCCATGCCAAGTTTGTCTTTTCCAGAGTGCAAACCAGCAAATTTCAGATAACTGCTCAGGCTGTGTATCCTTTGAATGGGACCTATCGAGGCAGGGACAGCTCTACGTCCAATCTCAGCAGGAAGCAATTTCAGAAGCTGAGACCTTCATCTTCAGTCCCCCCTCATACACAAATGCCAGGGCCTATTTTAGAGGGAAATAAACAAGCAGACAGCCTGCTCACACAGACAGTTTTAGAGACCAATTTCATCGGTCAGCTTCATGCTTCTCAGGCAATTTCATATTACTAGAGAGCAAGCAAGAAACATTGTAGTAACATCTTGTCCACATTGCATTTTGTTTTTGCCAACTCCATCAAATACATCTATCAATCCTTGAGGATGCAATCCTCTTGAAATATGGCAAATATGGACATCACACACATCCCAGAATTTGGAAGGAATAAATACCTTCATGTGACTAGACACATATTCAGGTACAATTTCCCACCCCACTGACTGGGGAATCAACAAAATTTGTTATCAATCATCTGTTCAGGTGTTTTGCAACTCTACACACAAATAATGGTCCAGCTTAAACTAGTCAAGCCTTTATTAAGTTCTCTCTGTCATACAGAATACAGCATAGAACTGTCATCCCAGTTGACTACTGGTCAAGCCATTGTAGAACGTCACAATCATGACATAAAAACTCTCCTCCAAAAACAAAAGAAAGGGGGAGAAGAAGGCAAAAGAATAAGGAGAAGAGTTGACATAGTGTTGTATACCTGACACCAGATAGAGGGGGGCTTATGCCTTCTCAAAAATAGTTTCAAAAAGGCAACACATACCTCACTGATTGGAAAAAAGTGAAGGTGAAATAGAACACAAAGACAAGGCCCTGTGTTAACATGAGGGCGAGGATATGCTTGCATTTCCACAGGAAATGGTGAAAAAAGATCAGATACAGGAAAGAAACATACGACCTCTGCCATACCTTGGAGAAGATAAGGATCAAGGAAAAGAGGAAAGAGAGGAAAGAGAAAGGCCAAGACCACAACCAACCCATCAGACTAACTGGACAATGAAGACACTCATTCTGCTTCTGGGCACCCTCCAGCTGACCACTGCAGCAGAAGGAACTGATCGAGAGGAAGATAGATGGACTTTTTATACATAATCTACCTTGGGTTACAGGTGGTGAAATGGGGAGGGAAAATAGATGAGGTAATTATGGTAGCACATGGATTTAAGGTTTTGGGGAAACAAATTGATATAGATAAGAATTTTTGCTTTTATGATTGGGAAATAACAAGCTTTAATTGTATTATCACTGAATACATTGGTTTTCATATAGCTAATACTAGCATTATATCTGTAATTATGTGTCCTAGGTTTGCTTTAATGCCTATCAAAAGTGAAAGCCGGTATATGTCTGTATCTGATCAAACTTTTAATCAGTTAATGTTGAAAGTAAGACAGAAAAGATGTATAAGTTGCATTACTTTAGGCATTATAAGCTTTGTGGAAGCATTGGCTTCCTCTGTATCAATTAGTTTATCTGTACTTACAATTTAATGGATACATTAAGGGAAACTATTGTGGTGGTGGGAAACAAAGTTGATCTTTTTGAAACAAGATTGTTCATAAGATGTGATTGTAGGTTCATTTCCATTTGTGTTACTTCTGTCCATTATAATACCTCTATATATCATTTATAGACCAGGCCTCCAAGGGAAATCTTGATCCCAAGGAAGCTGTAAGTGATTTGGGATTATGTTGCTAATACAAATCCCTTTGCATCCCCATTCCATTGGCTCATATCTATATTACCTCTATCCCTTTGTTTTTTCTGTATGGCCACCTATTCATAGGTACCGTTGCTCTCATTGATAAGTTTTTCAAATCCAAGTACCTTGTCTTGTTGCAACAAAAGAAAAGGGGAATTGACAAGATCAGGAAAGACCTTTGGGCAAACTGTTCTTGGACACTGTACTCATTATCATCCAGAATGGTTCTCCATGCCCCCCAGATGTTGCTGTCTCCTTGAGACAATTATGGAAACTACAGAAAACAAGGGATATGTAAAATAGATGTCCTCTAGGCTAACAGTCTTTTAAGACAATAAGACTGGCCAAATCACTGGGACAGGAGATGAGCAGAATGTCACGTAGACTTGCAGTTTCTGTCTATATATACCCTAACTTTCAGATCAATAAATGGAATTGGTTTATCTTTTCCCGTCTCCCGTGTCTCTTTTCTTCAACTACTTCACTGAGCCGTATAGGGACGTGGGCCGTCCACTACAACAGACTGACAAAGTGAAGCAAATTTCTAGCCCAATACATTCTGGAAGGTTGCCAGGAAGTGTCTGTTGAACCACACTGGGAGAAGAGCACAGTGCAGTCTAGGCTGCTGAGTGCACAGAGGGGACCTGACCAGACCTTGGGGAGACTGAATCTCTCACACCTGCGGTAGTTTCCAGACTTCATGACCCCAAAACACTGAAGACAATTTGGAAGGTCAGTGGAAAAACCCTATGGGACTAGTGCAGGAGGGTGGAGTGGTCCAACTCCAGGGCAGCAGAGGGGTGAGGGGGCAGAGGAACCTGCAACTGCTACAGCAGCAGCAGGGGCAGCAGCAGCCACTGTTTCTGGAGCTCTAGGCCCACAGATTGTGGGAGGATCGAGAGGCTGACAATACACCCCCACCCCCACTGGAAACAGAGAACTACCTTGACAAAGAGCTCAAAAGTCAAGTAAATGACTGGGGAAAGAAGTAAAAACCAGAAAAAGAAACAGACTACAGAATCCTACTTTGGTGTCAAGAAAGATCAAAACATGTAAACAGAAGAAAACAAAGTCAGAGCTCCTCCATCCAAAGCCTCCAAAAAAAATATGAATTGGTGTTAGGCCGTGGAAGAGCTCAAAAAAAAATTTGAAAATCAAGTAAGAGAAGCAGAGCAAAAATTGGGAAGAGAAATGAGAGTGATGCAAGGAAACTATGAAAAACGAGTCAACTGCTTGCTAAAGGAGACCCCAAAAAATGCTGAAGGAAATAAAACTTAAAAAAAAAGACTAACCCAAATGGCAATTCATTTGGGTCCAAAAAGTCAGTGAGGAGAAGAATGCCCTAAAAAACAGAATTGACTAGATGGAAAAGAAGCTCACTGAAGGAAATAATTCCTTAAAGATTAGAATGGAGCAGATGGAAACTAATGACTTTATGAAAAATCAAGAAATTATAAAACAAAACCAAAGGAATGAAAAAATATCAGATAATGTGAAATATCTCATTGGAAAAACAACTGACATGGAAAATAGATCTAGGGGAAACAATTTAAAAATTATGAGACTACCTGAAAGCCATAACCGAAAAAAGAGCCTAGACATCATCTTTCATGAAATTATCAAAGAAAACTCCCCTGATATTCTAGAACTAGATGGTAAAATAAATATTGAAAGAATCCTCCAATCACCTCCTGAAAGAGATTCAAAAAGAGAAATTCCTAGGATTATTGTAGCCTTAGTCCAGAGTTCCCAGGTCAAGGAGAAAATATTGTGAGCAGTCAGAAAGAAACAATTCAAGTATTGTGGAAATACAATCAGGATAACACAAGATCTAGCAGTTTCTACATTAAGGGATTGAAGGGCTTGGAATATGATATTCCAGAAGTCAAAGGAACTAGAATTAAAACCAAGAATCACCTACCCAGCAAAATTGAATATAATGCTTCAGGGGAAAAAAATAGTCATTCAATGAAACAGAGGACTTTCAAGTACTCTTGATGAAAAGACTAGAGCTGAATAGAAAATTTTACTTTCAAACACAAGAATCAAGAGAAGCATGAAAAGGTAAGACAAATTATGACTTACTAAAGTTGAACTGTTTACATTTCTACATGGAAAGATAATATATGTAACTCTTGAAACTTTTCTCAATATTTGGGTAGTTGGAGGGATTA
>CM053771.1:382233613-382252390 GCA_028658325.1 Potorous gilbertii
ATGGAGGGGAAAAGGGGAGAGGTGAGAGAGAAAAAGTGAAGCTTACTCTCATCACATTTCTTTTAAGGAGGTAACAACATGAACATTCAATTTGGTGTGAAAATCTATCTTACACTACAGGAAAGTAGGGGAGAAGGGGATAAGTGGGGGTGGGGAATGATAGAAGGGAGGGCATATAGGAGGAGAGAGTAATTAGAAGCAAACACTTTAGGATAGGAACAAGGTCAAAACAGAGAACCGGATAAATAAGGGGCAGGATAGGATGGAGGGAAATAGAGTTAGTCTTTTACAACATGACTATTATGGAAGTCTTTTGCAAAACTACACATATGTAGCCTATATTGAATTGGTTGCCTTGTCAGTGGGGATGAGTGGGGAGAGAGGAAGGGAGAGAAGTTGGAACTCAAAGTTTTAAAAATGAATGCTAAAAAATATTTTTAAATGCAACTGGGAAGTAAGAAATACAGGTAATGGAGTATAGCTATCTATCTTGCCCTACAAGAAAATAGAGGAGATGGGAATAAGAGAAGGGAGGGGTATGATAGAAGGGAGAGCAAATTGGGGGAAGGGGTAATCAGAATGCACGGTGTCTTGGTATGGGTGGACGGGAGAGATGGGGAGAAAATTTAGAACTCAAAATCTTTTGGAAATGAATATCAAAAACTAAAAATAAATAGATTTAAAAAATAAAAATGAAATGTTATGAGAATGACTGAACTGGTGGGGATAGGGGTAGGAGGAAGAGAGGGTAGATGATTGATATAGGAAGGAAATAAAGATAGAATCACAGAATTTGACAATTGGAACAAAACTCAGTAGCCATGGAATCAAACTCATACCCCAAAAGGAATCCCAATTGTAATATATCTGACAAGTGGTCCAGTCGCTGCTTAAAAGTTTCCAATGAGTTTTATGTGTCACAATGAAAGGTTTTATTTCTAAGGGTATCAAAATTGTGAATTGGTGGGTAGAGATAGAAACACACATAAAAAGAAAGAAAAGCACATCAATAAAATATACACAAAGGGAAAAAAGGTAGTTCAGAAGGGTCCACAGATAGGGTTTCACTACATCATTAAATGCTTATAACACTTAAAAAAATCCACCCTTTATAATATCTATAAAACCACCTTAAATATTCTGTCATCATCAGAGGTTCATAGTTTAACATACAATCCTTTATTTTGTTCTTTGGTTATTGAAATGTTTCTGTTTGTTGATGATTGTTAAATTCATAATAAAAAGAAAGAATTTTTTAAAAGACTTCTGACATAAAAGCACCTATCACCTCTGCAGCAGCCCTCTCCCTTTTTTTGATAACTCTAATTGTTAGGAAGTTATTCATAACATCAAGCCCAAATTTACTACTTTACAATTTCCACGTACATTGTCTGCCTTACGGACCAGATAACAAATTTAATTCCTTTTCCACCTCTGAGCCTTTTAAATATTTCAAATTCCCTTTTTAAAATGCTGAAGAATCTGGAATACTGTTATTGGAGTGATGGAGAAAGAGGAAAGTGGATGAGAACTTAGACAAAGCAGAGAAAATAATAGCTTTAAGAATCTGGTAGGGGTCACAACCTTCATGGGTCTCTAATGGCTGACAGGAAAATGATGGGCTGTAGCTTGTCAGTGGGATTTTCCTGCTCACCATCTTTCAGAGCTAGACCATATGGTATCAGAAATACCTTCATAGTTTATCATAGAAACGCTTGTAGGACAAGCACAAAATAATTATTAGTGTCTAATCTTCCCCTTAAAAAGAAGCCACACTGAGTTATGTTTTGGATTTTAAAATTTATTTATTTTCAGTTTTCAACATTCACTTCCACAAAATTTTGAATTTCAAATTTTCTCCTCATCTCCCCTTCCCCCATCCTAGGACACCATATATTCTGATTACACTTTCCTCCAATCTGCCCTCCCTTCTATCAGCACCCTTTCTCTTATCCCCTTCCCTTCTCTTTTCCTGTAGGGCAAGATAGATTTTTGTACCCTATTGTCTATATATCTTATTCCCTAATTGCATATAAAAACAATTTTTTAACATTTATTTTTAAAACTTTGAGTTCCACATTCTTTGCCCTCCTTGCTCCCCATCTAACTTCATTGAGAAGGCAAGAAATTCAATATAGGTATACATGTATAGTCATTCTTAACAATTCCCTAAGTCATGTTGTAAAAGACTAACTGTATTTCCCTCTATCTCATCCTGCCATCCATTTATTCTCTTCTCCCCTTTGTCCTGTGCCTCCTCCAAAGTGTTTGCTTCTGATTACTCCATTTTATTATCCACCCCCCCCCCATCCCCTACCCCCTACTTTTCTGTAGGGTAAGATAAATTTCCATACCCAACTGGTTGTGTGTGTTATTCCCTCCTGAAGCCAAATCTGATGAAAGGAAGGCTCACTTATTCACTCTCATCTTCCCCTTCTTCCCTTCCATTGTAAAAGCTCTTTCTTGACTCTTTTATGTGAGATTATTTACTACATTTTACCTCTGCCTATCTCTCTCCTAGTACATTCCTCTCAACACTTAATTTTCTTTTGTAGATATCATGCCTTCATATTCAGCTCACCCTCTGCCCTCTGTTTCTCTTTGTCTCTATAAATACACTACACTCAGTGTTTTAAATAGAGATTATGGACCTGAAAGCAAAAAAATTCAGAAAGGTTCCATTATTCTATATTGCCTATAAGTTGAAGTAAGATTTACTTGTCTGTTTTTAGATAAAAGCAACCTCTTCTAGGATTCACAAAGGATTCTTGCTCTATATCCTGCCATACGGTTATTTCCTGGCTTCATTGCTAGAGAAATTTTTACTTCCTAATAGGAAAAGTAGACTTTCTAATTCTCACATTCATTGATTTATCATCCCCCACCCCAAATACTCTAGAGACAATTCTACTTTTGGCTCTAGTTAAGAATTTCACCCCACCACTAACACCCATAAAAAAGGAGAAAGTTTTAAAAAGATAATACACAAGTATGAATCAGATATAGAGAACATTCTTGATTCCCACAAAGAAAAGGAAATGCTAAGCATAAAAGAAGCATAACCTACATCATTGTTCTTGTTCAGCTATTTTATTCATATCAACTCTTAATGACCCCATTTGGAGTTTTGTTGGCAAAGATACTGGAGTGATCTAACATGTCCTTTTTCAACTTATACAGATGAGGAACAGAGGTAAACAGCGTTAAGTGACTTGCTCAGGATCATATAGCTAGTAAGTGTCTGAGGCTGGATTTGAACTCAGGAAGGTGAGTCTTCCTGACTCCAGACCATCTAGTTGCCCATTAGCATGTATTATAGAATGATTAGAATGGAATTCAACAATTTATTATAGACATCAATCAGTTCAGAGGCTAGTATTCCATGACATGAAATAGTTTTTGTAAGGTCACTAACCATTTTATATTTCACCTTTATTGAGTGAAGTCCAAACCAATGTCAACCTCAATCATTTCTCTCCTTTTTGCTTTCTCATCAATGCCAACTTTTCCCTTGGCACCATCCCACTCCTTTTAATTAAGCATTTTGTTCAACTGGTGGCCAAACTGCAAGTGTTTTACCTGTGTTTGCCACATGTTTACCACTGCTGCTATCCTGTTAGTGTAAGATTCTGCCACTATGACACTGACCTCGAAAGCTTTTAAGTTCTTTCCAGGCTCTATAACAAAGAAAAAAAGACAAAAAAGAGAGGCAACCTCATCCCAAACATCAGCTCTACTAGACACAATGTATGCTTATGACATGTGACCAAATGGAAGGAAGAACACCCGAACCCACTCTCTGAACAGCTCAGAAAGTCATCCTTATGTGTCAAAATAGAAAGAAAGAGGGTGTGACTGAGGAGCACATTTCCCTTTTAATATATCCATTGAATTCTGGCTCAGCCACTAATTAGGAGACTCAACTGAACAACCTTCCCCCTAGTTTCCCTTTGCCCCTTCCTCAAGCTTCCAAGTAGTCATTAGATATACTGATTGTGCATGTTCCAGAGGTATGGAGGGAGAGGACACTCAAAAGATATCTACTACACTTGTAAGTGTGATGTTTTATGAAAGCTCAGAAGCCAATGATCATACGTAGAATTTTAGAAATGGTAGTTAGTCAACAAGTATTTGTTGTATTTATTACCGCACCATTTTACTGAACATAGCAGGACACCATCCAAGTTAGGAGGGAAGATACATTAAAAATATAGCAATATTAGGCAATATACTTTGATCTCAATGGATCAGTGATAATGCTGATATGAGTACTACTTCCAGTAATCACAACCACTCACACTTTCTCATCTATGGGATTCTTTTTTATTTTGCTGTTGTTCATTTATTTCATTCATGTCTGACTCTTCATGACCCCACTTGGAATTTTCTTAGCAAAAATACTGGAAACTGAGGCAAATTAGGTCAAGTTATTTGCCCAAGATCACATAGCTGATAAGTATCTGAGGTCAGATTTGAACTCAGAAAGATGAGTTTTCCTGACTCCAAGCCCAGTGCTCTATCCACTGCATCACATAGCAACCCATAGTCTCTTCCATACCCTCCCATATATCCTACATAGGAGAATCTCCCCCAATATATTGGGAGCCTTCCTCTAGATCTCTTGAACATCATTCATCACCCATATTTTTCTCCCACTACTTGAATAACCCACCTCTTTTTTTCATTCATATATCTCTCTGTGGGCACCCTTTATGCCACTTGTCCTGTGAAATTCTTCCTAGCCCTGCAGCATCCCACTTATATATACCATGTGCTTTTCTACTATCTTTTGATGGACTATAATTTAAAGTTTTCACAGCCTTTGGTGTACTATTTCTCAAAGTCATATAGCATGACTAGGAGAATGCAAATATTTAAAAGATGGGCCTTTGTTTCAGGGAGAAGCTTAGGGTCAACTTTTCAAAGCTTACGGTCAATTTTTTCATGCTCCTATTCAACTGGGCCCAATCCATTGCCCATCTACAATGTCTATGCGAAGCCTACATACTGATGGACTACATATCAGTTTGGTTTTAAAATATATATATTTTAGGCTTTATCAGGGATTCTCAACATGAAGTCCATGAACTTTTAAAAAATATCTGATAATCATATTTCAGGGTAATTGATTTCCTTTGTAATTCTACTAATTTTATTTTATGCATTTAAAAGCATTATTCTAAATAAAGATCCATAGTCTTCCCCAAAAGGGGTTCATGACACACACAAAGGTTAAGAACCTTTGCTCTAATTGCTAACAAATTTTTATTTATGTAAGATAAACTGAAACTGCACTCATTTCCCCCTCCTGAGTCATCCAGGAAAAGTCTGTTTCCTTTTCTAAGTGATAACTTTTCAAAATTTTTTAGACAGCTGTCATATATCTACTTAGTCTTGTCAAGCTAAACATTCCCAGTTCCTTCCATGGACCCACATACAAAATCAGACCAAATAAAAAGGACACTTTTGATTACATAAAATTTATAAATTTAGGCTCAAAAATCTTTACCACAAATTTCTCTGATAAAGGTCTCATTTTCAAGATATATGAGAAAATCATTCAAATTTATAAGACTAAGACATGTTCCTCAACAGATAACCAAAGAATATGAAATGGTAGTTTTCAAAAGAAGAAATCCAAACTAATTTTAAAAGGATCTAAATCAAAAGTGTCAAACATGCAGCCCACAAGCCTCCTGCAGTCCACAACACTCCTGAGTGGATCCTGAACTAGATTAAAATGTTTTCTAATTCTGTGTTGATGTGTTAATAAATTAAAAAAAGATATATACAAATGTATGGTTTCCTAAGCCAATATACATACACAGGTATCTGTACATATAGTTTAGTGGTCCCTATTTGAGTTTGACACTGATCTAAATCACTAATTATTAGAGATATAAAAATTAAAGCCATTTTGAGGTTCCACCTCAAGCCTGTCATGATGGCAAAGATGATAAAAGAGTAAAATGTCAAATGTTGAAGGGTCTGTGGGAAAATAAGTAAAGTAGAGTACAGCTGGTGGAGATGTGAATTGGTTCAGCCATTTTGGAAAGCAATGTGGAATTACTGCCTACAAAACTATTGCCTAGAACCATTGCTTAGAAAAAATGCCTAGAAAATTATGAAATAGTACATACTCTTTCATCACAACTCAGTTTATATATTAAAGAAATCAAAGAAAAAGGGAAAAGTTCTGTATTTACAAAAATATTTATAGCACTTTTGTTTTTTCTTGCAATAGCCAAAAATTGGACACTAAGAAGTTGTCTTCCTATTGGGAAAAAGCTAAACAAATTGTGGTACATGAATGTAATGGAAGAATGTTGTGGCATAAGAAATGATGGAATGGATAATTCCAGAGGAAATTAGGAAGACCTTTATGAATTGATGCAGAGACAAGTGAGCTATTAATACTAGGAAAACACTTTGTACAGAGAAAAGCAACTGCAAAATCTTAGAATTTGGATCAAGACAATGATAAATCATCAATCAAAAAAAAAAGGTCACTAACAGAGAGGTAATGAACTTTAGATGCAGAAAGAGGCACACATTTTTTGACACAGATAGCTTGGAGATTTATTTCATCAAACTATCCAGCTATATATTGAGGGATTTCTTTTTCAATTATTTATTGTTGTTTTAAATTTGATCGGTTGGGGGAAGGGCACAGTGGGAGGAATAGATTAATTAAAACTTGTTACTGGAACAATAAAAATTATAAACTATTTTAAAAATTAAAATCAACTAATATTTGGTCCTCATTATGACATGATTTCAAGTCACCTCACTATGTTCAGTTGTCCTCTGGATGTTGTGATATAATTGACATGGAGTAATGAGATATAGATATAAGACTCAGCTCTGACAAGACACTGTGTGATGATGGGAAAATCACAACCTCTCTGAGCTTCAGTTCCTCATCTGTAAAATGAGAAAGAGAAGGAAATGGTCAGCCACTCCAGGACCTTTGTCCATCAAGACACCAAGAGTCAGAAATGACTGAAACAGCTGAAAAGTAATAATTGTAAATGAAAATAATATTTTCACTACTTCCCTCTCTGGTTACTTTGAAAAATGTGCTTTGTAAAATGTGAAGTACTACATAACTGAATTATTATTACTACACCCAAAAAATGCAAAAACCAGAACATGTCAAAAGGACATTTCAAAGGAGTAGCAAATATACAAGGTATTTGGCATTTGTTTTTCTTTTTTAGGAACTGTGATTTTACTGGTATACCGAACTCCAAAGGAGGGAATTCCCTCTACCACAACACATCAACTCCTACTTTCCAGTCTTAGAGTTAGAGTTTATAGGATTACAAAGACAGAATGTATCAGAGGCATTAAGAACACAGTTCTTTCTGGTTCCAAGGATAGCTCTCTACCCAGTATGTTATATTGCCTCTGATAGTATAATAGGAAGGGAAATTTACTGGAGGTTGCTTCAAAGAATGGATGGGATCTGACCTGGGCCTTAAGGATGAGTAAACTTCATATTGATGCAGGGGTGGAGGAAGGGAGGATGGTAGGTGGGGAAAAAGAGGTAAAAATGTACTAGTGTGAATTGAGGAGTGGAGACAAGCAAGTAAGCCAGTCTGGCTAAAGTTGGGGCTCCTTACAGGGGATTATTGAGAACTAAATATAGAGAAATTAGTTGGAAATTGCCTTTAATGCTCTAATATGGAATTTGGGCATTACAGAAAGAATGAAGGTTTTTAATCAGAGCAATGAAATGTTCAGAGAAGATTAAGCTGGTGACTATGTACAGTCAACCTGTCCTATCAACTCTTTATTTGAAATATTTCCCACATCCATTTCTTTCTTTTCATTCTGACTTCCCACCACCCTACTTCAAACTTGATCTGAAGCCTTCTCATCAGTCCCACTCATCTACCACAACCACACCTTTTCTATTCCTCCTACTTTGTCTTTCTAGTCTCTTCTATCTCCATTGTGCTTTGCACACCACAAATGAATTTTCCACTTTGATCCTTCCATTTCCCTGCTCAGAAGTCTTCAATGATTCCCCAATTGTTTCGGCATAAAAACTAAACTACTTATCTGGCATTCAGGACTTTTCATCACCTGGACTAAATCTGCTTTTCTAGACTTATTTCATACTACTCATCCACATGATTCCTACCCCAAAACAAGACCAGTCTTTAAACTATTCTCCAAAATAAGTCTTATGTATTCTAACCTTTACTCTTTTGCTCATCCCCTTTTTCCAGACCAAAAATCTATTTCTTCCATCACAAAAGCCTGGACTTGAAATAGGCAGAGTAAGCAGCCTCCTATGATACATCATGACATGTATATACATGTATATATATGTATATATATATATATAGGCACGTACAACCTATATGGGAGAAAAATATATCTTTTGTTTTCACTAATTCCTAAATAAAATTAAGCATAATATTCAAGTATAATAAACTATGCTGTAAGTTTTTATTTAAAATTAATAAAATAGATAAAGCATTAGGTAATCTGTTTTTTGAAAGAAAATGAATACCAAATTACCAAAGCTAAAAATGAAAAAGAAAAAGTAAAGGACATTATAAGAAACTATTTCTTCCATTATGTCAACAAAACTTTTACTTAAATTAAAATGAAAATGTGCCAAAATGTAAAATACCCAGATAATAGAACAAGAAATAAGTATGTTAATCCAATCTTAGATAAAGAAACTGAAAAAATCCATAAATGAACTCTGAAAGAAAAAAATGAGAACCAAAAGAATTTATGACTTCTATGAACCATTCAAAGACTATTTAATTAAAATCTAACATATTTACAAAAATAATAAAAGAAGGTATCTAAAAATTTCCCCAATTGTTTCGGCATAAAAACTAAACTACTTATCTGGCATTCAGGACTTTTCATCACCTGGACTAAATCTGCTTTTCTAGACTTATTTCATACTACTCATCCACATGATTCCTACCGAAAGAAAAAAATGAGAACCAAAAGAATTTATGACTTCTATGAACCATTCAAAGACTATTTAATTAAAATCTAACATATTTACAAAAATAATAAAAGAAGGTATCTAAAAATTTCTTCTAATGGTACAAATACAACCTTGATACTTAAACCAAGGCTGAACAAAACAAAGAAAAAAATAGACATATATCCCTATGTATGTATACATACATATTCATATATATGAAACAACTATATTGAGTAAAATATTAACAAAGAAGCCATTGTAATATATTTAAAAGATTATATATTATGTCCAAGTTAGAATTATACCAGGAATGTAGGGTTATTTAAATATGAGGAAAGCTACAAACATAGGAGACCATATTTATAGCAAAAACAACATAAATTAAATAACTATATCAACAAATGCCAAAAAGACTTTATGAAAAATATAACACCCATATCTGTTAAAAGCAATAAAAATATAGGAATGAATGGATCTTTCTTGAATATGATAGTTATTGTTGCCAAAAATGAAGAGTTAGCATTATCTGAAGTAGAGAAACACTAGAGACTTATCCCAATAATATCAGTAGTAAAGAATAACACCATTATTATAAATATTATAATATTTATAGATATAGATAAATATTAGGGCAGCTAGGTGGCACAGTAGACAGAGTTTGACCTCAGACACACACTAACTATGTGACCCTGGGCAAGTCATTTAATCCTACTTGCTTCAGCTTCCTCATCTGTTAAAAAAAAGAACTGGAGAAGGAAATGATAAACTACTCCTTGTATCTTTGTATCTTTGCAAGAAAAGCCCAAATGGAGTCATGAGGAGTCAGACACAAGTGGAACAACTGAACAACAACAAAGGAAATGTTAGTTATAGCAGAAAAGACAAGAAAAATAAATTAGGAAAATAAAAAAAGGAAGGGACAAAATTATCACTTTTTGTAAATTAAATGATAGTGTGTTTAGAGAATTCACAGAATTCAACAAAAAAAATTGAAATAATAATAAAGTAGGAATATATAAAATAAAAGCCATAAATCATTAGCCTTTCTGTACATTACCAACAAAACCCAGCAGGAAGTGATAGGAAGAGAAAATCTATTAAAAACAGTTAGAGAATATACAGTATAAAATATTTGGGAACCCGCCTACTAGAATACACAGGAATCATATTAATTCAGCTACAAAATACTTTACAAAGATAAATATGTAATTGAAGAAATATTATATATGAATTGAACCATAACAATGTAATAAAAATGGCAATGCTATGTGAATTAATTTGCTTATTAAATTCCATAGCAATCAGCAATTGCCAAAGAACTATTTTATAGAGGTAGAAAAAACCATTACACAATTCATCTGGAAGAAGAAAAGGTCAGAAATCTCAAAGGAAGGGGAGGAGGTGATGGGAAGGAAGGAGACCTAGTAGTACCATATCACAAACTATGCTATAAAGCAGTAATACTCAAAACTTTTTTTTGCAACTGATTAAAAATGTAAAAGTTGATCCCTAATACAGATTAGGAACAGAAGATCCACACACAAGTGAATGCAGTGAGTCACATGGTGACTCTATGTGACTATTGGGATAAGAACTTACTGTTCAACAAAAGTTAGGAAAACTTGAAAAGAATCTGGCAGAAATTAAGTTTAGACCAATATCTTATAGGAAATAGCTCAGTAAGCTCACAATAAATACATTATCTAGATATCAAAGTTTATATCATAAACAAGGTCAAGAGACAGGGAAATAAATACATTTCACAATTATGAATAGGAGAAGATTTCTTAACCAAATAAGTAACAGAGAGTGTTACAGGAGTTAAAATAGACAAATTCGATTGTATAAAACTGAAAAGTTTTCAAACAAAATTAGTGACTTAAACTAGGAGGGAGAAAGAGTTCATTGGGAAAGCAATTGTTTTCAGTAGATTAGATAGACAAGATACAAGGAACTGATTTAAATATATAAGAACAAGAGCAGTTAACAAAAAAGGAAAAGCAAACTATCAAAAATGACATAAGAAATGTTCCAAATATCTAATAATAAGACTGTCACTTAAAACATCACTAAGTTTATACTTCACCCCCATCAAAATAGACAAAGAACACAAAAAATAAAAATGTCAACTGTTGGAAAGAATGTGGAAGAGCAAGTAGCTCTGAAAAATTTCCAATAGTCATTCTGCAATTTTGGTCTGGAAGAGTGATTTCATTTATGTAGGGAACTCCCAGTGAGGAAATATTTTTCAACTCATATTATCAATTATTCTGAAACTTACAATCTTTGAGAGTTGTCATAGGACACAGAGAGATTAAGTGATTGCCCAGGGTCAGCAAGTTGTACCATGAGTTAAAATCTTCATTATTCTAAAGCTCATATACCACATAGCTCTTGATTGTATATCACCAACTCTTAAGAACACACGTGCAGATTGTCCAAATTCCATTTTTAATTTTATCTTTCTACTCTAATAACTCTTGGAAGGAAAACAAAACAAAGTTTCAACACTTCTTGCCTTCCTATTAGCCACACTTTTCTCTCACCTGGATCCAATTTCCTACTAATCCATCTCTTCTGAATTGGGGAACAAGTTGTATAAATATTTATGATCCATACTATAGCTTCAGCCCAGTACTTCACCCTCTCAGGAACTAAATCTACTGTTACCAATGTTTCTTGGTCTTCTGCAGAGCCCTGATCTTCTGCAGTTGCAGAGATCCCAGGAAGAAAAGACTGTAAAGTCAAACATGAACCTACGTAACTGCAGAATTTGAGAAATAAAGGAACCTCAGTGGAGATCTAGTCTCAAAAGGAATACATATTTGACAACATATTTGACAAGTGGTCTTACAGTCTCTGCTCAAAGACCTCCAAGGAAGGGGAAATTTAGCCCCTTTCAAGAGATCTCATTCCACATTCAGACAGGTCTAGTTGTTGAGGGGAGATGGTTTCTTTTTTTTCCTCTCTCTTTAAATTAATTTATTTAATTTTTGTTTTCAACATTCACGTCCCTAAACTTTTGAGTTTTAAATTTTCTCCACCTCCCTCTCCTCACCCCTCTCCAAGACAGTATGCAGTCTGATGAATGCTGTACATGCATATTCTTATTAAACATATTTTCATATTAGTCATGTGGTAAAAAGAATTAGAATTAATGGGAGAAACCATGAGAAAGAAAAAACAAAATAAAAAAGAAAGAGAGAGTAAATAGTATGCTTTCATCTGCATTCAGATTCCATAGTTCTTTCTCTGGATGTGGATTGCACTTTTCATCATGAGTCTTTTGGAGATGCCTTAGCTCCTTGCATTGCTGAGAAGAGTTAAGTCTATCAAAGTCAGTCATCAAAGTGGGCTGTTACTGTGTACTGTATTCTCTTGTTTCTGCTTATTTCATTCAGCATCAGTTCATATAAGTCTTTCCAGATTTTGGCAGGAATTTGAGGTCTCCCTTTTATAGGATTTAGTTGGGGGATGGACTAACTCTTAACCTTGCCATCTTGGGGCTAGTTCATTAACATATTCAAATTATCTCAAAGTTGCCAGTAAAACTTTAAAGTTAACATGTCTACATCACCACAAAATTATCAGCACCATTTAGTTCTTCTGGTTTTTAGGGACGAGGGACGAGAACAAGGTATAATTTTAACTCAAGACAGAGGGTAAAGGGATTTAACTGACCAATATTAGGAATTTACATTTTATCTTAGAGGTACTAGAGAACTACTGGAGTTTATTTGGGGCATATTCCTTTACTACTGTGGATCTTAGTTTCCCTTAGCTATAAAATGAGAGGGTTAGAGTGATCAGTTTCTAAGGTCCCATCAGCTACAACTGTCACATAATTCAACCTCAGTAAGAGAATGAACTAGAGAACAGAAATGTTTTTTCTGCTATTTTAAACCCACTTTTGTGGAAGGCTTTGAAGTTATCAAACCTGGGTTCCAAGTTCATCTATGACTTTACTCCTAGATAATCTTGACTAAGTCACTTAACCTCCCTGGCAATCATTTTCCTTATTTCTAAAATGAAAGGGTTGGAGTAGTTGGCTCCTGTGGCCCCTCCTAGCTCAATGATGCTATGACCATAAACCCCAGCATATGGCCATAGATCATAGGACATAAGGGAACTAAAAGGGACCTGGCATGTAAACTTCTTCAATCTCCTCATTTTACAAATGATGAAAATTAGTCCCAGAGAGATTAAATGACTTGATTTATGAACCAACTCGGGGTGTTTTTGTTACAGACAAGATGATCAAGTATATTCTTTCTTCCTCAGGCATCCTTTTCCAGGATGCAGAAAGCTGGAAAAGCAGGGAAATTCCCATCCAAATTGAAAGCATTGGCAGTATTACTGAAAACCAACAATGACTACATAGAAAAGAACCATATATCAAATAACCTCATTACACAATTCTAAGAACATAACTTCAAGGAACTATATTTTTTTTTTCTGCATCCAGAGAAGGAGGTTCACCCCATTCCCTCCCTCACAGTGGTTTGTGTATGCAAATCTGACCACAGAAGCATTTTTAGGTAAGTGGCTTATTCATTTTATAATTCAAATTTGGTTATAGGATGGCATGGCAGTAATTCCATTGTTTTGTTCCATATTTAAGAAACCCAAGACTATTTTGGAACTCTGAGCCAGATGGTTGGTTTGTTTCCAATGGTTCCTTGAAATCTGTACTTCCCACTATGGAGGAGCATGCAGATGCTTTCTCAGGCCTCCTTGAAATGTCACGCATTTTTCGCTCAAGTGCTTGGTGGGAAATAAGGAAGGAAGGCAGGAAGGAAGGAGGGAGGGAGGGAAGGAGGGAGGGAGAGAAGGAGGGAGGGAGGAAAGGAGAGAGAAAAGATTTACTATATGCTAGGAACTGTGCTAAGGCATGGGGATACACATACAAGTTAAAAGACAGGCAGCATTTTTTTTGAAAGGAAGGCATAAAAACAGAACATAAAAGAAAAGGGAACTGAAAAGACAAGAGGGAGGGTGGGGAGGAGGAAGATACCCTATGCAGGAACATCATTTTAAAGTTCAGAAAGCCAAGAACAAGCCTGGAGGACAATGAAGACAGGCCAGCCTGGGTCCTCAAATAAAACAGGCTGTAGAAAGAACTCATCAATGAGAAAAAGGGGGGCAGGTCTTGATAGGGAAGACATGTTTTTGTTTTGTTTTGTTTTGTTTGTGATTTTTTAAATTTATTTTTTAAATTAATTAATTTGTTTTCAGTTTTCTACAATAGCTTCCATATATCTTAAATTTCCTCCCCTTCCTCCCCTATCTTGTCCCCTCCTTCTCCCCCTCCCTCCCCAAGATGACATGCAATCTTATATAGGTTCTACACATTCATTCTTATTAAATACATTTTCACCTTAGTCAGGTTGCGTAGAAGAATTAAAATGAATGGGAGAAACCATGAAAACAAAACAAAACATAATACAAGAGAAAATGGTCTGCTGCATTCTGTGATCCAATTCTATAGTTCTTTCTCTGAAAATGGAAGGCATTTTGCTTCAAGAGTCCATTGGAATTTTTTTAGGTCTTTGCATAGCTATGAAGGACTAAGTCTACCAGAAAAGTTCTTCACACACTGTGGTTGTTGCTGTGTGCAAAGTTCTCCTGGTTCTGCTCCTTTTATTCAGCATCAGCTCATGTAAATCTTTCCAGGTCTCTCTGAAGTCTTCCTATTAATCATTTTTTATAACACAGTAGTATTCCATAACGTTTACATGTTCAGCCATTCCCCAATTGATGGAAGTTCCCTTGATTTCCAGTTCTTGGCCACCACAAAGAGTACTGCTATAAATATTTTTGTACATGTGAGACCCTTTCTGTCTTGGGGATACAGTCCTAGAAGTGATATTGCTGGGTCAAAGGGTATACACATTTTTGTAGCCCTTTGGGCATAGTTTCATATTGCTCTTAAGAATGGCTGGATCAGCTCACAATTCCACCCACAATGAGTTAGTGTTCCAACTCTCCCACATCTTCTCCAACATTTATTATCTTTCTGTTCTGTCATGTTAGCCAGTATGATAGGCATGATGTGGTACCTCAGAGTTCTTTTGATTTGCATCTCTCTAATCAATAGTGATTTAGAACATTTTTTCATATGATTATAGATAGTTTTAATTTCTTCCTCTGAAAATTCCCTGTTCATACTTTTATCAATTGGGAAATGAAGAAATGGTTTTAAAATCCAGAAAAAATCAGGAACAGTGCCAAGAATAGAATGAAGGGAGTAAGAAGACTGTGCTCACTATGTAACCCTTATACCAGTACATAATTCTTTGTACTTCAGTAAAGCAAGTGATTGCTTGCTTAATTGGATGGTATGTGACTCATTGAGCCAATCTTATCCTTGACCAAAATAATGAATTTCCCTTTTCGTTGCATACCATTTATATGGTGCTTTAAGGTTTGCAAAGAGCTTTACAAATATCTCATTTGATTCTCACAAAAACCCTGGGAGATCAGTCCTTTCATTATCCCCATTTTACAGATAAGGAAACTGAGGCAAACAGAAATTAAATGACTTACCCACAGTAATACAGCTATTATCTGAGGTCAGATTTGAAGTAGTCTTCCTGACTTCAGGTTCAGCACTCTGTTCACTGCCCTGTGTAGCTGATTATAATTTCCAAGACCAACTAATGGTCAAGCCTGTCTCAAAAACATGCTCCCACACTTTGGTCCATTAAGTTAGGTGTAAGAAAAAGGAACAGGATAAATTCAATTCACTCTGGTCTTTGAATTCTCATTGAATTTTGTGTGTTCAATTTTTTATTTGTATGCACATCTTATTTTTGTTGTTCAATTGTGTCTAACTCTTTGATACCCCATTTGGGGTTTTCTTGGCAAAGATAGCGGAGTTGTTGTCATTTTCTTCTCTGACTCACTTTACAGATGAGGAAAATGAGGCAATCAGGGTTAAGTGACTTGTCCAGGGTCAAACAGCTAGTAAGTGTCTGGGCCTGGATTTGAACTCAGGTCTTCCTGACTCTGGGCCTTGCACACTAATGATGATGATGATGATGGTGATGATAGTCATAAATGACATTATCTTGCTTAATCCTCACAGCAACTTTATGAGATAGGGAGCAGAGATACTACTATTTTCATCTTTCAAAACAGGACACTTTGATTACCCACAAACACGTAAGTAATGAATGGCAGAGCTGAGACTTGACCCAAGCTCTTCTGATTCCGAAACCAGTGCTTTTTCCACTCTGTCAACTAGACTCTGGGATGTCAGGGAAGGTGTGATGTTTTATTCTTTGTATCTCCTTTCCGTGCCTAGTACACTGCTTCCTCATCTAAAGTGTGGGCTGGCCTGGAGGGCTTCTGAGGTTTCTAGCTCTGTGATTTTAATCTGCTGTTAGTCCAAAAAAAATGACAATTAATCCCTCCTCCTTTTATAAGCCTTCAGCTAGGGGAAGGCATGTAATATGCCTCTCCCTGTCCTCACTCCAAGTCTCTTCTTCAGACTAAATATCTCCAGCTATTTTAACTAATCTTCATAGGACATGGCATCCAGACCTCTAACCAGCCTGCTTCTACTCCTCTGTTCTTACTCCACCTTTTCAACATCCTTTTTCAACACGGCACCTAAAACTGAAAACAACACTCTGTAAGTATTTTGATGGGGGCATAATAAAATGAGACCATAGCTTTTCTCATTCCATTCACCATACCTTAGTGAGACAGCTTGGCACAGTAGAGAAAATTTTGAACTTGGAGTCAGCAAGGCTAGGGTTTAAATCCTGTCTTTCTAATTAGCTGTGTGACTGTGGGGAACTCACATAACCTCTCTGAATTTCAGGTTCTTTATCTATAAAATAGCACTGACCTCAGAGGGTTGTTGGGAGGAGCAAATGAAATAATATAGCACTTTACGAAGATTAAACCACTATATATGTGCATGTGTCGTGTATGCGTATATGTACATTACACATAATAAATATGTAATCTCTTAATTGTATATATATATATGCACATATGTATATAAATGTGTGTATGGATGTGTGTGACTACATATCTTCATGTTTTTTTTAAGGAAAGGAAAGAAAAGGAAAGGAAAAGAGGAAAGGAAAAGAAGGAAAGGGAAGGTTTACTCTATCTATATCTGCAGACTGATAGGTAAATACTGAGGGGGAGAGAAAGAGAGGGAGAGAAGAGTAACCAGTCTTGAAGCCAGCAAAACCTGGATACAATTCCTGCATCAGACATGCATGGTTGACTATAGGTCATGTATTGCTGTATGACCCTGGACAAGTCACTTAACCTATGAATCCTCTACCAGTGGTGTTAAGCTCAAATAAAAAGAGATCTCTGTAAGGCCACATATTGGCTTAGAAAACACAAATTAACATCATATCTATTTTATTATATTTTCATTTATTTTGTTAAAATTTTCCAATTATGTTTCAACTCCACAGGTCAGGAGCTTCATACTTCCACTCTAGGCAACTTTGTAAAACTAAAAGTTGCAATGTGTCGCTTTAAATTGGTAGGAGTTTCCTCCTCTGGGAGTTCCTTATTCCAGTGAAATCACACATCCAGTCCCTAGCCTTCTTTTATATCTATGATATCTAAATATCACATAGCTTGAGATTATATAAGCTCTTCTTTAGCTGCCATCTCATATTGCTGACTTAAACCGGTGCTACAGTCCTTTAGAATGCCCTTTATCTTTTTTTATTCTGAACTTTAAAAATAAAATATGTATTTTCATAACATAGTAGAATAAAAAAAAAAGATGATTACACATTAAACTGCAAATCTATTATGTATGATTTGCTCTACCTTCTAAATATACAAAGTTATCATGAAACTTTCTTTTCCCCTCATCTCCTTCCCCTCCTGCTGTAGAAATGACTCATTAGACACAAACACACACATGCACACACACATATACACACCTATATGCATATGTGTGTATTTATATGTATTCATACACATACACATGCAAAATTATTGTATACATACTTCTATTTATCAGTTCTTTCTCTGAATTCAGTGAGAGTCTTTCATCACATGACTTTATTGTCAATTTGGGTGTTTATAATGAATTTAAAATGAATTAGCCACTCAAAGCTGTTCTTAAAATAATATTGCCATTTCTGTATAAAATGTTCTCTTGGTTCTGCTCATTTCACTCTTCATTAGTGTCCCAATTTTTCTATATCTCCTTAAATATTTTTCACTTTCCTCTTTAATCATTTCAACCAATCTGATAGGTATAAAATCATATCTAAATGTTGTTTTAATTTACTTTTATTCAATCAATAATAATTTAGAGCAGTTTATATGACTGTACATTATTTTGATATCTTCATCAGAAAACTGCCTGTTCCTATCTTTTTACTATTTATCAGTTGGGGAATGGTTCATATTCTTATAGACCATCATCTTTTTCATAGAGGCAGCTAGGTGGCAAAGTGAATAGAGTGCTGGATCTGGAGTCAGAAAGATATGAGTATAAATCCTACCACAGACATGGGTTAGCTGCATCACCCTAAACAAATCACTTAAAAAATATCTCTATTTGCCTCAGTTTCTTCATCTATAAAACATGAAAAATATCAGAATTTGCCTTCCAGAGTTGTGACCATAAAATGTGATAACTTTCGTAAACCATTAGCACAGCACCTGGCTCACAGTGCTTTCTTCTTTTTTTTTTTTTAAATAAATTTATTTAACTTTTTACATTCATTTTCACAAGATTTTGGGTTCCAAAATTTTCTCCCTATTTGTCCCCTCCCCCCTGCCTGATACACTGGACATTCTAATTACCCATATCACCAATC
>CM053771.1:382252890-382268575 GCA_028658325.1 Potorous gilbertii
GATCCACCCAGCTAGGGCTTGGGGTCTGAGATTCAAATGCTCCCAGACAGTTACTTGACTTCTGAGAGTCCTCTCCACCCCAGCCTACGTCAGCCCAGCTAGTGCTTGGGGTCTGAGATTGAAATGCTGCTCCCCAGCCTCAGGGCTTTTGGAAGCAGGCCTGACTGCTCTTCAATGGGAGCTTATCTGCTGGTGCTGAGGTGGGGGCAGGGCCGCCTCCCAGGTTCAGTTCCCTCAGGGGGTTTATGCAGAGATCTTTTGTAATGGAGCTGCTGCTGAGCTCCAGCCTGCTCTGGGAGCCTCTGGCCAAGCTGCCTCTGCCTCTGCTGTGGCCGAGCTGCCTCTGCCTCTGCTGTGGCTGCGGCCTCCCGAGGGGGTCCGAGTCCCGGAGATACCCCGCTCGCCTCTCAGCCCATCTCTCTCACTGATCTGTGCGTCTGTGGGTGGAGGGACCTTCGCGTCTGCTGGAGATTCCGGTCCCTGAAGCCTGCTGGGGTCTGCTCATTCCTCTCAGTGCGGTGTGGCCGGGGCAGGGCAGGGGAGGGCTCCGCTCCCGTCCGGGGGTGTGATGAACCCCTGGGGTTGGTTTTTCAGGGCTCTCTGCAACGGAAATCTCCTTCACTGTGTTTCTGCGCGGCTTCCACTGTTCCAGAATTTGTCGGGAGTTCTTTTTACAGGAAATACATGGGCTGTGGGTTTGGAGCTAGCAAATGTGAGTCTTTCTACTCCACCATCTTGGCTCCGCCCCTCCTCATCCTACTTCTTTAAGTCTTCTTTGATGGTTCTTCTTCCTGACTTCCTAAAGTGGGTGTTCCCCAAGCTGGCCTCCCACCCTTCTGTCTCTGTGCTTTCTCCTCAACAATCCAATCCCCTAATACAGATGCAGCTACACAGATCTCACATTTCTACGGCCACATCTGGTGAGTCTTCTGTGCTCCAGACTCATCTCCAGTTGCCTACAGGACATCTGTACCTGGATGTCTCACTGATATGTTAAACTCAATATGACCAGAACATAGCTTACTAGTTTTTCCTTTGAATTTCACTCCTCTTTCTGACCATTCTGTTTCTGTCAGTGGTATTTTCATTTTCCTTATCTCATGCTCATAACCTGAGTATTAACTTTGAATTTTTCTCCCTTGTCATCTTCCCACATCCCAATTAAATACTAGCCCCCACCATATCTCTTGCATTGCTTCATGAGCTCTGTTTCCATTGTTACTACACTACTACAAGGCTTTGTTGCTGCTTTGCTGATTTCTTATAGTGGACTCCTAATAGGTCCAGCTGTCTCCTCTCTTTCTTCCTCTTCTGTGACATCTTCTGGATGTATCGGTCTGGTCATAGTATTTCTCTGCTGAGAATCCTTCAGTGACTCCCTATTGCCTTCCAAAAAAAATTCAGACTCCTTCATCTTAAATTTAAGTTTCTCTGTAATGCAGTGGCTCCATACCTTTCTGACTTGCTCTTTCACTATACTCCCTATCAGAAGGTACTCCATATCTGCAGGCCGCCTGCAGCCCATAATCCTCCTGAATTTTTCTGAACCAGATTAAAATATAATTGGCAAATATTTGACAAAATAAATAAAAATGCAGTAAGACACAGATAATGTTAAATTTTCAGACTAAGCTAATATGTGATCCACAGAGAACTTTGTGTAAAGATTATTGGCACCTGTTTCTATTTTAGTTTAATGCCATGACCCTAGGGCAGCTGAGTGATACAGTAGGTCAAGGGCCGGGCCTCAAGTGAGGAAGACCCATCTTCTTGAGTTCAGATTTGTCCTCAGTCACTTATTTGTTGTGTGACCCTGGGCAAAGTCACTTAATCTTCATCTGTAAAGTGAGCTGGAGAAGGAAATGGCAAACCAGTCCAGTTTCTTTGCCAAGAAAAACCAAATGGGGTCCTGAAGAGTTGAATATGACTGAAAAATGACTGACCAACAACCCCTCCTCTACACTACAAGCCATATTACTGTCCTTCTCGCTGTCTCTATAGGGAAAGTAGTCACCTGCATTCTTTTTTTTTGTGATGATTAATAGGATGACCACGCATGCCCCACTAATATGGTTTATTGGAAGTGCATGTTAGTCAGCACACTCTTCCTGTCTAATGGATCTCTCTTCTCTGTGTCTCTGTCCTTCAGTCATTTGGAGAGTTGATACATAAGCCATTGCTGGTGGACCTCACTGTAGAGGAGGGGCAGCGCTTAAAGGTGATCTATGGTTCCTGTGCTGGATTCCATGCTGTTGATGTGGATTCGGGATCAGTCTACGATATTTACCTACCGACGCACGTAAGAGCCCAGACTCTGCAGTTGGTTGGTTGTTTCTGTTTTGTTCTTTCCCTTACCCCACCCTCCCCCCGAGTATTTGAGCTTAGAGTGAGAGCCCTTTTTCCACCCCTTGCCAGGAAACCCCCATGTTCTAATTTTGAAGAAGATTGCCACCACCATTTGTTGGCCTGGGGTAAACCCGGGGCTGTCTCCAAATGGATTAGCTTGTCATCTAGTCTAGGGGCAGAGTACAGAAGTTGGGGACATATCTGCCCTTTCAGGGGCCTTCTGCATTGGAAAAGGATTCTCTTTGGCCTACCATCCATTATCCTGCCAGAACCATAGAGATTCCAGAACTTAGTCAAGAGTTTTGAGGGAGCTTCAATTGTAGATGGCATTACTATGTAGCGACAAGCTAGCTTACTGTTGAACTAGGGCCCGTTGATCAAGGAGCCCCTTGATGTATTTTATAGCTAATACATTCTCAGAAATATGTATTAATGTACTCGCTTGGGCAGTCTTACTATAACATCAATCAAAAGACTAGAATATTTATTAATAGCAAAGTCAAATATCTTCTTTTTTTGCCTTTGTTTCTTCTGTAGATTCAGAGTAGCATACAACCCCATGCTATCATCATACTCCCCAACACAGATGGGATGGAATTGCTAGTGTGCTATGAGGATGAAGGGGTTTACGTGAATACATATGGGAGGATCACAAAGGATGTGGTACTTCAGTGGGGAGAGATGCCTACATCTGTTGGTAAGTACCAAAGAACAGGCTTTTAAAATCAAAGACATCCCTCTTGCTTGAAGGCATTTATTTGAATGATAATGGCAAAGGTTTTAATACTTAAATACTTTAATACTTAATACTTAAAAACTTCAATATTTAAAGGTTCGTAAATGTTTGTAAATAACATATTAGTTTGAGGGCACACACTTATATAGCTGTCTAAGGTTTAGGGAACACTTCCACAACAACCCTACAAAGTTGTTAATAAAGGTAGCATTCTTTTTTCCAGATGAAAAACAGCTCTCTTCCATTTGCATTCAATGCCTTTCTGAACAGCCCACATTGTCTGGAGTACTCTATTATTTACTATTTTAAGTAATCTTGCCATGTATCATAAAACCAATTTGATTATAGTTGGATATAAGACATATATGCTAGAAATGGGTGGGGTGTATGTGAGGTAAAGTGGATACTCATGAACACTTGAATTCAATGAACTTTTTATAACTGACCCACATACTAGCTCTGATATGACACTGGCCAGATCACTTTACAAAGGACACTCATTGCTGGATGTGCTAAACTCACAAAAGTGGCCCCCAGATTCCAGAGTGGACCTGAACCAGATTAAAATGTAGTTGGGAAGTGTTTAACAAGATAAATAAAAATACACCACAGCATAGATAATGCTAATTTGTGCTTTTCTAAGTCAACATGCAGCCTAGTGGAGTGTTTTTATGTGACACCATTGTCTAGGCAAATCTCTAAGCTACACAACAGATACCAAATGACATTTGGAGTCTACCTTGTACAAACAGGTCTTTGGATGTTTATTTGAATTCTCCATATTCATTGTTTTTTAGAGCACAACAAAATTCCATTAAATTGAAACACTAGAATGCATTTGGATCTTCCCCATTCATTAGACACACTTTTGTTTTTCCTTGTTGCAGTTTGGTTGTGTTTCCTTGAAAACAAATCCCTCCTTTCCCTGTTTTTACTCCCTATCTTACTAGAATGACGAAGCCAGATAGATACTAATCTTGATATACTGACATCAGTATCTAATCATGTGTATCTATATCTATCTTTTTGAAGTACATTATTACTTTCCATTCTGGCCAAAGGGCCCTACTTGTTTGTTTCTCAAATTCACCAATCTGTCTTCTGCATCTCCATTCCTTTATCCAGGTTCTCTGACAGGCCTGGGCTGTGTGCTCCATCCTCATCTCCATCCCTTAGAATCTGGAGCTCCTTTAACAGTCCAGGTTTTTTGTCATCTTCCATCTTTCACTAATAGCTACCTCCTTGGATTATTAAGTATGTTGTCATTGTTAACACCCAGTCCTGCTTTCCACTTTGTCTTTGTGTACCTGGCACCTTCCATAGCACTTGGTACACCCTGGGGCTCAGTACTTTAGGTTGACTCAAACTTCTATTTCCCAAAATGAAACAGAAAATGGTGGCTTCAAAATCTAACCTTTTTTTCTTATAAGCTTTTTTATTCTTCTTAATATATTTTTGTTTTTTACATCAGCTTATTTCTGAAAAATTTTCCTTCCCCTACTTGTTGAGCCTTCTCTTTCATAACAAAGACTCTTGTAATAAAGGAGAATAGCAGTCACTCAGTACATCCACTCTTGTTTCTAAAATTTCTCCCTCCATTCTCTGTTGAGTCTTGTCATAAAAATTAAAAGAGAAGCAAAACAAAAGTAAACATTTACTAAGTGCCTACTATGTGCCAGGTACTGCGCTAAGCAATAAAAAAGGGCAGGGGGGAAGGAAATACAAAAAAGAGGCAAAAGACAGTCCCTGCCTATAAGGAGCTTACAATCTGATGAGGAAAACATCATGCAAGCAAATATATACAAAGCAGGTTATACACAGGATAAGTAGGAAATATTTAATATAAAAAAGACACTGGAATTAAGAGGGGTTGGAGAAAGCGTCCTGGAATTTTAGGACATCAGGCAGTTAGAGTGGTCAGTAGTTAGAGCTGAGGAAGGAGAGCATTCCAGGTATGAGGGACAGCCAGAGAAAATCTCCAGAGCCAAGAAAGGGAAGTATCTCTTTCCTGGAACAGCCCAGAGGTCAATGTCATTATATCCAAGTGTAGTTTGGTAAAATCAGCTAATAAATCAAGCATGTCTGGTGGCTAGTGCCTGACCTCTACCAGGAAGGGAGAAGGAATTTTTCTCATCTCTAGGTTTGATTATTATAATTTATTTATAACATTGACTTCTTTCTTTTCTCTATCTTTTCATATACATTGTTATAGTCACATTGTTTACCTGGCTCTACTAACGTCACCTTGTGGATGTCTTAGTGCTTCTCAGAATTTATTGAAATTATTTTTTCTTAGGACCCAGTAGTAGTTACATTTGTGTGCTCCAATTTGCTTGGCTGTTCCCCATTTGATGGTCACCTGCTTTGTTTCTAGTTATCTGCTGCCAGAAAGAAAGTCGTTATGAATATTTTGATGTATGTGGGACCTTCAAAGATTTTCTTAAATGTTTTGCCTCTTCATGTACATCCATACATACATGAGGGAAATTGTATATATGGGGCCAGATTTTCTGAGATAAGATTTTAGTTGTCTTCTTTTCATAGCCATTGCCATCATTGGTGTGTTTATCACTAACACTGTTTTCTCTTGCTTTCCTCAAAGCATATATTCGATCCAATCAAATCATGGGCTGGGGCGAGAAAGCTATTGAGATCCGATCCGTGGAGACTGGTCATTTGGATGGTGTGTTTATGCACAAAAGGGCACAGAGACTTAAATTCTTATGTGAACGCAATGACAAGGTAACATATTTTTTCCTTCCATAGTCTCTTTCTTTGTTATTACTTTATGACACTCTGTTCCATCTAAAATTTGGTGAAACCCTTTTTAATAGCAAATGAAGGCAGTTAGTTGCAACACACCAAGAATACTAGAGTTTACCTTGTGTAGTTCCCCTTAAAACAGATTCACTGTTCTCTCTATCGCTCCCCCCCATTTAGAGCTAAAACACATTCCATCAGGCTGGATGGCGTTGTACAAGGACAAATTCTAGTCTCAAGATGTAGCTCAAAGAAGAAATCCTGATGGAAATTGTTTTTCAGCCAAATTGTGGTACAGTAGATTTGTTGACTGGAATGAGAGGAACTGAGTTCAAATTCTGCCACAGTGCACATATTTCCTCTATAAAAAGCACTGGACAAGCTTTTTAATATCCCTGGAACTCAGTTTCCTTCTCTATTTAGATCAGTGGACAAGAGGGGTCTCCAAGTTCTCTTTGAGCTCTTGGTCCATTGTTCTGTAACTGCATTTGGAAAACCAAACAAAACATTTCACTGCATCGTGCTCAGATGGGACCGCTCATGTTTTAAACTGTTCATCAGCTGAGATTGATGTGGTCCAAGAAACATTTCCATTTTTATATTTGTTGCATTATAATAACCTACCTTTTCCCTTTTTTTGGTGTTATTAGCCATTGTTTAGTCACTTTTCAATCATGCCCTCATTTTTGGGGCTTTTCTTGGCATAGATACTGGAGTGGTTTGTTATTTTCTTCTCCAGCTCCTTTCACAGGTGAGGAAACAGAGGCAGAAGGGTAAAATAAAATGACTTTCCAAGGGTCACATAGCTAGTAGGTCAGATTTGAACTTAGGTCTTCTTGATTTTAGGTCCAGTGCTCTGTCCACTCAATCACCTAGCTGCCCAGTATTACCCATAGGTATTCTTCTTTATTTTAAGTTTTCATTTTATTTTTCCAACTTGAACTTAAGCTCCAAATAAAATGAGTATTTCCATAAACATTATAGAGGAAAATTATACAAGACATTTGGATCTGTTACATAGACCTTAGTTTCTTTTAAGACTCTAATAAAATTCAACATATCACTTTTTTCCTAGGTATTCTTTGCCTCTGTTCGGTCTGGTGGAAGCAGTCAGGTTTATTTCATGACTTTAGGCAGGACTTCTCTTCTGAGCTGGTAGAAGCAATATGAAAAGGGAATTACTGGCAGCCAGAGTCGTCAAGATCTTCCAAACTTGGAATTGCAACTGGAGTACAGACCTGCATTGATGCAACATGATGCAGCAAATGTGGGCAGGCATCACTGGTGTTAGGTGTTTTTTCTCTCTCTCTATTTCTCTCTCTCTCTCTCTCTGTGTCTCTCTCTCTCTTTCTCTTCCCTTTCTTTCTTTTTCTCTCACCCTCACCCTCTTTCTCTCTCACTGTCTCTTTCTCCCCCTCTACCACTCTTTCTCCTCCTTTCTCTCCCCCTCTTCCTCTTTCAAAAACCAATCAAGGCTGCTGTGCAGCTGGTGCTGTTCAGTTACAACCATCAGGTGCTATAAGTGTGGGGAATTTGACATCACGCTAGAAAGCAACATGTGTCTCCTTCAGCTCCAGAATTCCTTGTTTTTGAATGACTCTGTTTTCTAAATGTCTAAAGATGGAAACTATGAACAAGCTGTTAGTTTGGCTGGAGGGTAGGTAAGAGGAGGTGAAAGGTGGTGGAGTGAGTCAGTCTTGCTGAAGCAGAGAGCAGATATAATATAGTAACATTAACAATGTATTTAATTGACATTTCTTTTTTTGTAATGTGACAATATGTGGACAAAGAGGAAGGTGAAGGTTTAAGAAGTTAATATTTATAAAATGTGAAAGACGCAGTGGCTAGGATAACTTTTTTGTGTGTGGGGGGGTGTTTCAGAGGGTGGGGGAAAGGGAAGCGGGGGGGGTCCTGTTTTTGTTTCTTTGGGATTTTTTTTTTGGCCTGGCCAAGAGCTTAATCATTTTTTCTGTGTACCAGGTTTTGCCTAAAATGTGCAGATGACTTAAAACAGTTTTTTAAAAAATTTGTTCATTTTCTATAATGATTCTGTGTTTGGCCATAACTTGGTTGTGTCACAGTATTAGCACTGTCTCAGTTAAAGGTTTAATTTTTGTTTAAACCTAAAAAGTGCAACAACAGTTTTACCATAGTCTGCACTTGCAGAAGAAAAAAAAAATTCCAAACAACATATGTTTATTTTTTGCCTACCTCATTGTTTTTAATGCATTAAAATAAGAGGTGGATTAGATAATACGTTTTTTAGAGGAAAACTTAATGTGTAATTTAATCTTAATACCAAAACTACCAGATTGAAAAATCCGACTGTTATTCTGTAGCCAGTCTCAACAGGTAAAGAGAGTTTTTCATGGATATGAGATGGAAGGGAGAGTGGAATATCCTTACGGCTTCATGACACTGACTGATGGACTTTGCTGACCAAGTTTTTGGAAGGCAAAGGATTACATTTACCTGGTTCATCCTTAATGGCAAATATTTGGATGATTTTAGCCTACAACCAGAGAGATTTCAGTTTTCTAAATTTGAGGTTTAGTAGCAGACAGCTAACAATAGACTAGTTCTATAAACTGTTAAATGTTGTAGGAAACTTTTTTGGGGGGGAGTGATGTTTTTCTTTTCTAAGAATGCAATGCACTAAAACTATTTTAAGAATGTAGTTAATACTGCTTATTCATAAAACAGCATATTACCTGTGTTTTAGATGTAAGATCCAAGCTCTGGCTTTTCTCTCACATTTTTCTCTTTCTCTTTTTTTGACAGTCAGTTTTACTTTGATGACTGTTGACATTTGTAATAAATGTCTTAAGAGTAATAATTTGTTTAATGGCTACATGTTCATTACTTGAGAACCCTTTAAGTGTGTACTATAATCTGTTGGTGATTTAGCAATGCACAGTGTCATGTTTCAGCCATCTGAATCGGGCCTTGTTTATCTTGGGGGTGGTCTGTTGGCAGCTGCCTTAAGCTAAGCTGTTCACTTGCTGAACAGGTTCTCAGTGTTCCATAGGCTTCATCTTCTGCCATGGTTAACTTTCTTGGATGGCATGACAGCTGGGGATTTTTCTTAACTTGTTTACCAAGATGCCGATCACAGAACCGTTTTAACAGTCAGTCACACCTACAAACCAAGAGTTTGGCTAATCTACTACCCTTTCTCCTTGCTGGCAGTAGCTCTGACTGCTGTAATTAACTCCCTGTTTTGAGTTCAGCATTTTTGCCAAAGGCTTTCCTTTGAACCACAGGAACGATGTGGGGAAGAAAAGAAAGCTGACCAGTGGGAATTTTTTTTAATTAAGAAAGCCTTACATTTTGGGGGTGAAACATAATTTTCACTGTTTTGTTTCTAGCTGTGTGACTTTTGGATAGCACTGAAGGCCAAGGCTGAGGGGAGTAGTTTCTTGCCTATTGATTTGTGGTTAGTAAGGAGATACTTTCCTACAATTAAGGGAGAGGTTAAGAATGGAACAGGAATATTCTTGGATACTCAATTTCATTGCAACAACAACAAAAAAAGATGACCTTACCAGAAAACATTTTTCAAACCAATGCTGATGACTCAAGACTGCCTTGACAACTCAATAATGAAATGCCCCACCATGCATAGCACAAGCATAAGAAAAAACATTAGGGGGCACTGGTTAGTTATGGCAGAAACCTCATCCCCTGGCCTTGGCTAACAAGTGCCCAGAATGGTGCCTTGCACTTAATGAATTTTTAAAAATTGAACTGAATAAAGTTTTCTTTAGAAAAAAAAATAGTATAAACAGTTAATTCCAGTAAGAAAAAAAATGATGTAGCAGAAGAACTTGGCATCATTTCCTTACCTTATCCACAGACTTGAAATATCATGTGTTGTGGTCTGTACTTTGGGGCTAATATTTGATTGTAGTTAATATGAATAAATACTGTTTTGTGTGAAATTTATTGGGTGTTTTCAATTTATATTGGAATTTACTTGTAATGAATGTTGCTCAGAATAAGACAAAAAGTAATAAAATTTGAACAACCCCTTAAAATTCATTGTGATAGGACTTGACTTGTAGTAAGAACTGCCTCCATAGTACCTTGAACAGAATGGGGGCACATTATAAGCACCCCCTCATTGCTTGAGTCAAGTTAAATGGAATTCACCCCTTGGCTTAGTTTACTTAAGCTCATCATTTGTCCTTAAGTATTTACTTGGGTGAAGCTCTTGTATAATTTAGTTCTTTATGAATGATTTAACGGGAGCCATTAATTACCTGTTGGAAATCAGTTCTGTTCCAATAGATCAGGGGGATAACCTTTTTTTACGTCATGAACCCCTTTGGCAGTCTGATAAATTCGATGGTCCTCTTCTCAGAATCATGTTTTTTAAATGCATAAAATATACAGGATTACAAAAGAAACCAATTATATTGAAATACAATCATAAAAATATTTTTACAATGTTCACAGATCCCAGGTTGAGAAGTACTTCTACTAATGATCGTTACATTGATCATTTCTTTCACTAGATCAGTAGATCATTCAGTAGGTGCATTTCTCCTCTAAAAGATTGTGGACTATTGGAATTCCAAATTCTTTTGGAAAGGGGTTCCTTGTCCATTCAGCCATCAGTAGCAGCCTCCATCCACAGAAGTGCCAAGGTGACAGAACTGCAAATATCAACAGTATTAGTAAGTCATTCCATCTGAAACCTTGAACTCTGGCAAGGATGCTTTTGAAAGCAAAAAAGGAAATCGCAGTAAGAAAAAATGTAACTAGGTTTAGTCAAAGCTTTAATAAATAATAATGTGTATCTTGAAGTCAGAGTAACCCTAACTGTAATGTAAGACTGCAGTATTTTTATTTTTACTTCATGCACATGTGCTATGTTGAAGAAAATGTTTACAAAAATGGTTTGTTACACTAATGTGCATCACATATTTATGGTTTATTTGAAAGTGATTTTTTTTGTGGGTTATTAGTTTTTTATGATAGTGGTGGTATACTTTTTTGGTGATTTATAAACCAGACTTCTGCTGAGTATAAAGTTGCTAAAACAGTATTTCAAATGACAAACCATGTTAAAGCATTAGTAATCCTAGAGCTGCATAACAGACTGGTAACATTCAGGCTTTTTTCTTTTTCTAATCTTTTTTTTTTTCTGGCAGTGCTATCTAACTTGTCTTCTGTGTATTATAAACATTATTGTTGTTTCTCCCCCTCCCCATTTTTCCTTAAATAAAGTCAAAATGACACCTATTTTATGTGAAATATGTTTGAAATATTTTTTTTCCTGAGGGTGGAGGTGTTTTCTTATTGCAAGAATTCAAATTTTTCCCCTTAAGGATCAATATTCCCCATGGTGCCTGTTTGGCTGGGTCCCCATGAGAAATAGCATCAAGTAATTATAACACCTTCCTTTTAGTAACAAGTTGAAAAGTTAGACATCATCTCACTTTGTACATACCAGCTTTCTGCGTGGGTTGACCCAAAGAATAGGCACCATGGCTCACAAGCAGAATCTTTCTTTCTTAAAGAACTGTCAGAGTTCTTGTTGACTTGTTATGCAGCCCATTTTTTTCATTCATGGAACAAAAGTTATCAACTTTTTTTTGATGAAGTAATAAATTTTTTCAGGGCCCATTCTAGTGAAAATTCTTTGATATTTGTGTCATACTTTCTTTCTAAAAACCACAGTAGTGTGATTTGAAGTGGTTTTTCTCATCCTTTTTATGTATTTCTGTCTTTTATTTAGTCCTACAGTCAATGATCTGTCAATGAGAAAATCACTAGCATCTGTGTAAGAGAGATTGTAGTGGTGAGAGAGGAATCAAGAAGACCTATTTAGAGCTGTTGCATTCTAGAGAGCAAGTGATTTGGGCTTGAATGAAGATGGTGACTGTGGGAATAGAGAAGAGTTTGACATGGGGTATTGTTCAAGCAGAAACAGCGAAATTTGACAGCTGAATGTTTATGTGGGATGGGGAGGAGTGAAGAATTGATAATGCCAAAGTTATGAATCTAGGTCATGAAGAATGGTGTTGCTTTTGCTGGAAATAGGGAAATTTGGAAGAGGGTTGTGTTTGGGGGAAAATAATGTGTGTTACCTCAAGGGCTAAGAGCACTCCCTTCAAAATTTTTTAAACAAAATTTACCCACATCCCTTTTTTTTAAGTTCCATTAAGCTTATAGTCAGTTAAAGGTGTGGAGCTCATCAACATTAATTGCCATCTATGTATCAGGCACTGTTCTAGGCATTGGAATGCAAATATAATAAGTGAAACAATCCCAACTGGCAAGGAGCTTAATTTGTAAGATTACAATAGCTCTAAATAAAAGAAAAATGAATTCAGAGAAATGAAAATTGAACCAGATATTTTGAATCAGATTGTTAAATGTGTCTGATGACAATAGAAGTTGTGCTGGTTGGTTTTGCTCAACTCTTTCTTTTTGGCAACTGGTAGAGGGAAGGGGTTGAAGGCTTCCATCTGTGCCAACTAGACTTTGCTGTTAAACCTGCCTTGTCTCCAGTCTCAGGTGAGAAGAGAAGCAACCCTCTTTTTAACAATAGATTTGCAAGTCCTGCTGCATTTGTTCCCTGAGGGAGGGTGACAAGGGACTAGGTTTGACTTCCATCTGAGCCATTGTAAGTCAACTTTCACCTCCTACTATACCTGTCTGTCTGATCTCCCATCATCTGCAATGAGGAGAGTCTCCAGGTTCGAAGAGGTGTGATCTCCCCTATGACCACCATCTCCAATCTTCAGAGGGAGGAGGAAAAATAAAATAGTGTCTCCCATCTGACTATGGGACTTTCATCCAGTGTTGCAGTGTGTCCTGCTGGATTTCCATGTTCCTTTGGAAAGAGATCTGGTCCTTTCAATCAGTGACTAGCATACAGTTGGTCATGTCCTATACATATCAGTGATTCGGAACCCCTGTGGGTCATCATCGAAACTTTATTCCTCATCCACCTCAACCTGTCCACAACAAAGTGTCAACCAGATCCTCCACACCCCTTCTACTGTGCCCCCTGGAATGCTTATTCCACAAATTATTTCACCTTAAAAATCTTTTCTTCTCTGATTCCTTCTTCTAGCAATCACTGAGGCCTGGATTCTCCTTGATGACCCAGCCCGCTAGCTATCCTTTTCCATTACTGGCTACATTTTCATTCTTTTCTTCTCAGCTCACTAGTCTAAGCAGAGGAGTTAGAATATCCCTTTCTCCACATTGCCATTTCCTAGTTATCTGAATACCTCTGTCACTCAATAACCTCTCCTTTGAGATCTATACAATTCACATCCTCTACCCAATCAAAATCCTGGTAGATGTTTTCCACAGGCCTCCAATACATTCTCCTTTATTCATTGAATTCAGTACCTAGCTCACAATTTCTCTCCTCCCCAATTCCTGCGCTATACTAAGGGATATCAGCATACATACTGACTTTCCCTGAAACACTAACCATTTAGTTCTATGATGTACTTCACCCCCACCTAAGCCACACACAAAACATAGTCATACTTAGGGTAGACCCAAGATGGCAGAGTAAAAGCAGGGACACACTTGAGCTCTCCCTCAAAGCCCTCTACATACCTGTTAAAAAATTACTCTAAACAAAAGTCTAGAGCAGCAGAACTCACAAAATGACGGAGTGAAACAAATTCCAGCCGAAGACAACCTGGATGGCCCAAAGGAAAGCTCAGTCGCACCAGGCTTAGAGAGGAGTTCAGTCTAGCACAAAATGTGCCAGCATAGATGGGGCCCAGCAAACTTGAAGCAGGCCTCAGGGGTCTAAATCACTGACAGTTGTGGTGGTTTCTAGACTTCTCAACCCACAAATGCCAAAGACAAGTTAGAAGGTCAGTAGAAAATAACTTTAAGCCTGATTGAGAGAGGACCACAGTCTTGCCCCCAGGCTGTGGTAGCAGCTGACAGAGCTCTTGGTCCACAGATGGTGGGGCTATTGAGGGATTGATTGGAGGGGGATTGCAGGGATCTCTTTTCTGGTGCTGAAACAGGATTCTCTTGCTTTGCCCTTGCTTGGATCTGGGTAACAGTCCTGAGTGCTAGTCCTGGAATGAGGTAAAGCACGGGCATGGCCAAGCTTGTGGTGGTGGTGGAGAGGGGTTCCTCACAGCTCAAAGGCAGAAAAGAACGCAGGCCAGGAGAGGAGTAAACACCTCTCTTTTGACCATACCACCTTGGAAGAAATGAAAATTTACAGATCTCTAGAAATATCTCTGAAAACAGGTGCACAAAACCCTTGAAGCTTGGGAAAGTACACTCTCCACACTGGAAGCAGAGCCTTACCTTAACAGAGTTTAAAAGTCAAGTAATTGGCTGGGGAAATGAACAAAACAACGGGAAAAAACTTCAGACTAAAGAAACATTGGTGACAAAAATCAAAACACAACCAGAAGACAACAAACTCAAAACTCCTACATTCAAAGGCTCCAAGTCAAGGAAGAGCTCAAAAAGAATTTGGAAACGTAAGAGAAATGAGAATGATACAAGAAAATCATGAAAAACAAGTCAATAGCTTGCTAAAGGAGACCCAAAAAATACTGAAGAAAATAACACCTTGAGGGGTGGAGCCAGGATGGCGGAGTAGAAAGAAAATCATTGAAAACAAGTCAATAGCTTGCCAAAGGAGACCCAAAAAATACTGAAGAAAATAACACCTTGAGGGGCGGAGCCAAGATGGCGGAGTAGAAAGACTCACATTTGCTAGCTCCGAACCCACAGCCCATGGATTTCCTCTAAAAAAAACTCCTGACAAATTCTGGAACGGTGGAAGCCGCGCAGCAACACAGTGAAGGAGATTTCCGTTCCAGACAGCCCTGAAAAACCTATCCCAAAGGTCCGTCGCACCCCGGATGGGAGCGGAGCCCGCCCCTCCCCTGCCCTGGCCATGCGGCACGGAGAGGAGCAAGCAGAGCCCAGCAGGCTTCAGGGAACAGAATCTCCAGTGGCCGCAAAGGTTCCCCCACCCACAGACGCACAGGTCAGTGAGAGAGACGGGCTGAGAGGGGCGCGGGGTATCTCCGGGACTCAGGCCCCCTTGGGAGGCAGTGGCAGAGGCAGTGGCAGACCAGAGGCAGCAGGCAGCCAGAGGCTCCCAGAGCATGCAGGAGCTCAGCAGCAGCTCCATTACAAAAGGTCTCTGCATAAACCCCCTGAGGGAACTGAGCCTGGGAGGCACCCCTGCCCTCACCTGAGCACCAGGAATTAAGCTCCCATTGAATAGCAGCCAGGCCTGCTGCCAAAAGCCCTGAGGCTGGGGAGCAGCATTTGAATATCAGACCCCAAGCACTAGCTGGGCAGACCTAGGGCAGGGGTGGAGAGGACTCTCAGAAGTCAAGTAACTAGCTGGGAAAATGCCCAGAAAAGAGGAAAAAAATAAGACAAAGAAGGTTATTTTCTTGATGAACAAATGATTCCAAGCTTCCTCTCTGATAAGGAAGAAAACTGCTTACTATCAGGTAAAGACATAAGAGTCAAGGCCTCTCTATCCCAAACATCTGAAATAGATATCCAATGGGCTCAGGCCATGGAAGAGCTCAAAAAGGATTTTGAAAATCAAGTTAGAGCGGTGGAGGAGAAACTGGGAAAAGAAATGAGAGAGATGCAAGAAAAGCATGAAAAATGGGTCAATACCTTAATAAAGGAGACCCAAAAAAATGCTGAAGAAAATAACACCTTGAAAAATAGGCTAACTCAATTTTCAAAAGAGGTTCTAAAAGCCAATGAAGAGAAGAATGCTTTCAAAAGCAGAATTAGCCAAGTGGAAAAAGAGGTGCAAAAGCTCACTGAAGAAAATAGTTCTCTCAAAATTAGAATGGAACAGAT
>CM053771.1:382269075-382371418 GCA_028658325.1 Potorous gilbertii
ATTGTGGCTGGGAAAGCAGAAAACTGAGCCTGTAGTAACTGTATGTAAAGAATACTTTACCAGAAATTAGAACCTAACAGATGCCCCTTCTCAAAGTAAAGTCCCAGAAAAATGAAATGTTACCTTTTTGTGTGTGTGTGAACTGGAAAACAAAACTCCTAGGACCCATACTTTGGAGATAGGCAACAAAAGAAAACATGCCTAAATTTTAATATATCTTTTTTTAATTGGTGTAGATTTTCTCAGATCTTTACACAAAGACATAAAGAAATGTTTTATAAAAAAATGTAATTTTTTCCCCAGTATTTAAGAATTTCATGCATTTTTGCTACAGAAAGAACCATGATAAATGATACAGAAGACACTTTACCAGATATTGTCACCAAGACATTCAAGCCTTCAAGAACATCCATCTGCTGGAACCGCCTCCGGTTGATAAGAGGATACACCTTTCCTTGGCCACTTCTGTCCAGCAACATCAGGCCACTCTCTGTACCCACTAACAAATTCACTCCTGTTTAAAGGAAACAAAAGCTTGACTTAGCATAACATGTTCTCTGGATTGGTCAAGCAAAATCTTTAGCACCACTTAACTGGTATTCACTTCAACAAGGACAAATAACTGCTAAAAGAAAAAAGATAATTAATCTTCATTTACTTACATTTCCCTAGCATGACTGTCTTCATCATTAAGTCTCGAGGTTTTTCTGTTTATTTTGTAGGAGAGGAAGGATGTGAATATGAAAAAGCATGGAGAAGAAAAGCTTACTCATTTGGAAATCAAAAACATGTCTACATCAACTGATTTGGGTTTTAAAAAATATTAATGCCACAAACAAGCTAGGAACAAGAAAGTGTTGGTAAACTTTCTCACGAAATATAGAAGACAGAATTTCCGATAACCTCCTGATATTCTCGGATCTCCATTTTACGTGTTCTCCTGTGCACATCTGTACAGGATTCTCAAATCTTAAAACAAATAAATAAACAAACAAAATCCTTCCATTTCTTACCTCTGCTTCCTTTAAACAATGTCCTATTTTACTCCCTCCTTTGGTCATTAACCTTCGATTTTTTTTTAAAACAATTCTTACAAAATCAAGTATTTTAGGAAGATTTTCCTGGCAGTAGAGAAAAGACTGATTAATCCTTTGAATTCTCTCACATGTCTTTTCTTTCTATTTCTGTTGCTTCCACCTAAATTCAGACCCTTACTGCCTCACCTCTGAATTACTGCAACCATCCAGGCTGTTAACTGGACTTTTAACCAACCTTTTCTCTCTCTCCCCACTCTCATTTACCCTACAAAACCACCAGATTAATCTTCCTGAAACACTTTCCATCATGTCACATCCTTTCCAAGATTCTTTATTGCCTATAGAAATGAATTAGTCTGGCATTCAAGACCCTCTAATATGAGGCAGTTAGGTGGTGCAGTAGAGAGAATGCCAGGCTTTGAGGAAGAAAGACTCATCTTCCTGAGTTCAAAGCTAGCCTCAGATATTTACTAACTGCCTGACAAGTCACTTAACCCTGTTTGCCTCAGTTTCCTCATCTGTAAAATGAGCTGGAGAAGGAAATGGCAAACTACTCTGGTATTTTTGTCAAGAAAACCTCAAAATAGATCTTGAAAAGCTGGATACAACTGAAAAATAACTCGGTAACAACAAAATATGTGTCAATCTACTTTTTAATGGGCTGCCAGGTGGCGCAGCGGATAGAAGTTCAAGTGTGGCTGTGGCCATTCACCAGCTATGTATTTCTGGGAAAGCTGCTTAACCTCTAACCGTCTGAGTTTCCTCATAGTAAAGAAGGGATAATAAGAGTTCCTAACTCCTCAGATTTTGAGGACCAAATTAGATAACAATGGTAAAGCATTTCCTTAGGGCCTACCTGACACAGCTATATAAATGTTAGCCATTTCTTGTGGTTACTATTCTCTTCCCCCTTTATTACCCTGTATGAACACAACCATCTATCCAGAGTTGCTTTACAATTTAAGGGATGTTTAATTATCTACGCCACACATTGAGTACTTACGATTTCTTTTCTTATTTAAAAAAAAAGGTTTTATGTGTGTTTAAGTTCCTTTCTTAAGTAGTCTGGAAATTCTGGAAGTCAGGGATTACAGTATTCAGACACTCTCACTGCACCTAACCCTAGCATGCGGTATGTGTCCAGTGAAATGCTTGTTAAGGTGCTCAGAGACTGCATATGAAGCAGTGTTTGAGGGGAGAAAGAATGAGGAAGGATTTGTTTCCTCAATCATTCTCCCATGCACTTTTATTCTAAAATAAAATTAAATGATTTGAAAATGTCCACCATGATGAACTCAAATCACACTTCCTCAGCACCCTTTACCCTTGGGGCTTGTCCCTCCCTCTCTCTGACTAGAGACCCAGAAGTTGGATATTGCACAACTCCCCACCGGAACTTCCACCATTTAAGTAGAACACCAAGAGAAGAGATTACTCTTGGATTTTGCCAGATGAATTCGACTTTGTAATTCCTACCTCCTTGGATCACTTCCCACCCCAGCGGCAGCCCCTTCTTAGCCTCCTCACCAGTTGCTTTTCAGCTTCTTCTTATGCTGTCTTCTTTCATTAGACTGTGGCCTCATTGAGAGCAGGGGCTATCGTTTGTCTTTCTTTGTATTCCTACCACTTAGCACAGTTTCCGACACACACACACACACCTAGTGTTTAATAAGTGTTCATTGACACTAACTAAAAAACACTAAATCAGGAATCAAAATGGTTCTGTTGGTTCCCCAAAACAACCAAATTTAAGATTAGCAGTAATTTTCCCATTATACAATAATGCAGAATCAACGTCCTAGACTCAAGAGATCCTGGGCCTACTATTTGGGAGTACTTCTGGAGAACTGAGAGATAAGCCTATGAGAAAAGGGTATACCAGAATAACTCTTTAAAAACCTTTGCCATGTTTAAGAATTAAAAAAAACCAAAAACCCAACAATGCCACAGTAAACTAACTAATGAAATGCTTCAAGTACAAAACAAAAGAGAAAGAGACTATCCAAAACAGAGAAAAACAGATCTTTCACAAGACAGCGGATGATACAGTGGATAGAGTGATGAGCCTGTACTCAGGAAGATCTAGGTTGACATCCAGCCTCAGACACTCATTGCATTTGTGACCTTGGAACAATTCACTTAACTTCTGTCTGCTTCCTTTTCCTTGACTGTAAAACAGGAATCAAAATAGCCACTGCCTCCTAGGGATTACTGAGAATAAAATGATACAGGAATTGTAAAGTCATTTGTACAGTATGTAATGTAGTAGTCACTTAATTCCTTCCTTCTTGAACTAGTCAGTAGTTTTAAATTAAATGTGCTGGACTGAAGAGTAATATTCCAAAGTAAAGTGACAGACATTGGCTACCAATGAATATTTTGCCCTTTTTCAACTTTTACAATTCTTTGAAATGTTTAGCACTCATATCTATAATTAGGAGTAAAAGAAAAGCTCTTCATAACTCCCAATCTTTTCCCTAGTTACCATCCTCTAAGTTTCTTTTTCTTTCACTGATAAAGTGGAGAAAGAGGAGGGTGACAGAGAGGGAATTTTAGTATAAATCAAACTGCTTCCATCTCCTTACTTGTCATCTCAGCCTGATCTATTGAAACTATGCTTTCAAAGGTTACCAGGGACTGAAAAGAGTTCTTCAGCCCAACTTCTCGAGATTTCAGAACCTAAGGAATTCTTGATCCCTCCCTCTCATTCACCTTAATTATTAAAGAAAGCTACTACCTCCTGCTCCTCCTAACTTTAGGACATCATTCACACAGCCAACAGCCTAGCACAGGCCTTAACTCTCCTGAAATGTAGCAACTGTCTTCTAATGAATCCTGCCACCTCAAATCTGTCCACTGCAATTCACCCTCCACACTGCCAAAGGTAAGGACTAACCATATCATCCACCCATCTCTCCTTCCTATCTACTCTGTACATATATCAAATGTACCTATTTACATGTTTATTTATGTCATCTCTCCATTAGAATAAGCTCACTAAGGACAAGAATGGTTTTTGCCTTGCTTTGTGTCTCAGATGCATGGCACATTCTCTGGGGAATAATAACACCTCTCTCCCAGGATTGCTTTCAGTACTGAAGGAGGTATTTGTACAGTGCTTAGCACATAACAGCTATTACTCTTCCTGACTTACATCTGGCCTCAGAGATGTACTAGCTAGCTGTGTGACCCTGAGCAAGTCACTTAGCCCTGTTTGCCTCAGTTTCCTCATTTGCAAAATGAGCTGGAGAAGGAAATGGCAGACCACTCCAGTATCTCTGCTAAGAGAACCCCAAATGGGGTCATGAAGAGTCAGGCACCACTGCAAATAGCTGAACGACAACAGAAAACTTAATAAATGCTTTCTGAACAACTGGTTTACCTCCGTGAAACAATCATGCTGGTGGGTCCCAAGCCTTCCTTAAAACTCTTTCCTGACTTGATGTCTCTGACAACAGAACAATTACAGCTCTTATAATTTTTCTTCACTCACTCCTCCTTCCCTTCCTCAAACTAAAAGTAATCCTGAAAGCTCAGGGCCCAGTTCTCTTCTCTTCCATGAGGCTCTGTCCCTGGGAAAGTTCATCTCTTTTCCAGACTTTAATAGTTAATGTATGGATGAAACGCATCTGCAAATTCAGTCCCGAATGCCCTCAAATATAGTCCCATTTCTCTAACTGCTGACTGTGTGGAGTACTAGCTCCACAACCAACGTTTCTCAGTGTTGTAGCAGTAAGAACAATGTCCTGAGTGTTAGAAGACTGTGGTTACAGCCCAGATCTGCTCTTTACTAGCTTTCTGAACCCGGGATAAGTTACTTAAACTCTTGAGTTTCAGATTCTCTATCTGTTAAAAGAGGATACATACCCTACCCCACTCCAAGGGTAGTTGCAAAGATGAAATTTGATAAGATGTATAAAATATATAGAGAATACAGAAAAAACAAAATACATAAACATTCATGATGTTTTTTATAATATAAACTGCGGAGAAAAGTTATTATCCATACTTCCCAAAGAAATTACAAAATAAATACAAAAAGGTAATACAAAAATACATATACAAAAAAAACCCCTTCCACAGATAAACAATTAGACACACATATTGAGGTGTGTCATCAAAACAGGGCTACGTAGACCCAACAGACATGTCCCATGGGAAAGTGATCCTGTATCTAATTGGGAGGGATATAAGGCAAGTAAATCACCTCTGACCCTTATTAGGACTGGCCGGCTATAAAATTCAAATCCTTAAGGGTATCCCTAAATAAAAGTCCATCACAGGGAGCTGTGCATTGAGACAGAGGGAAGATACAGAAACAAAGTGAAGAGAACACAAGATCACCTACCCCACAAGGCAGCACATAAGATTTCAGAATTAAACCTCTTCTTGTATTTACGAATCTCGGGGGTATCACTCTGTGGTCGAGTATTTGTTGGGTTCACATTAACAACCGATCCCTTTCGGGTGGGATCTTGCCTTATTGCTTCACATCTCATTGCTTCACTAGAAAATCCCACTGAAACAGAGTAAGTACATTTAAAATTAACCTCTAAAAAGAGTTCAAAATTTCTCTACCTTATTTTAAGAAAGACATTCATATGTAAATAGCAGATACTTCATTAAGGAAAGAAATGTCTCATTCTGTAAGGAATGCAAATGGAAAAAGGAAATAAAACTATGCAGGTCTCTGCAAATAAATAATGCAAGCATGATGAGAACGTTCTTTGCATCCAAACTGCTGCCCCTCATCAGCAATCCCCATAGTCAGGACTCAGCTAAGTTCAAGGAGGCACCCAAATCCTACTTTTCAGTGGCTTTCTCGTTGCTTTTACTTACCCACAGAAGTCACTGTTGTCCCACTAGATGGAGAAATCTGTAGTAATCTGGGGTCTATAAAAGGTGTAAAGGAGGAGGAAGATTTGTGTTTCTGGAGTGTGTTACTAGCGGACTGAGTCTGCAATGTAAATTTCAACTTTATTAATATAAATGACAATCAACAAGAATGACAGCAATCAACATTTTTCAAAGCACTCTTGAACTGCACTGTTTCAACAGTCCAAAGCCCCTACCCCTTCTTCCAGAATCTCCCAAAAAAGTGCCTAGAAAAAGACACTACGTGCACACTCTACACACAACCCTTTCACTACCATAGTCTCCACCTTAGCGCAGATCTCAAAGGGAGTGCTGGAGAAATGGATGATTTTGCCAGGAATGATCTGAAGGACCATCCTTCTTTTCCAAGATATAGAAATAATTCACTTAAGATGCTGTTACTACCTAGCACTACCAGAAGGTACTTCATTCTCTTAGGTCTTTGGGGTTGGGTGGGGTTAAAGATTTCTAATTGAAACTGTCCAAAAGATGCTCATGTCTCTGAAAATGAACTTGATTCACTAAATAATGAATTCAGTTTTCTGAGTAACAAAATCAAATCTGTCTAGGATATGGCATCTGCTCCTCCTTGGACTTAAGAAATTCCAGCATTCACTTGTATACATTTTCTACTATACATTCTTTTATGTTAAACTGAGTCTCTTGCCAGAAAACTGCAGCAGGCTAATCCAACATTATTACATGAATAAAACTATTAGACCTGTATATTAAACAAGGGCTTGTTAATGTGAAAAGTGCAAATGGTGAAATAAGGACCACCAGGGTGATTTTTTTTTTTAATTAAAAAAAATCATTGGTGTTTAAATAGTGTAACTTAATACATAAGAAAAAAACAAAGAGAAGAATAGTGAAACAAATTGTTAAGTGGAAATGGAATGACAAGTAAAAACAGAAAAAACAGAAAAATAAAATAAACTTGCCAGTTTAGTGAGTTAAGGGTTATAGTGATAACATCACACATTAGAGCAAAATGGCACAAAGTTTAAAATACATATATACATATATATATATATATATACACACATTTATATATGTATGTGTATATATATACACACACACACACACACATATATATACACTAACGTAAGGAGAAATGTGAGTGTAGGTGAGGTGCCACTGTAGACCAAAGAAAAGTGTTTGTTCAAATTGCCTTATACCATTTCAAATCCCAGGATGGGTGTTTGAGGGTCACATCACTATTGTGCTATAGTCCGTAGACCACCTGTGTCTACCATACTCCCACTGGATCCACTAATATATTTTACTACTGTTAGCATGCCCATCACCTACAACTGCCAGAGTCTCTTTAGATGGAATTGACCAAAGACTTTTAACTGGGTGCTCACAATACAGCCAGGCAGAACATCTGACTTCCTGCCACAGATTGTTCTAGCGCATCACTGGAAATGGTCATTTACTTATTTACCTGATGTGATTAAGGATTATGCTCCTATCTAGCTCACTTTCCAAACATTGTAGCTCCATGCAAGGGAAAATGGGATATTAAACTGGTTTTGTTTTTCCAAAGCTGGTCAAATTTTCATTTACTTCTTATCTTTTAGAAATCAACTTCATTCATATCTTTACCAATCCATACAAAGAAATCTAACAAAACTTGCTTAGGCACTGGTTGTGGAAATGTTATTTGTAAGTCCCCCCCAACTTAGAAATGAAACTGCACTATAGCCACATAACATCTTTGCCATTCAAGAGACCACAGATTCATTCCAATGAGCACCCAGACAGAGCACCACACTCAAGCCCATAGAGCAAATAGAACCTCCACATTACAGCAGAAAAAAAAAAAGAAAAGAAAGAAACTACTTGAAACTACCACTGTTTTAGGCTCTCCTGGAAAGTCAATCTAGAAGCCAAACTCTAAGCAGTTGTGAATACCACGAACAAAACCCCTTTATAATAAGGCTAGCCTCAGAAAGAGGCAGCTTGCTTTGAAAGATCCCCTGCTATAATGCCTATAGCTACCTAGGCAAGACAGTTCTACTTAACCAAGTTTCATCATAGTTTATTCATTTATTATAAAATGAAGAGGGCAGATTCCTCAAATGATCAAAAAATACATCTGCCCCCAAGCATTTCAAATATAAAATGGGTCTAGCAACTAGTTTTTTAACTGAATATAAAGAAAGCCATGCAACTAAACTAACTACAGAGAAGTAAAAATAGTGAACTGGCATGTTTTTTGGTGGGTAGGGAGGAACTGAGCTAGGGTTAAGGGGTTTGTATGCAGATCTGAAACATGTTACTTGGGTGGAGGAGAAGGGGAAGGTGACAGAATAAAGCAGGATGGGGAAGGGGACGAGGGTGGGGGGTGGAGAGGAGGGGACTTGGCAAGACTTCTTTTGCAAACTAGCCACTAGGTAATATTTGATCTAACCCTATGAAAGCAGCCAGCTGTGGTGCAGAGACATACCTCATTAGGAGTGAGCTTGTCCTGGGGTGTCTGTGGGGACATGGTGGGTGTCGGCTGGCTGGAGGATGGGGAGGAGGAGGTGGAGGAAGTGGAGGAGGAATGGCTTTGCTGTAAGAGATCTGGCAAGAGGTGAATGCGACCGGCAAAGCCATTGCTCTCATGGTGGCTGGCACGCTTTTGGTCAACTGTATTCTGTAGAAAAAACAGGCACACTTGTCTTGCTCAAGTGCTGCTGCAATTGCCTATGACCCTAATGACTCTCAGTTCCATTTTTTGTTTTTTAAAGTACTGTGTAATTTTTCAAACTTCCCTATAAATGAGAGGGCTAATTGAGGGCTAATTTTGCCCAGATTTCTGATGATTCCTTTACTAGATGCCCGAGGTGAGAGTTGGTGTGTGTTGAGCCAACAGAAATCAAGATACCTCCTCCGGCCAGCACATCCTGAGTGTTTAATCTGATATCCCTGCTAGGCCACCTTGTTACCAAAACAATTATGTCTTCCAGGAGTCTGCCAATCCCAAAGTGAAGAAATGATTCTCCTTCATTTCTTTTCCCTCCTCACTAGGTTGCTGTACCTTGAAACACACCCACAGGTAAAAATTCAAACCACTTCTTTTTTGGGGGGATGGGTTTGGGGGGCCCTGTTCTAACTATTTAAGTAATAAGCATAAGTTTGTCATTGATCATTAACAGTCAGGTATAAAAACTAAGGAACACAAAAGGAGAAAGTCTGTGAGATCACACAGACACAGAAGGAGTTATTTAAATATGCAACAAATATGAGAGAACATTTTGAAACATAAAAGAGAGACCTCATGACCCCTTAAAATCTGCAACCTGTCACTCTTTCTGAGGCTCACTCTATAACGTATTTACCCACCTTTCTCAGTGATTTTATCTAGCTCATCCCAGGGACATGTTCACCCCTGTAGCCTGAGATGTTCAGAGCTGTGTCCTCCTCAGAACCAGTGTGTTACTCTGCTACAGAAACAAGATCTGTTTTCCTATTCTGGGCACCCTCTTAATACCTGTAGCTTTTTTACTTTCTGCATACAGACTATGAGAGACTCAGCACAAGTGCTTGGATGAGAACCACTGACGGACATGCAAAGGGCAGCAATGTGAGGGAGAAGACTATTGTTTTCCCTGCATGCACCACACACCTGTATCTAGAGCCCCCAAACCACTCTCCTACCCTCTGTGCCTTATTAACATGGACAACAGATAAAATGTAGAAACAGCAGCATGAGTGAATGAGCGAGTGGGTTAATGACTAACAGAAAAAAACTATACATCTGTTGAGTCAGAAGAGAAGACAGTACCTGGCGGACGATTAAGGTGCCCTCTTTCGATGGAGTCATGGCAGGTTCACTTTCTACATCATCATGAACAATCATTGTTTTTACTGACTCAGTTTCACCATTGCTCAGATTCAGAGATGATCTGTTTAACCAAATAAGCAGTTAAAAGCCAGGTTTCCATAAAACAAAGAGACATATTATTTCCATCTAAAGTGTTATCTTAAGCCATCATATCAGGATATGGAAGCAAAAAGTCCCCCTCTGCTTCTGCTCTCCCCTAAAAAAGAATGTGTGGCTTTTCAGTTAGGAATCAAATTACAATTTAGTTTTAACCAAAATTTTAGATTGAACATTTTTTCTTTGATTAAATTGATCTGGCAATTGGTTTTGGTTTTAACCAAATTTTTATGTTTAAAAATTTTACTTATATCAATCTGGCATTTCCCCATCCAGCCGAGCTGGTCATTAAAAAAATAAGCTGGGAATTTATACATATAGAGAACTGACTTTTGATTATTTTAAGGAGCTGCCAAGTTTGCAAGTTCTTTTATCTTGAAAAACTGAGGGTTGACCATTCAATTTTTTAAACGTGCCTACAGTTCAAAGTAAGAAAAAGCAAGTCGAGGAATGCACACACAGCCACTCTCTTCTCTCCAAAAATATACCCAAGACTGACACTGCTCTGGTGTCCTCTGGTCCAGAAGTGGATTCATCAGCCCCTTCTTGTTCCATATCATCATCTTCTTCATCTGTCGTTCCTGATTCTTCACTAGATGAGGAATAGTCTGTTACTTTGTGAGGAGGTCTGACATCTTCTACAGCACGAAGCTCCTTCGCCAACGCAGTCAAGTCCTAATGGTAAGGGAGAGGTAGGATGAAGAAATAAGGATGAGCAGGAATTACAAACAAAAGGAGAGAGAGAGAAACAGAGGAGGAGGAAGGCTGGGGACAATTTCTCTTAGAGGTTCAAGTTATTTTGATAATTTTCTCCTATGTCAAGTTAAAAGCCTTTCATACTTTTAAAAATCAACATAGTCTGTTTTAAACTACAGGTTTTTAGACAGAATATCCACTTGGGTTGTCTATCCCATGGGCATGAACTCTTTTTAAGGGCATTTATCTGACACAATTCCTTCAAGAATAGCATTTGGACAGGGATTTGCCTGTGAATCACATTTATGCAATTTTTACAGTTCATGTGTCTCATCATTATCCAATGAAGCAGGTAGAACAAGTAATATTGCTCCCATTTTAGAGATTAGGAACCTGAAGTGTGGATCACTAAGTGATTTGTCTGTAATCACAAAGCTAGTTGGTATCTGAGCAAGGATTCAGTTCAAATCTCTTCACTAATTGCCTGTGTCTTCACATGGACTATTTGTGCCCAAGCTGCCCAACCTCAAACTGGTCTGATCAGCCACAGTCAGATGCATATTACCCAATGTGGTAATGTCATTTTGGTCTTTCAGCACAAAGGATAACAACTAACCAAAGCTTTAAATTTGCCTCTTAAGATTAAAAATGCCTCCTTATTGACTGAAGCCACACTGATATGGCTTTTATTTTGCTTTGCTGTTTCCACTGAACAAATTAGATTAAATATCAGCCAGATAGCTAACTAGAACCTCAAGGAAGTAATACCATATGAAGTCTCCAACTACTAGAATAAAATTTAGAATATCCATTTCTCAGAAAAAAACCGCACCCTACATAACTGACCTGCAAATTCAACTCTCTTTCCTTTTTCTAGGATGGATAAGAAGTTTTCTTGTCATTATATTAAAACCTGTATGAAATAACTTTTATAAATCTAAATATGCAACTCAAATTTACTGAAGAATTCAATATGTTTACCCAGTAACTGTTGCTACTTGCCAAAAATTAGTTACTACTGCCATAAGGAAAAAAAAAACAGAAAAAGAGAAAAGAAACCATACTGTATAGCCACCCCAATGTGATTTTATGCCATTAAATAATTACAATTTAAGTTCAATAAATAAAGCACATTTTTTGGGGGTGTGATTAGAAACATCTATGGAAAAATTAGGAAGAAATTTTTAATATCTAAAACATACTTTTAAAGCTGGAAAGAAAATTAATTATAAATGCAAAAGGGGATGGTACAGAAGTCTAGAAAAGGAATAGATTTAAAAATCAAGGGAAGGGGTTGTTTTGGCATTCAACTTTTATAAAGAGTGCTTACCACTTCTCCCTGAATCATCAATACAATTGTGGTTTAATTGAGCCAGAAGGATCACCACGGCCGGAGTCACATGGGGAGGACACAGTGTGAGGAATCATGATGAAAGAAGGAAGAACAGAAATCCAATCAGTCAGAAATCTTGATTTCCACAGTGTGTAATCAGCCACACTGACTTTGATTAAACTGATTAAATGAGAGCTGTAGAGTTGCAAAGCCTTGACAGTTACAATGGGAACCCAATTTGCCAAAAGTAGAATTTTGGTAATTAGATATATTTTTAAAAGAACACAGTATTTTTCAATACAATATAAAAGACCTTTATTAGGCACCTGCAATATTCAGAGCATAGAGGTAGGCACTGGAAGAGATACAACTTTAGGTTAAGACAGATCCCCACCCTCACTAGCATAATAAAGAATCTTGCAGATCTCCATCTGTGAGCTGGATAAATAGTTGCTAGTGTTTAAAAAAATTGAGGTGTAATTTTTTCAAACTTCCCTATAAATGAAAGGGTTAATTTTGCCCCAACTCCTGGATACCTTTACTAGATGCTAGGTTTGATTTTTAAAAAATGTGTATTTTATATAACAAGGCAAACAGAGCACAGGAAGCAAATATAATAATAAAAGCATAAAGTATTTCCTGTTTCTTTATCAGGCGGAGAGAGGGAAATAGGATAGATTCATTGAGATCAAGAATTTATAGGTGAGAAAAAACCAGGTCACTTCCTCTGCACTTTAAGGCTTTAACAAGTTGCCTAGAGAACTAAGAAATTAACTGACTTAAATTCAATAAATTAAGCACATTTTGAGGGTGTGATTAGAAAATCCTATGGAAAAATTTGGGTTATACAGCCAGTATGTATTCATGGAAGAGCTGGAACCAAAGTCTTCCTGACTTTAAGGGCAGGACCTTCATTTCATCTCTTACATCACCTGAGACTGTGGGGCGCACCTAAGACGGCAGGGATGATTTTTGCCTTTCTTTGTATCCCTGCATTTAGCATAGTGCCTAGCACATACTTGATGACTTTACAATGCCTCTCTTAGAAGAGTTACTACAAGTAAATGTGAAGCTTAAAACCACTTCATCCCCATCCTGACACACTCTTAGAACTTCACCACCTGTCTTACAATACAAAGGCTCAATACAAAAGGCAGTAGCTGTATCTCATGAGCCTTTCCACACAAAACCAGGGGGAAACATGGGAAAAGGATTTTGGATACATCTTTCTTACAGCAGGTTTGTGAGGTCTGAAGACTTCTTTTTTCTCCTCAGGCTTTTTTGTTGCATTTTCATGGCGCTGGGACGGCGAACCTTCTGATTTTGATGATGCTGTCAAGACCAAATCCCAGAAATGGGGAGGAGGGAAGATACATATGATGATTATTTAAAAATATCATCTCCCCCTACAACACCCATCCCCAAAGTAAGATGCAAGAGCCCTAAGGTAAGCCTTATTTAGGTTATCTCGGTTCTCTATGAACCTTCCCTACTCCCACTTCTCATCCCTATCTACAAAAATTGACATTCAACCAGAAAGATCCCCCTCACTCTTTCCTCAGAATAATCTGCTTTCATTTTCATGTTCTATAAGTAACAGCTTCAAAAAGGATAGAGTTAAAACTAACCCCTGGCTTGTCTTAATAGCACAGGGAATTCCATTGATAATTTTTTTCCCAAGTGAATTAAAACTAAAAATGAAAACTATGGAAATATTTAGTAAAATACTACTCCGAGATTAAAAAAAAATACCCCAAAGTGAAATGAAAATCTTTCTTAGGAAGAAGAAAAGTAGAGAAACAGAAAAAGTAGAAACAGGAAGTCATACATCTCACTCTGAAGCGTTCACCAGATCCACTCTGAGAGCCAGGATGGGACCCTGGCTGTGAGCCCGAGTTACTTGAACCTGAGGAGCTACCACTGCCAGGCCTTGGCACCAGCTTCTCTACCCTCTCCCAAAGCAATCTGGGTTCGATATTACTATTTGGAAAGAGAACGACAGGGGGGCAAAGGGTGGGAGACAGAAAAAAAGTCAATTTCATTAGTTCAAATTGCAGGAATTCAATTGTAAACATAAACCAAACTATTCATTTAGGTCTTGCTAAGGAATTGATCTAAATCACTTTTCTAGAACACTGTTAGTGTATCTTAATAGCGAGGAAGCACACCAAATTCTTTTCTATGCCCCCAAGGGAAGAAAGGAAATGGCATAATATAATATCTATATTTTAAGAAGACAAAAAAAAACCACTCCTATGTAACATAATTCAGACCAGAAACTAGTAGCCCGTAACACTAATATAAACTGTGGCAACTACTGATGGCAGTGTCTTCTTTTCTCGTCAAGTCAGGCATGAGAGGCAAAAGGGAATAGGTTGGTAATAGGACTGATGTATAGTTATTCTGTTTCAGCTGGCAGTATGATTTTTGTTCTTACTAGATCTTAAAAACATCAGAGTTTTGAGCCTTCATTTAAATACACATTGTACCCCTTGCTATGATATGAGAGCATGGACTTAATTTTTCCCTTAGATGATTACTCCTTGCATGACCTTTGCAGGGTAAGTCCTTTAACATCTCTGGGTCCCAGGTTTCTCACCTGTAAAATGAAGAGGTCAGAGAGACCATCTGGGGTCTCTCCTATGATCCTCATCACATGCATTTTTATCTTCTCCTTCCCTCCTTTTACAATCTATGTCTTATCTGTCTTTCTCCCTCAGATGCTTTAGGCTGTTACTGTAGCAAGCACAGTATTCTGCTTAACCACAGTGGTGGTACCAAATATTAACACAAGGCAGTCTTCAGCTCATGCTGGAGAATGGAGTGTGGGAAAAAGTGAAAAGGAGATAAATATGTGTATATGATAGTAAAAGAACTGACAGGTATTAGTAGTGTTACAACACTCTGATTTATTCAACACATGAATGTACTGACTGATCACCATCTATAATTGAGGAACAGGTTCTTAACCGAGGTGACAAATTGCAATTTTTCATAAAGGAGTTAACAGTATTTCAGTTAAGCAACCTGTTAACAGATCTGTACTTGTTAATGTGTATGCATTCAACCAGCACTAAGTTCTTTTATTCTGCATACAGTAAAAGGGGAGAGTTAGTGGTCCAAATCTGGCACCTCATACTTTGAGCTTATTGGGTCTCAATCAGTCACTTAACCTTTACATGCCTGAATGTTCTAGGATTTATATAATAGGACACATGTGAGCTGGGAGAAGGTTTCCCCTCTCTGCAGAAATCACTGATTCTTTGCATATTTTCACAGGAGTAAGCACATGCTAGGGTCTCTAAGGGCCCAGGTTCAAAAATGACAGAAGTTCTTCCCATATGGAATTTGTAATTGAGAAAGGGGACAAAGCTGTATAAATTATTGAAAATATAAGTGAGAAGGTAAAAAAAGGGCATAGAAGAGATGAAGAGAGTTTATAAGATAACCAGGCAAGGAATGATCACATCTAATTGGGGGGCAGGGGGGAGTAACAGAAGGCTACTTTAAGAAGGTGACATGTAAAGTGGGCCTTAAAAGAAAAGAAAGACTTCTGAACAACACAGTAGGTCTCAGGTCTAGGGGGACGCCAAGCTGAAAGATGCTGAGGCAAGAAAGGGCAGGATGAAATCAAGAACAGCTATTAGTATATCTACCTAAAACACAAAGTATATGAAAGGAAGGAGGATGAAATTAGGCTAGAGAAATAGATCAGCGCAGGTTGTGGAAGACCTTTCATCACCAGAGAGATTACAGAATGCTTCTGACATTCCCATACTTTAATATAATTTAATACCTACTACTGAAACCATACAAGGGCTTTGTGAAGATCCTTTTATTTAGAACCTCACCAAAAAAATTCAAATTTGATTGCTAAGGGGCTACCAGACTGAGAGGCCAAATTGATCTCCCAAGGTCTATTAATATGATAAGTTGTTTTTAAGAAAGTCTCTATATTACTGATACTCGAATCCTCATGGGCTTTGCTCAAAATCCTAGAGAGGCCCATGATGACAGCATCACAATTTCCTCATGTGGGTATACCGCCCTAGATTTGCCAGGACTAGGTTAACTAGGCATTGACTGAGGCAGTTAGATGGCACAGCAGAACTACAGTCAGGAAGATGAGCCTCAGACAGTGACCGGAGGCAAGTCACTTAACCTCTATCTGCCTTAGTTGTATGGTGGTGCTATGTCTGTATTTGTATTATGTAACGTATGTACCAGCTGTGTCTGTAAATTGCTAAATATCTGTTAGCTGCTATCACTGTCATCATACTTATTATTGACAAATTTCTTGAATTTTATTACTCAAAGATTTTTAGGGGCTCTCCTGCTTTTAGAATAAGATGCATTTAAAGATTACCACACACAATCTGGCACCTCCCTACCTTTCTTATTTCCACTCTTTCTCATTTATGCATGTTCCAGCAGTCTGCCAGCTCTTTCTCGTAGAAGATGTGGATATCTCACCTCTGTCATAGGTAGAAGTCCCTCATGTATGGACTGTAGTTCTTTCTCATTTCCATCTTACTGTATCTTAATTTCCTCAGGGCCCACTATCTACACACCCAGTTATCAGTACTCTCCCTTTTTACATTATTCCATTATGTTGTATACACAGCATTTAATTATGTCCATGGTGTATCCTCCTCATTCCCATCCCCTACTCCAAGAATGTCAGCTCTTTTGGGGCAGAAGCTGTTTTGCTATTGTCTTTGTGTCCCCAGAGTTTAAGTACAATGTCTTTAGTACAATTATACATGATGCTTGGATAATTACTGCTGAATTGGATTCTGATCCCGACTTAGTCAACATCAGCTAGGCTGATATTTTTGTGGCACTTGCATTCCCATCCCTACATTGAGTTTCAAAACACAGAAGCAGTCACTCAAAATGATGGGCAAATGGAATTTGGAATAACCATTCCAGAGATCAGTGCCCTAGATTTTTGGCTCCTTTCCAAGCATGTGGCATCATTCACCAGTGCTAAGGAGTTTCCTCCTCCCATTCATGCTAAGTTAACAATGGTTTAACAGTCACTTTATAAATGACAAAGTGGTTTCAGAGGTCTCCATTCTCAGTAGAACCAGCTATCCCTGTTTACTGAGAAGAAAAGTAACAGATTTTTAAAGCAGCTTTTCTTTTTCCAGATACAGCATTTGTCTGGAAGTCCAGAACTGACATTGTTACACATAATGTATTCTTGTCCACTGTCCTATCCAAAAGGCAACATGAAGAACGCTGAGACTGTACAAGAGAATAGAGTATATCTGACCCTAACATTTATTCTTGCTTACCTTGTAGAGTTCCTTTGACCTGCTTGATTATTTTGCTGCCCACTGCCTTGCAGTGGAGAATCACGGCGAGATAAAACAGGAGAACGGGATGTTGTTCTCACGGGTACCTTAGGCGGAGAAAGAAGGATAATTACATTGCCGAAAAAAAAATCCTCACCAAAGGATGCATTTAAATAATTTTTAATCATATTACTCAACCATCCCTTTTCCCTGCTGCTAATAAAGCTTCCTGTGGTTTCCCATGCATCCAATGAGGAGGACAGAGAACCTAGTCTAAGGTACCTACGGAGCCAACACAAACATTCTCCCTGTCTGACATTCAAAAAGAATATGATGTTTCGACTGAAGCTTCAGTGGCAGAGAACACACAAAGCATTTTGCTGAGATAATGTGAGAACCAGGAAAAAACGCTCAAAGGAACTGAACAATGATCTACACGTGGGTCAGCAGGAGGGAGAGACTAGCAGGAAGCAAGAAATAATCAGACGAAGCAAATTTCAGGTGGAGGGGGAAAATAATCTACCCAAATATCCCTCTTTGTTTAATTCCATCATTCTATAATCTTATGAAGAAAAACAAAGATGTCTTTCAGAAAGGAAAAGAACAAAATTTTCCTCTGATTCGAGGATCCTACCATTTGGATTAATTTTTCTTTGATGTCTTTTCCTGAACACTTGAATGTTTTGTTAATAGTGTAAAATAAATTACATAGCTCTGGTCTAACATCAGAAGGCATCTGCCAATGTAAAAGCTAATTACATCTGGTCTGGAAGTCTATTTCTTGTAGGCTTTGGCCTCAAATAATTTTTGCTACATCTGCTGTTGGCTAGGCATAACTATGTATTTCTGAAGTCCCTCCCCACAGTATATACCCTTCTATTAAGTTTCACTGCCCCATTAAGCTCTGGTGAAGAGTCACCACACCCTTAAAAAAATTTATCCGTCTGTCTTTCTCTTCCTTACCCTTGGAGGCACCTCGTCACTGTCTGATCTAGACCAAGCCTTTTGAGTGGGATCAGGTACCTCCGACTTAGAGTCAGAACTTTGACTTAGCACCTCACTGCGTGAAGGTGGACATGGGTCCTGAGAACGAAGATGGTGATGTGCAAATTTGGGAGAAGGGTCACTGAAGGAATGGGATCGCGAGACAGGGGAAACATTGTTCTTGAGAGATGCCAGATGGGACCACTGTACCTTACAAGAAAACAAAACACAAAACATTCAATGCGTTCTGCATAAAACTGGCTTTCCAGTTAACACCAAATCCAAAGCAAAGAGATGGCAACAAGGGACACACAAAGTAGAGATGGTGGGAGGCAAGGCAAGGCAATCATTAGAGACCCAGAGGGGACAACATGTAGAAAAGTGCAATGGTATGTCTAAGAAAAAGTCCTCAAGCACTCTCATCTGGGCAACAAGATCAGGTATTTCTGACTTAAGTCTGTGTCCCACATGCACACTAGAGAGCTAGTTTTAATGGACCATCTGGTGCATGCACACACAGGGGGAAAGAAAGGAAGAGAATACACAAGATAAAGACCACTGCCAACCATGCAAAGCTAAATACATCCATCTTCACATTACCTGCTAGATTCAATTTCAGACACAATTAGCAAAGAAATAGCACATTCATATATATATATATATATATATATATATATATATATATATATATATTAAAGACAGACGCCTTTATGACATTATAGTCCCAGAAAAGTTCATTCAAAAATCACAAAAATACCCCCAACTTTTCAAAACACTGTCCCAATCTTTTCTTCTTCACCCTTCTCTTTTCAAATAATTATGGCCCCTAAACATCCCTAATCCAGTTTTGTAACACAAGAAATGTGGCTTCTTTAGGAATATGGAGTACTATTTACCATTTTCAAAGTTAAAACTTCTTGTGTTTAACATTTTAACTAACACCAGTGCTGCTGCTGGTTTGTCTGTAGTTTAACATTTTAACTAACACCAGTGCTGCTGCTGGTTTGTCTGTAGTTTAACATTTTAACTAACACCAGTGCTGCTGCTGGTTTGTCTGGATTTTTTCTGGATGGGAGTAGGGGGTGGGGAGATGGGATGACACATAACTCAGAAATGTGACAATCAGTTGAATTTAACTCCTTACTATTAAATTACATAAAGGAATGCTAAGACAATACACAAAAAGGAAGGACAGAAAAATCAAATTAATTACATCATCTTATATAAAGCCTAAAAGGTCAGGTGGTAGGCTACATGTGTTTCAAAAAGGATTAGTGGTACTACCAATATAACACTATCATTTAAAAAGATTTTAAATTTAAATTAAAAATTTTTTAAAGATTCATATAATGAATTTTTTTAAAGCCTCTAGAAAAGTGTGGATTTTTTTTATTTTCAGAAAAAGGCACTGCAAAATTAAAATATTGACTAATACTATGAAAAAAAATCCTACTCATGAGAATATTTCCAAGATTTCATATGTATAGTAACTGACCCTGTGTATTGTCTTAGACAAGAATTATTTTTGTGTAAAAAGGACAGGATAGACTACTTTTAGGAACCACTCCAATGGGAAGAAAAATCAGTCTATAAGCCAGGGAGCCTGCTCTAACTGTCCAGATCCCATAAGTGACCATGTATACTCATAATGACTCTAAAGATTTCTTTTCCACAGTTAATAAATCTTCATGACGTTAGGAAAATACCTTTCCATCCTCCTTACTTTCCATTTTACCCACCCTGGAACATAAGAGTACTGAAACCCTGGCCAAGTGATTCTTGGCACTGTGTACAGACAAGCTAAAGGCCCAGTGGCTCCGGGGTGGCACCTGAAGAAATTTCTGTGGATTAGTACTCAAGCAGTATATTCCCTACCACATTAACTACTATTTTTCTCTTCTAGATATTTCCATTCTCTCCCTTTCTGACATTTTCCTTTTCTTATTTTCTTTCCCCTTCCTTCTATCCTTTGAGTCTACCAATGAGGCTAAGGGGACTTGCTTAGGCCTGTGCTGTTACTCCAGGTCAGAAAGGTTCCCTCTCCCAATAAAGAAAAGCCATTTTGTCTACCGTTTGCTTGCTTGCTTGCTTCCTTAAATTACTATCAATTCCTTGGGCTTAACGCTGATATCCTGGGGATCACTGTCATAAATTGATGCTTGTTACCTAATACTGTCATGTTCCTCTGAAGTTTTAAAACAAAACCCTGCTATGATTAGGATATGAATTTAACCAATGCAGACTGAAAAGCTACATGAGACTTCTACTGGATTCCCAATGTACAGAATAACACAGTTCTTCAAGCAGATCCTCACAAGCCTTTTGGGATGTGGGAACTCTTTCTGGTTCTTTTAGGATGCTTGCTCTCTAGGGTTTCAACAAGTGAGTTCTTTTTCATTCAATGCAGGCTGAGTTGTGTGCTCCCCATATCAGTTAGTAGTATCTCCTCCCCTCTTCCTCACAACTCAACATGGACAGACAATGCACAAGCAGTGTTGGCAAACAGATATCTAGCAGTAGCAATGCAAAGCAGGCAGTGGCGTCACAGGCCTGAAGTAGGTGGGCATTGCTTCAGCTTCAAAAGCAAAGGGAAGATATAGGAAGAAATCTTTTGTTCTAGATCTTTATAGTAAAGATGATAAAATGTAATATAAGCTACCTCTTCTCTTGATTTCCATCAATGGTAAACTCCCAAACTTGAAATCTAAGGGTCATCAGAACCTCATCCCTCAATCAAACAACTATTGAATGTGGCTGTTTCTACTTGCATCCTTTCTGTCATATCCATCTTCGTCATTGCTTTCATTCTCAAGACTGTCACCCTATTAGAGAACCCATTTCCTATAGCCTGAACTACTGTGATGATAAAAGCTTCTACCTGTTCTTCCTACATCTAGACTCTCCTATCTCCAAATCAATCCTGGATGGTACTTCCAGAGCAATATTCTTTTTTTTTGTGGGGGGTGGGGAATTGGGGGATGATGGGGATGCAGAAGGCAATTGGGGTTAGGTGACTTGTCCCCAGGGTCACAGAGCTATTAAGTGTCTGAAGCCAGATTTAAACTTGGATCCTCCTGACTTCAGGTCTGGTGCTTTATCCACTGTATCACTCATCTGCCCACAGAGCAATATTCTTAAAATGCAGCTCTGACAACCTACTAAATAAAGTTCAGATTCTTCAAATCCTGCCTCTGACCTACTGCCTGGTTGCGTAACCCTAGGGAAATCCCATCATTCCTCTCATGCTTACGGGATCATAGATTGGAGCTAAACGACCACAATGGTCACTGAGTCCAACCCTGATCATTGTGCAGATGAGGAAAATGAGAGTGAAAAAGGTTAAGGCTCATACAGCTGTTTTTCTCATTTATAAATGGTAATAATTCTCTCACCACACTGCTGTGAGAGTCAAACAAAGCAAGGGAGGTATTTATAAAGTACCTTGCATACCTTAAAATGAAACCTAAATTTCAACTAATACTACTACCCCTTAAAGGGCCTCTAGGATTTAGATACAATCTGAGTTTTCTAATCTTATTTTCACTATATTCCTTCAAAAACTCCACTTTAGGAACACTACCCCAAACTCCCCATCTTCCTGTTGCTTGTCTATCCAAATCCTCTATCTCCTTATTTCAAGGATCAGTTCAAGTTTTCTCTCTTCCTCTTGGCCATTCTTAGTCCTCTGCAGCCAGAAGCAATCTTACTGAATACAGGCTTTTGTATGTCTCATATGAGCTTTCAACACTGTGCTTTGTATTCCACTAATTCACATCCAAGTCTCATCTCCCCAACTAGACTATAAAGCTCAATAAAGAGCTTATGGTAATTATTCCATATGTCCCCTATATAAGTACCCCTCACAATGATGACCTAACATGCAACAAGCATATAATAATTATTTATTAAATAAATAAATGCTGGCAGCGAGCAGGGTACTTTTTAAAGGAACTTTCCCCCCTCCCTCCTACCCCCCCAAACATCTATATCTCTCCTGTTCATCTTCAACCTGTCTTTCTAAGTGATAGTGAAAACAATCCTCTCCATTCCACTGTAGTATAGAGGCAGTCCTAGAGCCTGGTGAGACAACCAGATCGGTCCCCCTGACCCGACCATACTTCCTGCTGCTACCTGTGGTTCCACTGGTCTCTGGAGTGCAGGGTGTACCGACTCGGAGTTGCCATTGGAAAAAGACTCTGATCTTGAAGGCACTGGTGGCTCCAAAACTTTGCCTGTCTGTTTAGACTGTGCTTCAGGGGAGCCTTGGTTAGTTTTCCTAAATCTATCTTCCACCTGCACAGAAGACATAACTCACTGTTAGTGAACTAGAGCTTAAATACCCATAGGGGTCTCTAAGTCTTCGGCCTTTTGTGAGGCCTGTCTCATTGTCTTTGGCTATTAGAAAAGGCAGAGCTGAAACGCAGCAAAACAAAAAGAAGCATTTAGACACAAAAGTGAAGATTATTGAGTTTTGTTAGTACAAAGCAGCCAAAACTAATTTTCATGGCCAGCTGCAGCTACAGCACATTTCAAAGAAAATCATTTTGCATATTCCACTAGGGAAAAAAAAGCAAAACAAACTCATCTTTTCTCATGGTCCTCTAAAAACCAACAGGACTATCATTGGTTATAGGGGACCAGACCCAGAGAATTAAGGAGATTACAGATTTAGTCTCCATGAGAAAATATACACTGCAAATGTCTTATCTCCTTGAATCAATTCTAAGACTAGGGCCTTCCTTCTGTATTATCTAATACTCAAGGATGAGCTCATGAACTCATAAGACTATCTGAAAAAGTCATAAAACATATCCCACTATGGCCAAATTTCCCTACCTTTGAAACGCTGCATGGTAATCTGTACTTCCATATCTACCTGCTAAAAAGCCAATCAACGTATTGTAATATATTCTGGGTGTTCTTTTCTTTCCACTCTCTTTAGAAAGGGTTTATAAACAAATTTATTCAAGTTCCCTTTTAAAAGAAAAATCTAAGGATGATGTGGTTGCATCATTTCCATTTCACATTTAGTTTGTGCATCTATCTCTTTCTCTCTCTGACCTTTAATTTACCTTTCAACTGCAATCTGCCACTGAGGCAGCAGTTTTGTTCCTGACCTCTGACATCACTGCAGTCAGTCACGAAGAGACAGTTACCTCTCGAGCTCTTTCAGCAGGTTCATGGTGAGGTTTTGTTTCAGGGGGATGGTAGCTCTGTTTACTTCTTTCTTGAAGCGGCTGTGGCTGCTGCTGTGGCTGCGACTGCGGCTGCTGCTGGTGATGTCTCCTATGATCATGCTGCAAGGACAGGAGATACGCTTGCTCTTGCTGTAACTGCCTCTGGAGTCTCTCTGCTTGCCGATGCTCTTCCATCTCCCTCCATCTGTATTCCTTTAGGAAGGAGAGAATGATCAAAGCAACAGGATGCCGTTAATCTATCAAGGCCCTGGAGGGAAAATAGACCACCTATTGTTTTTTTTTCTTTCCTTTTATGTATTCTTTTTGTGCAGCCAAAGACAGGGATTTTTATATGGCATGGTACCTGTAGGAAAACCTGACAGAATGTTGCTAACCACAATAATTATTGGGCTGTTAGGACCAAACTGGCTTTTCCCCCACTAAAGATAATGATTTCAATAAAGAGGTGATGTTTTTAGAACAAAGACTGTATATGTAACAATACTAGACCAGTACCCCCAGTTAACTTTATGTGGTGTGTGCTTGGAATCCGGAGCATTAAGCACTCTAAGTTCTTTCCATGAATGCCAAGGTATGCGCAAAAAAAAAACTAAAACAAAACAAAACCCAAAAAAACACGACCACCAAAACCAGAACAGTTCAACTTATTGAAGTAATAAATAAATAAAACCCTCCTCTGGATATGCCCAAAGCAGTGTGACCACAGAGTCCTCCTCTCAACCCACTACACTGATAGAAATGGCCATTGAATCCAACTCCGTTGTTCATACAGGGAGCACAGCTGTGCCCAACGGGGGATGGGGGAGAGGGGAAATCCTGGGCCTGGCCAGATAAATGAACCCTACAGCTACGGAACAAAACAGATACAGTGCGTTACCAGTAACATGGCCTGCTCCTGGAGCAGCTGCTGCTGAAGGATTTCCAAGTGCCGCTGCTCCTCTTCTAGCTGTCGCCTGATATACTCCTGTCACATAGAAATTACCCAGCAATCAATTTATTCAAAAGGAATGCATCAGAACCACCTGAGTGGAAAACACCAAGAGCTACTTTCCCCAAACATCTTTGGCATCAGTTCACTTAGGGATAGAGGCCTGAGAAAAACCATTCCATAAAGGCCTTAGACTCTTAAGATGGGCCAAAAATAATATTTAGGTGAAGGGACACAATCTAGTGATACATATGACACTATGTATTTCTATACACATGTGAGCATCCAGATGAGACATGAATGATGGACTTTAAAAGAGCAAGAATTCAATTTATAAGTATAGCAAACTCTTGGTTATCTGGTATAGTTGGGAAACTGAGGGTGTACTGGTTAATCGAAACTTCTGGTTAATAGAGTTAACATATACACCATGCAGAGATTATCCATTTTAAAGGCATACCACAAAAACACAGCAGTTAAAACACTTCTGATCATGTCCGAAATCACCTGAAGTACTTCAACAAATACAAATAACAGCATCAGTTCTGCAACGTTTGTCTCAATGCTATTTACAAAATAGGTCTTCAGCGGCCCTCTTTGGTATTTTTGTTTTTATTTTTTGACAAGGAAATCCATTAAATAACAAAAAGTGCTAAATACCATTGAAAAACTGAAATGCCTATGTTGGTGTTCTAAGTCCAGGCACTGTCACACTATTATGAGGATGTCAGTGCACTGAGAACCAGAGACCTGGATTACTATTTCAACTCCACCAATGATGCTTTGCGTGGCATGCCATTTAACTTCTCTGGGTATTTTTTGCATCTCAGTAGTGAATGATTGCCCTACCTAACTCACAAAATAATTTTGTGAGCTTCAAATGAAATAAAAGATCCTATCACAGGATCACAGACTTAAGATTTTATGGGGACATAGAGGTCTTGTATTCCCCATTGTTTTACAGAAGAAGAATCTGACAGCACTTTAAAAAATATACCCTCTTTTCTAAATGAGACAATCACCTAACTTCCTACCGTGATAAAGGACATGGGTGTAAGTAGCTGGGGAGGAAGGTAAGGGGACACAGAGGATTCATTTTGAAGCCCATAAGGATTCTTTTCATGACAAAACACTCCCCATTTTGTGAACTTGTACCTCTTAAGACTACTTTTTCCCATATTGTATTTTCATAGCTCTGGCCATAAAGGGATTTAACAAAAGAATGGGTTAGCTATGAATTTTGGCTGGTGAAGGGCTATGTGACAGAGTTTACTAAACACAAACTTCCTTAGGAAATCTAACCCGATACATCAAATACAAATGGAGTATACTAATGTCACTTCTCCCAAGGAAGCTGGCTGAAACACCTCAATTCTGTCCTTCCCTCTACATCCCTGATCTCTACAACCATCAAATCCTCATCACTCTTGAGCATACCCTACTAAGGCTTACCACTGCCATGAGAGATGGCAAACATTCTGACATCAAACTAATTTCATTCTTCGATCTACACAGATTTAAAAATATCATGTCTTTTGACAAGGAGTTCACTCATCTGTTCCCTATCCTTATCACCTCAAAATATTCAAGAAAATATCCTGTCCAACCTACATGTAAATCCTAGCATGTTCACCCACTTTACAGAACACAAATATTTACACACACAAACACACATGTACACAAAGCATGCTCTGTTATAGCAAGGCCATCATACTAATTTTTGTGCTAGAAGAGAAATGCATCCTGAAAGTGACAATGAGATTTTAAAAACTTTTCTTCTTTATAAGCTGGGGTACAGAATGTATAAATTCAAAATACAGGCACTGCTAACAGACCACTTCTAGTCCCATACCTTCATTTAACTTAATGTTAGTTCGTATTTGTGTCTAGAATACAGCAGCCAGTAAATCTCTCAAACTACTGAAATGATCAGAAAACTTATGTGGTCGAATTCTTTGAAGCTCCTAATCCAAATATAACCAACATTTTGAAACAAATGCACACTTAATAAATACCACGAACTGGCCACCAACTTCAAGCACAATGAATAACAATAGTAAATTTAAGCTTCAAGATTCACATGCACAACAAATAGGTTTTTACTGAATATGTGTGGAATGAATGAATGAGTGAGTGAATGAAAGTGCAATCAAATGTGCATGCAAACCCAATTCTTACAAAACTTGAGGCATTTCAGTTTAGTAAACAAGAAAAGCAGTCAAATGAGCAAATTTGAAAGACACAATTAGGGGGGTAAGTATTTCAAATGAGAGTTTAGAACATTATTTGAACTATCTCTTCTCTTTTTTGAAAAAGCAATTAAAAGCAAAGTAAGTTAATAGACAAAAAAACATAATGTTAGTGATCTGGTTCAAACCAATAAAATTCTGTAATAGAAAACAAACAAACAACTAGATCAATCACAGTCAAATTATTGCAGCTATAAGTGTTTCCGGAATTAATGGTCATTTCTAAATACAGTCATTGGTTGACTTCAATAAAATGCGATGGCTAAAAAGTGACTTGAAATAATAAACAGAGAAAAATTTGGCTTTTACTTTCTCTTATTATATGACCTTGCCAATCAATCATGGGCACTCACCATAACATCCAATTTGCTACTACTGATTTTTGAAACCTTTTGCCAACTTTTTTCATCAGCAATCTTTCAATGCAAATCCGTTATAATTACGATGAAAGAGTAGAGTTAATAATTAACTATAGTAATTATCTTGATTTATCTGCTATGGTGACGTATGTCCAAGTTCAAAGGGCTATTTTTGGGTATCTTTTCTGGAGTGATTACTATTCAGTAACCACTCAACTTGAATAATAAATAAAGTCACTATAATGACCATGCAGCTCCGTTTATAAGTAATTTAGCAAAAAAACCAAGATTTAGTTAACAGTACTTCTAGTTGTACTGTTTCCTTTAGAATAATGACAAATAAAAAATCAAACCTCTTTACTCTTCCAAATAAAAATCAAATGCTGTCACCTCCTTTCCTGGACTCACCTGCTCCCTCTCTACTCTTCTCTTTTCCTCTTCCGCTCTTCTTCTCTCTTCCTCTTCTTTCCGTCTTCTCTCCAAGTCCTCCAGGCGCCTTTTCTCTTCCTGTTCTCTCCTCCTCTGCTCTCGCTCTTGCTGCCGTCTGGCCTCACGCTCCCTTCTTTGTTGCTGCAGAATTAAGGGGAATTAGTTGGGCAGGCATTTGGTTCCTTCAAGCTGGTTCTTGCTTATGTGGTAATATGGGAGTCAAATGAGATCAGTTCAATCACTGCCATGCCCAGTTAGGATCTTCACGGTCACAAATGACACCTGTGACTTCAATGAACCTTTTCACAAATGTTGGATACACAGGAGGAAGAGGTGAGTGTATGCAAACAACTCAAGCACAACCAGAAGGGAAAACTACTAGGGGGAAAAAAAATCTCAAAAACCTTACAAAACATTTCTTCAAAAAGTCCTTAATGAAAACACTCTTGTAATGCTCATCCCATATTCCTGGAGGTTCCTGGAGATACAAATAATCTTAAAAACTGTCTTAAATCTTGAGGCAAACCAGACCTTCACAGTAGTTCCTGGTCCAGTGGATTCCCTTAGAAAATATGAGGATGCCAAATTAGAACTGTCTTTACTCCTTAAGTGGGACTTTCAAAAAACACATGGTGACTTTTATATATCCTCTGGATGGTTATGACATTGGACCCATTGCTACTGTGTCATTACTGGACTTGGATAATGGTTCCTTCTTGGTGGAAATTTTGGTCCAGATTGGGTTCAAATTTAGAATACTATTGAGAGGATTATCACCATGGAAGAAATGCAGACAGGACAATAAATGCATCCACTGTTAGATATACTGTTGCTTAGTTTAGTTTCCTAAGAGGATTGGGTTTGGAGAAGATCTGGGTTCAGATACTGGTTCTGCCATGACACAGTAGCTTGGAGGAAAACAGTTTTAAATCCTAAATTTCACTAGCAAGGCTAACCAGTATGTCTTGGTCGGCACTGGCAAATTTAAGGTATGTATGAGACAGGGATATGAAGTCAGGAAGACACCTTCCTGAGTTCAAATTTGGTCTCAAGACACCCAGGGCAAGTCACTTCACTTGTCTGCCTGCCTCACTTTCCTCATCTGCAAAATGGAGATAGTTAATCACACCCTCACACTGTGAGGATCAAATGAGTTAGTATGTGTAAAGCATTTTATATAAGTGATTATAACTGAGCAATTCATTACTATTCATTCTAGGAAATTTTTAAGCAACTGATGAAATTATGCCTTGGAATTTATGCATGCATGGATACTTTAAGGGAAAATTTAAGTGAGGAATCAATTTACTACAAGAAATCCAACCTTCTCCCTCCAGCATAAAAATCATATTGACTCATGTTCTAAGCCCAGATCTCAAAAAGCAAAACAAAAAGATACCTTTCCCCTTTATAATTATTTACTTTCCCAACTCAACTAGTAGAATACCTTTCCCTCAGTTCTCCTTTTGCCCCTCCCCTGAGGTCTATACTTCTGACTACCAAGGAAAGGGAAACAAGAAAAGTAAGACACTAGTCTAAGCTCCCAAACCAAATCTGTAAGCACAACTGGGCCATTGTCCACATGCCAAAGTACACAAAAGTCTAGGAATTTCCCTTCACTAACCCCTATCCTCCCATTGTCAGCACCCAGTTTGGTCTATGTGTTTTTCAAGTATGGGATGCCAAGCACCAAATATTTTACTGTTTACTGTTCAGTAAGAAATAGAGAAAAGGAAAGGAGAAAGGCAGAGAAGAGAGGAGGAGAGGTAAAGGAAGAGAGGGTGAAAAGGGGAGAGGGAGGGGGAGAGAGAAAGGAACTGAGAATTTCCTTCCATGACATAGTGCTGACATGAAGAAAGAATTTAAGTTTCTTAAGAATGAGAAGTTTTTTGTCTTCTTTGAATACTCAGAGCCTTGAACACTGCCTAGCAAAATAGTCACAGTTTAATAGATATTTGCTGATTGGTTAATCAGAAGTACCAAAGACAAAGTCACTCGAGTGCCACCTGGATGAGACTTAAATGTAATTAGGAAATATTTAGAAAAATAGCTAAAAATATGATAAAACATTGATAAAGATCACATTTTAAAACTAAATTACTATGTGGCCTATAGGAATCCTCATGTATGGTTCAGTGACCAGTTTTCTACTTGAGTTTGATACCACTGGGTTAAATAATCAATTACAGGGAAATGCCTAAAAGCTCTGAAACAGAATAAAAAAGAAGTATATTTAATTCCATAAAAGGATAACCAAATCATAGATTCAGAGCTCTAAGGAATCTTAGTGACCAGTTGGACTCAAGGTCAAGTCTTTCATCTTACAGTAAAAGTTAGACGGCTTGCCCAATGATATTGAGGTACTATGTAGCACAGAGTCAGGAAAGAATAACCTGTTTTTGCCTTTCTTTGTATCCAGATTAGCATAGTACCTGAAATATAGGGAATGCTTAACAAACGTGTGATGATTTGACTTGTATAGGATGGGCTGCCTTAAGCACTCATGAACTCCTTATTACTTAGAATACTGAAGCAAGAGATGGTTGACTGTCTATCTAGAAAAAAGGGAATACTGCTGCAGGTTAAAAGGACTGGACAGGATGAACTTCAAGAAACAAAGCTCCTAAGTAGATTCTAGATAACCAACAAAGACTGCCCAGATACTCTTCAATTAAGAGTGACTCATGACAGTCTACCATGGACCTACTTTGATATTTTCATAATACAATTTGAGATTACTGAAATTGCTTTGATTTCCAAAGCAAACTAACTCACTCTCATCTGTCTTTGTTGCTGTAGTTGCTATAGTTAGTACTGAATCTTCCACGGAGATGCCAGACTTGAATTGGAGCCAGAAATGCTGTCACTCTGAGGGTTCTGAAAGAACACGTGCCTTTCTGCCATTACTCGCTGCTATGGATAGGATTCTATACTGCAGAAACTTTCAGATGGAAAGGCTAACTTGGATCTAATGGAGAAGAGGCATCCTCCAACATTTAGGGCTGAGTGCTCAAACATCACCAGGACTAAAAAATACTTTCCAAAAGCAGTATGAGAACTCCATTATGCCCAATGCAGATCTATTTGCAAGAAGCTGCTACGTTCTTAGACCTCAATCTGATGTAACCCACTCTGTGAGAATAGGTAAATACAATTCCAACTATTTTCTTGGTCTTATACTTTAAAAGGTCTTTCATCCCAAGATTCCAAATGCTATTCTGTTACCAAATTATATTGTCTTTAAAAATGTAGTTCGTTTGAAACATTTCCTATTTAATTTCCATGGTCTTTTAAAAGGGAAAGTTTTAATATATATAAATATATATATTTATTATATTTATAATAATATAAAGCTTTAAATATATAACTATTTAAAAGGGTAGCCTATTTGGATTCTGATCTGTCCACAGATCATAGAGGGTCATATTTCTACACATGCACAGCATCAAAACCTCTGAGCAAAGCAGGAATGCAGAAGCTCAAAGGAAACATGAGATGTGCAAATTTAGAGACATATCGACTATTTGTGCCCAACATGTGGTAGAGCCTTCTGAGCTCATACTGGTCAGATCAGCTATAGCCAGGTACACTGTACATTGACTGTGACATCCTGATGTCATTTTGGTCCTTGAGCACAAAGGACAAACAGAAGCACCAAAACCTAGTAAAGACTACATGAGCAACTTTAATAATGGCAGGAAAAGAAGGGGCCATTCTGCTTTCCCCAAAAGTCCAATGCTCTCTCTCTCTCTTCACAAATGATTAAACGAAAGGACAATTCAGTAATAAAGGTGACTAAAAAACTAGAACAGAGTGTCAAGGGAGATTGTAGAATCTCCAGCCCAGATGTTAAACAGGATAGACAACATCTGTATAAAAGCATTGAGGCAATGCTTGCCTGGGTTCAAGGGAATATGTCATGTGACCACCTGATACGCTTCATAATTTTATGACTTGAGTGCATATTAAAAATCATACTTGCATGTACTCCAAATGAAAGATACCAAACACACAGCAAAAAGAAAAAAAAAAGGATTTTTCTTATAAGTGGTCGAGGGTGAAGAAAATGGAATCTATGTGGAAAATATTTTTTACTACTTTAAAATGCATAAAAATATTTTTGAAAATCCTTTGGGGGAGATTAGGGAGTTCATCCATGGTTCCTTCCTTCCAAGACTCATAGCCAAAAAATACACAGTAAGTATTAGGTACATTTTGTTATCATTATTTATTTAAAACTTTTAGTTCCCCAAGTCCTACAATTAAACTTCCTATTAACGCACCTTCCATACTAGATTCCTTTTCCTCTTTTCTATTTCTAGCTATTTTTGGGGGGGTTTTCTCCACCATCTAAAACATAACAATTCTGCATCTGTGAGTCACTACAGCCCCGGCAGGGTATAATGGGTCATCTGAAAATTTGAAGTGGCCAGGAGTAAGAATACTAGATGGAGAATCATAGACTCAGGAAGAGAAGCAGCTAGAGATAGAGGACATCTAGTCCAACCCTTTCATTTAAATAATGAAATATCCAAGACTTAGATCACAAAGATGTCCAAGTAGTAGAGTCAGGGACCCTGATTGCATTTTAATTACAGGCTTCAGGGAAGCAAATTCCCAAAAATGTTTAGAAAAATTCATAGGACCCCATGACCAGAAACTATGAATGGATTCTAACTCCAGGAATGAGAACAGATTCTAAAGAAATAAAATAAAATTCTGCGAATAAATCCCAATGAAGGGAGATGTCTAAAGGAACAGGTATGACCACATAGTGTATAAAAGAACTGCAAGAACCAACCAAACTATTGACAGGAAGGAAGGCTCAAAGTTCGGAATGAGGTAATAATCCTGAAAAAACACCATGGACAACAAAATGAATTTATTTATATTAAGAAGAAAGGAGCCTCTAACTGGGAATACAATGAAATGGTAACAGAGAGGACAAAGAGAGAGTAGATATTGTAAGTCTACCCTCTTCCAGCAAAAGAAAAAAATGATTGTCAAATGATTGTCAAAATGTAAACACTAAAAAAACAGTTTGAAGAGGGGATTTCAGCCCCATGTAGGTGAGGAGCTATGAACATTTAGGGTTAGCTGCTCACCCAGCATGAATTACATCTCGAGATAATAAAAGGAGCTTGCAGATGTAGTCATAGAGGCACTGTCCAAAATATTTCAAAACTGGAGAGTTACCAGACTAGAGACAAAAGTTCTTGCTTACTGTCCACAGTTTCTGTTTGGTCACATTAAAATCAAAGAAAAAGGAGATCTGTTTTGGCAAAATGATGTTCCAACCTTAGCCTTCTCTGGTGGCAAACCTCCCTCCCACTTTAGGCCTCAGTGCCTTCCAGCTTTATAACCCATTTCACATACTAACCAAACAAAGAAGAATGAGATATCATCATTTATACTTTGAAATCCACAAAAGGGAAATGTACGAACTCTCCTATGTGCTTGCAAATTGGGACTTTTTATCTCTAATTGTTAAATGAAAAACTTAATCTTTTCTGACAGATGGGAGATGTACGAAAGGCTGGGTGGATAAAGCTTCTTACTTCTTCCTCGTCCCTGACCACCTACTGTAGATGGATGGCCCCGAACATCAAACTCCTTTAGTTATTGCAGGGTGCCATGAGGGATATGAATCATCCTGTAACCTCTCCTCTCCCATATCTCTGCTCTAAGATTCCCAGATATTTGGGAACCAAACTTCACATGCACTGAGCTTTCTCCTCTCCTCTTCAAGAGCCCCTGGTCTCAGTCTCCTCTCTTCTTCCTTCCTCATCACAGTAACCATGCTACATCTACTAGTACGCAGATAATAGATAGCCTCACAACATTTTCTAAGGCTTCAAGTCCTGAAGGACACTGTTCCAAGCTACAGCACAGGAGAGTTCCCAGGAAAGGACAGTCATGAGGGGATGATGATGATGATGAAAGTTAGCATTTATATAGCACATTAAGGTTTGTTAAAACACTTTACACACGTTCTCTCATTGGTGCTATTGTCCTCACTGTATACGTGAAAAAACCAAGGGTAAGTGACTTGCCCAGGATCACACAGGCAGTGTTGGAGATCAGATTTTAATTCAGTCAGATCTTCCCTACTCCAGGCCTAGCATTTGGGGCTATCGAACCCTAATATTTACTAAAACCATATCTCCTGACAGGGAATGCTGATGCCCACATAGCAAATTCAATGATTCTCCAATCAGGCCCAGAGCATGATGCAATGACCTCAAGGCACAGTCAGACTCTCAGAAAACTCAGTTTGAATGCTGGTCAGATGGTCACATGATGGTCACCGTGAGGGCCTAGGGGGAAAATGATTACAACTCACAATATACTTCATCAAAAAAAAACACAAAATAAAAGCTGCATGAGGCCCAACTTTGTTGAAGTCATCCATGGGATTTTTGGCAAAAAGGTGTAAAAAAGATTCATCTCTGGTTTAATATTCCTCTGCACTCAAGATGGTCACCATAATGATGTTAATAACAAAAACACTTACACAGAGCTTTAAGGTTTAAAAAGTACTTTAAATGTGTTCCCTCACTCAATCCTCACAACAAACAAAGAGGGTACAATTTATGATCCCTGTTCTACAGATGAAGACATGGATGCTGAGAGAGGGTTAAGGACCCGCCCAGGGTCACCCCGTTACTAAGTTCATGAGGCTGGGTTTGGGATTCAGGCCCTGAAGAATTTCCTGATCTCCTGGGGGAAAATACACACACATATGCACACACATGGATGTGGATATGAAATGTGAACTTACTCTGCTACATCTGGTCCCAAAATTGAATCCAGTAACCCTTACTTTTGAATTTGTTAAGATGGAGAACAGGGACAGCACACCTGGGGTACAATTTTTCCTATGAAAAAGTCTGAGTTCATACAGGCTGGGCTCTAGCTGAGTACTTAATGGGGAAAAGACCACGAACACCCTTTAAAATCCAACACATCATCTCTAGGACAATGGCCAATATGGAAAGTGCTTTTGAGAGTCTTATTAGCAAGTCACACAATCAATCAGGGAGCTGGAAGGGAGTTCAGAGGTCATCAGGCTTAATCCAGCTAAAATCAAAGCATGCCAGAGCTGGAAAAGGAACTTGAAAAGAATCTAGTCTAACCAATATCTCAGTAAGAATCCTCCCAGGACACACCCAACAATAGAATCCAGCTTCTGCTTAAAGTTATGTCAAGTCAACAAGTATATACTAAGGGCTGCACAAAAGCAGCTGGATAGGATGGAAGAAAGTCTCTGACCTTGAGCTCACAGAACTCACTATATCATGAGGCACTCCATAAACCTTTTGGACACCTTCAATTGTTAAGAAGTTTTTCTTACACTCTCCACAATTTCTATTAAGTAGTGCCAAATATCTATTCACTTTGTTGTTCATTTGTGTCTGACTCTCTGTGACCCCATTCGAGGTTTTCTTGGTAAAGATACTGGAGTGGTTCGCCATCCCTTCTACAGCTCATTTTACAGATGAGGAAACTGAGGCAAACAGGGTTAAGTGACTTGCTGTCCAGCGTCACAAAGTATCTGAGGCTGCATTTGAACTCAAGAAGGTGAACTTTCCTATCTCCAGGCACAGTACTCTATCCAGTGCCAACCCTAGCTGCTGCTATTTTCTTCTATAAGCCATATAAGTTCTGAGCTATCACAGCTCTCACTGAATCTTTCATATGGTCCTTCCTATCAGGCATTCTCCTCTGAAAGCTCTCCAGCTAATCAATATCCTTCCTAACCTATGAAGCCTAGAACTGAATACAGTATTCTAGATGTAGTCTGACTAGGGCAGAGCACAGTAGGGCTATCACCTACCAGTCCTAACCATAAAGCCTTTAATGTAACCTACAGTCACATCCACGTTTTTGGGGGGGAGTGGGGTGGGGAACTACCATATCACATTTTAACTCATATCAGTTTGCAGACCTCTTGATCTTCCACATCAACTAACTGTATATCTTATGCTCCTTTTTTAGTCTTCAGTGTCTAGCACAGATACCAGGTACCCAATAAAAACTTTTTTGGTGATGGAGCTTAACCACAATTTTCTTAATGACTCATCTTTTCCAGCAGATTGCAACTTCCAATTCCTTCCTTCCCCCTTCAATCTTCAGCTTCTTCCTGTCCACTACTTGTTCTTTCCATATTGCCTTTAAACTTGTCCTAGTTTCAGTTATTCTTTAAAAAGAACAATGACTAGACCTTTCTATCCCCTCTAGCTATCATCCTATAGCACTCCTCTTTCTCAAACTTCTTGAAAAAGCTGTTTATGTCTGTAGCCTCTCTTACTTCGCACTGGAATCTCACTTGATTCCACTCAACTGAAACTGCTCTCTCCAAAGTTGCCAAAAACATCTTACTGCCAAGCCCAAAGTCTTTACTCTGATAGGATGATGTGCCTCTCCTACTCAATGAATTCTACCGATTATTCATCACTTTTAAAATAAAAAAAAAAAAAAACTCTTCCACTTAGCTTTAAATCCTTTACAACTTGGTCTTCCCTTCCCAGCCTCATTGGACATGAATCCCCTTCCTGCACTCCCCAATTCATCAAAATGGACTTTTCTCTCTTGCTTACACACAATATTACATTTCCCATCTTGGTAGCTTTGCGCTATTTATCCACCTATGCCTTGAACTCACTCTATCTTCACCTTTGCTTCACAGAATCTTTCAAGAGAGCACTACCTCCTACAAGAAGCCCTTCCTAATCACAACTTCTAGTGCTCAACTCCCAAACAATCTTGTACTTAACTACGTGGTGCATATTTATATTTATTCTACATACAGATAGATTATCCTACATATAATTATGTATAATATTCTGCATGTAGTCATATAATGTAGTTCTCACATGCCTACACATGAGCGCCCGCCCGCACGCACACACACATGGACACATGCGCGCGCGCACACGCACACACACACACACACTCTCTCTCTCTCTCTCTCTCTTATTATCTTCCCCATCAGAATGTAAGGAAGCTCATGAATCACAGAGATAGTTTCACTCTTTAAATTCGCTTTCTTGGAGGCTAGCACAGTACTTGGCACAAAGCAGGAGCTCAATAAATGTTTATGGATTAAGTAAGAAGTCACAGGGAAAACAAAGAGATTTTTTTTTTAAAGCCAATCAATAAAAAAATTTTAAAAGCATACATGAAGAATGTAACAGAGGCAGCCAGGTGGATGTCAAGAGGGTCTGAGTTCAACTCTGCCCTCAGATACTTACTAGCTGGGAGGTCCTAGTCAAGTCACTTAAGCCCAAATGCCGCCCAAAATAAATAAATAAAAATTTAAAATAACAGTTAATACTAGTAGAAATTACAATAATGACAAAGGCTAGCGTTTATACAGGGCCTACTATCTGCCAGGCACAATGCGAAGCACTTCACACATGTCACCTCATTTCACCTTCACAAACAACCGCGAGAGGAAGGGGCTATTTACCATCCCAATTTTATAGTTGAGGTAACAGAGATTAAGTGACTTGCCCAGGATCACAGAGCCAGTAAGCGTCTGACATCAAACCTGAAGTCGGATCTTCCCGACTCTGAGGCCAGAAATCAGAGTGCTGCCTAGCTGCCTTCAACAAACAAACCAATAAAAACCAAGCCCCGCACACTGATCCTCCACTCACTTTTTAGTCCTTTCCAAACTGTCTTCTGACCTACACGTTCCACTGAGTCTGTGCCCCCAAGACTCTAAATTATTGATTATCGTCATCTCCCTCTCTCTCTCTTTGCACCTGTGTCCGTAAAGAACTCTCTGATGTGTCTCTGATGTCATTCACTCTGACTGAAGGGAATCTGGTAGCGCCCCGTCAGTCCATTCCACTGCTCATCAGTTCTATGAATTGGAAAGTCTTTCCTCAAAGGGGCAGGAGGGGGTGGAAGGAGTGGGGCTGCTATTTACTTGGGACAAACAGCTCTTCCTCAGGCTGTGAATCTGTGCCTGGGTGAGTGCGAGCTATTTGAAGATGTGTGGCACTAGAGGCTACTTTGAGTCTCTCATCTTGTCTCTACCTCTTCCAGTCGTCTCCTCTGCTCCTTCTGCTGTTCAATGCGTTTCTGTCTCTCTGCCAGCAGCTGCCTCTTATATTCTTCCTGCTCTCGGAGTTGCTGTTCTTGTAGTAGCTGTTGCCTCCGTAGGGCCTCGGAGCGTTCCTTGTTTTCCTGTTGCAGCCTTAGGAAATCTCGTCGAAGGGTAGATTCACCAGGCACATTAACGATGGAACTGTTTAAAAAAAAAACGTATACACACCTAGGAATGAGCGATAGATAGTCACGAGAACAAATCACTTTCTGAGTTTATGGAAGTCTAATCTCAGACACCTACTCGTTTCTTTTCTTTAGTGTAATTTTTGTTTTTCAATTAACCATTTTATTTTTCCATTAAAAGGCATCTACTTGCAGATATCATGGAAGGAAGGAAGGAAGCAAGCTGGCTTGGAACAAATTGGCAGAATCGAACAAAATGAATTTGCACACTGGCTCTGTCCAAAAATGTATCTCATTCTGAAACCTGAGTCCCATCACCTCTGCCAGGTCCACCTGATTTTCTTTCTTTAAATTTATTCATTTGGTAAGTTTCCCCATTTTCATAACTTCTACACAAATTTCTATGTATAACTCCAACCCATCACTTGCACTTCAGCACCACTGCATTTATAGTATCCATTTATAAGTCCATTAATTATAAATAATAATTTATAGTTTCATTAATTATAATTGATAATCATTAGTAACCATTTCACCTATTCTTTTAACAAATATTTACATGTCAGGGCATTGTATCTTTAACTACATATAGTCCAGCCATACCATCATCATCTATTGAAAACTGACTTTATGAACCTCCCTCCCCAAGTCCAAGATCTACTATTATATAAAGCAAATATAAGGAAATTGGAAGGGGACTGGAAAGAGGGAAGAAGACACTAACAGGTGAAAGGATCAGGAAATAATAAAGAAGACAGCCCTTGGGTAGACACTGGGACACAAGCTGGGCTAAGGAAACATTCCAGGTCTAAGGGCAAATGGCACAAAGACAAGAAATAGAACATCGGGTGCTGGCTGGTTGGTTGTTATTCTTTCTTCTTGAAGAGGGGCAAAATAACATCCCTGTGTTGGAGTCAAAGTACAGGGCATCTGACTACGACCAATCACACCAATGTGGCCCAGAAGGTTTTACCACAGGCCAGGCACAAGTATTCCACATAAACATGTAAGTGGAGAGATCTCTAAATTTGTGCACTGTATATTTCTCATAAACCTTCTATGTAAAGAATAGTAAGAAGGCCACTTTTGCTGGACCAATAAATAAATAAAAAACAGAGTCACACACACACACACACACACACACACACACACACACACACACACACGAGGGAAAACAAGGCTGGAAAGATAGGTTTAGAGGTAGGTTGTTGTCAAAGCCAAATAACAGATGTCTATATTTGATCTTAAAAATAGTTGGGAACCAGCAGTCTTCTGAGCAGGGGGGAGACATGACCAGAGGTAATATTTAAGCTGAGCTTGGAAGGATCTGGGGATTCTAAAAAGTGAAGCGGAGAAAAAGAAATCAGTTTGTGTAACATTATTTGTCTACTTAAACTCTACCTTTCCTTAAGAGCACAGCTCATATTGTACCTATTTCATGCAGTCTTGATTGCTTTTTCCTCTCTCTGTACTCCTATTTGTATACTCCTGTACTTCCAGTTAATGTGTTTAAACACTTTAGCAACTAAGTAATTGTTCTGTTTCCTTTAGGCTATTTATGTCCCTTCAAGCAGAATGAAAACTCTGAAGATGGAAAGTCCATCTTACAATGCTGCTCTATCTTTCAGTGTCAAGCACTGACAACGCTACACAGACAGCAGCTGAGTAATTCTTTACTTCAAAATTCCACTCAACACTTGAAACCAGTGATCACAAAATCTAAATCTAGTTGTTGACATCTGAGGACATTTCAAAATTCTGATAACAGAATTAAATATAATTCATACCATGTCACTTCAGTGCACTCTTCTTTCCAGTTCCCCAAATCCCTGAACAGCAATAAATGGCATTTCCTCTAAAGGAAAAACCAACTACACTTCTGCACCTCCTCCTCATTTCTCAATTCCTTGCAATCTGGTTTCCCAATCATATCACTTGACTGAGTCCAATAAATTGGTTCTTAATTGTAAAATCTGGTGTCCTTTTCTCAGTTCTTATCCTGCTTGACTTTTAGAATATTGACCATTCCCCTCTACTCGTGTAAACATTCTCTTGGCTTTCTTCCAAACTCTATGACCATTTTTCTCTGGGATTCCTCCCCTGTATCATCACCATGTTCCCTCTTCTTCCCTTTATGACCCTCAAATCTACAAATCCAACTCTAATTTCTCTTGTCTCCCTCTCCAGACCTATATTACCAGTTGCCTTCTGGACACATTCACCTGAAATGCGTCTAAGTTTTTCAAACTCAATATATACTTTCAAACATATCATCTTCCCCTCTATGCCTCTCCCCTAATCGGCACCACCTCCAAATTTCCCAATTTCCTACACCATCCATCCAGGCACTCAGGTTGGCAATTTTAGAGTCATCCTTGACCGTCACTCTGCCAAGTCTTGTCAACTCTATTTCTTCAAGATCTGTCTGTTGCCTTTGTTCTACTCTCATAGTTAATACTCCAGCTCAGGGTCTTATGACATGTCACCTGAACTATTCCAACAGATTCCTAAGCAGTCTTCCTGCTTCGAGTTTCTTCCCTCTCCAATCCAATTTCTACATAGTTGCCAAATTAGCCAAAGTATAGATCTGTCCATATGAATTCTCTGCTCAACAGTTTTCAGTACCTCTGTGAAGATACTCCTCAGCTTGGAATTTAAAGTCTTTGCTGGTTCTAATTTGTCTTTCTCAGATTCATTTCACATAATCCCTTTCAAGAACTTTATGTTCTAGCAAAAATGGCCCCTTGGCTGTTGCTTAAACTTGGCCATTTTTCTTGCATTTGCATAGGTCATTTCTGAAGGCACTAACTCTTTTCCATAGCCTCATGGAATCCTTAGGTGTTTTTAAAAGTTCAACCCAAGTACCATCTCAAAAAACAGACATTTTCCAACTTCTTTAGGTTTTGGTACTAGTACACTCTTCAAATTAACTTGTATTTACATAACTGTGTAAATGTCCTCCTCCTCATCCCAATAAAATTAAGTTCCTTGAAGTAAGACTATTTTAAAAATTCTATCTTCATTTCCCCAGCTTCTAGAACAGTGATGGAACATGAAAGATACATAAAAATGTTTAATTTTAATCTGATAGATAACTGCTCAAAATGATCAACAGTGCCAATTATAACTTGCACAAATGCCAATTCTTAGGATATTTTGATGAACAGATAATTTTTTTTTTAATCAAAGTCTTTATGCATAAACAGAATAAGAATATGGCTAGCACCTTTCCCTTCTTCAACCTTCTTAACCCATTTCAGGCTCTTGCAGGCTACCATTCTCTAGCACATATTCCAACACATTTGTAAACTTATTCTGCCTTCCTTTTGATCAATTACTGTGTTTGCTACCTTCCAGCTCATCCTCCACCTCCCCAAAACCACATTAGTGGGCTTTGGGTACATCAGATGATCTGGGTTCAAGTTATTGAGTTAAATTGTTTTAATTTTTCAAAATTCATGAAGTCAAGCAAAAAGCTGAAAATATATGCACCCAAAACACAGATGGTTCTGAAGAAAATATAAAGTATTCAATACCTGGCAGTTCACCAGTTGCCAGAGAGAAGAAAACAAATCTTTCTGTGTGGGGAAGACTAGGTCCGAGGGAAGGGGAAAGCAGATATTCTCAGACATCTTTTTAAGGAGTAAAGAATAGAACAGGACAGAAAAGTTACAGAATATTTCTAGGTCAAGTTAAAATTCTTGCAGAATTCTCCTGAGCAGGAGAAGTATGACTTAGTGATATGTTTAGAATTTCCAAGATCAAAGCATTATTTTTGCGAGAAGCAGAAATTTTTAAAATGTGCACTTAAGTTATTACCTGGGTTCTCCTTCTTGCTCAGGTATTTCTTCCTCTTCTTCCTCACTTCCACTATACTCATACTCTGTTTCATCTGTGAAAAAAGAGAAAAACCTTGAGATGGGTTGGAGAATTATAACACATTTGTGTAGAGACATGCAAACTCCTATGAAGAGCCACGCACACGTGAGAACACTGTATAATGTAGTGCATGTTTGTCTCTGTATCATGATTTATGCTGAGCTGGGTGCTCCTCCCGGCTCTTCCACAAGCATGTGAGAAATTCCTGACAGAAGAAAATCAGTAACAATAGCTTATTAAACTGTATTACATAGAAATGAAGAGCTAGGTGGCACAGTGGAAAGAGTACTGGGTGGAGTCAGACCATTCCTGAGTTCAAATCTGGCCTCTGACACTTAACTAGCTGTGTGACCTACTTAACCCTGTCTGCCTCAATTTCCTCATTCCTGAGCTAGAGAAGGATATGGCAAACCACTCTGGACAAGAAAACCTCAAATGAGGGTCACAAAGAACCAGACATAAAAGCATGAATTCCCATTTCATACTGCTTACTTTTTTTTTAAAAAACTATATAATAAATACTAGATATTGTTTTCAAAACTAACATGTTCTCACTAATAATGGACATCCATCCATATAGCATCTTGAAGTTTGGCAAAGTGCTTTACATATATTATCCATTTGAGCCATGAGGCAAGGGTTACTACCATCCTCATTTTACAGATGACGAAAAAGACTAAGAGAGAGGTTAAGTGACTCGTCCAGGATCACAGAGCTATTAAGTTAATAGGGTGAAATCTGACCTTCTCTTACTGAGACTAAACCCACTGCTCTATCCATGGTGGGACCTTACTGCCTACTGTCTCAATGTGTGAATCTAGAAGAAATTCTCTAGATGGATGACTTAACCACAAAACCTGAGGAGGACAAAAGCCTCAGGCTACTCTGCATTTTGGAAACTTACTAACCGCACCACAAAAAAATCCATCTTTTAAACATGTTTGAAACATGGAACACAATGACTGCAGAACAACTAAACTACCCACAAAACTCAACAGACAATGGAAAAATGGAGTAAAAGATAGGACTAATGGCATGTACATAACTAAAAAGAAGCTGAGTCAGGTAGGTGTGAAAATAAAATTCGTGGGATAATCTAGTGATGCAATGGTACCCTCCAGGTATAAAAAAAGGAAGGCTTTTAAACAATGTAAGCATCCTTATGAAAGAGTTGTGGTAAGACTTGGAAGGAGGTCATACAGGAAGAGAAGAAAGATGAGATAAAAAAGAGCATTGTTGGTGGAAATACCTACACTGAATGAATCACATATCATTCTATATGGGACAATGGTGTTGTCATCCACAGAAATTAAGACGTTCAGAGAAAATGGCAAGCTTTTTAGCTTTGGTTTGTTTTTTGTTTTTTGTTTTTTGAGGAAAAGGAATTCAGTTTCAGATATGCTGATTTTTGAAATGCCAACAAGAACCCAAGGTGAGAAAACCCTATAGGAAGCTTGAAACATGAAACCAATGCTCTTAAGAAAAATTTCTCCTTATGCTGAGCCAAAATCCATTCCTCTGTAGCTTGTATCCATTAGCCTTAGCACCCTGGAGCTAAAAAGAGTAAGTTTAATCTCACAGACAATAGCCCTTCAAATATCTTTAGACAGCTAGTATGTCTCCTCTAAATCTGCTTTTCTCCAATTCATTCAGATTGATCCCTTTATGACTTTTAGAGCCCTCTCCTACTGACCTTCTTCATATGCTCAGACATATCACTATCCTTCCTAAAAACCGGCTCCCAGAAATAAATACTCTAGCCGTGATCTAACCAGGGCAGAATGTAGTGTCCTGGACACTGTGCTTCTGGGAATGTAATCTAGGACCATCTTAGCTTTTTGGTGATATTAATTATAGTTCAACAAAAAAAAAAAAAAATCACCTCAATGGATTGCTGTCTAGTTCCATATTTTTTCAGTTGACTTAAGTCTCAATTTAGGATTCTTCTATTATTATTTTTTCCACTCATGTTTCATCATATGAGACTGAATCCATGTTCCTCTTGTACACATAGTCTCTAGGGCTTAACTTTATGGGATGAGCGTGCCACTTACGGCTTCATTGAGTGACTTAAAATCATTCTACTAGCAGCCCCTCTCCCTTGGAGTTGACAATGACACCATTCTTTCGGTCTAGTGAGTCATTCAGTAAATTCAAAATACTACTACTTTAAATTAATTTACAAGACTAATTTTTGATGAGTGAAATAAATGCAGAGCAGCAAATTCACAAATTACTGATCAATGAACTAAGGTTCAACAAATAAGGAGATGAACTAAAAGGTACCAGGCCATGACTTGGATTTCAGATTTGACTTAATCACTTTTACAAGCTTTTTCTCTTATCATCTGACTTCTTTCAAAGGTCAGAAAAAGATTCTAATGAATAGATTTTTAGTTATTAAGGTCCTACTGTTCAAATTGCTTCAGGAATTCAGACAAAAGAAGGTTCACTATAGACTGAAGTACTTAGGGTTTTGGTTTTTTTTTTGGATGAAGTAGGTGTTACTGGCTGTCTTGATAGGAGAGAGGAAGAAAGAGAGGATTTCAGCAAGAGGAAATACTGCAAAAGCACAGACACAAAGTAAATATGCATATGTAGGTAGAGATATAAGCCAAAGTATTTGGATATGACAAAACAGGCAACGGGGAGCCACTGTAGGTTCCTTAGAAGGGGAAGGACATAACTGAAAAGGCATTTTAGCGAATACCTATGACAAGACTATGGACTAGACCATATAGACTATGTCCAGGCTATGAAAAGCCGCTAGATGGACAATCTATGGGGTTGGTCCATCAAAACCTCTATTTTGGACATATATTACAAAGAACAAGGGACAAAAGCTGGATAAGAATAGGAAGATGAGAGCTGAACTGAAATTAGGAAACTGAACAGAGTACTTTGAACAACCCCCAAGTTTCTCCAGGAAACAATAGTCCATCGAATTAATTGCAATATTCTTTCTGGTGATGCTATGGGATTGTAAGGCATCACAGACCACAGTCTCTGTTGAAGTAAAGCTCCAGGTTGCTCAGAAAACAATGGAAAAAAGGAGACAGGAAGGAGTTGCAACAGTTACCTATTCTCAAAAAACCTCATGGGCAAGCAACAAAGAGAAAGAATACTCCTCAGAGGTGTACAAGCAAAAAAGTGGACATAAGCAAGAAGAATACAGAGCCCACAGCCCCATTAATAAACAAACTATGTTAAGGATTCTAAAGGAATGCTTGCCTCTCCTCGGCAAGGAATTAGAAGGCATGGACAGACCATGATCTTTATCCTTGGCATGTCAAGAGGGATGAGATTATAGACCCATCAAAGCCCTGAAATACTTTAGGAAGACATGAACACAGTAGGTACTCAATAAATACTTAGCAAATGAAAGAAAATTTGGATTAAGAATAGGAAGAAAGATATATCCAAGTACCAAGAAAGAGCTAAGACAATACTTCTACTCCTCTGCACACTTGCCCAGCTACCAAACCTTAATCTGAGTGTCAGGAATTTGGGAGGGGCTAGGAACAGCTTGGAGGCACACTGGCAGCCTTACCTTGGCTCCAGTTTGGTGACAAGGCCTATTTCTGGGTCTGTGCCTGAACCAGAAATTAAAGCCTAGAGTCAACATGGCTAAGGACATTTGGCATGACTCACTAAAGGGGGCAGAGGGAGAGAAGAAGAGGCAGTCAAAGTCTATTCAAAGTGACAGGAAGCTGGAAAAAACTGCAAAAGAAAGATTAAAAATAAAACAAATTTGATACCTTTCTCCCCTCTCTTCTTTCTCGTCCGATCTATATGGTCCTTAAGCTGGATTCTAACTTGCCTTTCATTTGGCTGATCCCTTATAAAAGGATGTTTCAAAAGCTGCTCTGTGGAGGGACGTTGCATGTAGTTCTTCACTAGGCACCCCTCTATAAAGCTAAAAAACTTTTTTGACCTGTAGAAGAAAGGGGGGAAAATTAAGAACCTGTATAATAAAGAATCATTAAGTTTCCACTTAAGAAAGTACCTTGACAAAACAATCATGTACAGTAACAAACCAGTAAACCAGGATCGTGGGTGAACCTGAAGACATAAGACAAAATAAAAATGCTTCCAAAGTTATTCTGGGAGGCTTAAAAGGTAGTGCACGAGGCTCCGACAACAACAGGTTAATGCACTGGGACCAAGTCCACTGAAATACAGTGAAAGAAATCTCTGCCATTCGTCAAAGGAGGAGGGAGAGAATTACATTTAAACCACAATGTGATGACATGATCTCCATAGATCACCTGGTTAAGAGGACTAGGGCTGAAGCACAGGCTAGAAAGAATGGGAAAAAGAAAAAAGCTCTCAATTTTTTGACAGTTTGAAAGCACAGAGATTAAAAACAACAGTTGTGATTATGTTTTTAAAAGAAAAAAACAGCTATTCTTATCTGGGTTTATTTTGCTAGCTAAGAGCTCTGGAGATTGCATCACAGTTATATTTTCAAAAGTGCCTTGATTTCTATAATGCATATTCTCCTTTTGCAACTGAAGAGTTTAAAATCCTTAAGAGTTATGCTCCTCGTCCAGCCCACCCACCACCTCACAATCTCCCTCCCCCCAAAAAAACCCAGTCAGGGACCAATCTCCTAATGAGGAGTATCTCTAAATTAAGCTGAACAATTTTTGGACAAGTGGGCATACAGTTTTGTCACTGGGACTTCAGATGAAGCCTTTCCAGTAAGAATTGTGTGAGAAGCCTTTTAGTAAGAATAGTGCGAGCTTGTCTTTTGTTAGCAAAGCTTTTAAAAACAGAGAGGGTCACCTCCATGCTATAATGAGGTAACATGTTAGGACTTTAGGGAAAGGTATATTGTATTCAATTACTTCAAGACTCATTTTTTTTTTTTTTTACTGTGTGATCACTGGCCAATTAATATAACATTTTTGTGCTACCTATCTCCTTGGTTTGCTGTGAATTCAATGCTTTGTAAAGTTTAAAGCACAGTTTAAAATCTAGGTAAAGATTATTTTATATTAGTACAGTACTTGTGAATCATCCTACTTCTGACTTGTAACTCAGTAATGATTTTATTTTTATTAAATACCTATCATTTCTCTTTTCTCTGAAGATTTCAGGAAAATATCTTACTTGACTTATCCTACTTAACTAGTCAGAGAAAAATTTAAATTTATTCTAATAAAGCTTCTTTCACAGTGTGTTGACATTATAAGTAAAGGTTTGGTTTTTCCACTAAGATTTAAGCAAACTTGAGTATTTTTATGAGGACATAATTGAGAGATAAATCAACACAATTTTCACACTGGCAAGAGAGATTTTTATACACAAATAAGAGGAACGGACACAGGGACATCCCTGACTTCAGCATTTTATTAAGAACATGGGACCAGAAGTCAAGAGAGATTCAAATTCTAATGAGATTGTTCCTGGTTCTGTGACTCTGACAAGTATTTAGCCTTTCAAGGTCTCAGTTTCTTTATCTGTCAAATGAGATTTGGGTAAGATGACCTCTGACCACAAGATTAAAGGATCACTAAGAGTTAGAAAAGAGGCCAGCTAGTCTGTATCTCCCATTTTACAGATAAGAAAGCAAAGGGCCAGAGAAGTTAAGTGATGGGTCCAGGGTCACACAGGTCATGTATGAACCCAAGTTCAGATCCTCTGACTCCAAAGCCAATGCTCTTCCCACTGTACCATGGTACCTCCAAAGATGTCCCTTTCCTGAAATTGTATTAAGTAGCTTAACTTAAAATTTTTTATCTTTCACATTTTGTTAATGTTATTTGGTATATATATGTATATATATGTAATTTGTTACACCAATCTTTTCCCCAACATGCCATTTAACTGAGGGATGACTTCCATTTCCCTCAAATACATGATATATGTATGAAATTCTAAGAAATTATTTCAGTAAATTCCCATCCATCCCTCACACTGTGTGTGTGTAATTTCATCAGTGTTGACATCTCCCAATGATCTTAACCATTTAAGCTTTCATCTTCTCTGCAACTTTTAGTTAAATTGACTTGCCTAAGGTCACACACCAGGATATGTCAAAGGTGAGTTTTGAACTCAGGTCTTCCTGATTTTGAGACCAGATCTATATCCAACGTGTCATACAGACTTACAAGTTATGTAAAGGGATCTGTAAACTATAAGGAAATAACTAAACTTCCCTGAAAGACAGATAATTCAGAAATTTTTAATCTATAAAACCACCTAACTCTGTGACTGGGTTAGATGCTGCCCCACAATTCAAGTCTCAAGAAAGAGAGACAGAATGAAAGGGAGATGTAAAAGGCTCCCACCAAAATCCTGTGATTTGCTTCATCTTAGCTAGAAAGTCACCTTGGATTCTGGAAGACTCCGCTGGTAGAAGCACCAGTAGATCTTACAAAACCAAAAAAGCTTCTTGGTATAGGTCCAGCAGGAGACTATATGGTTGAAAATGTTTATCAGAAAGTTGGCTCGCAGATGGTGAATTTTCAATCGTGGCAACTCATGAAGAAAAGCTAATAAATAAAGATTAATGAGTCTGTGATATGAATTAGAGCAGTGCTTCTTAAACTGTGGGTTTCAACCCACACTTTAAGAAGTGCTGAAGGGGCGGAAAGTAGCAAAACCAAGTTTAAGAAGTCCTGCCTTAGAGGAGGGAGGACGCAAAGCAAGGATATTTTAGATTTTGGAATTATTTTCCTAAAACAGCTAAAAGGTTAATTCAGTCCCAGAGTAGAATTTTAGGACATTCCAGCTTGCTGCTGTTTTTATAAGAGGGCTAGGTGACCAACAGTCCTAAAGCTCAAAGGGATATACAAGTCTTAGGAACCAAACAGAAATAGAAACCTCGGAGATTATGTGCTCTTGGAAAAACAAGTGTTCAAAAAAGAAAAAGAAGTCGATTTAGTCAACTTCAAGTTATTTGAAGTCTACTGAAGAAAAATAAAGGGAAAGGGCAATTTTCAGTTCTCATTAAAAAAAAATTTATGAAGTTTTGACCAAAACTTTAGAGAAAGGTGTAGAGACACGGAAAGAGAAGACAGCGAATCAAGGGGGAAAGGAGGAAGAAGGCAAATATAGGCACACAAGGAATAATGTTATAATCTAAGGAACCTGAAGAGAGCTAAAAAAGGAAGAGGAAGAGGAGGAGGAAAGGCCAGCAAGAGATCATATCAGACCTAAGATGTCAAAAAGTATTGTGACAGTAGGTGCCATGTGTGCTCAAGATAGGAAATCTAGTCAGGAACAGAAACACTAGCTCACATTTGTAGAGTGCTTTACATGGGCTGTATCTCATTTTTACAGCACCATGGCACAGATATTACTCCAATTTATAAATAAGGATACTGAGGCTGAGAGCCATTAAGGGACGTGTATAAAAAGTTCTATCCACTGTACTATCATGCCGCATTAGGAGCCTACTGCTCTCAGCATTTAATGGCTCTTCTGATTCATCTATCTACTGTACCATCTAGCCACAACACTAGGATGGAAAGTTATGAAAGACAATTTACAAATCTACAGAGTTGTCCTGTAGGAAAAGATGGAAATGCAGACAGAAGAATAGTCCTGGATTAAATTTCAGTGTTTTGTTGTTTTTAAATGCCAACGGAATAGTCTCAAGACTCAAAGTAAAAGTGTAAAGCAGTGTGATCAGAAACGCAGGTGAGTATAGCTTTAAAAGACCAGAAAAGGCACTTGTGAGGGAGATAAAACCCAACAAGTTCAAACACTTGAGGAATCTCAAGACAAAGAGAAATGGAGATGGGGATTACTGAAGGACAAGAGAGTTGAGTGGAATGAAATTGATGGGGTGACTTTTCTCTTACAAAGGTTAGGCCATGGCAAGACAACAACTGCTTTCCTTCCCCAAAGCTAAAGTAACACTTGGCTGTGCTTGGGAATTCTGAAGGCCTTCATTACTGAAGGTCATCCCACTCCCTGACATGTTTGGGTCAAAAACAAGCAAGCAACTGATACAGCTGATTGTGGAAGGAAAAACATGGCACTGTTGATGGATTCTCCTCATCTGGCAAGAAGCACATGCTTAATTTCAGTTCTTTATAATAATTACAGTAAAAGCCTTCATTAATTTAAAAGGCTCCTTTCCACTGAGGGACTAAAAGTCAGTGACACTGTCCTTTAATGTAATGGATTTTTAAAATTCATTTTGCACTTAGCCATAGTACACTAAATTTAAGTTTGGGGCTCTTGCATACTTTGTCATCATAACATAATGTTCCACTGTGAATGGAACATCATTTCTTCATTTTCTTTTTTTGCTGTGTCATGTTTCAAAGACCTGACTTTTTGAGAAGCAATAGCCTCCACCAAAAAAAAAAAAAAATCCACCTTTCCTTTAGTGTTTTGGGTCACGGTCTCTAATACAGTTCAAGGAAAGCTAATTTGTGGCTTTGATTGAAGGGAAAACTACAAAAATAAACAAAACGAAAACAAAAGGCAAATATCTACAACATACCATTTTTTTGACTTTAGCCGAGGAGGAGGATTCCGGGGAATCAGGAAAAGTGCTCTCATTGGATGCATGTCACAGAGAGCTGGTTGGAAGACACAGAGAGAAAACATTTATGAAAGCATGACACTTCTCATCACTTTTGTCCTAATTTGGTTCATTTATAAATCAAATTTCATCTTGTTTATAAATGGTTTACAACCTACTTTGATCCATTAAAAAACAGGGCACTTGCCCTGTTTACATTTTGATCTGACTGGTATATTTTAGAACAAATCTGCTTGAAATCTTACTAATGGAAAGCAAATCCTAATACTTATATTTCCATTGAAAAAATAAATCACTAAAACAAGTACAAGTAAAAAGGCAGTTGTACACTCAAAATCAAATATGAAAAACTTTTCATAAATCATACCAAGAAAATCATACCATTTATATCAAGTTGAGCAAAGGGGTTAATGACTATACCAGGTAAGATTTCAGAAATATCCAAATGTAAAATTCCACAAAGAAAGTAAATTACCTGGATGAAGCTACGATTTTGAACATGTCATGTGATTTCTAAGACCTTAGTAAAAAGAACCACTCAGGCCTACGTGTATGCATTCAAAAGGTAGAAGAAGCCAGGTATCCCAACATATACTTCTAAAGATGTAGTAGTATTGCAAACACGCTGAGAATAGGAGCCTACAAAGCCACTCTTCCCCCAAACTGGGAAGTAAGAATTCTCAATATTATTACCACTGACTTAAGCTATATTTCCTGTATCTTTCCCCTAAAAATCTGAAATATGTACATGATCTCATTTTTCCTGTGACGGAGATCAGAAAGGTTATGGAGTGGTGCATAAGACAGCTAAATCCATTTTACAGACCAGAATATTGGAACACTGGCAGGTCATGGGTTCCTTTCCCAAGATTTCTGTTATGACAGAAGTATATGACAGACCTTTTGCTCCTTAAAATAATTTCTGGCTTTTAGCTGACCAATATCTTTACAACTGCTGTGCCATCATGTTCATCTTACCAAGTCTTCCAATCTCCTCTGCAAGATCACCATGAAACACAAACACATTCTGCTACATAAGACCTGTCCTGATCCCCTCCCTGATCAGCTCCTAGCATCACGCCTTCCAAAATCGTGCTGCATTTATTTTGAACGTACTTGACTCACATTTACATTACTCCTAAGATAGAATTAAATTTGTCTGTATATCCTCAGCACCTAACCCAGTATCTGGCATTGCAACAGATAAATGCTTGGTCATTTATGGATTGCTCATCCCATCCTTTATGTGGGAGTACACCCCTCCTACTATGTGTTTTCTCTTGATGATCTAATTAACTCTCACGAATTCAATTATCATCTTTATGCAAAGGACTCTCCCGTATTTCTCTCTTCCTGTTCTTCAGGGACATATGCCAAGGCAAATTATTAAGCAGGTGAAGCTTACCTGCTATATACCTGACCTCACCAACAATTCAAGGGCCCTTCTTGATTCCCAGGTTCTTCCATGATACCCTAAAGTCAATTTGTATTTATTCTGTATATATCTGGCATTCGTTGTTCAGTCTTTTTCAACTGGGTCTGACTCTTTGCGACTCTACTTGGGGTTTTCTTGGCAGAGATACTGGAGAGGTGTGCCATTTTATCTTACAAATGAGGAAACTGAGGCAAACAGGATTAAGTGATTTTCCCAGAGTCACACAGCTTCTAAGTGTCTGAGGTCATATTTGAACTCAGGCCTGGTGCTCTATCCACTGCACCACTTCTCTGTGCTCATATCTTGTATTTAACTAACTGGCAAAAGTGGCAATCTCCCCAGTACAATGTAAGATTCTTGAGGGGAGAGACTGCCTTGGTCTTATACCTGTATCCACAGCACCTAATATGTTCTCTGGTATATGCTTAATAAAAGCCTGTGGACTGGTGAGTTGATGGAAAAATTAAAGGGAAAGGTTTACTGCTTTTTTCTGCGTTTTTTCCATCTCCAAACCTTTTTCTGTCAACTTTCTATTGCTGATTTGACTTAATCCAAAAAAGTAAGTAGATTTACGGAACAGAAAAAAATTACAAAGAATAGAGAGGAGGTCCCTTTTCTCCTGACATAAATATTTTCTCACATTACCAAGTCACACATAATCTACAAAAGTCCTTATTACAGCGTATTTCAAAATTTCAGCAAACACTAATTTTAAACTTAGAAAACCACTGTCAATATCTCAGTTTAGAATGATTTCAGTCACAACGTATCAGCACCACTTAAAAACAACAGAGATCCTAAGATCTCTCCCTTTCAGTGAAAAAGTCAGTACCTGAAACAGTAGATGTCAAACGTTCTTATTATATCTGAAACATCACAGCAATTACCATGGTCTCGCTGAAATGCTTTGTCAGTGATATCTATGTCAACACAGCTGTTTCTTTTTTTAAAACCTCATGGCTAGGTTTAGATTACAGCCAGTCACTTCTATGCTATACATTTCAGTCTTAAATTAGTGTCTTTGCAAAAATGGAAAAAAAAAACCAAAAAAAACCACAAAAACCCACTTACGGGGAGCACCTTCTGCCATTTCAATAGCCGTAATGCCACAGGACCAAAGGTCACTCTGCAAAAGAGGACGGACAGTGTGTTAGCAGATACCTTGGGAAAATGGGGCCCCATTCATTTATTATTTATAATTCGGACAGAGATGGACTAATAGCTACAATTGGCATATCTATGGAAAGACAGTTTGCTAAGCAAATAAGATGAACATGTTTAACATGAGAGAAAGGTCCTTGTGTTCTGATTTCCTCACTGTGTGACTTAAGCTATTGGGGCCTCATGTTCCGATTGAGGACAATTATGCTTCACAACTTAACTTGCAGGATTATTATGAGGTAAATACTTTGCAAACTCCAAAGGAAGATGCAAATGAGAATCACTATTATTTTCATTTTTGTGCACTATAAATGATAATTTCATAGTTACTTCATTAGGTATAAGAAAACAAAAACATATAAAAATAATGCATCCAAGTGATATTTTTGGTTATGAATTGAGTTCAGACCAAGAGATGGGGCTAATTCATAGTGAGTTAAATGAAAGGGTCCCAAATGAACAAATTCAGTTGTGATAAATATTAAAATCAAATTACAGATTCAGATATTCTGAATAAGAAAATTGAGATCAGGTTTATCAGTATAACTCCTTGTTATACGGTTTCTTAATCACATCAATGCAAACTAAGAAAAACATTTTTAAGTTGTTTCATATTATATAATAATTGTGATTAGCAGAGTCCACAAAATTCACTGGTAATTTGTCATGGCTCTAGGCTAGAGCTCAGTTTTTATGACTTATGAGTTATGAGAGATAACTAAGCAAATGAGAGCATAAACAAAATTACAGTGGGCTTTTAACCTATTTAGAAAACTTTTCAAATCACATTTGTCACAAATGTCAGCATTAAAAAAAGGTATAAATGACTTTTTATTCTTTCACTCATTGGTTCAAATGAGAATATATTACATGTACATATATATATATGTATATACTCATTTTAAATACACACACATATTAATATCCTCACTAGATCCAATGAGAATATGTGCATGTACACACACACTCATTTGATCCAAAGAATGAATAAAAATTATATAGGCACACAAACACACATGCATGGTTGTGCACAAAGCTCTTTGAAAATTTTTTAGTACAGCACAAAAAAGACATTAGCTATTGTTTTTACTTATTCATTATACTTTTATTTTAACCTTTTATTTGCCCAAACTTTTAACTTGCAGATACATTAAATAATTGTCAGCTTATATACATTACCTCTTGGTAGCCATCATAGCTTATACTAAAATATAACACTGATTTCTGAGACACAGACTTCAACTAAATTCTGTGAACTATGTATGCTACCATACCAAAATGGTTTAAACAAGGGCAGGCTGAATCTATTATTATACTTTTTGTAAACCAGTCAAGCTAGCGAACAAATACGAGGGCTGACTTAGAATAGTGACTTTACCACTACCAAAATAAAGTGCATTATCCATTCAAGTCTCTAGAGGTCACTATAACTTTAATAAATATATGAAAACAAAAGCCGTAAAAGCAATCCATGTTAATAATAAGTTATATATAGATGAAAATGTCCCTATTGGCCCTGATGGTTTTTTTCACTTGCTTATATGTTCGTCTTTGATTTACAAAGACAGCAGTTCATCTAAGCAGTAACATCTTATTCAGATGCTTAATTAGGAGGACTATTTGTCCACAAGCTCCTCTGAAGCTAAAATAACATGTGAGAAGATAAGATGCCTGATGTAAGACAGACATTATATATGCCATTAAAAAGTCTTCTCATTTTATTTACTATCAAGTTTAAATCTACATCATTAACTATGTCCTACAAGACAGAAAACACTGCAGACACAAAACACATGAAGTAAATGAAAAGCCTTCCTTCTGGGCAGCCCTAAGAAGCAAAGATCCCTTACTCTGTAATCATAAGTCGCGTCAGGGTTCTCATCACAGGCAATGACCTCAGGAGCCATCCAATAAGGTGTTCCAATGAAAGTGTTTCTTCGTCCAACTGTCCTGTCCAGCTGAGCACTGACACCGAAATCCACTGGAGATGAGGGGGAGGCAGAGAGGATAATTAATTATCAACCAACCCTACTAAGATACTAAGCCTCCTAAGATCAAATGTGATGGGTGCTGACCTCAAGGACTCCAGGGGAGAGATGATATGTACACAAAATAGAATATGGTAAAGAAAATCACACATCTCAGACAGATGTCAGGAGGATGAAAGCCAAATGACATTCATAAACTCTTCAGATTCTTCCCGGAAAAGGTGTTTCCCAAGATGGGAAATCCTCATACAAAACAAAACAAAATAAAGACCTTCCAGAACAATATTATCGTATAGTTTTTAAGAGAATTTCTGGGAATACTCTGGCAGACAAGACCACAACACAAGGCGAGTCCTTAGTCAGAAGAAATGACCACAAGAATTTGTTTTAGCCTCTCCAGCATTTGACATACATAAAAGGAGGAGAAAGGGACAAAAACTTTTAGGCAAAGAACTTAAAATAGAAAGGATGTAAACAAAAACAATCTCAAAATATACAAGAATTTATCTCCTACTGCCTCAGATCTCTTGGGGATTCCATCTCATTTTTCATAGTGTGGCTTTTACAATCAATTTATAAAACTACTTTATGTCCACGTTGATTTTCATATTCAGAGTGAGGTTAAAGGTAAAGCAGGAGAGAAGCTGGGTAGACTATGGACCACTAACTCACCTTGTGTCCTAGACTAATCAGGCAATTGCCAACATCATCACTAATTATATTCGAATTTCACATATGTAGAAACTTCCCATAAGCATAGCTGGGTATAGGTGGAACCAGCCATTAACTGGATCACTAGCCCAATTACAAGTACAAGCCTAGGTAACCATATAGGTGAGAGAGGTGGGCCAGTGACAGGGCTATCCTCACCGAGAGTAATGGAAAAACTAGCAAAGAAAAGCTGAAGCAGTTTACCAAGGAACTAATTAATCAATATGCTAAGCAACTCCTATACACTTAGAACTTCAACAACTCATTCTTAGCCTCAAGAACGTTTTGCTATTGAAGAAACCAATACAAAAAGGTTAAGCAGATGAAATGAAATCCAGTAACGGATGCTACACACTACAAAAACACTACTACTTATAGCTAAGGAGTTTGTTTTCTTTTTTCTTGAGAGTCAAGGCTAGTTTTAAACAAACATTAAACAAAAACCCTGTTGAAGGAAAAATGACTATGCAAATGAAGTAATACGGTAATTTCAAAAATAAAATAATCCTGAGAGAAGTTCATTTAACTGGGTTATGGGCTGAACTTCAGGCGTGGCCCTGATTATCTCTGTTACAAAACTAAGAGCAACAGAAACTGCAAATAAGCTGTCTCTGGGCTTAATCTAGAAAATCACATAGCACTGCTCACTAATGAACTTTGGCATACAGTTTATAAGGGAGACATGGCACCCTGAAACTATCAGAACTTTAACGGAAAATGAAAAGTTCTGGAAGACTTTTTAGAAATAAGGCTTTGGAAGACTTCTATAAAGGTGAAATGTCACTGACACTTTGAGCTTCAGGTTGACTATATTATGTAAAAGAAGGGTGGACAGCTGAGGAATTAAGATATTCTATGTACCAGCTACTGCATTCATGGGCAGACAGTGTCTGCTCACAACCCTCATCAGCCTCGCTTCCACATTCTCAAGTAGGAAATAGGGGAAGATTCACTCCCCTATGTGCAGGCCACATACAGATCTGAGACACCCTAATATTCCCTGGAAACAAGATTGAGAGGAGAAATCATTACTGACTTCCAAGCATGTGTGTGTGTGTCTGTGCATGTGCACACACACACGCTGCGTATATATGTACACATATACGTACACATACATACACAGAAGCATCACATGGTACCGTCACATTTTATTACGTACCAAGTTTCACCTCTGCATTTTCTGTCAGCAATACATTCTGACCCTTGATATCACGGTGAATCACATGGTGGGCATGGAGATGTGCCAATCCCTATATAAAGAAGGGAAAATGTGGGTTATTTAACTAAGGACTAACACTCATTGGGGGAGTTCACCATTCTAAACAAAATGTTTCTTTGGTCTAAACACTTTTGTAAAATCCTCCATTAGGTACATACAATGAAAATTGTAGAGTTTTTGCAATACATGGAAATGATCACGATAACTAATCTTTATGTAGTACTTTAGGTTTTGTAAGGCACTTTACAAATATTACCTTATTTTAACCTCACAGAATAGCGAGATGAGGAACCGGAGGCACAAGTGAAGCCTTATGCTCAGGAGCACACAGATCATGTCTCAGGTAGAATTTGAACTCAGGTCCCTCTGACTCCAGGTCCAGTGCTCTATCTGCTACCTAACCCAGCTTCTTTTTCAGGTATATACACTACTACCAACTCTCCTTACTGCACCTGGAACACAAACCACACACACACACACACACACACACACACACACTCTCTCTCTCTCTCACCCTCTTACACCTACACCCCTGGATACAGTAGGGCTCAAAATCTGTGCATCATCAGCACTTTCAGTCTATAGCTTTAAGACATTTTCAATCACTACGAGAAGTTTCACAGCAATAAATTTAAACTGTTTATATGTAGGGTGTTTCCTTTCCCACGATAAATGTCAATTCTTCAGTGGATGACCATATGTGTATACATGAATTAGATTCATCCCAAGGGAATGAGAGAGACTGGGGTTTAAAGTCCGTTCTTTGGGCAAGAGCAAGTTCTCCCATTGTATGCTGACAAATTAAAAACTCTCTTCTGCTCAATCTCACCCTTCCCTATCCCCCACTCCCCATCCCCCAGCATTCAATGCCACTGCTGGCAAAAGGAGCTCACATTCAAATAAAACATCTCTCTTTCCTGGGAAAACAAAACCTACTGGGTATCGGTCTTGAATCTGGGCTTGTGCCCAAAAGCCTGTGCCTCATAAGGGGTGGTGGAAGAAGAAAAACATATGTTGCATTCAAATGTGCCTCCAAGAGAACTTTGGGGATCACTAATGGCGGATGGAGTTGACAGAAAAAAAACCACATCCTTGCAGTCACTGACTTGATTTCTACTTATCTTCAAGGTTTAACCTATGTGAACTGAAATTACATTTTGTTCCTACAAAATACAGGGAATTTAAGTTTAACTTTAGAAACTATTGATGCAAAAAGGGATGGAGTATGAGGTTTGTGTGTGTGTGTGTTTGTGTGTTCTGATTTACAGCTGCAGCATTAAAATTAAACCCAACAGCTGCTTTGGAACACTAATTTTTCCAACACAAGGGCTTTTAAAACAATCATTTACTAGTTTGCCTATGAAACAGAATGGGGCTTATTTTGCCTCATTTGTTTGTTTTCCACAACACAAGATATGTACAGTGTTACACAACAAACTACTAACAAATCACTTTTAAAAGTACTGAAGCCTCATCAAGAGAATTTTTCTCTGCGTGTGTGGTACACACACACACACACACACACACACACACACACACACACACACACCCCATTTCCCCTATTTCCACTTGCAACAAATCCTAGTTCCATTGACCCACCTCACTTCCATTCCCCAAACTTCAAAATAACCCCAGCAAACATTCACTTCTTCATGTATGAATGAGAGCTAAATAATAGTAACAAACTTTTCAACATTTCAGATCTGAAAAGTATTATGTATATGTATGTGCCTGCATGTGTGCATATATGTATGATCTTACTGTCTGCTAGGAAATAATTTAAGAAACTACACTGGACAAAACAAGTGGCCCTAATTGGGTTACTTTTACCCATGAAGAGAAAACAAAATAAACATTATATACCGTAATTTTTAAATATATTCAATGTTAAACCAAGATTTATGATTATGTGAGGAAAAGAACATGGTTTATTACATAATGCACAGTCAGATTCCTCTTCCACGGTACTCTCACATGTGAAGACGCAGTTAGAGAATTTCCAGCTTTATTTACTACCCAAAGCTAGGTGACTAAACAACCTAATATTTCTACATCTTTCTTCTGAAACAACTGTGTCAAGCCTCTGTTCCCCATCCCTGAAACTTGTCAAACCAAAATATCCCTTCTGTGTGTTTTGTGTAAACCATTTCCTCAATTAGATTGTAGAATCCTTGAGAACAAAGATTATCTTCACTTTCATACTTGTACCACTAATCAAAAACATGTACTTTATTTAATAAGTCCTTATTAAATGTTTCTTCATTTTCGCTCATTCATTCTCTCATCTTTAAAAGGAGGGTAACTGAACCTGCATTTTGAGTAACAGTATTTGTTGTTGTTCAGTCGTTTTTTTCAGTCATGTTCAACGTTTCATGACTCCATCTGAAGTTTTCTTAGCAAAGATACCAGAGTGGCTTGTCATTTCCTTCTTCAGCTCATTTTTACAGAAGACGAACCTGAGGCAAACAGAATTAAGTGACTTGCCCAGGGTCACAGAGTAAGTGTCCCAGGCCAGATGGGAACTCAAAAAGATAAGTCTTCCTTGATTCCAGGTCCAGAATTCAATCCACTGTGACACCTAGCTGTCTGAGAAGCAGCACAGCACAGAGGAAAGAGCAGGTGATTTCACCTCAGCAGTTCAGGGTTCAATCCTAACTCAGCTACTTGCATTTTTGCAAACCTTAAAATTCTGTAAATAAAGCATTAAAGCTTAAAATTGCACGAAGACTTTTGGGATGCCTTAAATCAATGCTAACTGCTATCACCATCCTCCTCTTCATGATCTGATTGTCCCTCAAAGAGTCAACGGACTGGAAGGAGAAAGCTTTGTAATCTTTAAAGTGCACAGTTGATGAAACTAATTACTACCTTCCACGTCACTAATAATCTTACTGACCAGACACATTAAGGAAAATACAGCCTTGCTCAGAGTCCAAGTAAATGTACATGCTATAAGGAAAGGTAAGGGAATGAATTAATAATGAATTAACGCATTCCCCCACTCCCCTTGATACCTTCTTTAAAAAAGGCAAGCAAAGCTGCAGAAGGGACAACTGTCACCTTTCTCAAGGACAGAGAAGCAAGAATTCGAAGTTAAAGACTGCCCATTTTTGATTCTCCCATGCCTGGAATAAACCCCTTTTCTGCTCTTCTGAGTCCTTATCTTCCTTCAAGATTTGGCTAAAGCTACATCTCTTTCATGAAGTCCTCTCCCTAAACTGAAAGTGTTCCCTCTTCAAGCTTCTTACTGCTAAAAAGTGATTTGTCTGGATGTCTTCTTTTCCTCCATTTCCTCTGCCTGGTCTGAAATGCACAACCCCACTACAAATGTTCATAGAGTATCTGGCCTAACCTGTGGTAAAGTGCTCCAAGCTCATACTGGTCTGATCAGCCACAGTCGGACACACTCCAACACAGTGATGGCATTTTGGTCCTCTTTGAGAACTAAGGACAACACCCAACCAACCAGCTATCACTTTCCAAGTTGTATCCTTCACCAACCTGTGCACCAACATAAGGACAGAGAATACCTTGTCTCTGTGTTTTTATCTCCATCATTGAGCACAGTATACCCTAGCATAGGACGAGCTTAACAAATGTTGAACTAAATTGAGTTTAGTCAATGTAGGTCCACTTTAGCAGACTTATCTAAGAATGGGTCTTTGGGTCTAAGACCAGCCAACAAATGGGCTAAACCCCAGAAAGAGTTCCACCATTGGCATTTGATATATAGCCTAACTTCTTCAAAAGATGGTGACTCTGAGATGAGTATTATGTAGAAATGTGAAGCAGGATGCTGGACTCCTTTGCTTATTTATAGAGTCATATCATTACATAGGATTAGAAATGCCACTCCCAGTCTGGGTATATCAGCACTCATGTGATTCTCCCATGCCTGGAGAATACCCACCCCACTTTCTGCTCTTCTGAGTCCTATCTTCCTTCAAGATTTGGCTAATGCTGCACCTCTTTCATGGAATCCTCTCCTTAAACTGGAAGTGTTTGTTCCCTCCAGGGTTTTAACCTCTTAGATGCTAGGATTTACAACAGCAACAACTATTATTAGGGGTCAGTTCTTACATACAAACTAGCATCCTTCAGCCCAGAAAAGGCATTTTTTATTTTTATCATTCAATTTAACACACATTTATTAAGGGACCAACTATATGCTAGGCATTGTGGATACAAAGAGAAAAACAAAACCGTCTTTGCCCTCAGAGAGTTTCCACTTTACTAGAAAAATATAATGTATACATAAGAAAGTAAATACAAAGCACATACAACATAATATAAAGTTTTGAAGGCAAGAAAATGAAAGTTATTGGAGAGATGGAGGATACGGTAGAGAGAGTGCTGATTCAAACAGAACTGAGATGAATTCTATTCTGTATGACCTAGGACAAGATACTGAACTTGCTCAGTCTCAATTTCCTCATCCACAAAATGGGTTAATAACAGCACCTACTTTCACAGGTTTGTTGCAAGAATTAGAAGTGACAACATATGTTCTTCTATGTTATGCTAATATTTAGGGCATCTCAAACTTTCAGCTCTCTACAGGGACACACTGGAAGTCCAGTGTGAAAAATTAAACTGAAGGACAAGATCCAGATCATCCAATGCTCCCACTCTTAAGGTATTCAGGGCTGGACTCCCAACTGTTTAGAAATGACCTTCTCTGTTTCATTGTAGAGAGGAGGGCACAGAAGTCTAAGAAGATGAAAATTCACTCATCCAAGATCAGAACGCTTGTTAACAGAAACCAACAGCAATTCACACAAAAAAAGGTGATTTTAAAGAATTCGTAAACAAAAGTTTATTAAGCATTTTAAATGCTTTCTCTAAGGTAAAAGGGTGAAGTGGACAAAGTGTTCCATGTTTGCACTTTCTGGGAACTTTTCCCTTCTTTCAGAGTGTGTTCTTATTTTTCTTCTATTCCCAACCCCCACCCAGATTCAATTCTAAAAAGAAAATCTGTCCACAGCAGAGATTCTGGTAAAGTCCTTTATAACTAAAGCACAAACCACTGAAAAGGCTCTCCCAGGGTCACTGGATTCTAGTTATTTCAATTCAGCAAATACATCTACTATGTGGGAAAGTTGTGGTTGGTGGTGTAAAGAGAAAAATGTCGCACCGTCCTTGTACTCCAGGAGTTTATAATCTAGTAAGGGAACAAAATGCATATGCAATGATGATCAAATGTATTACTCCTATTAACAAAAGTTATAATATAAATAACTTGGTATGGCTTGGTGAATGTGAACTCTTCTAGTTGCTGGGAGCAAGGCAGAAGGTATCTGAGAAAGCTTCCGGGAAGCTAAATGGTACACCTCAAAAGGGAAGAAAACCGCTGAGCAAAAGAGGTAAGATCTAATTCTGGAATATCAAGCAGCAGTGCCTATATACAGGCTTGAGGCTTTCTCTGCAAACAATTACACAGGGGGTCGCTGGTTCTGCCTTCTCATAAGGAAAACCCTGATTACAGTCTATTATTCAATGGCACCCTAAAAAAATTCTGGGCTCCTGAAAATATTTTAAAACCATGCCAGGAAGCAAGGGTGTGGCATAGAGCTAATGAGAATTTGTTAGTAGTATTAGTAAGGGAAAACAATTAAAATACCATTAAAATTAAATATGCATTTAAAAATTCCAATTAATGTGCTAGATGTCAATGCAGATATTTTAGACTCCATTTCCTACCAGATTGGAGGCTGTGTAATCATGTCAGTTCTCTTGAAATGTTTCCTATTGGGCTATGTAAGCTCAAATGCCTGCTGAATCTGTATACTTGTTTTTAAAACGGAGTTCATATTTAAAGTAAATGAACCAGGTATGAAGACTTCCTTTACGTATACACAAATTTAGTCTTAGAATTTCTTCCCACCTTCTTTTAAGACTCTGCTCCAACCTAGGCTAGATGCTTCCTTTCCCAGGCACATTCCTGATGGTCAGGTGTTCTCCACCTCACTTCATCTCCATGCTTGGTGTCTTTCCTCTGACATCACCTAAAAACCATACCAAGTAGCTGCCTGTCTCCTCATTAGAATGTGAGCTCCCAGATGAATGGGACCTTGGTTTCACGTTTTTGTTACTGCTGCTCAAGCACTACCTCTTCAGGGGGCAGCTCTGTGATCCTGGGGGGATCTCGGAACCTTTGAGTGGCGTTCCAGGTCACTCTCTAAGATTAGAGGTTGAAGAGAAAGTGCCAGCCTGAAAAGGAGCTTTCGTACTTGGGAGTTCCCCATATTAATCATTATCACAGGCCCAGTCTTTTATGTGTATATGTGTGTGTGTGTGTACACGTACATACATATATAACTCCACGGATATGTGTAGAAATATACATTATATATTTATTATCTATATATTATATACATTACATATACTATATTATCATATATTATATAGAGATGATATATCATCTACAAATATATGTGTGAAAATACACAGAGATATATCTACAGATATGCTATATATGTGTGTTTGTGCACCACTGTTGCTACTGTACAGTCATGTACAATATTTTTGTGAACCCATTTTGGGGTTTTCTTGGCAAAGATACTGGAGTGGTTTGCCATTTCCTTCTCCAACTCAATGTACAGATGAGTAAACTAAGGCAAATAGGGTTAAGTGACTTGCTTCGGGTTGCACTAATACTAAATGTCTGAGGCCAGATTTGAACGCATAGAAATGAGTCTTCCTGACTCCAGACCCAAGGCTCTACCTACTGTACCATCTAGCTACTGATTTTCTATACATACATATATATGTATGTGGACTGTGCATATGAACATGGAAGGTACAACATGGATATATGTGTTTCCACATATATACATATATGCATACACACATAGACAAATATGCTTATATACATTTCCACAGATAAGTATATAGAATAGATATAGATATGTATGGCACAGGGCATCTATGTGGTGCGGTGCACAGAGAACCAGGCCTAGATTCAGGAAGATTCATTTTCCTGAGTTCAAATCTAGCCTCAGACGCTAGCTGTGTGACCCTAGAAAAGTCACTTAACTCTGTTTGCTTCCGTTTCTCCACTTGTAAATTGGAGGTTTTGTAGTACAAAAAGGAACGTAACTTTTTTCATCACTGACACTTGGTCAACATCAGCAAATACACAGCAAAGTGTCTCATTATCCCAGGGTTAGCACAAAGCTCACAGTCTTTTTTTCTGCCTAAACAAAGGACTGAGGTACCTTCACAAAGTCACTTAAAAGTAAAGTATTACAGGGGAAGCAGGTTGTTATGATTAAGATAATTTGGTGAAGATAACTCCAGAATTTTCCCTCATGTTTTAATCTGCATATATTTGAAACCTATTAAGCATAGCATATTAACATTGTGCCAACCAGTGTCTGTCCTAACATTTAGGCCAGTATCTCAAAAGGGACATAGCCTGGTTTAGCTACAGTCCGTCTCCTGAAGTCAAGTAAATGGTAACTGGCTAAGAAAATGCCAGAAGTTAAAGTCTATGTGTTGAGAAGTGATTGAAAAGGATGAAGAAGGTCCAGTTCTACCAGACCTCATTCCTACCTCACCTCATTCTACATGGGACATTATTCTTCTATCCCACAAACAAAGTGTCTCCCTTTCTATGAACACAAGAGATCTGGGACAAAATTAGCATCTCTTTGTGCTTGGTAAGAAACCAGATAGAATCACAGATATGGACCCAAGAGGAGAGAGAGAAAGAAACGGAGGAGTGAAGGAGGGGAAAACAAAAGGGAGCAGGGGAGGAAGGAAGGAAGGAGAAGAAAAATAGAAGGTAAAGTGATGGAAGAAAGCGATAACAGGGAAGAGTAGAGTAGAGCAGAGACAAAGCAACTGCAACTGAGAGACATTTCTCATGTAGAAGATCTTCAAGCTCTTCTGAATACACCACTGGCAGTGGGGCTGTTCCCTAAAGGTGACATAATTTGTGATGCTGCAACAGGTACTTAGAGACCTAGTCTACAAGTATAAGCCAGTTTTCCATAGAGCTACAAACATAATGAAGCACCCAGAACTTTTCCACATTAATATTGCAACATGCTGAACAGTCAACAGAGAAGTTCACATGGCAACACTGAAAGCCAGTGTTGCAGAACTATGAACATTGATTTTTAATCCTTTAAATGGGTTCCCATGAAAACGATTGCCAAGGATTATTTTTGATCTTTTTGGTTTTAGTCTGAACTCCAAAGATAAAACCTCTATAATGATATAAAAAGGTAGAGAGCTATATTGGCAGCTTTAGAGATATATTTGAAAAAGAACGTGTATGGGATACAGCTGAGAAAGGATAAGTTAATCAGTCCATCAATAAACAATGCCTACTGTGTGCCAGGTCCTACAAGTGCACATTTTTTAGTTAACCTAATTTGGCGATCTCAACACAATGATACATCTTTGTCTAGCAAAGTAAAAACATTCAGTGATATTTTTATTAATATTCTTCTTTGGACACTAACTCAATTTCCATTGAGCCCAGTTTAATTTCTTTTAGGCCAAGATGCACATAGGTGTTTGATAATCTGTGAAGAAACACTGTACATAATGCTATTGCCACCACATAAATAACCCCCAAGTACAGGAATAATTTTGGTTTATTTGTAAAGTGTTTCCTTTACTCACCCTTAGAATCTCTCTGGAGATGTAAGCGATCCAGTCTTCTTTCAGTGTGTTCCCCTTGGTGTTCTTCACAAGGTCTGTAATGGATCCTGCCCCACAGAATTCCATCACCAGCTAACGGACAAACAAGACAGATATGTAAGTGATACAAATCCATAGTCACTAAAGACAGCAATCAGATTCTGGAACATGGCTCTCAACACAGAAAAGGACCAAAAAAGCTCCCTCTCTTCCCTTTTCTCCTTCCACCTTTAACCACATGGAAAGTAGAACCCGCTAAAGAAGGTTCATGTAATTGTCAGGGTTTCCAAAGCAGACACAACCCATTTTCATCATTTGATTAATTCACTATATAGTCGGATCCAGGAGATCTGGCTTTCCATGGGGGGTTTCCAAGGAACACTAACACTGCTCATCCATCACATCTGGAGCAAAATCACTTAAGTGATCACACTCTGGCACCCACCCTGCAGTTTCTCTCATCTAATGAGGTAGTGAAGACAGCATGCCAATTTGCATCTTCAACATCCAATTACCAGGACTCTGTCTGCTGCCCCATTTCCCAAATACACATTCAAAGATCAAGAATATTCAAATATTTCCCACTTTCACACCTATCAACAGCATCTCATTTAGTCTCATAACAAGCTACCAAACAGTATTATAAGGGGGAGAGGGACCTCTGAAGGCAATGAATTCATTATGGTTGTAAATACAAATGCTCCAGCTCTCTCATACTTTTTGTACTACCTAAAACTAATTATTCCTTTAACACATGCTTAGCTAAACATATAGCATAGAATTAGGCTCTCTTTTAGAAAAGTAGTTTATTTTTGGCCACTAACTGGTTCTTGTATCCTGACTTGGAAATGCTACTTTTAAATGGCAGATAATGTGTGTGTGTGTATGTGCGCGTGCACGCATGCTCACTTTTGTACTCCCAGAATGTACATTCATAGGAATATTGAATATTTATAGCAAAAACAAAATCTGACTCAATTAGATTATTATTCCTGCTAAATCAAGTGAATTCTAAATGATCCAAAACGATCAAGGAATAGCAAATCTGCTCAAGTTTCAGCTTAACTGAAAATTAACCAGAAAAACATTCTAGTGTCTGCCATTGTTGATAGAAGTCTACTTTTCCAAAAGCCTCAGTAAATTTTGCACGTTCTTTGGTAATTTAACCATCTGTACTTTTATCAGTGACCTGAATTCAAATCTAGCCTCAGACACTCACTACCTCTATGACCCCTGTTTGTCTCAGTAATAACGGCACCCCAACTCCTGAGGTTGTGTTGTGAGCATCAAATGGAATAACAATTGTCAAAAAGACAGCACGGCGTTTACACACAGTAAGTGCTATATAAATGTTAGCTATTATCTTTTCATGGCACCATCCTGATCACTTACTCTCAGGTAAAAAACTGAGCTGAATGAATGGAGAGTTGCTCCTTCCATATCATGACCTTTCCCATCACGGCTTCAATATACTGCAGAACAGCATAAGAAATTAAATGGAAATTTGGGGGGAGTTTTGCAGAAACTTCAGATGACATGCAAAGGCCAACAAATGACAGAGAAAAAGTTGAGACACTTTGAAATATGTAAAATATGTGTAAAGTATTGTATAATATCAACATATTTTATCTCTTAATACCATAACAATTCAGACATCTTTTCTGGTATAAAGGGAGTGCCAAGAAATCTTACACAAATTTTCCAGATCAATGGGGATGTCCTTGATGTGGAAGACATAGCTGTATAGTGATCCCAGACTATTCCCTCAAAGTTGATGTTTAGTTGGCTGCTCATTTTTTTATAAAATTAAATCGCAAATATGAGCTTGTTTACTTGCCAGATGCTTTCTTCTCCAGATCCTCAGAGAAAAGACTTGGAAAGAAATGCAACTAAGTTTACCTAGCTGGATTTTACTGACCAAAGTCTTTTTTAGTACATTGCTTTATTTCCAGGTATATGAATTATACACACACACACACACACACACACACACACACACACACACACACATATGTATCTACAAAAGTTAGGATTATTATGCACAAAATATGAGCCTAAAATTTAAAATGCACACACATACTCATTACAGATGCAAACCAATCAGTCAGTGCATCTTATTACTCCCAGGAAAATTTAGGAAGTTTTAATATATCTTCACTTATGGAGTATCCATTCCTTCGTTAGACGCCTTCCTGATTCCCTTTTCTCTAGTTCACTACTATTTCTCTCTATGGCTTTTCTATCTATTAATCTCAAAATATGACACAAGAGGTAAGAGTAAAAAAACATGCTTTGGGATATCTTTGCTTACCCATAACTGGTCATCATGTCCTGGAGGACTCTTCTTAATAAAAGCACCATAGTATGTTGCAATATTTCTATGATGAGAATATTTTTTCAGCATATTTATCTCCAGTTTGATTTCTTCCTCTTCATCCTTCAGGAGGAAAACAAAAAGAAAATACATGTCTCAAAGGATGCTTATTATTTTACTTTACCCCACAGAAAAGGAAATGAAGAAAAGGGAGGACAAAGTTCTAGGTCCCCTTAACAGCAAGGGACACACACACACACACACACACATAGGTATATTATATAGGTATATACACACATATATGCCCATATTCTTATGCCAAGAATTTAGTCTAAGCAGCAAGTAGTGTATTAAACACTACTGTCCCTTACACTTTTGTGGAACTCAAGAATGTATTTATGAATACATAATCTAACACAAGGAAGTGCCCATTTTCTTGAAACAGGGAGGTTTAACATACTGTAATCATCTAGAATAAAAGATCCCTTCAAAGGTGCCTTGAGAGGTTAATACAATAAAGAGAAGAGAGGAGGCAAAAACATGTACTTTGCGTAAAGATCTACTAACTCAGGAAAAACAAACCACTGCTCTTTGCTGTTTTACATAATCCAAACACTCCCTGAAGCCTCTTAAGAAAGTGTTGTTCAACTAAAGAGTCTTTCTTAGCTTACTCCAACCTTTGGCTTTCTCAAGGATGGGCAAGGAGATGAAAGGAACACAAAACACAGGAGGGAGAGGAGAGACTGCCAAGCAGACTAAAAAGGAAGACTAGACGCCTTTGGTACTAAAGGTAGTTAGAAGGTCCTAATTTCCTTCCTTGTTCCATATAGAGACCCTTTGGAAATAAGGGGATCTTCACCAGCCTAGGTGTTATGTCAGATTCTTAAGTCTTTTTTGTGGTATGGACTCACCCCGTTCAATCTTTGGCAATCCAGTGAGACCTATGGACCCCTTCTGAGATGAACGTCTTTTTAAAACCAATTGAAGGAAATGCTAAATTTCAGTAAAAGGAGAGTTAAAATGGAAAATGTCATTTCTTTCCTATTCAAGTTTATGGACCTCTTTTAAACTCTCCATGGGTAGAACTAAATGAGAGATAGATAAAGCATTTATTAAGTGCTTACAATGACGTGTCAGGCACTGTGCTGAGACAAGTGGTGAGTCAGGACAAGAGCTCCTCTTCCCTCAACATGAAAACAAACAACTAACTGTAAGATGAAACAACAGGCACGGAGGAACAAATGGATGAATATGACCAACGCAAGTGTCTAGTCTCTCTGGAAAAAGATTCCTACCTCAAAATATTTTTCATCTTTGATGCTTCAAGGACAGAATTTTGGAAAAGACATAATGACAGGGTCTACCAGAATCTCCCCACTTTCTGTTTCCTTATACAAACAAACCTGATACACTCTACCTCCACAGCCAAAGAGCCTACCTCCAATTCAGTTGCTTTGTTTTGGAGAGACAGAGCCTAAGGGACAAAAGAACTTTTGATACCTGACCTCTTTTGGCTGAACCTATCCCATATCCCTAACCCCAAATACAGATTCACTGACCTGAGAGAAGGTAAGTTTTCAAAAAGAACTGTAACTTTCTGCTTCAGTAAATGGTATCATCAATTAAACACTGAAGAATGACAGGAAATTAGCACTATAAGAAAGCTCTGACTTGTATCAGAAAAAAACAATAGACTTGAGAGTCGGAAGACCCAGGTTCACTCCCCATTTCTTGAACTTCTTAGTGGTAGGACCTTAGCCAAATTCTTTCCACTTTCCAGACCCTGGTTTCAGCTGTTAAAATAAAGGGGCTGGACTAGATGACTTGATGATGTCCTTTTTAGCTATAACACTGTGATTTCACATTTTAGATTGATGATGAAACCAAGAACATGTTCAACGATCTTGGAGCAGGCATATTCAGAATTTAGCTCTTGAATCACATATATCTCCGTATCAGGTAATCTTAAGACTCCTCAAGCCCTGAATATATTTGAATAGATTCTGTAAGTCATGCAGCAGCCATGAATCTTTTTTGGGTTAATGACAATTTCCAATGCAGCTCCAGACACATAACTGAACACTACCAGGAGAGATAGCTAGGTGGTGCAGTGAACAGCCCATTGCAGCTAGAGTCAGGAGGACTGAGTTCAAATCCAGACTCTGGCACTTTGCCCTGGATAAACCACCTAATCTCTGTGCCTCAGTCACCTAATCTGAAAAACTAGGACAATAAGAGCGCCTACCTCCTAAGGCTGTTGTGAGGATAAAAGAAGATAAAAAAATAGTTGCATAAAAACCACACACACATGCTTATTTCTTACTGCCGAATAAACAGTCTAAGTTAAACCAAGTAGCAGCTAACAAAAGTCAAATTATTCTGACAAATAAAATGAAAACATTTGTAATGTTGTAATAATACAAATAAATAAATGTGACACATTGAACTGGAGATATTTTAGCTAATATTAAATTTGATTAATATTCTAGAATATGCTTCTCTTTTAAATAATCTGGGGCCTTATTTCAAGAAGCATAATTTTAACCTTTTTTTTAAAAAGCATACCTGGAATTCATAGTCATTTAAATTATTTATTATTAACTTTTTAGCTTTCAAAAGAATATCAATCATCTCGCAAGCCTTACACTAAACTAAGTACTCTCATTATTCTTATCCACGTTTTATGGACAGGGAAACTGAGGATTAAAAGGTTAAGTGATTAACCCAAAAAAGGTAACTGCTAGGAAGGCACAGATTTTGGACCTGAGATTTCCTAATTTAAAGTCCCCGACTCTGTTGCACCACACTGCTTTCAGTACTGCTTAATATATAAATTTCCTCCAAAATATGTAGTTAATAATTTGATGAACTTCATTCCACCAAGAGAAGTAAAAATAAGCTTGTCCACTGTCCCTAGCATAAGCAAAAAGGATACTAATTACAATATTTCTGCTTCATTTTCTGCTCCTTATATACCCTCCTCACATTTATCCAAATGGTGTAGTAGGATAAGAATGACCACAGACTGTTGGCACAGTGTGCTACCTCCTGACTCACCACAATCCCCCTCCTATACTATCTGGGTACGCTTCATGAGCCTTCTGGCCAAAAACTGACATGAGCGTGCCCAACTGAACTTGTGGGGTCCAAGAAGTCCCCAGTAAAATGCCAGCATGTGACTTCAGTCAGAAAAAACACATGTTGGAAAAAAGAGGGATGATACTCCTGGGGCACGGATTACATTTTATGGTGTCTAATTCTATAGCAAAATAAAAAGAGCCAAATAACCCATTTGCCACAACTGAGTTGCTAACTGAATAAGAAGTCGGCTCGAATTTGTTTTACCCTTTTGTACAATCAGTAAACTTAAAGGGATCTAGTGACTGAAAACCACAGTTTTTTTTTTTGAAAAGAAAAAAACCAACAACCCTTAACCAGAACCTTTTTTTATTTTTAAAAGGAGTGAAGGAGGGAAGAAGTGGGGGAGGGGAGGGGAGGAGAGGAAGCTGATTAACACATTCTTCCTTCCTGGCACAAAAGGAAAACCAACCTAAAATCCTTAGGCTCTTTCTCTAGAGAAGCTGACTCCTTAAGTAGGTACATGCATTTCCTTAGCACCACCACTATCCTCACACAGACTGATGACAGCACACTTCATGGAATGGAGAGGTCCTCAGTATGACAGAAATCTGGGGTAGCCAGTCCGGAGAAAACAGATCCACAATAGGCGTGGCATTTGCCAAGTGTTCTGCTAAATGAAATTAGAGTCCTAATGACTACTACCATAGATATTGTAGTTTGCTATTTTTTTAAGGCAGTTTAATAAACTAAACTTCTGGTTTCAAATCACCCTTTGAAGCTGAGGTTTTAACGAAAACCAAATTGGTGACCTTGACCCAGAGCTTTAATTAACACACACACACCCCCTCTATTTATTTATTCAGATGATACAAAAAAAATGCTCACATCTGCATATACAATTAAATTGCATTGGCAGGACCATGTAAGCACACTTCTTTATCCTATATACCTCTGTTAAGCCCAAAATACTTTTACCATCACCCCCCACCCCCCATCTGGGAGTTACTTTCATGTTAAAAAATTTTTTTTGTCAAAAAACACAAGGATGACTGCAAAGGAGAAAGCTGCCTTTCTTGGTGAGTGGAACAAGTCTTAGACCCCTTTCCCCAGTGGAGAGGCAGCTGGTAACCTCCATTTAGTGACCTGATGCAGCTGATGCCAATTACCATTTTGTATTATTACCAATGGGCATAAAACTCTCACAGAAAAGATCTTTGTCTCTGCCAGTGATGAGATTGGGGTGGAAGTTTTCACTTGCCTTCACTCACTTTTATTGAGGCCAAACAGAAAAGGGGAAGAGAGGGGTTTCAAATTGTTTATTTTTGTGGGCAGATATATGACTAAAATGAAGTGGTAGCAATATGGCGAAAGGGTCCATCCTCCTTCCATTGGAGTAGGCACAAATCCACAGCTCTCAGGTAACTTGAAAAAGCTTCTCAAGAGTCTTCTCACTGATGTACATCCCCATTTTGCTAATGGTTATTAGTTGTCTGGCTAGCAAGGAAGGGAACAGATAATTCTCCAACATATCAGCTCACTAGACTCTAGCACCATCTACTCTTAGAATCCCATGTGGGGCTAACTGACATCCCAAACTGTGAATGTAGCAGCTCCCTGTTGGAGAAAAAGTAAAATGCTATTTACTAAAGATCAAAAACTGGAGGAAGAAACAAATTATTTGTCATCTTTTTTCCAGGTCTGAGAACCTTTAAAGGGTAAAGTCATGCCAGGCACACTACAAAATAAAAGTCCTCAAACAGTCGTAAGATCAGAAATTTAACCCAGATCTGCCCTTGGATTAAAGGCAGTAAGACCAGTTCTCTGGACAGCCTTGAAGGCAAGGTCTGCCTCTGACATGATTGTGTAACCCTATTAAAGTCATTTAGTAATATTTTATGCCACTGGCATAAAACTCAAATAGAAATGTAGGTGACATACCGATTCAGAAAACCACCGATTAACACTATCTGGGTTGTATTATATTTTTATATATTTTATTTATTTCATTGAACAAACTTTTACAATTACTATTTAATGTGGTTCTTGTACCCTTGGGAGTTGTGCAGGTGCAGAGAAGCACTTATTATACAGTACTAGGTCAATGATCAGTAAAGATTTATTAAGCACCTACTCTGTGCTATACTCTTCTAAGTAAGAGGGAAGCAAAAGCTGAAGAAAAATACATTAAAATGGTAAAGATGGTACAGGCTTAGAAAAATGAACAAGAATCCTTACCTTCAGTCTGGACATTTCTCCCAATATCCAGTCCCACAAACTCTCACATCCTCTCAAACTCAGCATATCCAAAACCTAATCTGTTTCTTTTCCCCCAAATATACTCTTCCTCAACTCCACTATTTCTGTCAGTAGCACCACCATTCACCTGGATTCTCAGAACTTTTAGTGTTATCTCCGAATCTTCTTTCTTCCTCACCTCCCACACCCAGTAAGATGCCAAATCTTGCCAATTCTAGGCCTTAGGTCAGGTGCCCTCCTTCTTATTCCCACTGTTGCCAGGTTTTTCTCACTATAATGGCTTTTCCTGGCTTCCAGAGACTGACCTCTAATGCATGTTTCACCAAAGCTGTCATATTAACCTTTCCTCAACACATTTTTAATCATGTCACTCTTTGTGAAACCCTTTCAATGCTTCCTGCTACCACCTTAATAAAAACCAAACTCTTTAGCCATTCTCAGCTGAATGAGAGAAGTACGCTATCAAAGCATTCATCCTAAAATCCAGGTCTGACCATGTCATTCCTCTGTTCAGTAAACGCCAATATCTCCCTAATAACACATAGATCAAATAGAAAATTCACTGCTTGGGGCTTCTTAAGACCTCCACAAATCTGGTCCCTTTTTGCCCTTTTAGTTACACTCCACTATCTTCACATACAGTGGAACCCGGTGACACCAACCTTCTTTGCACAAGACAATCTATCTCCTAACACTGCCTTTTCAATATCTATCTCCTGTCAGTGGAATGTTCTCCCTTCCTCACCTCCAAGATTTGGCTTTCCTAGCTTCTTTCAAGACTCAACTCAAATTCTACCTTCAGTTGAAAACCTTTCCTAGTCTATCCTCCCCCTACTACCCACTTGCCATCCTTTCAGTTGTTCCCTCTGAGATTTCCTTCCATTTACGCTGTGTATGTCTCATCTGTAAATAGTTACTGCATGGTGTCTCCCACATCAGAATGTCAGTTCATTGAGGGCAGGTCGATTCACTGAGCACACAGTATAGGTGCTCAGTTTATGCTTACTGACTTGACTGACTGAGCCTAGGACTCAAGGGTCCTCTCCAATCTAGCATCCATCTCAACTTCAGATTTTTACCTCATCCTAACTCTTCTCCATGAACTCCATGCCTTAGACAAACTGGACTACTTAACATCATCCAGCACATATTTCATGATCTCCAACATCTCTTTCTTGGGGTGGAGATGAAATCACTCTCTTCCCCACTGTCCCCAACAACCTCTCTGTTGATAAAATTGTATTTAACCACTGAAGATTAAACTCAAATGCCATGTACGCCAAGAAATCTTTCCTGATCTTCTCTGTAATAAATGACCTCTCCCTCTTCAGATTTCACATAACGTTGTATACTCCTCTGAAGTTCATCATAATTGATTTTTGTCTTAAACAGCTAGATGACATAGTGAACAGTGACAGACCTGGAATTAGGAAGGCGTGAGTTCATATTCTGGCTTAGACACTGACTAGTTGTGTGTGGGGCAAGTCACTTAACAAGTCTGCCTGCCTCAGTTTCCTCATCTGTAAAATGGATTGTAAAGTGCATAATAGCACCTGCCTCCCAAGGCTGTCATAGGAATAAAATGATAAAATATCTATAATACACTTTGGTACCCTTAAAGCTAAATAAATGCTGGCTACTGTTGTTATAATTAATATGATTTACATAGGTATTATGCAAATAACACTTCCATGAATACAGGAAGACTCTGTCTTCTCTCTGTATCCATCCACCCACCACCTACCACATGCAGAATTTTAATAAATGGTGGCTGTCTGGATATGCATTTCAGATTCTCATTTTGCCTGGCCAAGTCCTGGCATCAAGTTCTCAAAGTTAATTTTCTCAGAGTGAAAATCTGACAGAAAATAGTTCATAAATTATGAGCCACATCTGGAGGGCACAAACTTTTCCCAAATGGCTTAATGCAAATTTATTGTATTAGGACCTTTCCTGTCCTTCCAGAAGGCAGGGACTTGTTGAATATCTTCTGATGCCTAGGTCACTCAACCAGCACGTGAATGACATGATAAGGAAGAGTTACTTAACAAGGGCAGCCCTAAAACTGGGGAGGTGGTGATGGCAGGGTCAAGATGGGAAGCTGAGAAAATAAAAGACACTTTCAAACCTCCTTTGTGATTCAAAGTTTAAATATATAGGTGGGGAGGGGCAGTGGGTTAAGAAGACCCTCATCCCCTTACAAAAATTATTCCCTTCCCCTCTCTTTTGGTGTCAATTTACTTGAGTCATGCTACCACAATGAGTGAAAAACAGTTTAGTTATCTCAGTAATCACAGGAAGACCAGAAACAAATTCTATGGGAACTCCAAAATCCCCAAAACTTATATGCTATGCAATATAACTTACATGCTGCTCTGGACCTTAAACTGCCAAGCAAATAGAGAGTAAAATAATTTCCAGTTTTCATTTTTCTCAAGTCTAAATAAACTGAGTGGGGATTTTCTAATGTTCTACAGTAAGACTAGTTTCAGTTGTCTTTTTAAAATTCAGTTTTCTCCAAATTTTCATGACCCCATTATTTGAGATTTTCTTGACAAAGATACCAGAATTGTTTGCCTTTTCCTTCTCCAGCTCATTTTACAGATGAGGAAACGGAGGCAAAAAAACACAAATTAAGCAACTTGCCCAGATTCACACTGCTAGTAAGTATCTGAAGCTGGATTTGAACTTGGGTACTCCTGACTCCAGAGTCAGTACTCGACATTCACTTTGCCACTAGTTACTGTCACCAATTTCACTCAAGCAACAATTTGTAACAGGAAATGCGTAACTGGTAAAGTCAGTTAACAGATTTGTATCTCACCATTATTACAGGCAGTCCCTAACCTGTTTCCTATTCACTACATTATTAACAAACTGTATACAAGGTCATCTGAATAAGAGTGCTCTGACATTATAATTTAACAGGAATGACAGATTTCCAGATATTAAAAGAATCAGTTGGGGTTGTTTGTTTTGGAAACAAACATGGGAGAGGGGTACTCAAGGCATTAGGTATGGAGAAGTAGACCTGGGCTTATTTGACAAGCATCATTCATTTTGGAGTGCATCTGTATAACAGTAGGAGAAAAAATTGACCACAAATCAGAGAGGACGACAGTGCTACAAACATAAGGAAGGAGAAGTACAGTCAGTGATCCAGAAAGGAAAAGCTTCTAGGAAAAAGTAGCAGTCAAGATAATAAATGAAAATCAGATCGTGAGTGAATGGATCTTAATCTATTCCTAAGAGGAGAAAATATGGTTAGCAGTGGCTAGAAAACAAGAGCATTTGGGAAGAGATGACTGTTCTTGAATCTCTTTGGCCATGGTCATCCACAACTGAAAGCAACACCTCAAAAAAGATGGACAACATCTACCATGTTCCCTAGAACTGTCCCTTCAGGGGTCCCCACCACAGAACTATGTTTAAAGGGCTAACAGGACTTCTCATAAGTAATCCTTATGGGCAGAATCCAAAGACGCACGCACCATATTCCATGCCATGTTGGCTTTCGTCACACACAATCCTCCAATCCATTCCTACAATTACAAGGAATTCTTCACACTGGCCTCTTATAAAAAAAAAAAAATTACCTGATTTGTTCTATCTTCAAAAGAAGAGTGTGCTAAGAAGCCTGGAACCACAATTTAACTATTGTCAGTCATTTTCTCAGTTCTGACTCCTCATGACGCCATTCTCAAATGGGGTAATTTTCATAGCAGACATTGGAGTGATTTGTTTTTTCTTTCTCCAGCTCATTTTGTAGATGATGAAACTAAGGCAAATAGGGTTAAGTGACTTACCCATGGTCACACAGCTAGGGAGTGTCTGGGACCAGGTTTAAACTCAGAAAGATTTTTTCCTGATTCTGGTCCAGTGCTCTGCCCATTGTGCCACCTAGCTGTTCCCATAATTTAACTATACTCTCCCATTTTCTGTGACCTCTAATCCAAGCATTTCATCATATCACTTCACTCAGCCCCCCTCCATTCTCCACTCCCACTATATTGCAAAACTGATCCTCAGTCACATGCCTCCTCTTCTCTCTCTACTTCCTATAGTAATCTGATTCTCCATACTCCAGAGTGGGGTTGGGGGGTATAAAGACTTCAGAGAAATGAGTCCTCAAAATTGGTAGCCTTCATCAAATTACAGACCCAATTCCCCAAGTCACCCAACTCCTTAAACCTCTATCCAGAGAATTAAAATAATCCAGCTGTGACCCATCAGGAAACAGAGCTATTTTTAATCTTAGGGAGCTCTAAAGAGGTGCCAAGCCAGGCCTAGAAAAAAATCATCAGGACTCAATGCCAGCTCTCTTCCTTCACTTGACAGAGAACAAGCATGGGCAAAATGAAGAGTCATAGAACAAATAATCTTATAAACCTTGTCTCCTATGTACATGAAGAAAATCTATGTTTCTGAACCTTCCTCACCCTCTACTTCCAAAGAGGAGTTGTGTATTTACTATCCCCCAGGGTCTCATGGAAGCAACCCTTGGTTTTTTAAAGTGATGCCAATAGAACCCCAAGTTCTAGTAAATCTTAATGAAGCCTCAAAGATACGTCAGAAACTGGGCAGCACACAGAAATTCTCAAAGAATCTACTAAGTCATAGATAAGTTGTGATCTTAAAGAGGAAGGGGGAGGAATGTAGAAAGGGGGAGAAGGGGGAGGGGAAGCACACCTACACCAATTAAATAGTTTGAAAGTACTTCTTAAAGAAACTTGGGAAATTTGCAAACTTTGAGCTGCTTAAAAGGTACAGTATGAATTTCCCTTCATTCACAAATTGTGGGTTTTTGACAATTACTACTCAACGGGTTCTGCCCACTGATGTTGTCATATGTATAATCACGGACCACATGCAGGTAAGTTTATGTAATCACACCCTAAATATCAACTGCTACTGGGTGGGAAAAGTTCTTAATACTTGAGACAAGAAATTCAGTACATAAGGGCCCACATGCAGATGCTGTGTATTAGGGATAAAACCAAAGGAAGTTTTGTTTAAGGAAGTTTAACTAAGGCCAAAAAAGTGGGGAGGAGATTAGGGAAAGCAGTAGAAACATCTGGGAAAAGGTTATCAGGTGAGATGGATGAAATATCCTAGGGAAAGCAGTTCCAGGATTTAGTCAAACGTATCAAATTCTTTGCCTTCCAACAAGTTCAATCCCCAAAGAAAAGGCCTAAGATGAGAGCAACAGCCATTATCAGTTGCATCCAACTAGTGAGATGTTGAGTAATCAAGTGTTTCACAGCCCAACAACCCTAAATCTGAAGACTTCCTTTTCATGTACACTGACCCAAAGAAAATACATAAAAAACCCATTTCTGGCCTTACGTGAGAATCAAACAAAAAGATATGAAAATGTGCTCTAAAACAAGATGGCCTGTGTAGTGCACTTTTTATGGGTTTTTTTTTTTTTTACTTCCAAATCAACATGGAAGAATTATAATGCTGCAAACTGTAAGGAAATAAAAATAAAGCCAAGAGACAAGAAAGCAGGAAGAATTTGGTTTCTAAAGGATGTCAGAAAATGCCAGCAATGCTATATGAACACATGTTGGAATAATTTGCATGAAAGGCTATTTAAGCACAATGCTTCATTTCTGTTTCCTCCTTTTCCTCCTTTCTTTCCCCCAAGTCATTGCGGCAGCGATACTAACATTTAAGTTTTGATGGTAACATTCCTTTGAGTGTCCAAAGTACATTTTCTGCCAGGTGCTGACAACATAATGAGTACAGGGGAATGTCCATGGTTAATCTTGCAAAAAAAACCATGGCTAGACCATGAGGACTCTACTTTTCCTATTTGGCATTTACATATTTTTTAATACACATAATTTAATTATCAATAAATGCAAAAGGTTTGGTATTCATATCTTGACTGCAATTGATAAATTGCCTCATTAAATATACATGATATCCCAGTGCTGCCACTGTGAGCAAAGCACAACTTGGATCCATGGGTTCCTCTTTTATAACAAAATAGGGAGATATGGTATTTCCCTACCTACCTAACATAAAGTTGTTTTGAAGACAGTGATTGGTATATAAGCAATTAAAATTATCTGTTGTACTCAGATGCTATTAAGAGGCCAACCTCACCATCAGGTTCCCTTGCCTTCTTCCCACCTACACATGCCCCCACTTTTTTTTTAACCACATTACCATGCACATCAGAAGGCTTTACCTAAACACAAATTTTACTTGCCTGATTCAACAATTAACCCACGAACCTATTTAAATTTTCCAATGTCAGATAAAGAGCTGATAACTTGACTATAAATATGCTCACCTGGGTACTCTTCACACAGTAGTGTTATTAGGGTAACCACACATTTGCAAAATCGTGAAACTAAAAACAAAGCCTTGGTGTGAGCTATTAAACAAGTAAGAGACGATTCCTCCAACCCTCCCCACCACCACAGCTTAAGAGATCTAGCTGTCCATCTGCATCACTCCAAGCAGGAGAAGGCACAAAGGTAGAGATCTAGCGGATTACAAAAGGCCAATTGTTCTCCCCCTCCTCTAAAAAGTATTTCCATAAGATATCCCTGCCATACACATTCAGGATTTAATCTCACAATTTGCCTTTTAATTTATGTCTGTGTTGGTGCTCCTGGCAAACGTGTTTAAATGGAAAGGTTGGAGCTTCTGTATTTAGATGAACAACTAGTTAAATAGACCTGCCCATAAACTATTTTCTAACACTCTGGAGGCAGAAGATAACTATGTAGTAACTCAAGTAACTCTGGTGGCTCTTGCCCCTGTTCTGCCTTCAGCCTTGTCTTACCCTCCTTGTGACAGATATCATCTGAATCACCTATTTAAATAAAGGTTTGAATATTTTTACCATTGGTCCATCATTTCAGACTCTCCATGACCCCATTTGGGGTTTTCTTGGCAAAAATACTAGAGGTTTGTCATTTCCTTCTCACGTTCATATTACAGTTGAGGAAACCAAGGTTAACTGAGTTGACCCAGATCACACAGCTAGGAAGTGTTTGAGGCCAGATTTGAACTCAGGTCTTCCTGGTTCCTGACCTGGCCACTCTATCCACTGTGCCACCTAACTGTTGTGTGTATGTGTATGTGCACACCCATGCTGAAAACACAGTGGACATTCAACATTCCTGCTAAAGAGAAATTAACCACTAGTTTTTATTGGTTTTTCAACCTCCACAATTATAATTTTCTTTCTATTTGCTCATGAGTAAACACAGACCATGATGGTTTTTTGATTCTAACAATTTGGATTTTGACCTTCAGGATAAATTTTTTGCATGCATAGGCCACTTTTCGAAATCCAAAGAAAGACATCGCCCATTCCAAAAACAAAGGAAGTGGAACCCTCAACAAGACTGATGGGAACAGTGTGGTAATGTGTGGTTTTTATTAAATGTTGTAAGGGAATTATTCATTCATACCAGAACCAAAAGGATAGAAATTGTCAAATTAAAACAAGAGACCAGATTGTGGACCACACTCTGAGAAGAGAGAGGCAAAGCTTATCTTCTTCCAATTACATAGCTCCATGCTCAGTTGTTATCTCCTGGGTAGTTGTGACCCTTAGGAGACTTATGGTGTTTCTCAATTCTTTCCCCTTGAATCTTCCTGACTTGTCTTCTCTGGACTCCACCCTCCTACTGTCTATCGTACTAGAGTAACTGGGAAGGAAAAGATTTTTAAAAAACTTAAATAGCAACTTTGATAGAAATAATAATAAATTCAATTTGGGAATCATCTTAGAGTGACCCCTTGGCATTAAGTAGATATGGGAGTCTATTAATTCAGACAGTGGACTGACAGCTCCTATATATGCCAGATAAACTGGGAGAAATTTAGTTAAAATGCATTGTTATTTAAACTCTAGTCTTCAAACCTGCATGCAGTATAATCACTGATGACAAATCATTTTTCCACAGCAGTCCTGAAGGTTTTCTAAGAATTCCAGGCAAGATTTTCCCTTTTCATGCTGAGTTTAAAGTTATGCCCTATATATGCAACCTACAAGATACCTTTGCCCCAGTGTAATTCATGTCTGGTCAATCTAAGAACCACTGAATTTCAGAAGTGGGAGGGCCTGAGAGACTCAATCTGTGCTCTCCCTACCACCCCTTCATTTGATTAATGAAGAAACAGGTTCTGAGAGGGTTAAGTGATTTTCTCAAAGCAGATCTGCAGAACCTTGGTCTTTTCACTTCACAATCTAACCATCTTTCCATTTCACCATGGCTTGCTTTGGAAGAGTTTTAATGGATTAAATAATAACCTTTTACACGGAAACTAACAGTAGATCATCTGTGAAGTAGTAATGTTTTACTCTAATACATGGAAGAATTTAAAAACAAAAACACAAATTTTATGTAATTACTATTGTAAAGTTCTTCAATAGTCTTTTATATACTGACTCCACTCCCCAAAATGGTTAAAATATTGTAGATCCTGTCCTGAACTCTTTCCAGTAGTACTGATATGAAATGACTCAATACCTTAAGAAATATATGAAGGTGAACCACAAACCTTAAAAATAGCTGAGAAAAGTATACCTCTCTTGTGGGAGAGGAGAAGGGACATAGGAAGGGAGAGAAAAAGGAAGAAGAGTGAGAAAGGGAGGGATGGAAGGAAGGAAATAAAGAGGAAGGAAGAAGGAACTTAGTAGGTGGAGCACAGGGAAATATATTCCGAAATTAACTTAATTTCAAAGCAATGTAAAAGATGCCCCCCAAATTTTAATTTAATAAGAAATGTTTGAGGATTAAAGAAGACATTAACATTCCTTTATCAGCAGTATATCCAGTATATCCATTCGAGTTTTTCTGAACTCATGATCCAAGAATTTATGGTCTATATATTGCATCATTTCTTGTGGCTTTTCAAGCCTTTTTGAGAAGAGGGGTATAATATTTTGCTCTCACTACCAAATACAAGGCTGAGAACATAACCTAAATCAAACACAAAGGCAACACTTTTTTCTAAGGGCAACTGAAAATTAGGTGGGAAAGGATATAGTTGTAATTTTTGTATTTTTCTGTAAGAATTAAATATAAAGCAGGATAAATACATTTCAGGAAGAATAGGAGAATGACAAAAAGTCTAACTCTATTTAAGAAGACTTCCTAGTGATTAAGCATCACAATCTTTTCTATTCAAAAATCCAGGAGGGTTCATCTAAACTGTAACCTGACCGAATTACTGGCCAATTGGCAGACCATCAGTCACTGATTTATTAACACTCAACTTTCAGGTGGCCAACAATCACCTTACCTGCTTCTGACCCACTTACACCACAGCAAACCCTTGCCCTACATCTGGGCTGGTGGAAACCTTCACCCACCCTCTCTACTTACTGTTCATGAAGAAACTGGCCCCCTCATTTCCTCCACTTCCCTCAAGTGTCAGGAGGTCTCAAGGTTACCACTAGCAATGGATACTCCAACTACATTAAGCATTAAAGAGACTTCTGTCAAATGGCCTAGAAATCTAACCACTCTACAGAACATTGCTTCTATGAGAAAATATGCTCCAAATCCAAAGAATCAACATAAATGAAGTTTTGATGTAAATGAACTCAACTATAACAGGCCTGAGAGAGAATATATCACCACCATACATATGCAATTCACCAGAAAATAATCATTAACGTAAGTACATCTGTGTCTCAAGACATAATGTTGAGGAGAGGAGGTGAGTCTAAGTTATATATTCCCAAACAAAAGATTATTATTACAAATTATCTTACAAATACAAAGCCATCTACATCTAGGCTTTTAAGGCAGGATACTACTAGGTTTATTTTTTAATCTGCACAATTTCTGTGGAAAGAAAAACACTTTCAACAAGTGCTAGTTCTAAAGGCCAAATTCATGTGCGTAAAGAAGGGGAGGGGGCAATAAATAAGGGAGAAAAACAATTCAGAAGGTAAAGGGCCTATGAACTTAGCTGTTTTAAGATTCTACTAATTTTATTCCAACAGAATTTATTTCCTCTTTAATCCTGTACATTTTACCTTATGCACTTAAAAAAAAATTATTCTGAGAATGTCAAAGGGGTCCAAGACACAAAGACACACACACACACACACACACACAGACACACACTTTTTTATAATGACCTAATGTAACAAGCCAACCAAAAGTACAGCATTTGTCACTACAAAAACACACAGGAGGGCAATAAAACTCATCAAAAATAATGTGGACAATGACGGTATTAACTTCTTCTTATTATTATTAAAGCACAAATGGTTCCTTTATTTTAACAAAGGGTTTACGCCTACTATTACACACACTAAAGGCAAATGACAGGGGGAAAGGAGGGCAAGGAAAGAAGAACCTATACAAGCCAAAAGACAAGTCACCATAAAAAATTTGGGTTGTGATACCTGCGTTCCTTATATCGAGGGGAGATATCCCAATGCCACAACCTAATTTCCAAATCAACCTACCAAAGCTAGCACAAAAAGATGGAGTTTTGTATTCTCAGAGGACAACAGAGGGTGGTGTGCATGCATGTATGTAATGAATACCATTCCTCTCTTTGCATGTGGGGTTCAAGGGCGTCCTCGAAGTCTCAGGGCAGGTTAAATTGTAATTACTTTGGTTTTATAAAGTTGTCTTACTAATTATTTCTTATTTCTATGCCCAGTAGTCCAGATTTCAAAAACAATGACCACTTCTTGAGCAGTGAGGTGGCACAGTGGATAGAAGGCTGGGCCTAGCGTCAGGAAGACCTGAGTTCAAATATGGCCTCAGACACTTATCAGCTGTCTGACTCTGGGCAAGTCACTTGATCCTATTTACCTCAATTCCTCATCTATAAAATGAGCTGGAGAAGAAAATGGCAAACCACTCCAGTATCTTTAGCAAGAAAATCCCAAATGGGGTTGCACAGAGTCAGACACAATTGAAACAAACAACAATTGTACTTCTTTCAAACTCATGTGGTTCTTATTTGGGTATAGGTGGAGAAGCACTAGAATGAAGTTAGAAGTCTTGAGTTAACCCTATTTCTGCCGCTAACTAGCAGGGCAGGGCTTGGGTCAGTCAGTTCATTCGATTCTATCTCTGTGCTGAAGAAGGAATTTAACTGACTCCTCATTAAGGGATTTTCCACCTCTGGAATGCAATGATCCCATATGTAGAAGCAAGCAATTTTCAGAAGAAATAAAAGCTATCCATAGTCATAAAAAATGCTCTAAATCACTATAGAGACATGCAAACTAAAACAATTCTGCGATACCAGCTCATACCTATCAGATTGAATAGCTGGAAAAGGAAAATGATAAATATCAAAAGGGATGTGAGTTGTGAATTGGTTCAGTCATTCTGGGAATGATTTGGAACTATGCCCCAAGGGCTATAAAACTGTAGATACCTTCTGGTCCAGCAATACCACTACTAGGTCTAGAGCCTAAAGAGATAAAAAAAAAAAAAGAAAATGACTTATATGTACAAAAATATTTATAGCAACTCTTTTTGTGGAGGCAAAGAACTGGAAATGGAGGTGATGCCAGTCAATTGAGGAATGGTTGAATAAACCGTGGCATATGATTGTGATGAAAAACAACTGTGCTATAAGAAACGATGAGCAAGATGGCTCCAGAAAAAACAAGGGAAGACTTAAACTGATGCAGAGTAAGGGAAGCAGAACCACATGTAGCAGCAGACTGTACACAGTAACAGTAATTTTTGTCTGATAAGCAAGTAGAGTGACTTGGCTATTCTGATCAATGAAATGATTGAAGACCTTTCGGAAGAACTTACTATCTACCTCCAGAGAGAGAATTGATGGAGTCTGAGTGCAGAGTGAAGCACAAAGTTTTCACTTCATTTTTCTTGCTTTGTTTTTGCAACACGGCTAATAAGGAAATATGTTCTGTATGATTTCTAATGCATAACTGATATCACATTTTTTGCCTTCTCAATGCGGAGGGGAGGAATGGGGAGCAGGGAAAGAACTCAGAACTCAAAAAAAAATTAAATGAAGGTCAAATAAATAATAAATTCAGAAAAAAATTGATTCTATGGCTTGGGGTTGACAGGCACAAAACTTAGGGGAATTAAGGCAGGACAAGGCGCTCTCCTACTGGCACTATTTTTTGACCAAAGGGTTATTATTATTTTATGGCTTCTTCTGAGCCCAGCATAATACTACCGCTAAAAGTTGGAACATTTCTGCTTTACTTTTAGAAGTATTCTGAATATAATTATTATAAATAAGAATATAGGGAATCAACAGAATGAATTTTCAATTTCCTAATAAAAGTCAAAATAAAAGCAGCTTTTAATAAAACAGCAAAACAGGCCTCTTGTTAAGTGAGAGACCTACATCATTTCCATTTGCCATACAAATGCCTAAAATCCCTAATTCTTTTATTTTGTAACTATTTTGGACCAAAAGTAGAATGTTTCTTACGTACCACAATTAGTTCTAAATTTACTAGCCTCTGGTGCCTTCATTCTGAGTTCTGCTACTGATCTCGTATGTACTGATTTTATATATGTTGTCTCCCCCATTAGATAGATGCTCCCTGATGGCAGAAATGGTTTTTGCTTTTTCTTTAAGGAGTGCTTAACAAATGCTTGTGGGCTGATTTTTAAAAATTACTACTAGATCTCTTACTTCTTCTTTACTTCCCAAATGGCAAAATAAATGAGGTTATCTAAAACATTTTCTTACATATCTTGTATAAATGGAAACCAATAGGCTAAACACCTTAAAATTATAGGAATAGAGAAAGTCCTTAGAGGTTGCTGGTTCTTATTTGCATCTAAACAACAGCTTCATGGAAGGAAAGCAGGAAGGAGAAGGAAGAGACAGTATGGAGAGGAGAAAGAAGAGGAAAGGAGGAAGGAGAGGGAGGAGAGAGGAGAGGGAAGAGAGAAAAGAAGGAGGAAGAAAGGAGATCGTCTGAAGAGCCAGAAACCACCTGGAGAACTGGACTTTAACACTGCTACATAATGAGATATGAGTCTGATGGAAAGAAAGACCTAGGTTCCAGAATCCCAGCTTTGTTACTAACTGACCACGGAGCCTTGGCTAACTGCTTCCGCTCTTAAAGCCTCAGTTTCTTTACTGACAAAATGAAGCTAATTATTGCAGGATCTTACTTATAGAAGTGAGGCTCAAATGAGATAAGAAAATACCTTAAAAATGCAAAGAACTAATATTTTCTAACTGTAACATGTTGTATGAATAAAATACAGATTTCCAGAAGTCATCTTAGAAATTATCCAGAAAAATTTGCCCTTTTTTTGAGGCAACTGGGGTTAAGTGATTTGTCCAGGCAAAAACTCTTTTTTTTAAAGATAAAGATGAAAAAGATACATTCTTTTACAGATAAAGATGTTGTCCATGGTCACACAGCCATTCAATAGGAAAGCCAAGTGTTCAGTGTCTCCAATTCAATGCACTGTGTTGCCCTGAGATGGCTTTTGGTGTCCAGATCACTTGGCTGACGTTAGTTAGCATCTGAGATTTGGGTAACAAGTGGAGGGTATTTCAGAGAGGCAATCACATATGCCATCTGTCCGCCTACTTTCAAACATCCCAGATCATAGGAATCCCACAATCCCCCCTCTCACTATTATATCTTACAATGCGTTCTGGATGACAATCAAGAAAAAGCCAAGAATGGAAGACAGAGTGAATGTCTGGATCTCTCTGCCTGATTTTGGCCATGAGGGAGTTGCACTTTAGAAATCTCAGGCTTCAAAAAGAACAAGAGAAAGGGGGACAGTTGGCGGGGGAAAAAAAGCACAGAAGTGAAAATGACTGACTTGCTTATCTTACAACAGGAGGTTGCTCAAGCCCCTCAAAATGGGCGAGGGAAGGAATCAAGATACTATCTGAAGTCACTTCCCTCCTCAAGAGCCTTATAAATAAGTAACAAAATAAAAACTAGATTTAAGTCAGTAATTCCTTGCTCAAATGAATGGGTCCCACTGGACATCCTGAGAGATGGTCCATGACAGCTTAAAAGAAACACATGCACAAAGTGGAATGATGATATGCTCATAGCAGCTTCCCAACCCATACCTCACCATCTTTTCACAAACAAAATGACACAACAGTACCACTCCTCTCCAGCACCACCAGGTCTGTTAGTCAATTGAGCAAGAGCACACCTAGTTATGGCACTACTGTGCTGGGTGGGTCACCTCATCCTTCCAAATTCATAACCAGTTACTGTCTTCCTCATCTGCCCTCACCTAAAAAATAAACAAGGTGAGGAAAGAAAAGGAGACCTGAGCTCTGAAGAAGACAATGCATGCAAAGGATCAGCTAGGGACGGTCCTTGGGGAATGAGACCTCCATTCCCTTCATATTGGTTCATCTTGTTGGGGACAATGAAGTCCTAATCATGAGGAAAATCCATGGACACAATCTCAGAGGTGAACCAAAAAAGGTCACTCATTTCCATACACCATGATTTCAAATTTCTTTTGTACTTTTCATTGGCTTAAAGAGTTGTGTTGAGAGAGGTCAGCAAAAATGTTCATTTCACTCCACCATCTCAGCTCCTCTCCATCCTTGATCACACACGCACGATGGAACAGTCAATGGGCGAGGTTGTCACCCCTTTAACTCACTGAGAGAGAGTCTTAGGTCTGTGGAAAACAAAAACATCTGAAGGTTCTTGAATCTCTGTGCAGTCCTCATGTGCTCTATCACAGCTAAGTGTACTTGGCACAACTCCATTAAGCACAAAATAATTTTCATACAGCTGCCAGCAGAAGAGAACTATATTCTTAGACCAGATGTTTTTGGTGTTGGTGCTGCCAAGCACGCATGGAAACCTCACAGCTGAGAGAGTCAATTAACAATGAACAGTCACAAGATGCTAGGGTCCGTCTATCACAGACATGATGTCACAGTTCTGTTAAAAGGCTGGAGTTGCTGTTGGCTAATTACCTGCCGGAAAACAATGGTCCTTTCCTACCAAAAAGCCAAGTTACAGATGCTAAAAATTGCAACTTCAAGATAATCCACACAGCAGCTTTCTCAATTAAGTAAAAATAGGACTCAGGTCAAGCAGCAAGAAATACAACTTTAAAAATATAAGGAAAAAAGAAAAGGCTTTAAGATTTCTATCATTATTAAATAACCTTATTGTCACTAGTCAAATAAACAAGTATTTATTAAGCATCTACTACATGACAAGTGCTGTGCTAGGGAGCTGAAAAGAAAGAGAAGAGGGACAGGGAAGGAAGAAAGGAAGGAAGGAGAGAAAAAATAAGATAAAATAAAAATAAAACAGCTCACAGTCTAATAGGGGAGACAAAACATGTAAACAATTACATACAAATAAAATATAGTGGGCATAAACTGTAGATAATCAATAAAGACATTAGCATTTAAAGGAGAGCGGGATTTTAGCTGGGACTTGAAGGAAGCCAAGAAACAGAAGGGGAGTGTATTCATGTATTTTAATGTATTTTTGCATAATGGGAAGATCTTTCCCATTCATTAATTGGCCCATGCTTGAGTTACATGGAAGCCAGAGTCACATGAGTCTGTGGTGGGAGGAACAGGAAAAGTGGAGCAGAACTAAGAGAAAGTGAGAGAGACCAGTCAGATCTGGGAGAGAGAGAGAAAGCAGGTAGTTGGCTGTGAGTGAGAGAAGGGCATTTTTCTTGAGGATGTTCGTTTGTGGGAAGGCCTGATAATTTGTATGAGTTTCTTGGTTACTATGATGGATTTCTTTGTTGCTATGATATATTTGGCTTTCTGGTATTTGAATAAATGTTTTTCTTTTCCCTTCTATATGAAGAGTCTGTTATACTTTGTGATTCAAAACTATGCTGGCATATTCACAGTTGCCATCAGTGCTGTGAATATTGATTGCTTTGGCGATACCAGGAGGGAAAGAATTCCAGGCAGAGGATAGCCGGTGAAAACACCCAGAGTCAAGAAATGAAGTATCTTGTGCAAGGCAGAACAAGGAGGCCAGTGTTATAGGATCTTAAAAATATGTGGAGGCAAGAATGATCTATGAAAACTGGAAATCCAGGAAGCAGTTGGGTTATGAAGAGCTAAAGCCTTGCTGCAATGATGATGAGATTCTCAGAGAGGACCACAAGCTCTGTCTAGAGGCCCAACAAAACTGGAAGGAATTCAAGAATGTGCTAGCACTAGACATTTATGTCTGCCCCCCTGCCTAGCAGGCTCACTAACTTCTAAAAAGTACATTAACAAAAGGTTGGCCACCAGCTACCTTTTTTTTCCCCTGGCTCCAGCAACTGAGGCTTTGGGATCTGAATGAGTAGAAGCAGCACAAACAAAGATGAAGTCATGCCTTCATATGGGCTCAAATCATTAAAATCATAAACTTCAGACTGAGTTCAAGACTTCCGAGACACACTGAACAGAATATCTACTTCCTTTCCTTCCAAACAATGCTTTTCATCTATTCAATTAATGTGTTAACAAAAATAATCAGAATGAACAGTCAACAACATTTGAGTACCTGCCAAGGAACAGCCACTGTAGGTTATTCCAAATAGAATGGGGGAGACCACACACAAAAGCACAAAGATTAAAGAAAGATGAAAACAAGCATCTCTTAAGGGCCTACTATGTGCCAGGCACTGCGTATACGTATACAAGTACCATCTTATCTGAACCTCACAACAACCTGAGCAGTAGGCGAGATTATTATTCCTGTCTGACAGTTGAGAAAACTGAAGGAAGGAAACAGAGGTTAAGTAACTTGCCTAAGGCCATTTACCTAGCTAGGCATCTGAGACAGGGTTTTAACTCAGTTCTTTCTGACTCCATACCCACTGTGACACCTAAGTACCTCCTAGAACCAGTGACTTGCCTAAGGCCATTTACCTAGCTAGGCATCTGAGACAGGGTTTTAACTCAGTTCTTTCTGACTCCATACCCATTGTGACACCTAAGTACCTCCCAGAACCAGTGACTTGCCTAAGGCCATTTACCTAGCTAGGCATCTGAGACAGGGTTTTAACTCAGTTCTTTCGGACTCCATACCTACTGTGACACCTAAGTACCTCCTAGAACCAGTGATTTGCCTAAGGCCATTTACCTAGTTAGGCATCTGAGACAGGGTTTTAACTCAGTTCTGACTCCATACCTACTGTGACACCTAAGTACCTCCTAGAAACACTTATTAATAACTTCTTAACATGTGGTGCCATCAGAGGCAAGGTTGAAAGGAGTGAAATGACCATTTTAATAAAATGAACATTTCTGCCCTAGAGAAATTCCAATCTGGAGCATCTAAGTATATCAGTATAAACAACACATGATAAGAAGAGATACTGTGTTAGCATTATGGACAAGCGATATGATTAAAATGAGGTAGAAACTGGAGATAAGTCATGTCACAGAGGAAAAAGGACCAAAAGTAAGTAGAGTTCTGGTTTCTAGTCCTACACATATACTAACTAGTTGTGTGACCTTGGGCAAGTCATTTCCCCTAAAATACAGAATCTCAACCTTCTCCAAAAAAAGCAAAGCAAAATAATCACCACCACCATCACAAAAACCCCAAGAGGGCATAATTAATATAAGAGGTTCTTTCCAGGTTTTAGGGGTTTGGTTAAATGTTAATTGTCTATTTAGGCAAACTGAGGCTAAGGAATTCATTTCTTTTAAATTATTCAAAGAACAACTTCACGGAGAAAATGTGTGTATATACACACATATCTGAATGCTAAGTGTTCTTTGAATGATCACAAATAAGTTTAGAAAGTTCCAAGTAGGGTCCGGATTTTTACTTCCATTTCTCATACTATCCTGCTGAGAAAGGTCAGAAAGGACTGAAAAACGACTATGGGCAATTCACTTAACTTCCTTCAGTTTCAGTTTCTTCATCTGAAAAATGAAGGGGGCTTTTAGACTAGATGGCCTTTAAGGTCCCCTTCCAGCTTTAGAACTATAATCCTAAACTCAACGGTTCTTATTAAGAAGCTAGGGTTAAGTGCAGTTCCTATAATCATCCCTGTCCCATGGGAAACACCCTTTTCTATTGGTTTTGTAGTCCAAAGTTACAAACTATGGGTAGAGGATCACAAGAATCTCTTTATACAAGGGTAGGCCCCATCAAATCTATGTAGGGTCTCCATGACACACATAACTTCTGCTTCACACTAAGAGTTTCCTGATAATCAGAATGCTACCAGAACCAACTCTAACACTCCAGGTCTCAAAGAATACTTAGTGGTTTAGAACTTAAAAGGTCTTATAAATCATCTATTAAAGGAATTCTTAACCTACAGTACATAAACTTTAAAAAAAAATATTTTGATAATTTCATTTCAATATATTTGTTTCCTTTGTAATGCCATACATATATATACATACATATATTTTTAAGTTTTATAAGTTTTTATTGATATGTTTCTTATGTCATTGTAGTCATCTCAAGTATCACTCCTCCTCCCAAAGAACCATCCTAAATAACGAATAGCATTTGCAGAGGGAGAAAAAAAAAATCACCACAACTGGTTATTTCATTGAAATGTACAAAAAGTATATACAATGCGAGAATACACATGGACCTCCCACATCCACAAATGACTGGTTGGGGGATAATGCTCTATGTTTTATGCATTTAAAAACATTATTCTGAGAAAGGAGTTCACAGTCTTTATCAGCCTATTAACAAGGTCTAGGACACGAAAAAGGGCTTAAGAATCTCTGACTCCAACACCTGCAATACAAATTTTCTAATACTTTTAATATTAATAATTTTTCTAATATCACAAATGAGGAAAATGAGGTCCAAGCAAGTTGCCCTAGTTATGAGGTAGGCATTATTTGAGTAAAGAGGGAAAAAAGATCACAAAGAAGTAACCATAATAAACACTAGCCCCAAAATACAAAGCAAGGTAGTATAGCAGTCTAGAAAATAATCTTCTCTTTCAGTTACTTCTGGTCTAGCAAGCACTCCATCCAGAGTCCTGAGCAAATGCTACAAAGTGAGTTCAACTCATCTTACAGGATCTTTTCTTGGAAAGGATAATCTTGCCTAACCAGTTCATTTTAGAGAGGAAGAACCTGAAGTCGAATAAAGTTAAAAATGACTTGCTCAAGGTGATAGCAAACAGCAGAATTTGAATTTAAACCCAGGTCCCAAATCCAAACAGAGCAAGTGTCTTTTTATTAACAATGTAACTTTGAATAATGTGTCAATTCTATAAAAACTTTCAACATCCCTCTAAATCACTTCTTTATCTTCCCATCCTACTAAATGGCTCAAAGTAGTATCACATGGCCTGATATTTTTCAATTTAAAAATATACTGAGGAAATGGCTAGAGGGAGGGAGAGAATTTGGAACTGAAAATAATTTTTTAAAGAAAAAATAACTAAAAATTAAAATATACTCAGAACTCCATTTTAGCCCAGCCAGGCATTACAGAATTCAATTACACCATCAGGCAATTGTATAAGTATGTATAGAGTAAAGATCTGAATCAGAATCATTCAAAAGCAAGTATTAGGCTGAGCACTGTCAGTTTATAAGGAATGGGAGGAAAGGGTGAGAGCTGATTGACCTCTGTTTTGGCAATCCCATCCTTTTACAGATCAAGCTGTAGAAAATAAGTCAATCCCAATCAGCTAATTATACCGTACAGTGGAAAAACTGACTGCAGTTTCTGAACTCCCACTCTGCCATTTACTAGCTGTGTGACCTTGGGCAATTCACTTATCATTGATGGGTCTCAATTTTTTGATCTGTAAAATGAGAGGATTAGACTAGATGGTCTCTAAGATCCCTTTCAGCCCTAACAACATAAAACACAAATCCTAGGCTGCTGCTACACATGAAACAACACTGTCTAGCCCACTAACTAGGAGGGAATGCAACCCCAGCCGTCTCCTTCCCTCCCCTTTGAACAAAAACATGTGCAGTTCCTTTCTAAGATGACCACTTTATGTTTTTTTTAATGGTAGAGGAAGAGGGAGGAGAGAGACATGAAGAGTTCTTTCCTCTTATCCTTAAAATGAGGGTGGGGGAAGATAAACACAAACAAATAAATAAAATATACAGTTTTACTGAAATGGCTCTGGCCTTAAAAATCACAGTCTGCCTTGGAAACAAGGCAGTTACAGCTTTCCAGGCTTGGCTCCCCACTGCATGCTTTATGCCAACTGGAGTTCTTGCCTTTTTATTTAAGCCAATCAGCATGGAGATGTATGATAGTGGCAGTGTACTAGGCAACTCAAATTCAACATTTGAAAAATAGGCAACCGTTCTTTTTTGTATAAACACCCTCTTTCCTCACTCGTTTATAATAGAAATACTACTGCTGAGGGGTCCTATGGGAGGATGACTCATGAGCAGAAAAAGTCCAGTAAACTCACTCATCCTAATAAGTGACAACTTTTACTGCTTTCCTTCATCATAACATAAAGTGCTCACACCAAAGGCTATATTTGAAAACAAGCCTGCAAGAAAGGAGGCATTTCCAGAACCTAACACATTCACCAGTCAAGTACCTGATGCGTATCAAAAGTTTGGATACATGGGAAAGAAACCTTCATTTGGCCTCCAATCCTTAGACCTCTCCCCCACTCCCTCTGAACACACACACACGTACACATGCACGCACACACGCATGCATACAAAAAACAGGATAAAGAAAGAAAAAGCAAACAGGATGGAAACAGGCAAGCAGCATATTAGTGTCAGGGCCTCATAATAGCCCTATGTCAATTCTTTGATAAGAAACTATAATTTTGTTGAAATCTTAAAAGTATGAAAAGGGGAATTAGGGCCTCTTCTGAAAGAACTAAGATAGATACTTCTGCTATACTGGTGAAGGAGTATTACAGAAGGGGGTTCTTAGATTAACTCAAACTCCTAAGTATTCAACTAGCATTTGTAAAGTATTTAATAAAATTTGTAAAGCATGGTCCTAGGTTACTGGGGACATAAAGATGAAATAAGACATAGATTCTGCCTCAAGAAGCTTACAATATAATTTTTAATTAATTTATTTCTTTTCTGTTTTCTACAATCACTTCCATAAATCTTAGATTTTCCTCCCCCTTTCCCTCTCCCTCCCCATGCAATCTTATATGGTTTCTATACATACATTGCTATTAAGCACATTTTCCCATTAGTTATGTTGCATAGAGGAGTTAAAATGACTAGGGGAAACCATGTCAAAAAAAACCAAAACAAAACATAACACAAGAGAAAATATTCTGCTTCACTCTGCGTTCCAATTCCATACTTTTTTCTCTGGATGTGGATGGCATTTTGCCTCAAGAGTCCTTTGGGAATGTTTTAGGTCCTTGCATTGCTATGAAGGGCTAAGTCTACCAGAAAAATTCCTTGCACACTGTATTCTCCTGGTTCTACCCACTTGCATTCAGCATCAGTTCCTATAAGTCCTTCCATACAATATAATTTAAAAAGGGAATGACAGAGACAGAAAAGCGGGGGAGAGACAGAAACAGAGAGAATACTAATACAAGATAGAACAAAGCAAGTTCAAGGAAGTGGTCCAAACAGGAGAAATTTGAGAAGTTACTTCCAGCTGGGAAAATCATGGGAAAAGTGGCAATAGAATCTATCTAGGGAAAAAAAAGGTGAGGGGAGAGACAGAGGGAGGAGGGTGGGATTGGCAGACCATATGAATAAAGGGATGGCGAGGGCAGCACAAGGCAGGATACCAATAGTGGGTATGAAGAGTCTAGTTTGATTAAAGCAAACCATGTCAACAGGAGTATTATGAAAAGAACTGGAAAGGGAAGCAAGAGATCATAGTAGAGATACGGAATACCAGACTAAGGAGTTTGATCAGAAGGTTACAAATCACAGACTTATATAGTAAATTTAAATAAGGTGAGAAAGTCCAACCAATCATCACTGATTAGGAAAGATCTGAAAGTTATTTTACTATTTCCTGAGCCTCCTTGGATGCAGAGTCTATTAACAACAGACTGATTTCCTTCATGGCATATGCTGGATGATGCACCAATGCTGTGCCCAGTTTCAATCATCAGACTTAATTAAGTGAAAAGAGCAAAGTCCCCATGTGATTTTGTACCAGGTGCCTTTAAAAGGCCAACGGCATCTGTAAAGAGTTCCTTATTGAATCCAACATAAACACAGGCAAACACACTCCTAACGAGATGCTTCCTCACCTGTCAGGTTGGTTGCCACAGAACACAGCTGGGGTAGGACAATGAAGAAAAGAAGAATTCAGGTGCAGTCATCCTATGTGGGAAGGTAGATACCTAATGGATAACTCTCTGTGTTTGGAAAATGTCTAGACAGACAAGGCAGAAAACCAGGCTTCTAATCTATCTAGTGAATGAAAGGTCCTCTCACTATAGCAACACCGGAGTATTATCATCATAGCCTGATTACAAATAAGGAATTAACAAGACAGGTTTTAGAGACAGATTTGGATCTATTAGTCAGACAATGGAAAATGGAAAGAAAAATCACAGCTGGTGACTAAGGTGTTGGCGAAAGAATTGGAGAATGGTTCTACCCTAACTAAATCCCAGATAATGCTACTTTTTTAGAGGACAGATAACTTTTTCCAATTACCCCTCATATGTGAGAGAGAGAGTGTGTGTGTGTGTGTGTATGTGTGTGCGTGCGTGTGTGTGTTTTCTCTTACAGCATGGATAATTTGGAAATATATTGTTCATGACTTCGCGTATCGCTTGTCTTCTCAAGGGACACAAGCGGGGATGATGGTGGGAGACAATTTGGAACTCAAAAATTCTTTTTAAGTTTTTAGATGTAATTGGGACATATTTAATGAAACAAATTTTAAAATAAAAATAACACTGCAATTTTATATTTTAAAGATTAAAAATTATTATATAATTTTATGTAAATTATATATCATAATAACAAATACTAATGAAAGAGTAAAGATAAAATTATATCTCTATCTGACATGTTCACAAGCTAAACACTTATACAAGGAATTAAGCATATATTCCCAAAAATTTTGTAAAAATTTTTAAAAACCCAGTAAATCACCTTATGATACTTGTGGGGGCCTGGATCACAACACGCATGAAATAGGCATTGTTACTCCTGGCTTTTCTACCAAATTGTTTGGTATTGGAGTATGGGGAGTGGGGGCAAGGACACATGATAACATAAGTTAATTTCTGATGTTCACAATCCATTTAATTGCAATTTCTATAACAATGAACGACGCTATTCAGCAGCTTGGTGTATTATAAAGAGAACAGACCTGTCAGAGAGGGAACCGTTACAAGAAAAATAAAAACGCACAACATATGTATGATTTAATGGCATATTTGTAACATCCCTGTAATACCAAAGTGAAGGCTGCTGAGATGAAAAACTTAACACTCAATTTGCCAGTTTCCTATTCTTATTTCAGGATCATTCCACTCTGGTCAACCCACTCCACTTGCAGTTCATTAAAAAGGTAGTAAAGAAATAAAAGATCTTGTCATGGGGGATTCTCCTCACCTCTTCTTCCTCAATTTAGCTTTGGAATGTTTTTCCATTGAAGTTCCTGATTACTAAAACATTTCCACTGAGGCATAAACTTTAAAGAAGTATGTACAGACTCACCACTTCCACTGATAGGACCATGGCAAGCTAGAAAAACAAGCAGTTAATTCAACTATGCCAAACTACACAAGCTGGCTAATTTATGCCACAAATTATACTTGGTTCTTACTGAGAGATTTAAAACTGTAAAACAGTCACTGAAATTAAATTCAGAAAGAGTGGGCTGTGCTAAGAAGTACTTATTTCAATACTGAACCGCAGCAGCCATGACAGCTCAAGCTGTCTATTTTAAAACACTTCCTTTTCTCTCTGCTCTCTGGTATTACCTCACTACACAGAAAAGGGAAGTCACTACTATAAAGGATGGTTTTAAAATGAAATAATTCAAGTGCAATCAATCTTTAGCAACATATCCTAAGCTTTAAAAAATGGGATAGGATTCGGATAACAGCGAGCATTTACGTAGTGTTTTAAAGTTAGCAAAGTGCCTCACAAATATTAATTCATCTGATCCTCAAAACCTGGGAGGCAGGTGCTAGTATTATTTATTATTTACTATAGTTATTTATTTATTATTATAAATATATTTACATCACATTATAAATATAAATAGATTTTATTTATTATTATTGTTTACGGAGGTTGAGAGATTAGTTGACTTGCCCATTACTACACAGCTATTCCAAGTGTGTGATGCCAGATTTTAACTCAGGTTTTCCTGACTCTTGACACAACGGATAAGGGGAGAGGAAGAGAAGGGAATAAGTATTTATTAAGTGCCTATCATATGCCAGGCACGGTAGTAAGTGCTTTAGAGTATTCATTTGACCCTTGATAGAATACTGGACCTGGAGTGAGGAAAATCTGAGTTCAAACCCAGGCTCAGTCATTTTCTAGCTGTATGACCCCAGGCAAGTCATCAAATCCTTATCTGCCAGGGTTTCCTCAATGTACAATGAGGAGAGTAACAGCACCTACAGACCAGAGTTACTGGAAAGATCAAGTAAGTTAATATTCATAAAGCGCTCAGTACAGTGCCTACATAGTACACAGCAACAACTTAATAAATGTTTTCTTCTTCCACTGTTCTGGCTGATTATAGCTTTCTCTGTTCACTAAACAAATTTCTCATTTCTTTTTTTTAAAAAAAATTCACTACAATGAAAACACACACACACACTCTCTCACACACTAACCAAGGAGGATGGGAGTGGTTACTATTGGTGATCTAACTGGGGTTTTAGTTTCAATATTGTTTAGTAAAGTAAATGGACAGGAAAGAAAGCGCCTTCCTCTTCAGTAACCGTAACTGAGCAGTTACCAAGTAGCTCTAAAGATCACAGGAAGACTGAGTCTTGTTCGGATCCAAGGGGAAAAAAACATTTCACTTCATCTGTAGGAAAATGGCAAGGTCACAGCATTTCAAAAGGCAATGATAAAATGTATTTTTAAAAATATTTTAACTGGCTCTTCTATTGTCTGTATCAATTTTTAAAAAAAAAACTATATGCTTATCTCAGGAACTATGACCAAACATGACAATATATGTAAAGTATTTGCCAAATCTCAAAGAACTATAGAAATGCCAGCTATTGTTACATAGATAAAATAAAATGAAAAAAGATGACAGGAAGGTGTAAAACCTGCAAAACTTCATGCATTTTTGATGCCATGGAGGAACAGGATTTTTTATTTTGTTCTTGGAGGGAAAAATCTGGGAAAATGTAGAAATAGCTACAACATGTTTTATTTCACAATTTAAAAACTTACTTGAGAACTTCCAAAGATCCATCATTTAATCTAAGACTCTTCATTAACCTTAGCAGAACATATAGATGACATCAATAGGCAGAGTTTACCAAACAGAAGGGACATTTAAATCCCCTATTTAAAACATTCTATAGGCTAGAAGGATGGGACAAATCTCCTCAGATGTAATTTATTAAGGAAATACTTGGATTCAAAAGCCCAGCTACAGGATGGAGGACTGGCTAGACCACACCAGGTGTCAATTTTGCTTGACCACAGGTCATGGGAAAAAGAGAATCTGAACTGGAAGGGACACAAGTGGTCATGTGGTCCAATCATACTTACCGAAGAATTTCTCCCACTCCATCCCCGACATGTCCCCTTTGTTTAAAGATTTCTCCCAGAACTACAAGGTCTTGAGGCACACTTACTCTCTGGGACAGCTCGTAAATGGTAGGCAGCCTTTTACCGAACCAAAATTCACTTTTTCTATAATTTCCCCTCATTGTTTCCTGCCCTCTTGGGCCATATGGAACAAGTCTAATAATCTCTTTCCTACATGACAACTCTTTTAATATTCAAAACAGTTCTCATATTCTAAGTATTCTCTTCTCTAAGGTAAGTATCTAGTTCTCCTCTAATCATTTCTTGTGTGACAAGATTTCTCTCTTCCTGTTCACATTCCCCTCAGCATACTTCATCTTATCAATGGTCTTTCATAAAACACAGCCCCCAAACTAAATACAGCATTGTACATGGCCTGAAAGTAAATAAAATTGGCACCTCTCTGGTCACAAAGCTTTTAAATCCAAGCTTTTCAGGGTTCCATTTCACAACATTCCCTCAAATCAAGTCATATGAATGCTTCTCCTAATACAAAATCTGCAGGGAGTCTTCCAGCTGAACTGAAAATCATCCAATTGGTCTTTTTTCAATGATTACTCACATTGTATGGACAAAGTATAGTACATTTTCATGGTAAGAGAGAACTGCTATCAGGAAAACTGAATCAAATCCCTCTACTTGTAAATAAACCATCTGCCAATGAGTCACAAGTCATTTATCTGGGTCTCATTTTCCTCATTTATAAAAGGGGGATAAGAACATTCCCAAGCACTCATCTCAAAGCAGAACGCTTGTAAAAAATTCAGTCAATGTAAACATTACTGTTACTGTGGCTCATTAAGTAGTTTCTCGTGAAGAAGTCAAAAATACATCAAAAATCTACAGGAACAGTCCCCATTATCCCTTTATGCATCATCTAATTTTGTATCTGAGGCTTATCCTAAATAAAATGTAATTGCTAACAAATCAAAAGGTTAAAAAAGGAGGATAAAATGATCAAGAGAATGCTTTTTCTAATGATATTAATCTAGCTAATAAATATCTTCTAATCTATCTCATTCTCTTACTTCTTGAAATATTTTGGACCAGTCTATGTACAAGATAAAAAAAAAATTCTGGGTTCCTAATTTCAATTCAAGAGAAATGTGCAACTTTAAAATGATAATTAGTAAGAAGATGAAGTCCTGGGGCAAATAACACTTTTGCCAAAGTGAGAATGTGTTAAGTAAGAAACTGGCATTGCAAATGTGTTTTTAAGATGTAGAATAGTTTCTAAAACGTGATCTCTCTCTCTCTCTCTCTCTCTCTCTCTCTCTCTCTCTCTCTCACACACACACACACACACACACACACACACAGAAAAGAAAAAAATCATCAAAACTCTACACTAATGTTTGCACATGATTTCTTGCCACAATTCCTATCTAATATTCTGCTCTGAGCAGTACACTACGAGACAATGCCTCTCCAACGGGGAAAGGAAATGGCAACCTTCAAATTTTATTTATTTATTTATTTTGGATATTGCTAAAAAGATAAGAACTTGAGTTTATAAACCAAAGTGGACATTTTTCCTTTACAGGCACATAGAAAAACATGTCTATTATGTTAAAAAGACTCAGCACTGTTTACAGCCTGGTAAAACTGAGGAAAAGACCTAACAAGAGGTTTCTAAATACTGAAAAGTTACTCTTCTGTCCAACTCAGTATGGGCTCCCATCCCCCTAGGATCAGCTTTATAAAAATCATCTCTCCCTATTCTTTTCATTCAACCATACTCCTGTAAAACATCTTTGCTCCAAAGGTCTGCTGGGCATTAGCACAGGAAAGGAGGTAGTAAGGTAGAAAAGAAAAACAAAGTCATGAATTTGGAGTTCGGAGAAAAGGACAGGAGGGGAGAAGATTATTTCCATTTTAGAAAAGATAAGAAACATGAAAATGATCTGTTTTAACACAGTGACTTTACAACTCCTCACCAAAGATTAAACTTGTCCTCAAGGTTTATTAGGCTTTTCACAGAGTCTCCTGATACATAACGGGAACACCAACAACGTTAAAAAAATCATTATCTCAACAGAGGCGGTAAAAAACCTTTTGGCAAAAGGAACAAATTGTAAGTGGCAATTTGGCTGATGAAAATTTTGGAACTGATTGATTTTAACTCATCCCAGAAAGTTTCACTGAGAAAGAATGATGGTGAAAAATACGTGAAGAATGCATTAAGGTTAAACTGACAGCCAAAATTACCAAAGTAGAAAAGGGGAGGGCTAAAGATTAGCAATTTGGTCATTTCTGTAGGTCCCAGAGCACTTAATTTTTAAGCAGCTAGGTAGAGCAAACTAATTTACCCTTTATCTCAGTTTCTTCAACTATAAAATGGGGATAACAGAACCTGCCTCTCAGGGTTGTTGTAAAGTTTAAATGAGAATATTTCTAAAGCATTTAGCACAATGCTAAGCACATAGTTCTTAATATGCTGATTTACAAACGAGACTACAATAAATACTTTTTTCTAATATATTAATGCTATCTTGGAAATTTTTTCCCCTCTATTTTGAGGGGAAAAAATATAAAATCTCTTCTCCTAAAATTCCCCTACTCCGAATGAGCATTCCCATCCTCAGCAACTTTTAAACTTTATCTAGGCTAAACACTGAATACTCCAACAACATATATTCTAAACAAAAATGAACCATGGCATATTAGAACACTGCAATCTCCTTTTTAATAATCTAAAAACAACCTCACAATGTATTCAAGGTGTAAAAGAGTAACATGATTGATTTTTTTTTTAAGCCAACATAGCAAATTACTATGCTGAGATTACTCAAAATGTTTTTAGGACTGCTTTCAAGAGCCTGGATCAACAAGTAGCTGGATACCTATGATTTCCAAGGTACTGTGTGTACCATAGTTGGTGCTGAAGAGATGACTATAAAGAATCAGGAATCTATCTTGCCATCTTTGAAGATGCTTACAGACCTAGTAGTTGAGGAAACTAGACACATGAAAAGTTATGCAACAAAAAGCTATAAACAAGAGAGAAAGACAATTTTAGAAGTTGTATCATAAGGAAATACATGATTCACTGCCAGATGTTGCCAGAAGAATTAAGGGAAGTAGACATCACTTGAGGCAGGGGTGGGGAAGCCACACAGCACTTTTCCAGAGAATTTAGGAATGACCTTGAAGAACAGGTAGGCAGGGTTTGGATAGTTTGGATAGGTGAGGAGTAAGGTTGACAAAAGTAAAAGCCTAGGGACAAAAAGCTTTTTTTTTTTTTTTAAAGTTTCCAAGTTTCCCTAGCTGAAAGTCATTGATCACTATAATGCTACCAGATTTGTATAAATATGATTGCATCAATTCTCTTGTTCAAAAACTTCAATGTCTCCCCAAATTCCAAATTCTTTAGTAAGGCATTTGAAATCCTTCACATCTGCTGGTTCCAGTCCACCTTTGTAGGCACACCACCCATTTCTATCTTTTTTTTTAATATAAATTTATTTAACTTTTTACATTCATTTTCACAAAATTTTGGGTTCCAAAATTTTCTCCCAATTTGTCCCCTCCCCCCACCCCAGTACACTGAGCCCTCTAATTTCCCCTATCACCAATCTGCCCTCTCTTCTTTCATCCCTCCCTCCCTCACTCCATCTTCTCTTTTGTCCTGTAGGGCCAGATAACTTTCTATTCCCCATTACCTGTATTTCTTATTTCCTAGTAGCAAGAACAATACTCGAACAATGTTCCTAAAACTTTGAGTTCCAACTTCTCCCCATCCCTCCCTCCCCACCCATTCCCTTTGGGAAGGCAGGAAATTCAATATAGGCCATATCTGCATAGTTTTGCCAATGACTTCCATAATAGTCGTGTTGTGTAAGACTAGCTATATTTCCCTCTATCCTATCCTGCCCCCCATTGTTGCTATTCTCTCTTTTGATCCTGTCCCCCCCGCTCATGTCTGATTGATGCCACGACTAT
>CM053771.1:382371918-382465010 GCA_028658325.1 Potorous gilbertii
AGCATTCTTCTCCTCGTTGGCTTTTTAAACCTCTTTTGCCAATTGAGTTAGCCTATTTTTCAAGGTGTTATTTTCTTCAGCATTTTTCTGGGTCTCCTTTATCAAGGTGTTGACCTGCTTTTCATGCTTTTCTTGCATCTCTCTCATTTCTCTTCCCAGTTTTCCCTCCACCTGTCTAACTTGATTTTCAAAATCCTTTTTGAGCTCTTCCATAGCCTGAGCCCATTGGATATTGGATATCTACTGGGATACAGAGGCCTTGACTCCTGTGTCTTTACCTGATGGTAAGCATTGTTCTTCCTCGTCAGAGAGGAAAGTTGGAATCATCTGTTCCCCAAGAAAATAACCTTTTACAGTCTTATTTTTTTTTCCCTTTTCTGGGCATTTTCCCAGCTAGTTACTTGACTTCTGAGAGTCCTGTCCACCCCCGGTCTAGGTCCTCCCAGCTAGTGCTTGAGGTCTGAGATTCAAATGCTGCTCCCCAGCCTCAGGGCTTTGGGTGGCAGGCCTGGCTGCTATTCAATGTGAGCTTAAGTTCTGGTGCTCAGGTAGGGGCCACCTCCCAGGCTCAGTTTCCTCAAGGGGTTTAGGCGGAGACCTTCTGTAATGGACCCAATGTCCTGCCAAGCTCCTGCCTGCTCCAGGAGCCTCTGGCCACCCGCTGCCTCTGCCGCTGCCTCCTGAGGGGGCCTGAGTTATGGAGACACCCTGCTCCCCTCTCAACCCATCCAGACGTCTCTTTCACTGACCTGTGCGTCTGTGGGTGGAGGGACCTTTGCAGCCTCTGGAGATTCCGTCCCTGAAGCCTGCTCGGATCTATTCCTCTCTGTGTCACGTGGCCAGAGCAGGGCTGGGCTCTGCTCCCGTCCAGCGCATGATGGACCTTTGGGGTCGGTTTTGCAGGGCTCTCTGGAATAGAAATCTCCTTCATTCTGTTGCTGTGCGGCTTCCACTGTTCCAGAATTTGTTGGGAGTTCTTTTTAGAGGAAATCCATGGGCTGTGGGTTCGGAGCTAGCATATGTGAGTCTTTCTACTCTGCCATCTTGGCTCTTCCCCACTCTGCCACCTTGGCTCCTCCCCCATTTCTATCTTAATATACTCTACCTACGAGACTCCAGACTGTCTACTCACCACTCCAAAAACATGTTCTTTTGTTTTCTACATTTCTTTCTCTACATGCAGATACTCACCTTACCCTCCAGACCCTATCTCCAACTATAGGAAATCCTGCCTATATTTCATGACGTAACTTAAAAGCCACCAATTCCATGAAGCCTTCGCTAACTCCTCCTCTACAATCATTCTCCCCCACCCAAAACTTTCATTTTATTTGGTTGACACCTTCCACTGATTTAGCCAATTCTATGGTATATTATTAAAGTTATTTCCATTCAACTCAATAAAGTGTCTATTATGTAAATTAAGAAGATACTGTTTGGAAGTGAATGCTGAAAACTAAAAATAAATAAACTTATTTTGTAAAAAAAGACACCAACTGGCTTGGGTGCTGGAAAATACAGACCAACACCCCTCCAAAAAACCCCTGCTCCATCACTGAGGGAAAGAACATGTAAACTGAAAAATGTAAAATAATCTGAACAGGAAAGAGCACTTGAATTGAGTTGGCCAGGAAAGAAACTTAGTATTCTAAATGGTATAGGAGAGGCAGGAAGGGGTTAAGGCACTGGAACACTAAATTTAAGAAACAATTTGGCCAGTTTGGATAGAATATAGAGAGTATAAAAGGGAGAAATGTGGCATAAGTTTGGAATGGTGGATTGGAATCAGATTATAAAGGGTTTTTAAATGTCAGGCAGAGTAGTCTGTATTTTATCACAGTATTGCGAGCCACTATAGATATTTGAGCAGGTGAACAACATGGTCAGACTTGTGTTTTAGGAAAATTACTTTGGAGGCTACATGAAAGACTGAATAGTTGAGGGGAGAACCTGAAAGCAGAGAAACCAATTAGGAGGTTACTGCAACAGCCTAAGTGAAAAGCAGTGAGAGTCTTAAAATGACCTTGGGGCCACATATCTGGAAAGAAGGGTGCAGATGTGAGTGATCTTGTGTAAGCAAAACTGACAGAACTTGGCAACTGAGTAGATGCGGGTGGTAAGGAAATGGTCAGAAATGACTCTGAAGTTACAACAGGACCCACAATAGAAAGTGCAGAAGATGCTTGGTTTTAGGGAGAAGACAATGACTTCAGATTACTGTATAAATTTCTTTCTCCTCACTAATTTTTAACTTCCTTAGGGACAGGAACCAAGTCTTATATACATACATACATACATATATATCTTTAATTTGCTCTCTTGAATGCCTACCCTGGCATTTTGCATAAAGTAACCTTTTAATGATTTTTTTTCAAAGTTAAATGTAAAATAAGAGCAACAGATACAAAGGCCAAATAGGATTAATTCATCTGAGGTGGTCACTTGGGCTGCAACACACATAACATCTTTATTCTCTCTCATTTGGCAAGTTCTGCCAATTCCACCTTTCTAATATATCTCCTATTTGGCCCCTTCTCTCCTCTGACAGTGCCACCACACCAGTGCAAGCCCTTGTCACTTCACACCTGGACTACCGCACCAACGTGCTAAAGAGTCTGCCTACATCAAATCGTTCCCATGCCCCATTCAGCTTTTCAACTAAACAAGTCAACTTTCTTCTCTCCCCATTCTACCCCTGACCCCCAACCAAAGAACCAGGGAGGGTTCACTTGGGAAATTTTAGCTAAAAGGTAGAATCACTACACACTGAGGGTGGGAGAGAGATGAACTTGAACAGATGAATAAAGGATGAAAAAGAAAAACAATTTAGAAAAAGGAAGGCAACTATGTGACAAAAATGACAGATGATAACAATATAGTCTCAAGTAATATGCCTGTAGCTTACTCAGGGGCAGCTAGGTGGTGCAGTGGATAGAGCACCAGTGCAGGAGTCAGGAGGACCTGAGTTCAAATCTCACCTCAGACACTTGACACTCACTAGCTATGTGACCTTGGGCAAGTCACTTAATCCCAACTGCCTCATCCTAGGTCATCTCCGGTCATCCTGATGAATATCTGGTCACTGGATTCAGATGGCTCTGGAGAGAAGTGAGGCTGGTGACTTGCACAGGCCTCCCTCACTCAAAACAAAGTCAAGTGCAAGTTATGTCTTCATTTCTCTGATGGTATGGTCTTCTTTGGCAACAAAGGACGAACATATTGTAGCTTACTCTAAGGACCTACTAAGATCCTTTAAGATTTTAGTATCTGACATAACCAAAGGGAAGTCAATAGCCACAGTGAAGCCGCAAGCAGAGAAAAGCAAATGATTCTTCACCTATGACATATATGACATAACTAAATGGACAGGGGAGGGATGAGAGGGAAAAAAAGGGGCTACAAAGACCACCTTCATCTCTCACTTAATTGTCTTAGCTCCCAGTTAATGCTTTATACTTTCTTATATTTCTCTTCTATTTCCCTGCACCAACACACTACTAGGCACAAAACAGGTGCTCAATGATTACTTCTGGATTTGTGGAGCATGAGGAATGAATATAGCATTCACAGATTCTATTAAAAAAATGTGTTAAATATATACTATGTGCAAAGCAAGGTTATTGCCCTCAAAAAGTTTACATTCTATTGTAACATAGATAAGCAAACTAAAAGGAACTGTGTGATGGAAGTGGAGAGGGAGTACAACACAGTATACAATTGGGGAGGAGGGGGAGTGCAGGCTGACAACAGGAAAAGCCTCATGGAGAAAATATCACTGGAATTTAACTTTGAAGGCAAGTAGGAAGGATTAGGAAAGCATGGCATATCAGGGATGGCAGACAACTTACCAAAAATGCATGGAGGTAGGAGTACAAATACAAAGGTCAAGGTCAGACACTACCCAGTAATCATTTGACTAGAATATGGAATGCGTGAAATATTGTGAAAGAAGGTTGTAAAGGAAAAGAAAAAAAAAAAGGTTGTAAAGGCAAGTTAAAAACACATCACGGAAGGCCTTAAAAGCCAGCTAAAGGGTTTGCATTTTATTCTACAGGCAATAGGGAACCATTAAAGTTCTTTGAGCAGAGGAGTAGTATGGTTAGGCTTGGTTATTATGAACACATTTTGGCAATTGTGAACCAAATTAAGAAAAGAAAGTGAAAGCAAGGAGACAAGTTAGGTCACTAGGAGATCCGAGAAGTGGAAGGGGGTGAGGTCCTGAATCATGAGTAAAGAGGAGGTTCTGAAGAGGCATAACTGACAGGTATTACCAGTGGGTTGGATGTAGGGAAGAGTCAAAGATGACCACAAGCCTCAGTGACCAGGAAGAGGAGCAAGTTTCATACTTCACAAAATGCAAGTCTTCCTAGACTTCACGGGGCCTGGGAATCAGGGTAACAACAAAAATGTGGTGGCTAGGGCTCAAAATCAGCCAACTGTTTTTCTGCCAATTGGTGTCTTTGCCCAGAATAGACAATACCCAAAGCATCAATTCACAACCTGATACGCTTTCAAAGGAACCTTTTAAAAGTTGGGGTTTTTCTGATTTAATCAGTTTATAGTTTCAAGACCTGCTAACAAATATAAAAAATGAAATAAAATGAGTGATTACATGAATTGCATTGTTTAATCTCAGAACCCTCCTCCTTATGTGCTCTGGTATGAAACCAGCATTGCCAGTGTCTAACACACAGTATCCATACCCAGTTCCACACACTAAAGCCTTTATCAGGGGCTCCATAAATTTGAATTTTATTTATTTTGTAATTTTTTAAATATTTTGATAAAGTTTTTTTTATATTTTCATAATCAATATAACTGGTTTCCTTTTCAATCCTAGGTATTTTATTTCATGTGTTTACAAACATTATTCTGAGGAGTCTGGCTTCACCAAACTGCCAAAGGAGTCTATAACACTAAAAGAAAGGTTTAGTACCCTTGGCCTACATGTAAGTCCAAAATTATTCCACTGAGTTCCCCAAAAGAACTTTCTGCGGCTGTCTTCTTGCTAGGACAACTATCTGTTGCTCCTGTTATTTCCCTCCATTCATCAGGAAAAAGGGAACACAAAGCCCAGTCAGGGTTTTCTGATGGCCAAGGGGTCATCAACCTGATCAAACCTGAATGAAAGTCAGAAAACATGCTCTCTCCTGCTCCAAACAAGAGGAGCCCTTCTTCCACAGTCCCTGACTACCCACCTGCCAAGGCTGAAAGAGAAGCATCAGCTGTGAAATCTCTCTTTCTCTTTCACTCCCAGGCTTCTGGCCAAGGTTCCAGCAGGCTGGCAGGGAGGGGGAGAAGGGAGGGCCCCCAACGATGGGAGCAGGAGAGAACATGTTTTCAAGCTTTGATTCGAGCTTCATTCTGGGGTCATGGGGTGCCAAAGCTTCCTCTTGGCATCAAAACTTGCTCTGGGTACTGAGGATGTCTTAGAAGCTACAGAGGAGAGTGCCGACTTTTGTGTGCTCTCAGATCAAAAGACAACAGCAAGGACGGAGGTGGAGCCTGTTCCCCATATAGAGGAGGAGCAGGTGCTAACAATGGCACTGTTCCTATAGGCATGGGGAAGAGGCAGAATCATGGCCCTCTCCCAGGGCTACTTGGGGGAGTTTCAAGACTCTTCGGCATAAACTACTCCCAAATACAGGTTAACCTACTAAGATGAGATGTCTTTCAAAGGGGGGCCGGGGGGGACATATATACATATATGTGTGTCTATAGGTATAACCCCAGGTTCTTCTAAGTTCTGTTGGCTAGTAGAAAATTCATTGTAAAAAGAAATTGTTTCATTTTTTGTGCACTGATCACAAAATAGGTGCCTTAATAATGTGGTAAGGACCCATAATAAAAAATGTTATCTATCCTCCTCCAGAGAGAGAACTGATCAACTCTGAATGAAAACTGAAGCATATTTTTTTCCTGTTATTTTTTTTGGGAGGAGAGGAGTTGCATGTTTTCTTTTGCAACATGGCTAATACGGAAATGTTTTACATGATTTTACGTGTATAATCAATATATTGCTTGTGTTCTCAAAGACTAGAGGAGGGGTGGGAGAGAGGGGATTTGAAACTCAAAAAAATTTTTAAATGAATAAAACTGAGAAATAGCAAAATAAAATTTTTTTTAAAGAAAAAGAAATTGATCGGTATAAAAGAATACAGCATGGCTTCTTAATTTATGAAGGTATGGAAGCTTTAGAAAATTGAAATATTTCCACACTGGAATAAGAAATATTAGTGTTTTCTGTTTTCCATCACGTCAAATACACTATAAAGGTATTTGTAAGAACTCAAATTGCAAAGCTTTACATAATAAAATTTTATGTGACTTCAAAAAAGTAAATATCTGCTGAATGATTGAATCAATATACCATATGGGGCAGTTGGTTCTGAAGCAACAGTGTTATAAATGGAAGAAGCTAATACTAGCGTATGGCCAAGCTGGAACTGTACCAAAGTGCTATCTCTCCCATCCTAACTCCCAACATCCAACTGCTCCAGTTAGACTGATTAGGGCCTAACACCAGAAGTCCACGCAGCTGACTTACCAGTGTGGCCCTAGTAAGAATATCAAACAAGCCTTTGGTGGACTGTATCAACAAAGAGATCAAGCACAAATGCTTCCAGGAAAATGAGGCAGATTCAGACGGCCTAATGAAGCCACTCAGTCTGTGAGTACTGCAGCCTGTGAATGACTCTTGGCTTTGGAACTCAACTAGCCCAAAGGTGAATGGGTGTCCAGAGACAACCAGAGGGCCATATGAGGGAGATACCTAGGTCTGAGAGTACCCACCCTCCAATGCTGTAAGGGCAACAGCTGTCACACAGCTGGGATTCTTGTTTAACTCTTGATCTATTCACATACACACAAACATAGCTCCTTTCAAGCAGTACTGAGGAACTGAAAGTGAATCTATGAATTACTTTCTCTACTAGAAAACTAAAAAACAATTAATAAATATTAAAAACAATAAACAAATCAATAAAAATAATCAATAATGTAAATATACTGACTTTTTATATGAAGTAGTTAACATTTCTCTGTAATATTTAACCACACAAATGGGGCCTAAGAGCCAAGTTAAAGAGAAGCACAGAACTGCCAGGTAATGTGGTGGGTAGTGTACCAGGCCTGCAGTCAGGAGGATTAAACTTCCTGAATTCAAATCTGGCTTCAGACACTCAGTAGCTCTGTGACCTTGGGCAAATCACTTAACTCTGCCTCAGCTCCTCATCTGTATAATAAGCTGGAGGAGAAAATGGCAAGCTATTTAAATATCTTTGCTGAGATAACTCCAAATTGGGGGGGAGAGGGGGACGCGCGGAGCCAAGATGGCAGAGCAACAGCACGGTCTTTCTACAGCACTGTCCCCAAACCCTGCCAAATACCTATAAAAAAATGACTCTAAACAAATTCTGGAGCTGAAGAACTCACAGAATGACAGGGTAAAGCAAATCTCCATCCCAAGACACCTAGAAGGTCGCTGGGAAGTGTCTATCATGCCAGGCTGAGAGCAAAGCGCAGTCCAGCTTGGGTTGTGAGTGCATAGACAGGACCTGAGCAGGCCTTAGGGAGACTGAATCTCTCACACTTGTGGTGGTTTCCAGACTTTTTGACCCCAAAACACTGAGGATAAATTGGAAGATCAATGGGAAAAGCCTGTGGGACCAGTGTGGGAGAGTGGAGTGGTCCAAGGCAGCAGAAGGAAACTGTAGAAGGTGGGTGGAGAAAACTGCTGCAGCCACTGTTTCTGGGGGGATCAAGCAGCTGACAGTATACCCCTCACACCTACTGGAAGAAGAAAACTACCACAAAGAGTTCAAAAGTCAAGTAAACGGCTGGGGAAATGAGCAAAAACCAGAAAAAGAATCAGACTATAGAATCTTGCTTTGCTGACAAGGAAGACCAAAGTATGCAAACAGAAGAAAACCAAGTCAAAGCTCCTCCATCAAAAGCCTCCAAAAAAATATGAACTGGTCTCAGGTCATGGAAGAGCTCAAAAAGGATTCTGAAAATCAAGTAAGAGAAGTAGAGCAAAAATTGGGAAGAGAAATGAGTAATGCAAGAAAATCATGAAAAATGAGTCAACTGCTTGCTAAAGGGGACCCAAAAAAGTCTGAGGAAAATAACACTTTAAAAAATAGACTATCCTACATGGCAAAAGAGATCCAAAAAACCAATGAAGAGAAGAAAGCCCAAAAAAGCCAGATGGAAAAAAAGATCCAAAAGCTCACTGAAGAAAATAAAAAAAAAATTTAAAAAAATAAAAAAGAAAGAAAACTCCAAATGGGGTCATGAAGAGTCAGACACAACTGGAAACGACTCAACAACAAAGGAGCTATACTGTAGCAGGAACTCCACAGAAGGGAATGGATTCATATTGTTGGAAAATGCAATTGGTCAAAAATAGTTATGTAAAAATAGTTATGTAGGGAATGCCTAGACAATTGAAAATATTTATAAAAAATTATCAAAATATTTAGAATTTTAAAAACATTTTCTAAAATCCAGATTTGGCAAAAAATTATAGGCTTTATTCAAGATCTATGAAGTAAGTGCCAGTTTTTTAAATGTGCACAGAGAGGAAGGTTCTGCATCTCCTGCTCCTGAAATCAAACAATTAAAAGTCTTCTCTTGGTCTCACTATTGGGAAACGGTCTCCTCTCCTTACCTGTCAATATATTATTTATTCCAAATAAGAGCCGATGTAGTAAGTTAAAGCAATTTAGGTCAGAGTTTTCCAAAAACTATAACCCACTGCCCTTCGTTCACTATCACCAAAAATTTGTATTTGGTCAACAAAAGAGCTAGTTATTTCAGCTACATTGAACTTTACTTCCTCAACTTTACCTGACAGCACCAAGCCAAGGCTTGAGGCAAATAGAATAGCTCCCTGTGAATACTTGTGTGCACAAAAACATAACAATAACTATAATGTCAGAGAGGGGCCATCGTATCGATGTTTTTTTCCTGTCAACAAGCGAGGGCTAAATTTTGGGGGTGGGAAAATTTAGAAGTGACTTCAATGAAGTGAAAATGTTTAATGTCAACAGTTATTTTTAAACTTAACAGTAACAAAACAATGAAATATGAAGTGTGCAAAGTTAATTTAGGGTCTACTTCTTGGTTTGCATTATACCCACCACTTCATTGTCTTTAAATCCTGGATCTAAACAACAATCTTGGATCCTGAGCGAGTATTTTAATTTCACTGGCTGCTTTAACAGTATTTTTCTCTTGCATGTGTCCCACATTCCATACTTCATTTTCCAAGCAAGGAATTAATGCTAGACACACACATACACACACACACACACACACACACACACACACACACACACACACTTGTTAAATCTCTATTTCAAGTACATAGTTTCAGAACACTAAGTCCTCCACTGAAAAAGATGTAAGTTATAATAGGAGAAACACTATAGCTGACTAAATATGGCTGTTATTAATAAGGTATTAATACTCATGTCAAGGTTAAACATTCTCAGATAGATCTAAACTAATTATTTTTCTAGGCTACAACAACTTATCTATCATGGAACTAAACTGGGATATTTCAAAATATTTTATAAGAAATTATCATCATACATGGATTTTATTTTAATACAAGCATATTCCTAATCTTTTGAGGGGAAAGAGGGAGAAGAGTAAGAAAGATCTGAATTCATCAGATAATTCCTGGTGAGCTAACCATTTTCAACAATAGGAGACAAGGCGATTTCTGCTGTTTGGTATTAGAAGTTACATGACTTGCCCATAACCATACAGGTTAGCAGACACCAGAAGCAGAGCTGAACTCTACAGCTTTTATCTATTCCACAATGATACCTTTCACTTTTGACCATAATATGAAGGTACTGACTGCAGTATCTTTATTTGCTATACTTCCATCTATAAGACAGGATAATATTGGCTACCCTGGGCAATTTAGTTATGCTACCCATGCCAATCAACCAATATACAACTCACCATTCATTCAATTAATTTTGTTTTTCCTCTCTACTGAAATTAGATTAACTTGTCACTGTTTACCATGCTTTCAAATAATCTTCTTTTTATAACACTGGTAAGAAATCTTCAGCTCAAACATTGAGTTGTGTATTAGGAGAGAGACTAAGGAAGGCTATAAAGTTATATTCAGCAGCAAAGCACTTCATGAGCTCTACCTGAAAAGTACCACTCCCAAAATATTTCCATCAAATACCATCTCTGGGGTTCCATCTCATAACCATGGGGCAAAGCTGACAAAAAAGGAAAATGACAAATGTGGGAAAAAAGCTCCATTAATGTACTGCTGGGAGAGCTGTGAGTTGTTCCTGCCATTCTGGAAAGCAAATCTGTATTATGGCCAAAAAGTTATTAAGCTGTGCATAGCCTTCAGCCACTACTAGGCTTATACCCTAAAGATTTAAAAGAAAGAAGAAAAGAACCCTTGTATACAAAAATATTTATATTAGCTCTTTGCGTGGCAGCCGAAAAATGGAAACTAAGAGGAGTATCCATCAATCAGGGATTGGCTGAACAAATTATCATTGAACTATAAGAAATGATGAGGGCATTTTTTTTCATAAAAACCTAGTACGACTCACATGAGCAGAGATACAGAGTGAAGTGAACAGAACCAGGGCAACGATATATATATACAATATCAACAGCACCGCAAAGGCAAATAGCTTTGAAAGGATCAAGAACTCTGATCAACACAATGACCAATCAGAATTCCAGAGGACCCATGATGAAATATGCTACTCATCTCCTTACAGAGATGCTATGGACCCAAGATATCATAGATTTTGGTCCAAGCAATGCAGGAACTTGTACTGCCTATCTGATACTGCAGTTGGGGATGTTCTCTCCCTTATTCCTATGGCGGTAAGGAAAGAAAAGGAATTTTTATTCATTGTTAAAATTTTTTAAATTATAAAAATAAATTTTAAAGTTTTATGCCATTGAGACAACCCACTCTGGCAATTTAAAAACAAAAATCAGGTAAGTATATAGGAAATGTTCTTCTCCTTTTAGAATGAAAGCTCTCCCTTTGTAAGTTTAAAACAAATATCCAAAAACAAAGACTTCAGTCCTACTAGTTCATCTATACCTAGAAACTATAGTATCCTCTCCTCTTTAATACTGAAGGATAGAAGTTTACTATTACCAAAAAAATGCACACACGAAGAGGTGGTAAAATTTTTATCAAACACGAAAAAGAAGAGAACTGTAAAAAATTGCACGGGATCACTTGCTTCACTATACACAGACACCAGAATAATCAGCATGTCACTCTGTGGGACCTTGAGGAAGGATGTGAAATTAAGAATGAGTAACTACTGGGTTGAATTTGGTTATGTCTTCAAATGATAGAAGTTAATTAGACTGACCAGAAAGAACAAAAGGGACCCAAAGAGTCAATCTGTTAACAACTATCTTGAATTATGGCCATAATTATGGAAAAGTAAATGTAATAATATGGACATACTCCAAAATGTTATAAATATCCTAATAAAATTTAAATAGGCTATTTTTGGAACACAGTAAATTAAAGTTATTTTTAAAACAAGCAGAGTTTATGTATAGATAATAAGTTTATGTGCAGACACATATATATTATATATGTCTTATTTTAGGTCCAGGTTAATTTTCCCTTTTTCTCATCTAAAGCTCTGCAGTTAATTCTCCCCTGAGACCATTTCAACTACTACTTTACACTATTAAATTCTGCCAACAATCTGCTCCTCATTCTAGCAGATATTTCTCCTTTCAAGCCATGGAGAAGCTCATTGAATCCATTCCCTCATGTTAAAAATAAAAGAAATGACATAGGACATTAGGGAACACCTTCCTCATCCCCATAATTTCTTATTCACATGACTTTACTCTTCCCTTATAGAAATCCTTTTATTTTTCCATTTTAAAAAATGCAATTATGTTGCCAAAGAGGTGACACCAGCATTTGGTTTATTAATTTATTAAGATGCTACCGATGCTCAGTTCTTTGGAAGCCATCTGCAAAAATTTTCTGAAAACTGGCCCCTAAAACTTCTTGCAGATGTAATGTCACATGAAGGCAATCTGAGCAACTGATTTCTTTTACGTGAAAGCAGACTTGAACAATATCTCTTTCTCTTCTCTATGCAAACATATCATACACACACACACACACAGGCATCTCCACTTCTTTCCTTCAATTTAGTTATTTACTGTTCCAACTCTTGGGGATTTCCCCCCACCTTTACTTACTTCAGTAACATCCATGACTTTGATAGCTGCCAGCTGACCAGTCTTGACATGTCGGCCCTAAAGAATAAAGAAAAGGAAGAACAATCACAATCCATGTATCTTCCATACCATCGTTAATGAGAAAGAGTACAGTAGAAGTTTCCAATTTAATTACCTCCTCTAGGATTTTCTTCACATTTACAAAAACATATGATGAAATGGAATGACTCTCCAACAAAGATAATATAGTTTGTAATAACAATAAAATGTGACTTAAGATAAATTACCTTTAATCAACAAGACAATTCATTGTACTGACATGTTCCCCTTAAACATCAATTCCCTAGCACTATTTTCTTAATTATTCATACTTCGTCCTAAGTCACTTAAATTAAAGATTGATCCCTGCTCAAGTAAATTTTTTTCTTTTTACAGACATCCCAAAGGGTAAAAGAAATGACCAAATAAATAAATATAATTTTAAAAGAACATCAAGGTTCTAGTTTTCAACAACAGAATATGAAATCAAGTTGTTAGGGATATCATGATCTAAGCATGGTATCACTACAGCCCTACTTTTACCAAATTAGAATGTTTCTAAAGCACTTTGCAAACATTAAATACTAACAGCTCATATTCATGTAGCAGCTTAAGGTTTATAAAGCATTTTCCCCATAAGCCCCTTCTAAAGAAGGTTGTATCAGTCTTATCAGCACCATTTAACAGATTAGGAAACTGAAGTTCAGAGAAATCAGTGGTAACTTGCACAAGGTCTCATGGTACTTGTGCTAGGACTCACACCCAAGTCTCTCCTGATTCCAAATCTAATTCTCTTTCTACCACAATGCGCTGCTCCTGAAACACTAGAGAAAGGTAAGCTATTTCTATAATTCAGTTAACATTACTCTAAATACTGAGTATGTTACCATGAAGGTGTTAATTTTTTTTTTAAAGGCATGTACATTAAAGACTTCTGGACTTTTGGGCTATGTACTGTTCAGATTATAGGCATATAGGGAATAAACTTGCCTGGAATATTTTTTAAAAATATATATCCCTTTCGCAACCCTTTTTCTTCCCAAGACCTTTCTTTGAAGAAATAAAAAAAATGCATATGTGGTACTCATAATCTACATGAACTTTCAAAGGGGAGGTAATACAGACCCACAGACCATGTATCAAGTTGTCCAACAGCAACATCTTTCACAAAACCACCAGTCCAAAGCATACTACACAGTGCACTTTTACTCATCTACACACAAATGGTTTTACAGGATGATGCAAGACTCTGGAGCAGCATAATATGGTAGAAAGGCTTTTGGATTTGATTTGGAATTAGGAGATCTGGGTTTGATTCCCAGTTGTTTAATTCTTAGTTTCTTCAACTGTAAAATGAATGAGTTGGACTGAATGACCTCTAAGGTCCCTTTCAGCTCTAAAACTATGCTCTTATGTTCATCCTCTGGGAGAAATATGAACATTAAAAGTTAGGACATTAGGAAATAAAAGACAAAAGAAGTGTGCAAGGAGGAAAAGGAATAGGAAATTGAGGAAGACAGATAGAAAATCTATTTCCAAACAAGGCTTTAAAAATTAAACATTCATTGTTTTCATTAGAAATTATCAGAGGATGAAAGAATTGTAGGAGGTAGGAATGTAATTACTGGAAAGTCATTTATGTTTCCTTATTTGCAAAAGGGGGTAAACAATGACTTAAAACTATCTGTTTTACTGAGCAGTTGTGAGAATCAAGTGAGATAATGTATCTAAAGAGATATATAAATCTTAAAACTTGATAGGAAAGTGAGATATAATGATTAGAGCTGGAAAAGAGCTTTTACAATTTAGCCCCCACAAATCCACTCCGACTTCCACATAATTTCAAACGGAAGCTTGAAATTCATCCTTTTCCCAGCCAAACGATCATTTCCTGATTAAATTATCAGTCTGTTCCCAAATCACCAGTCGACCCTCCCCCAGGAAACACTTTCCTAGGTGTAAAATCTTCCCAAGACTGATTTTTCAAAGGGCCTGGGAAATTACTATTCTGCAGCATTTGGAGACAGGGATATTTTGTCTATTCTTTCCTCTTGCTTCTACAATGCGGCATCATGAAGATAACAATTTTGAACTTCTGACTGAGTTTCTTAAGAACTGACTCATACAGCTGTAGAAAAAGAGGGCCATTAACAAGCACCTAGCTAGGTGGCCCAGTGGATAGAGCACTGGTACCCCCAGACTTACTAGCTGTGTGATCTGGGACAAGTCCCTTAATCCTATCTGCCTCAGTGCCTTCACCTATAAAATGAGCAAGAGAAGGAAATGGCAAACCACTAAAGAAGGAAATGACAGATCAATTATAGTCAAGTATGACTGCAAAATGACTGAACAACAAGAAACTATTATTGGTAGAGCTATGAATATATCTTAATAGTCTGGAAAATATTTTGGAATTCGAAAAGTCACAAAGCTGCGCCAACCCTTTGGCCTAGTGATATTAATAAGCACATATCCAAGGTCAAAGTCAGAGGAGAAAGGTCTCATATGTATTACAACAACAATTATAACAATATTTTCTGTAGTAGCAAGAAAATGGAAACAAAGTAAAGGTACCATGTATAGAAATGGCTGAAGAAATGGTGGAAGGTATACATAAAAGAATATTGTTACACTGCAAGAAAACATCAAGGAAGGCAATCAAAGAAACATGAAAGACTTATATGAAAGAGGCAGAGAGAAGAAAATATTATGAGAGCCATACATGCCCTATCCGAATATCCACAAAAATGCCACTGAGAAGTGACTGAACTTGTATTAATTATACAGATCAAAAGCTAATTAAACACACTTCCTGAGTCTGCCATAGAAAACAATGGAAAGCACACTGGTTTTAAAATAAAAGGAGCCAGTTTCAAATCCCACCTCCAATATTTAATACTTGTGACTTTGGGGCAAATGGCTACACCTTCCTGATGCTTAGTCTACTCATCAATGAAAGGAGATCCATGATCTTAGGATCATATTTTCTTAATGAGGGGATGCCGGCACAGTGCCAGGCAAAGCTTCGGGTAACTCTATCTAAGATGCGACGGCGAGGAGAGTAAGGACTTCAAGGACAGTCCTAGGGGAGGGGAAGGAGAGAAACATAATGGAGAGAACTATGGCAAAATAAGAAAGTAGAAAATATAAATGAAAAACTTTAAAAATGAAATAAAAAGGCTATCAGGAAATGACGATAAAAACAAAAACAATACCAAAACAACTTTTCTAAACATTCTGGGTGATGGGATTCTACTTAATCTTTTTCTAAACTCCTTGAAATCTGCCCTCCCCACATCTAAGGTGCATGTCAGACCACGCTTGGTTTTGCTCTCCTCCACCAAACTTTCACCCAAAGTTCCCATCATATCTACTTACGCCATCAATTTCTGCTCATTTTTCTTCTAATAGGGGATGGCGAAGTGTCAGACTTGGACTGAGAAGGAACTAAGTTCAAATCCGTTCTCAGATACTTACAAGCTGTGTGACCCTGCACAAGTCATTTAACCTCTCTCAGCCTCAAGTCTCCTCATCCGTAAAATGGGGTGACAGTAACCCTTGTCCTCCAGGGTTGTTGCATGAATCAAATGATAACATAAATAAAGCACTCTGTGAAACTTTTAAGCACTATATAAATGCTTGCTATCATCATTAAGTTTATATTATGGCTTCTAGCGCTAGTCAGTTTGCACTCCTGCCTCTAGGCCATATGGATTACCCCATTTGGATGCTTTGTACTGAAGCAATTTTGGCTCATGCCACTGCTTCCACAATTGTACTATATTCCACATACATCCTGGACCATTTGAAACTGAACTTGCAGTGTTCTAATATCTCTTCTTGCTTCTGTACATACACTTCTATAACTTCTCATATAGCCAAAGGAGATACTGATATCAATTAAGGATCTATGATTTCACCGAAGCAGTTTCTGGTCCTAATGGCAGAGAGATAAACCAGCCACACATTTATATGGAACTATGATCACAAAAATTCAATGACTAGTGGCCTAATTTCTGGTCAGGATCCCCTATGAATTTCGCTAAGCTGATCCTAAGATGTCTGGGACCGTCACTAGGCTTGTCCTGGAAACCTTCTTTCTAACTTGGTGGTACCTGACAAAACTTACTTTGATAACTCAAGCTTGCCTCCACAATGAGGCACAGGGAGGACATTGGTATAAGAGAAAACACATAAAAGACATCAAAATATTTAGAGTGCTTATTAAGATTTCAAAGTGGGGACAGTGCTGGGCCTGGAATCAGGAAGACTCATCTTCATGAATACAAGTCTGGCCTCAGACACTTACTAGTTACCTAGCGAGGTGACCTTGGGCAAATCAATCCTGTTTGCCCAAGTTTCCTCATCTATAAAATAAGCTGAAGCAGGAAATGGCAAACCACTCCAGTATCTCTGCTAAGAAAACCCCAAAATGGGGTCACCGAGAGTCAGACATGCCTGAAAACAACTAAACACATAAAAGGATTCGAAAGAGACAAAATATGGTTAAGAAACAGTGAACTAGAAAGATTAATTAGAAAATACATTTATTTCTGTGCTTCTCTGTCATCTAAGTCCTTAATCAGTGTTTGTTGGCGGCATAAATGGGAAGACATCTGATATTCACTCAAACAGCTTTATAATTCTTGACACAGCCATACCTGGAAAAAGATCCCGTTTTAAGGCATTTGTCACTACGTCTCAGACACTTGTCAGTTCTAGAACTCTGGGCAGATCACTTGTCTTCTTTCTACCTCCATTTCTTCTTCTATAAGATGATAATACTAGCTCCCTACCTCAGAGGATTGCTGGGATCAAACAGGGTGATGACTATAACCAAGTTTGCCCTTCTAAGAGAGCTATTTAAATGCTAGCGAATATTACTAACTTTAAAATAAGTTGAACATCATGTACACTACTAGTGGGAAGGAGAACTACATGACAAATTCTGCAGACCTTTCAGCAGTCTCATGCCTTTCCCTAAGACACACAGGCACACTGCATGTAAATGAGTACGTTTTATGAAAAGAAATATGAACTAAGAATTCATGAATGTACATCCTGTTCTTCCCATACAAATAACCCTGGATAGAAAAGTGAGCCATTCTTGATTTATTCTGACTCTACTGTCTGATTCTAGGGTTAATTCTTTTGCAAATTCTCACTCCTTAAGGAAAATAAAAGGTTACAGTCAAAATAAGAGAGATGAGAGGAGATAATACAGAAACTACAGGAGGAAAGGAGAGCTACCTGCACTGTACTATGGCGGAGAAAGAAGTCCAGAGAGTCCAACAAACAAGGAGGGTATTTATAGAGTCAACATGGCTGGCCTGGGTTCATGCTAAAATAAAGGAAAGAGCCATGGGGAGGAATCTTCCAGAGTAAGATATTCTTTAATCCAAATTACATTATTTGAATCTCCTTTAAATTTACCCTTTTAAAAAACCTGAATTAAGATTACTTTGAATCTGTGCTTAATTCTCACTTTCAAAAGGGGATCACTGCCAGCAAAGTCTTAGGCTCTCCATCGAGTCATATAACACTGAGATACTATCTGTGCAAGACTGAACTCCGCCAGAGACATATGGGGCAAACAGGTTAAGATCGCTACAGGCTGATGTTGATTGAGATGGGTCACTTGCCATTAAAGCAAACAGAAGAATCCCTGAAACAGAAATTCTTGGGAAATAAGAGTTCATAAACACAGTTAGCAAAAAAGAATGATCAAAATGCAGGTTTGTTTTCAGCAAAGGTAATGCAAAGTTTCTGAGGTTAAGAATCACGACCACAAACAACAGCTGCTTTCATTATTCAGAAAGATAAGACAGTAAATGCACAAAACTTTTGGGGAAGCTGAAGTAATATTTTGTAGGATGATAAAGGTGGGTGAATAGTTTGGCAATGGCACCTTGTCCCCCCCACCTCCAGTGTCTGGTTCCAGGGAGAGGGGAAGAGGAGCAACATTTTAGGGGAAGGAACATCTGTCTACCCACAATCTAATCCATTTACTGGCCTGTAGACATTTATCATTCTTTTGATCTGTAAAAATAGGTAACTTTTCGACTGCAAGACCTATATCTTATACTGCATCTGCTACTCCAGTGACCTGCCTGGGGAATTCAAGAATGACTTTCTTCTGGGTCCCTCCCCCAAGAGTAAAAAATACACAACAAAATCTCAAAAGTTTGAGGATCACTTGTGGACTTCCTTATACTATAATGTAGAGAGACACTTTGTCTCAAATCAATTTTTTTTCCCAGATAGTTGTTTTTGGTACATTTGTTTGTTGTTGGGTTTCAGAGTGAGTGTGTGTGTGTGTGTGTGTGTGTGTGTGTGTGTGTGTGAGAGAGAGAGAGAGAGAGAGAGAGAGAGAGAGAGAGAGAGTGTGTGTGTGTGTGTGTGTGTGAGAGAGAGAGAGAGAGAGAGAGAGAGTGTGTGTGTGTGTGTGTTTTGGGGGGGGCACAAGTTTTTTTAATGACTCATATCTTTGCTATAGGCCATTTGGGTTCTAGAGTTAGGGAAAGGGCAATAATCTCTTTTTAAATGACTTGGTGATCTGTAATTGGATGGATGGATGGATAGATGGGTAGATTGGTGGATAGATGGATGGAGGAACAGTGGGAAGAAACTCAACCTGGGGGAGTAAGACTGGCTTTACCCTGAAGTACAGGCTTTTTGGTTTTGGATCAGTTCAGTACAAGAAAAAAAACATAAGTTTGGCATTCAAGTGAAATAAATGTAGTTGTCAGGAAAAGTAATGGAAATGGGAAAAATTTGAAATTTTGTTGATAAGCCTTTGTTCCTAATTAAAATCACTGCCTTTAACTCACAGGATATATGGCAAGGCATAAAATGAAAGACATTGTCTAATGAAGTTTTGTTATACATTCAAAATAAGTCCTTAAATTTCTGATATTCAAGATTTTTTGTTTTCTTTTTTATAAAGAAAATATAAAGGGCCTTTATCAAGGCTTTCTTTATCCATGGTTTTTTGAAGATACCCAGTTTATAAGGACAGGCCTTCATGGTATAGTGCAGAACCCATGTCTTTGAGGTATCATGTGGCCTTCTAGGTCCTTGGGTGCAGCCTTTTGACTGACCCAAGTTTTATAGAACAAATCCTTTTATTAAGGGAATTTGTTCCGTAAAGTTTGGATTTGGTCCAAGGGCTGTACTTGGGGACCTAGAGGGCCATATGTGGCCTTGAAGCTGCAGGTTCCCCACCCTCGGATAGTGGAAAAAGCACTAGATTAGAAGCCTCAAAACCTAAATTCACATCCTAGCTCAACACATCCTAGCTCAAATACCACCTGTTTGACCTTAGACAATAAAGTCACTTAACCTCTCTGAGTCTGAGATTCTTTATTTGTGAAAGAGAGTTCTCCCAAGTCCATTTTAGTGTTAATGTTCTTGTGTCTAAAACTGTGAAATTAATGTCAAGAGTTGCACTTCAAATTTCACACATAAGTTTTCTTAGCCCTGGAGAAGGAGCTTACAAAAAGGTCCTATTTTTAACACATAAAGTTTTCCTTTGCTGTCCTCCAATTCCTCAGGTTAGATAACTCACCCTTCAATGCAGATGCCTACTTCAGTCCTTTTTGGGGGAAATAGCGACCTTCCTTCCAAAGATAATACAACTGAATTTCAGTAAGTGGATCATGCCAAGCACAGTAACATTCTGACATCTCTCTTCTTTTCCCAACAATGTGTTTTTGAAGGAATGAATAATGCACCATATAAAGATGGTCCCAGGACTTCCTCTAGAGCAGAAGTGTCCATGAACCAGATGAAAACATAAATTGGGAACTGTTTAAAAAGTTATAATAAAACATACTCGATGTTAATATGTGGTTTTCTTAGTGAATATGCTACTCATAGGGACCCTTATGTAGCTTTGTTGCTCGGTCATTTTTCAGTCTTGTCTGACTCTTTGTGACCCCATTTGGGGCTCTCTTGGCAAAGAAATTGGAGTGGTTTGCCACTTTCTTCTCCAGTTCATTTTACAGATAAGGAAACTGAGGCAAACAGGGAGACTTTCCCAGGGTCTCACATCTGGGGCTGGATTTGAATTCAGGTATTTCCCAACTTCAGGCCCAGCACTCGATCCACTGCCCTCCTTATATAGTTTACTGACTCTCAGTTTCTATTTGAGTTTGGCACCACTGCTCTAGAGCACCACTAAAAGAATTTATTGAAATAAAAACTTAAGCCTCTTTGAATCCTCCACAGCACCTGGCATGGAGTCTTTGCACACTGTTAAATAAATGTTTGTTGATTGATTAATGCTGCTTTCCCCTTGAGCAAAAATATAAGCCAGATGCCCTAGGGGTTATTCCATGCTGCTGGTTAGAAAGTACAAGAAAAACAAAATATACCTTTCAGTATTCCTATTTCTAGAGAGAATTCTCTATTGCTGTTTAATAAAGGATGGATGTGAGACTGGTTACTCTTCGACTCTGTCAGGACAGCTGTTTGGGAATGTTATGATGAAGGAAGAACAGACAGTTCTTGACTAATGCCTTTTTTCTCCTTTGCAGTCTCACTCAAATAAAATGAGTAGTTTGGACTAAGTGATCACGTAAGGTCCCTTTCTTTGATTCTACAGTCATGAGACCTCCTACTGCCATAAAGTTTTCCCTAAATATTCTAGTCCTTCATCAATCACCATGTTCTTGGACCATTTATCATTTAGTTATAGACTAGTTGTTTCCTTGCTCACTATTTCCCGCAGGGTTAGGCCCTTCTCTTAAATTAGACTGTAAATTCCTTAAATGAAGGGCCATCTACTATTTCTCTACCTCCCACAGGAAAAGACAGTTCTACTGACACAACAGGTACTTAATAGTTTACCGCTGATTCCCTTAACAATTACTATAGGCAGGCAGCAAGTATGGCTGTAGGACCTTGCAGTTCTGTGACCCACAGAATCTGTTTCAATTTCCAGTCTACCCTTTCAGCTCCCAGATCACCAATTAAGGATCTTCACTACACAGAAGCATAAGAAATGCATTTTCTAACTGATTTTTTTTCCCTTTGTTATTTATTTTCCTTAAGGACGCTATCTTCTCAGTAAGGTTTGTAGAAAAGGAACTGGCATGGAATTTTTTAGGCGTCCTGGGATAGTGATACCTGAATTATTGGTTACCGAACAGGTCCCCTGCATACACAATATTACTGATGTTTATCAGTGTCCTTAATGAAAACAGCAAATGTGATGACAGTATTCCATCCATTCATTCTCATGTCTTTGTAAAGACCTGTTGCTTAAGTACCAGCAGTCCGAAATTACAGTTAAATAAACTTTTAAAATCTTCTCTAATTCTTCTAATTTCCTAAATCTAGGAATTCTTTATATCTATCTGAGGTTACTTTCCCTATGGTGATTATTTTTAAACCCTTCATTTCCCTATCATCTCTCTTATTTTTAAAACATTACCATATTGAAAATGTTTTTAATCTGCCATTATTTTAAAACAGGTTAGATTGATTCTAAATATGATGCAAAATGTATACTTACAATGCTAACCTAAACACAATTCAACCATTTCCTTAATTCAATTAGGCAACAGGATTTATTTTCTCTTATGAACTAAACACTGAGCTAGGACCAAAGAACATAAACTAAATGAATGAAGTAATTCTGACTCTAAATTTCATTCATATAATCTCTTCATTCATAAGAAAGTCTTTTTTAAAAAAGACTCTGCTCTAGGCCCTCCAGACTTCTTTCACTACCATGGCACAGTGCAGGTACCTTCCTCTACACCCTATTCAGTTTCTATTATGTGTTATCTTCCTCTATTAAAATTTTAGCTATTTTAGGGCAGGTATGGTCTTTTCTTTTTACTTGTATTATATTCCAAGTCCTAAGCACAATGCTTGTTGATTTAATCCGTCTAATATTTCTCTCTAAGGAATAAAACCCAAAGGAGAGTCCAACAAAAACAGACTTTTCAGATGGAGGAAGGTGAGAATACATTTTCTATAGATCTCTAACACATTTTCTAGGAAGTATCTTTACAAAATACATTAAACCAATTATTCTTAGTTGAGGGAAAAAGGTGGGGATTGATTTTGAAGGTCATATCCAGCAAATTGGTAGAGCTGGTAAAAGATGGGAATAGTTGGAGGAATTGTGGGAAATAAGCATACTGATATGGTGAAGTCAATTTTTTCAGCCATTCAGGAAATCAATTTGGAATTATACAAAGAAAATTATTAGAAGGGCCATACCCTTTGCCTTTACGCCTTTATGCCCAAAGGATGTCAAAACAAATTAAAGGCCCTATATGTACCAAAATAATAACAGCAGCATTTTTTTTTGAGGTAGCAAAGAACTAGAAACAAAGTGGATGCCCAGAAAGTGGGAAACAACTAAACAAGTGGCTAGCATCAGAAAGACCTGAGTTCAAATCTTGGCTCCAATCCTTATTACCAGGGTAAATCTCTTAAATTTTTTGACAACTACTATGTAAATAAACAGAACGGCTGAGCCAAAAAATCAAAACAAAATTATAACAACCAAAGGGGAGATATGAGAAGACACCTACCCTGGCTTCTTTGCAGAGGTAAAGGGCTAAAGGTATAGAATACTGTATATAATAAAGACTTTTTTCTTTTTTGAGTTCTTTATTACAAGGGATGGTGTAGGGGGATAAAGTGGAAAATGTAAAACTGGTATAAAAACAAAACATATCAATTAAGACTAGTGGGAGGGAAACCATAAGATTGAAGAAACCTTACTCTCCTTGCTCTGTCAAATTTCCATATGGCTAGAGCTAGTAGGGGCTGTCCATGTCCGTTCTTAAGGAAGGGTGGTACCCGACCCAGAGTTTCATTCATAGCTGGTGCTTAATAACCATATAAAGAATGTCAACTTCTTGATTTTTTTTCCTCCTTTATCTAAAGACTCATCAGTTGCCAATGTGAAACCAAGAAGAGCTGATTTCATGGGCTGCTTTTCTGGCTTTGCAGAGTCAAGGAAAATCTGGGGCATCCCCTGATGCAGCTTGGTGGGTGACTGTTGGTAATAAGCACAGTAAGACAGTTATAGGCTTATTAAAACTACTTCTATTTCCATGAAGTGGTTGCTCCTTCTGTGGTCCACCATAAGGCTGAAGAATAATAAGACAATGAAACTAAGGCAAATTTGTAATAAACCATATTTCATAATTAAGCTGTTAAGTAAATTCAAGAAATTTACACATTACCTATTTTGATCTCTCAAGTGATTACTTCCCTCTTCTTCAAAATTACTTTTTACATATTTTTGGTGGTATCGTTCAATTGTTTTGGCTGTACCCGACTCTTTATGACCACATTTGGGGTTTTCTTAGCAAAGACACTGGAGTGGTTTAACATTTCCTTCTCCAGTTCCTTTTACAGATGATAACCTGGGACAAATAGAATTAAGTGATTTGCCCAGGGACACACAGCTATTAAGAGTCTGAGGTCAGATTTGAATTAGACAGGAGTCTTCCTGACTATAGCTCAGCCACTCTGTCTACTCTACTACCTAGCTGCCCAATACTTTGCATTTACTTATGTGTGTGTGTGTGTGTGTGTGTGTGTGTGTACGTGCACATCCTCCTCACACACATACGTATTCCCAATAGAATGTAAGTTCTTTGATGGTAAGAACTGTTTCCATTTTGTCATTTCTATACCCACCGCTTATATGGGGCCTTACAAATATTTGGTGAAATTATGTAGCATCTCTTAAGTAGGCCTCAGTTTTCTGATTTGTAAAATGAAGGGGTTGGGCTAAATTACCTATAAGGTTCCTTCCAAGTATAAGGTTGTGATGAAAACTGAGATCTTTTAGGCCAGTGAATGGCTCCAACCTGCTTATATTCACAACAGTAGTTAATTGCTGTATTAACAGTCATTCACTAATTGAGAAAGAGGTGGCTGCTTCCCCTTCATCTTGCTCAACCTGTACATAGAATTCCCCCAACTGTCCTCCTTAACTTCCAAATACATTTGTCTGTCTTTACTTTTTTTTAAAATTTATTTATTTATTTTTATTTTTTTGGTGTTCTACAATCACATCCTTAAAATTAAGATTTTATTTTTTTGTATAGGTTCGACATATACTTTCCTATTGAGCATATTTTCACTATAGTGATGTTATGTAGTCACACTGAGATAAGTGGAAGAAATCATATAACAAATCAAAACATAATACACTAAAACCCACAGACACACAAACATGATCTGCTACATTCTGCGAATGACTTCCATATTTCTTTCTCTGAGTGTGGAAAACATTTTGTGTTAGAAAACCACCATTGGGATTTTTTTTTCAGTAAGTTCTTGCGCTATTACGAAGTTCCAAGTCTACCAGAGAAAACTCTCGCACACTGTGGTCGTTGCTGTGCACAATGTTCTCCTGGTTCTGCTCCTTTTGCTCAGCATCAGATCATACAAATCCTTCCAGGCCTCCCTGAGGTCTTCTTGTTCATCATTTCTTATGGTGCAATAGTACTCCATTACATTCATATACCATAATGTATTCAGCCATTCCCCAACTGATGGGCATCCCTTTGATTTCCAGTTTTTGGCAACCACAAAAAGTGCTGCTATAAATATTTTTGTACATGTGAGACCCTTTCCCATTTTTATAATCTCTTGGGGATACAGTCCTAGTAGCAATATTACTGGGTCAAAGGGTATGCACATTTTTGTAGCCCTTTGGCATAGTTCCAAACCACGGTTGGATGAGCTCACAGCTCCACCAACAATGAATTAGTGTTCCAATTCTCCCACATACTCTCCAGCATTTATCATTTTCTTGTTCTGTCATATTTGCCAATCTTATAGGTGTGATTGTCTTTACCTTTCACCCAGTCCTAAAACACATGCATTTACTATGGGCTCTGTTTTTAAAAAACAAACAAAAAAAGTTAGACTTGGTTTGTTTTTGCCAGACCAGCCATTTCACCAAGCTAGCTCCCAGTGAGGAAAATTCACTTACCAATGCACACCTTACACCTGCTCTGTAGTTCAGCCTTACAGACTTAATGAGTCGCCTCCCCAGCCCTGAGATGTTAAGTGACTTGGCCAGGGTCACAGGGTCAGAATATGGGAGAAGTGGGGCTTGAATTCAAGGCCAGCTTTCTATTTATTCCACCATACTACCTGAACCATCTATGCATGGAATTAAAATTCTACTCTATTAATTCCTGCACATGTAGGTTCATATCAGCTCTATTACTTGGTACCCATACAGCCCTCTGGCTGCTCATTCTCCCTTTCTGAGCCTGTATATTTAGGCTCCTCGATCACCAGAAGAGAAAGAATTTAGGCTAAATGGCTTTTCAAGCCATCCTTCCAACTCTAAATCCTGTGCATCCTGTTCCCGGGCATCTATGCCGTTCACTTTTGGAAAGTGACACATACAGTGGTATTAAAATGTTTTCAATAACCATGATTTTCAAAAAAGAGTCCAACTATGATCTCTGTGAATCTTAACCCTGCAAGGTAGGCACAGCAGAATGCTATCATGCTATCCGTGCTACAGAGGGGACTTGGTTATGCCTGGTATGAAGTAGATACTGGTAGGAATGTTGAGTTGGAGGTAACTGACTTCATTTTACTATTAAATTATCTGCACTAGACATGATGGACACAAATCCCTATGCCCATAATTATTTGGAAATGTATTCTGAATCCTTTCATTTGACTTCAAAAGAATACTACAACTATGGTTATGGGGCAGTAGGTGGTACAGTTGCTAGAGCACCAGTGCAGGAGCAAATCTTACCTCAGTCACATGACCCTCACTAGCTGTGTGACCCTGGGAAAGTCACTTAACCCCAACTGCCTCATCATGGGTCATCTCCAGTCATCCTGATGAATATCTGGTTATTGGATTCAGATGCCTCTGGAGGAGAACTGGTGACCTGCACAAACCTCTCTCACTCAAAACAAAGTCAAGTACAAGTCATATCATTATTTCTCTGATGGTGTGGTCTTTTTCAGCACCAAAGGACAAACACACACACACACAACTCTGGTCATCATTAAAGCCAGTAGCCTCCAAAATGGGAGCCACAGCATAACTTCAATCAATGTGTGATCTAATTAGCTGGAAGGTGGGGAGACAGATCGCATCCAACTCTCCCTAAGATAATCAATCAATCTTGGAACACAACTACACTGACCCTTACTCCATTACAGCCCAGCACTCCCCTTGTCCATCCCTTTTCCCCAACCTTACAACAACCTGAAATTCCCTTGACTCCTCAGTACAGTAAGAACCTAACCTACGACCACAGGTGGGAAGATTTCAAAATTTCACCCACCAAACTCCTAGCATGTCCACCTCCTGGTGTGGCCAAGTAAAGGTTCAGGATCTCAGGCTCTGGACCCCAAGGCAATGACCAGGTATGGAAGACACCACTTTCTCCTCTTTTTCATTTTAGGTGAGAGAGACAGGATGAACAGACGGATGGGTTATGATCTACACAGCAAATCTCATTACCTAATCTCCCTTCATGTCCTATCCTTCTAAACTTTCCTGCTGCTGTCAAGGGCGTCAACATTTGTCTGGTCACCCAGGTTTGCAACCTCAGGGTCAACCTAGACACTTTACTTTCACTTATTTAACATACCCAAGCAGTTACAAACCTTGTGGTCTCTTTCTCCACATCTCTCCCTTTTGTCCCATTCTCTCTACTCATACTGTCACCACATGTAGTAGTCCAGAGCCCTACACAATCTAGATAACCCTACATAACCTACATCACCTAGACTGCTGCAATGGTCTCCTAGTTTTTACTCTTCCTCAAGTCTTTCCCTACTCCAATTCTGCCTTCCTCCATACTTTTGCTGAAGTGATTCCCCTAAAGCATAGATCAGGTCGTGCTGCCTCCCTAACCATCCCCACCTCATCTCAATAAACTCCTGTGACTATTTCCTCTAAGATCAAACATACTATCCTTCAGCATTTAAAACCCTTTACAAAAATAGCTCCAATCACTCTGCCAAAATTATTGTACATTAACTCCCCTCTTCTGAACTCTAGGGTTCAGTTAATCTGATCTGTGTGTTTATCCTCACTCACACAAAAACGTAATTAAAAATACTCAAACATGAATAAGGAAATTAAGCCATGATTAAGCCATGCATGAAGCAGAGCACTGTAAAGAAAGAGGAAGGGACATGTGCTTTAAATTCTCTGCTGAGTTGAATTTGAAAACAATTCACTTTTGCAGGTTGTTTTTTCATTGTTAACATTTACAGAGGTTTTATTCTCATTGAAAGCTGTTTTCTCTGACTTATCAGCTATTATTTTATTGCTGTATTATGTATCGTTCCATAAAAGAACCTTCAAAACAAAGACATTCACCTGCTTAGCTACCTACATCAATCAAATTAATTGAATAAATAAAATCATTATTTACAAGTCATCCAGTTCCCCAGGAGGTAAACAAGAATTTTATAAATGTAATAGGCATATTTCATCAAACTACCCACAAGAGCCACAAAAAGGTTTTTGTAGCACTAATAAATAAAAATGAGGCATAAAATAAAATTTAATACATTTATTTCACTTTATTCTAACCCTTTTCATTTTAAAATTTTGTGTATGTTTTGTAAATATGCACTACTGCAAGCAGTACATATGCAAATTATAAGTATGTATATACACATATGGAATGTATGCTGAAGGCTTTTTTAAAGTTAAAAAAACTTGCAATAAAAAAATGTGGAGACTCAGGCTAGGAAATTATAAAGTCAACTAACTGAGCTTTGGGGAATGAATCCACTAAGTTAGAGGAGAGTAGAAGAACTATTTGAAAGTGAGCAGAGAAGGGGCACAGGGAAATCTAGTAGACAGGAAACACTGTGGGAACAAAGTCTCAGCTTTTCGATCTCACTTAACACAACACATAGTAGGTACTCAACAAATGTTCTGTGAATCACTGATGTATGAGGGCAGGTATTTATAGGTCATGAAGTACGGAAGACAGAAAAATCGTACTCTTACTGTCAAATTCCTGTTTTAAAGGTGAGTGAGTGAGTGAGTGAGTGAGTGTGTGTGTGTGTGTGTGTGTGTGTGTGAGTGTGTAAGAATTTAAGTTATCTTCCTTATATTCCTTCATGGGAATAAACAGTGACTAACTCACCCTATGCACAGCCCACAGCCCCCTCTATGGCATATGAAATATTTCTTGTCTGTGTGGGAAAGAAATACACATTATTTAGAAAAGAGGAAAACCCAAATATGTTATTTTTGGCAGGCTGCCAAGATATGAATAATGCCCTAATTCTCAACCTTACCTCAAGTACCCAACTGAGTCAAAATAAGCTACCTGATATATGCACACAGTGCCATTAATTTAGAACACATGTTTCATGAAAATTCAAGCCACACTAGCTTTAAAATGTAGGCCACTGGGGCAGTATGTCCCCCGGTCTACAGGCAGGGCTTTCCTTGACCCATAATCACCAGCTAAATGAGAACAGTGTTAAAGGAATGTTTTAAAATACCAAAGAAGATGTCCCCTGAAGCATTTCACCAAAATTTTGCTTATTTAGTCATTTAATAAGCATTTAATTAACTGCCTTCTACATGTCAAACACTGTGAGACACACAGAAACAAAATACCTTGTCCTCATGAAGTTTACAGTCTAGTTTTTTGTTGCCTCTTTTCATCATATTCGTTTGTGCTTCTGTCATTCCCCCTTGGTACCCTTGGAAGTCCCATTAAGTACAGGCAAAAAGTCTTGGCTAAATGATTTATCTTCCCCAAGAGAGTAGAATATTCAGCTATAGGCACTTAATAAAGGTTTACTGCCCTGAATTGTCATAGCTCTTGACACCAGGCAACCAACACTTTTCACGGATCAATTAATCTTTTTCTTCCTTTTGCATCCATATAAAAAATGAACCAGGCTTCATTATTATGTTCTACAATAACCACCAAACCCTACTCAGGACATAAGCCCTACAGCTATTTTTGCCAGGAGAATCTTATTCATTCACTCATTCAGCAAATACATATTTGGTTGTGCGTGATACTCCCAGAATTTGTGAAGCTTAAAATCTAAAAGACTGAACTATACTGGGCTCCTGTCTCAACAAAGCTGGAGTTAAAATTAATTCTCTATTCTTCCTCCTCCTTAGTGAACTCAGAATCTTTGAACTCCACCAACCTTGCTACAGATACAACTCTAAGAATTTCCTTGAAGCACAGATTCTGACAAATAAAACTGTGTAAAGTTGTTTTCAAAAGCACATTTCAGAATCACAATACTTTGTGAGCATCACATCTTTCCAGGATCTCGACACTTTTCACAGTTACCTAACCCAATGATCAAAGAGAAGGCCAGAGAATGATCATTTAGACAATATTTAGAAATATCTGGAACACTTAATCCTATCAGATTTATTCAAGAGTAAGAAAAAACTGTGCCTTTTTTATTGGGGGAGGGAGGGTTGGGGGTTATCCCCTCCAGTTATCTGGAAAGTGCGCTATTGTTCTCTACGATCAATCAACCCACAAATACAATGACCAGTCTTGACACACAAAATTCTAAGAAAACATGTTGTATGTAGAAATGATGTAAAGTGCATCTGATTTTTTCCCAACATGTTGGCTGGTTATTATACTTCATTCTCAAAGACGACCAAATTAACATCACTATGCTGGGTCAGTGTACTGTGTGTCTGACTGTAGCTGATCAGAGTAATACAAGCTCCAAAGACTCCACTACAGGTCGGGCAGGAAGAGTCCACAAGAACACCCGGAGAGGAGATGGCTTGAGATTTGCACCTAACCTCCTAAAATTCTATATACAAATGTGTATGTGTGTGTTCACTCACATATTCACTAACACCCTACCTAATCAACTAGTTATTGTGAAAGCACAGAATTTCAAGACTTTAAAATGGATATGAGAGATTACCAATGTCCACCTTACAGAGGCAACAATTTAGGAGCAGCATGGCAGAAGCACAAGCACTGCAACATGGGCAACCTTGGGGAAGTCTCAGTAGTCTTGTCTATAAAAGGAGGGGTTGGATTAGCTGGCCTGAGAGAGCTTTCTCAACACTCGAACTCTGATTTTCTGATCCTGCAAGTTTTTAAAAAGTCTCCAGTGATAAATTATGTATCTGCAGACCAGTAGAAATTAAACTCAAATAAATAGATCTCTGTGGGAAAACATTCACCTAACAAATCACAAATTAACAGTATTTGGGCTGTATTCTTACTTGTATTTCTTTTGTTAAACATTTCCTAATTATATTTTAATCTGGTTCAGCCTACACTTGGTCTGTGAATTTGACACCTCTGCTGCAGAGAGTCTATCACTAAACTCTGTTACATGTATGTAAATGAATTACTCAAGGGATTATTGTATAATCAAGGCTTCCCTAGCGCTCTACATTGTGACAAGTACTGATGAAGAAACAAAATAAACACAAGACAGCGTCACCATAATTCTAGTCAAACAAGGAATGCAAATATCACCCATACTTCAAACATAAAGAATTGATGCTGAAGGGTTAAATGACGTGTCCAGGGTCACACTGCCAGAAAATGCTGGACCAGAAGGCACCTTAGCAGCTACCTATTTTTACTCTCTCATTTAACAGATGAAAGTCTGAGACCCAGAAAAGTTAAGGGAAACCAAGATTTAAACCTCTAGTACTGACCACGACACCATTACAATCAAAGGGTAGCTAGCAGACAAAGTACTAGACTTGGTGTCAGGACTAGAGTTCAAATCCTGTCTCAGACACTGATGAGCTATGTGACCCTGGTCAAATAACATCTCTTGGTCTCAGTTCCCTAAGCTATAAAATGGGGATAAAGAAGTCCCTACCTCACAGGGTGGTAAAGAATAAAGATAATTAATAAATAACAAAGGTAATTTACATAAAGAACTTTGCAAACCTGAAAGGGCTAAACAAGTAGTAGTAGTAGCAGCAGTAGTAGTAGTAGAAGTAGTCATCGTCATCATCTTCAAAGCAAAAACCAACATACATGAAATAATTGTGAATAGAGCTATATTGCCTACTGATAGATGAAAACATAGAAATGCTAATATGAATGTATTAAATATAGGAATGCTAAATTATGCCGTACATACAAGAGAATACAATGCAAATATTTCATAATACTTCATAATACAAATACTCAGAGACTTGAGCTATCTGTTACCCAGGATGATTAGGCTATAAATAAACAGAAAAGAGAGAGGGATGGTAATCCAAGTGAGGCAAACTATAAAGGTTAAATACTTACCAATCAGACAAAGTGCTGGAACATAAGCTGATAGGTGGGTCAAAAAGATTTTTTGGTTGAACTGCTAAACTAGATGAGGGAAAAAATAAGTGTGTCCATCACTGTGTGTAGTAGCACTGCTTTCTGTAATTACCTTAGTACTAGCATCTTAAAATTTATAAAGCAAAATTATATATATACACATACACACACATATACACACACACATCATCACCACTCCCCAGATATACCAAGAACAGAAAGAGCTGTTTATCATACAGAATTTGGAATTCAACCAAGGCCTGTAGTCTTCTTCCCTGAGTGTAGAAAAAAGGTATTCTATCTTGCTCTGACAAGGCTAAGCTTAAAACAAGGAGGGGGAGGGGGAGCATAGTCATCACAGTTACCCACATTCTTTTCATCTTTAAACTTTAATTTCTACTTCTTTGGGAGAGATGAGAGAGGAATTGTTGTTGCAGGGACTAAAGGAAAAGAATGCCTATTTTTTTTTTTAATAAAGTCTGACTTCACTTGTTCAGTCAATCATTCCCAAAGAGGAATTAAATTTTAAAAAGTCAAAAGTTTGATTTACTTTATTCAAGTAAACAACATTTATTAAGTGATGATTCCTGAGTGCCAGTCACTGTTTTCAGTTCTGGGGATATATAAGAAGGCATATAATATATAATAAAGTATGGAATGCACAACTGTGGGTAGAAGGGGACCCACACCCTGCAAACAACGATATGTAAATAAGGTAGGTGGAGGTGTGCCCATGGTAAAGTGGAAATAATCTCAGAGGATGATTACATTAAGTGCTACTTGTATTACACTTTATTATTGAACGCTTTGGAATTAAAAGTTTCAAAAAAAACTAACACCCTAGCAAAACTCAAACCATTTTTTCCCTTAAAATACATCACTGGAATGGCTGTGTTGAGAGGGGAGGCCCTCTGAGAAAGAGCAGGCACTTCTGAGGAATGTAAAAGATTCAAAAGACAGAGGATCTAGGGATAAACCATCATCAGCGAGCATGTTTTAACCTCTTTTTCCCTTATAAAATCTCATTTTTATTCTCACAGCCTTTCCTAGTAGGTAAAACAAATATTATTTAGGAGCAAATGATAGGCTAAGTAGACTGCCCAAGGCCACACAGCTCTAAAACTAGAGTCCAGATTTTCTAACTCCCAGGTCCTTTTTCTAAACTCACCAGCTACACTGTAAGAAGTCTAAAAATATAGCTCTTCTCCATACACCCATACCCCCAAATTTCATTATTCTCAGTAAATCTGTGTGACCAGATGGTTAATTATATGGTCCTAACACAAGATGAAAGAACTGGTGTATTCCTTCCCAAGCTTTGTATCTAAACAACCCCAGAATCAGAGAGTGCATGTAACCAGTTTAATAAGTTTAATTCACAGGCCCAGCTGGTTCTGCCTTGAACCACAGGCCACGTGCTTGAATGCGCCTATCCAAGAAGGAGCAGGTGAAAATCCAAAAGCCGACGAGAGAGAGAGAGCCACCACTCAGACATCACCAAGAGCCATCTAAGATGGTTAAGGCTGCAATTAATAGGATTTAAATATCACCATTCTTCCAAACATCTCCGAGTCCTTCCACATGTGATCTCAATCGTGTTCACTGCAAGTTCTGAAGCACGAAGAAAGTGGAAGACAATACATTGGTAGATGTGTGTGAGTCTATCATGAAGGAAAAGTTACCAACAATTTTTCCAAATGAAGGGGAAAAAAAGGAACAATATTATTCTTCCTTTCCTTTTTCTTTCTCCTCTTTCCTTCTCCCCTTTTTTCTTTCCTCCTACTCTCCTTTCTTACTTTGCTCCTTTCTTTCCTCTTACCCTTTTCACTTCCTTTCTTCCTTGCATCCTCCATTTTCTTTCTTCTTTCCTCCTTTCTTTCTTTTTCTATCTGACCCATGCTAGAAACATGGGAGCTATTCTCAGGCCCATTCCACTATAATCATTAATAGAACTTTGCTCTACTCAATTTCAATGTAGTCCCTTTAAATGCCTAACTTTAGTGACGGCACCTGATCATTTTAGTTCACTTAGTTCAGGACTCCCAAACTCAAGAGATCCACCAATCTCAGCCTCTCCATCATGGGGATGACCAACCTTTGCAGCTGAACTTCCTTCATGCTTAAGCATGTCATACTTCCAAGCACTTTTAAAGCAAATTATAGTCAACCTCTGCTTTTACACAGAGACCATCTGAAAGCCTCCAACCTTTTATCATCCAGGTGGATCGGAAGTTAACAAAAGGGAAAAAGAAACCCATGATGGAAGTTCGTATCTAGGAACAGTGAGATTATGTGATGGGTCTGACAGATTTACAGGCACAAGAGCATGTACTTTGGATTCTTGGTCTCAAGATCAAGGGTTTTCTTTCTTCTTAACAAGGGTTCTTAAAATAAGGGAGCTAGCTAGGTAAGAAGGCCCCCCGAAATCCCTGTCCATCACATTTTACTAGAGGCTAACATTACAGAGTATCTGGCGCATAACAGGTGCTTAATAAATCCTTTTATATTAACTGGGAGGAAAACTAACCATTTCTTTTTTAAAAACCACACACTGGGCTCTGAAGTTTACACACATATATTAATTCATTGGATCTTCACCAACAACCCAATGAGTTTATTACATATTCCCTTTTGGAAGGAGTATGCCATAACATGTCCCTTATATTAAGGCTGAGAAGTTAAGACACTTGTCCATGGTCACACAAGTTGAAAATACTTAGAGGCAGGATCTGAACTCAAGGTTTACTGATTTTCAAGTCCGGTTCTACTTCTATCACACTGTCTCGGTGACTGCATGTCATAAGGTTCCCAAAGCAGTCCTAAAGTCAAAACCATAGGAAATATAGGGGGAATAAGATTCTGTCAGCACTTTTCACATTCTATCACTGCAGCAAAACAAAGAGAGGAAAAAGAAATTCTAAGGAACACCAAATGCCTCAGGTTCTCTATCCAAGAAAGCAAAAGATGAATAAATAGGGAAGAAGCAACTTCATAAACCATATTTTACTTCACCAAATTGGTGTTCAGAAGGTAGCACCTCTGTTTGTGTCTCTAAATAATATCTAAGCAATTTATATCCTAGCACTGAAAGAGCTAGCCAATCTGGTAACATGAAGAAGTGAAACTGATTCTGATGCCCCAATCAAAACCAAGCATTTGGATCACATCACCATGGATCCAGGACAACAGATGTCATACCTTTGGCACAGATTCTGAAAGGTGCTTCATTCGGCAGGGAAGAAAATAATTGCTGAATAATGGGAAGATATGGAAACAGCCCCACTAAGACAAAAAAAAAAGTCCTACTGAAATACTCTTCTTACAGCAGCAACTGTACATACAGTACATAATAGCAAGTGATGAATTTTAACTAGTACTGACAGCTTGCCTAAGAAAGTACACTGACATGAAGAGTACCTTTAGCAGAGCAAGAGGGAAGGTTCTGCCACATTCACACTCATGCCTATTACTTAGGAAGCACCAGATCGCTTCATAACATCCTTGTAACAAAAAATACCTCAAGTGGCAAAGTCTACTGTTGATTAATAATTTAAATGTAACACCACTGCAAAAAAAATTTTTTTTTACTTTAAAATCCAATCATACTCTTGTTCTTATCAAAATATTGAATGGCTTCCCTGGCTAACCTGATTACTGCTTCTACTTAAATTAATATCTCCAATGCACAGCTGTCAAGATAATCTTTTTTAAAGATTTTATCTTCTTTTTTAATTTTTGGAATAAAACAAGCATTTCCATAATATTAAAAAAAATTATTTGAAACTGTAAATCTATTATGTACAACTTACTGTTCCTCTTAAATATATAATAAAGTTATTGTGCAATTTTTCCCCCTACCCATAGCTACCATTAAAGAGGGTGTGTGTGTGTGTGTGTGTGTGTGTGTGTGTGTAATATCACTTTATAGCATCTTCCTTCTCATGTCTTTGGTAGTTAATTTTAGGTATTTATAATGGCCAAAATGACTTATTTGTTCAAAGTTCCTCTTAAAACAATATTACTTTTGCTGTATTCAATATTCTAAAAATTAAACCATCAACAACCTACCTAGCCCAAGATTTCATTGTAACTAGTCTAGAAATACTGCAAGTATCTCATAATTGAATTCCCGGCTTCCTGTCTCTCCAATATCCCCCACCTACTCAGCAGACAAAGTGAGACTCCTAAAGTATAGGTGTGACCACTGCAAACCTCACTCAAGCAGCATCAGCACATGCCTTTCACTACTCTCTGGCATTCAAAACCTCTGACAATCGAGCTCCTCTTGTTCATCTTTCCAGGTTGATTAAACCAAAGGAGTCAAACACATGTGACCCATAATATTCTCAACCACTACACAAAACCAGATTAAAATGTAATTGGAAAATACTCAATAAATTTCTTTTAAAAAATACCAAACATAGATAATCATAGTAAGTCACTATGCAGCCTGCAGGAATCTTTACAGTCCCCCATTTCTATCTGAGTTCAACACCACTGGTCTCCTTCATGCCCCTTAATTCTTTGGCCAAACTAGATTATTACCTCCCCCAGTATATTTCATCTCTCACCTTCCTTCTTGTGTAACTGGGAAGTTGAACCTATTAATGACTTATGCCTCTTGGAATTCCTAAGTCCTTTGAGGGTTCAGTTCAAGTGCTACCTTTTAAAGGAGTCTTTTTCTGATTTTCTCAAGTCGTTAGTATGACCCCTCCTCTGAAGTATTTATTTTGTATTATTTATCCTCCATATACATATCCTACTTTATTTATATCCTATATGTATTATCTACTGCACGTCAGGGGACTGTCTTACTTGTCTGTTTATATCCCCAAGGTCCAGCATAACACGGAGCACAAAATCCAGCTTAACAGATGTTTGCAATTGACTGGAATGTTAAAAACTCAAAACCCTGAACTTCTGATTCAACTGAAATTTATTAAGCACCTACTATATGCAAGGTTCCAGAGGCACAAGGATGAAAAATAAAGATCCTCAAGGAGCTTACAATAGTTGGTAGAGAGAGAAGTAAGAGAAGAAGTAAAGAATGGAATATAATAGAAAGAATCTTACTTATTAAGATCTTACTATGTGCCAAGAACTATGCCAGTAATAAGCTCCAGAGTGACAGGCGAGAAAATCAAGGAGTTTACATTCTAATAAAGACAGACACACACATACACACCGAACCACACACCCACACACCCAACCAACACACACATGCCCACACACACCCACACCCACCTGAATAATGGCCAAGGGAAAGGGTGATGTCAACTATCCACAATGATACCTAAAATCCATGTAATAAGATAAGAGCACAGAAGAAGTGCAGAAAAAGTTATATATGAGGAATTCAAGGAGTCACAGAGATCGCTTCTAAGTACTAGGAGCAGAAAGGAAGCCTTTAAGAAAACACTGCACTTTGAAGGAAGGAAAACATTTCAATAGGCAGAAATATGAGAAGAGACTGTTCTAAAGCAGGGAAGTGTGAGCAAAGAAAGGCAAGAGACCATAGGATGGGATCAGCGAACAGATAAGTAGTCAGGTTTGGCTGCAAGAGGAAGAGCACAGGGGGAAGAGTTATATGTGGAAATACTGAAAAAAAAAACAGTATAAGGCCTTGGAAGTCAGTCTAAGGAGTATGTATGATACTCAGCAAGTAATGAAGAACCACAGTAGATGTTAGAACAAGGGAGCCTTGTGGCCACATCTGCATGTTAAAACAGTTACTTTGGCAGTGTTGTGAAAAATGGGATTGGAAAGGGGAGACGAAAGGGGAAATTAGTACTAAAATTCAGGAAACTGGCAATGAGTTTCTAAATTAGGATGACTGTAAGTAGAAAGAAGAGAGATGTGAAAGAGGGAGGAGAGAGATGATGGAGATTAGGAGAGGCCTTGCACTGGAGATGGAGCTTTGAAGTTAGGTACTTTATGAGACTGAGGAGAAAAGGTATTCCAGACATGATACACCTTTGCAAAGGATTAGATCTTAGAAAGTACACCGTATGAGGAGGCAGCGAGGGAGACAGCTAGCAAGCTGGTTTCAACAGACCAAAAGCAGGAACGAGAGAGCAAGATGAAATAAGGTGGATGATCAGACACATTATACCTAAACTGTGGTCTCAACATTAAAATGGCGATCCTAGCAGGCATCAAATTAATTCAAAGACCATTTCAACAGATTGAGAACTTTCAGATTCATATTTTACCTACTTTCTTGTCCAATACCCTAGGAATTGTACCCAAAATGTTTTGTTCTCAACATAGACAGCTTTATGTATTTCTCCTTCCTCCACCAAAAAAAAAAAAACAACCCCAAAACCTTATTTCCAAGTATAATAACATCTAGTTTCTGATTTTCACCTATTTCTACAACTTTTTCAACAATGACACACTACTCAAAAAGCCAGGCACAGTTTCCCAGTGCAGTTGCCTCAAGTTAGAGTATTCCAATTTGCCCAGAATTTTAATTCAAAAAATTCAAATTCCTCATTTCATTATTCCTTCTTTTAAAAAAGAGCAGAAGGGAAAAAAATATAGCAGCTAAAAATGTCTCCTTTCATAGATCTATTTTACTAACTATCCTTCAACAGGGATACTATCTTCTACAGTCTTTATGAAATTTTCTAAGTAAAAGCCTCCTCATACAAATTTATAACTAATACTATTTATAATTGGCTCACCTGGATATCAATGATTATATTTTAAAAGTTACTACCGCAAAATAATTAGGAAAGCCTTACTTTAGCACTTTAATAAGATTCTCCTTCACAAAGCAACACTTAAAAAAAAACAACAGAATACTAGAACCTTAGGACTATCTCCCCACTCAAGCCATTTGGAGGCGGCCATGGTCTACCACCTCCCAGGACAAGCTCCCTCCTTTCTCACTAAGTTCAGTGCTCAGCTACAAGTCTTCTCTCCACTCCAAAGCCTCTCATTCCAAGGCACGTCAACCTACACACCTATATTCCTTCAAATATCCTAACTTCTCAGTTCTTTTACTCATTTCCTGTGACCTACTGTTCTACTCTCCCACAGCTACACGCAGGGATAGTCAGACCCTGGATCTTGTCATTCTTCACAGATATGTCACTTCCACAATTAAGAATTCTGAATTTCCTTCATCTGATCATAATCTTATTTTTCCATTTTTCCCTGTGACTCACTATGATCTCCAATCACTCTATCCACCTGTGTGTCCCAAGCCAGCACCAAAGCTGTGGCTACTCTTTTCCTATTCCAATTCTGACCTCTTGGAGAACCCATTTCAATTCTACACTAAGCCTCTACTTCCATGTTCCCTTGCCCTATTTCCTTGTCAAACTTCAACCTTAAATTATTCCTACCATCAGTCTCTTTAACTCCCACTCAGGTGCTGCTGAACTAGAGAAAATCTAGACTTCACCAGGTTACTACAAATTCATCAATTGGGTCCTTACTAGAACAAGGTAATCCTACTATCATTCCCTAATTGATACCCTATCCTACTCAACACAGAGGTTTCAAACTTTTTATTGCTTCCTCAAGTCTCCCACAACATTTCCTCCCTTCCCCATACCCCCATGTTCTCTGTGCTGAGGGCATAATCTCACACTTCACTGATAAAACCAGGACCATTTGCTGAGAGTTCCCTCTCCTCTCAACTTTTTTATCAAATATCTCTTTGGTACCTTCTCTCCTTTATCACTCTAGTCTTTGATGATGAGGTGGCCCCCTAAGTGTTAAATGTTGATTGCTCGTTGATACTCAGTAATGTACTACAAATGGCCATACTATAATTCTTAAAAAGTGAATGAGTCCTTAAAATTTCTGAAACTATATAATACTCTTGTAAGACAAGACAGCTTCAGAAGGATCACAGGAGATTTCCGTGAATTATTCATTAAACAAAAACAATAAAATGCTTCAACTCTTATTATATTAGGACAAATAAATAAATTCACTGGCTTTGGGCTGCACCAACAGTAACCACATCTCCTTGCTCGGAGATAAGTTCTGTACCTAATGAAATAATATAAAGTCTTAATCTGCTCAAGTTCTAGGGGAATGGATCAGTGCGTGTTCCATCTTCTCTTTCATGCTGACTCTCCATTTCTAGACCCATTCCCCTAAAAAAGCTCCTGAATAAAATACACAGTTCAAGGCCCATGGAGTGCTGTGTGCACAGTAGGAGCTTTATAGATGTTTCTTGAATTTTTGCTTTTGAATAACTGAACACAAGCTTTCCCAAATCCACACACATTTCATAATTGGTGGTACTGATTTCTGGTCAAGATACCAGCATCCCAGCACACCCATTCATCCAGCCTATGAACAGACAGATCATTCTGTTTGTCAAGGTGTTTTCCTTAACTGTTTTTCTCTGTTATAAAGGAGGGTGAAACAGGAAGAAGGCAAGCAATGGGAGAGAAAAAAAAATTTTTTTAAATCATTAAAAAAATGAGTCAAACTTTTTATAGACACAATCTGGGTTAAGTGACTTGCCCAGGGTCAGAGACTGAATTTAATCTTCATCCTCCTACCCCAAGGACAATGTCACCTATCCACTGTGCCACTTAGCTGCCCCTCCAAAACGTTTTTACAGAAAAATTTCATAATACATACTGTCTACTGTGTGCAAAGCAGTGCATTAGGCACCAGGGGAGATCCTGGTAAATGCCTCTACGATTCTCATGGTTGAGAAGGGAGACAAAACAGAGATACAGAAGATGAGAGTGACCAATATTACATCATAAACTGCTCAAAAAATACAAATACCTATGAGAGATCTGAAAATGGAAAACTCTGTTACCAACTAGACTGGCACACTATACACACAGCACAAATTTAAATACTCAATGCTGAGCCAAGACAATTCTAAAGGAAGGAAATTGTTGTGCTTTCTTAAAGTTTAAAAACCAAATTCAGGGTCTAGACTTCATGCACTCATCTCATCACTGCAATTCAACAAGGTCATGACAATGTGGTACCTACTCCAACAGAGAGAATTGCTTTTCTCTGAAAGGCAATCAAGTCATTCTAAACCAAACTCCTTGAGATGCTCTCTCACTCAAATCTTAACCCTTCATTCCTTCCTAATAGTTGTATTATAAGTTTTACACAATGCTAAGCAACAGGACATGCTATAAGCAAGCATAAAAATAGACACCCTCCCACCCACATGTCTAGAACAGGTGGCTCTCCTCCTGTGGCTATATCTGGGCCTCCACAGCCTTTGCCACTCCTCCCCCACTGGAATCAGAAACTGACTGCAATCAATCAGCTTCTCTCGTTGGTTTGGAAGGATGGAACTCCAAGGGAGGGCTCAACAAAATTTCTCTGCAAAATGAAAGATTCTTATGAGATTGGTTATATTAGGTTCTTCCTTACATTTATAATGCCTCTCAAGGGGCAGCTAGGTGGTGCAGTGGACAAGAGCACCAGTGCAGGAGTCAGAAGGATCTGAGTTCAAATCTCACCTCACACATTTGACACTCATTAGCTGTGTGACCTTGGGCAAGTCATTTATCCCCAACTGCCTCATCCTGGGTCATCTCCAGTCATCTTGATGAGTATCTGGTCACTGGATTCAGATGGCTCTGGAGAAGAAGTGAGACTAGTGACCTGCACAGCCCTCCCTCACTCAAAACAAAGTCAAGGCCAAGTCATGTCGTCATTTCTCTGATGGCATGGTCTTCTCTGGCAACAAAGGATGAACACAAACACAGTGTCTCACAACAATTACTATACTTAATTACTATTTACTCTAGAGAGGACAGTAGGTCACACACCCGGTAACATAAGTAGTCTTTCCCTAAATACTTGATAAATATTTTTGATCAATTGAATTTGAAGATAATGAAGGCTGGAGTCCTCTGTTAGTTAAAACTAAAGCTTATTGGGTTTGAGTCCCTCCTTTCCATTAGGGCAGGAGTCAAAGAAAGGATAAGGGAGAAAAAAAATAGCGAAAGAACACTTGCATTAACTACACAAGAACACAAAACTTAATAGCAATCAGAAACCCAATCAAACTGCCAAACAAAAAAAAAAATCAAAAATAAATTAATAATAATATTAACTTTGACATTTAACCTGGATGAGCTCTGGTCACTGTAGGGCCATTTTATGGGGGAACTACTCTCAAAGAATGGAATGTCTTCTTTCTTTTCCTAGATTTTGTTGTTGTTAATTCAGTAACTCAATGCCTTTGAATTATTCCTCCTTTCATTCTTGGGCAGATGATGTTCATGTTGTTTTAGGCAAAACTATACCCACATGTGTGGGTCAACTGGACGGCAGCACTTTGTTTTCTCCAGGCATCACTGGTCCTTAATTTTTTCTCCACTTTTCACTCCTTTTCCAAGGAATGTGGCTCGCTTTCTTCCTACCACTCCACAGTCGATACAGCCGGAAGGCCTTTCTTGCTGTTTGTGACATCTGACACACCATTTCCGCTGGCTATCTTCCTTGCCTGAAATGTATTTCCTTCTGCCTCCCCTCCTCTTCCTCTTCAAATTCTGATTTCCTTCGAAACTGCTGAAGTGATATCCTCTACAAAAAGTCTTTCCTGATTCCCTTGACTGTTAGTAGTGACTCCCCCTCCTCCCAATTTGCCTTGTATTTATTTTGTATTTACATTTTATATACTTGTCTATGTCTTTGTTATCTGTATTTCTAGAATATAAGCCCTTTGAAGGTAGGGAAGAGTTCTATTTTGGTCTGAATCATCTCCCATGCCCACCACCAGCACAATTCTTAACAGTGTAGGGTTATGTACTTAATAAAATACTTCTTGATTGAACTGAGGCTGTCTGTATTCTTGGATAACCTTAGAAACATCACCCTAATTTAACAGAAATTCCCAAGGCTTGAAGGAATCAGGCAGGTAGAAAAAGGGATCGCATGCCCTAATCATAATACTTGTAAAATTGTCAAAAACAATAACACACTTTTATGTTATCATTGTCAAACATCAAGCAGGTAACAATGGTAACGAAGGGTCAAAAAGCTGACAACATATGTTGCTTGCTGTCCTTGTCTTCGAAGAGGACCAAAATGACGTCACCACGATAAAGTGAAGTTTCAGTGTGTACAACTGTGGCTCATCAGATCAACATGAGCTCAGAATGGTCTACCACAGGTTGGGCACAGACTGTCCGTGTGAACATCTGGGGTGGTTACTCCAAATCTGTGCATCCTGCGTTTACTTTGTACTGTCTCAATTCTGCTCTCCTGTGCTCTGCACAGCACCCTTTCTGATGCGGGCACTGGTCATGCTGAGCAGTCTGGTCCCCCACGTTGCACAGTCAAATCCAAAGTTCCTGAGAGAGGCCCTGAGAGCATCCTGGTATCACTTCTTCTGACCACCACGTGCGATCACAGGCAATCGCAACATGTGAGATTGAAAGGATTGGGCAAATTTAGCCTAGAGAAAAGAAGAGAAGACTGGGGGAAGGGGGTAGGTAGGTAAGTCCTTGGGGGAGAGGCAGGATAACTGTTTTTAACATATTTACCATCCACAGAATGGATTAGATGCTTTTAGTCTGAGGCAGCAAAGCCAGAAACAATGGGCAGAAGTTTTAAAGAAGCCAATTTGTTTTAAATCAAGAGAAATTTCTTAATGAGAGCTTTTGAAAAGTGAAATGTCCTGGCAAGTTCTGCCTCCTAGGAGGACGGGAATTCATTGTGTGTATGAGTTAAGATGAGACAGCTGGTGAAGCTGAAGCCAACTCTTAAATTCTGAGATGGTGTGATACGGCACTCATACAGTTTACAACATCCTTTCCTCACAAGGATCCTATGAGCTAGCAATTCCAAGTGTCATTCCCATTTTCCAGATGTGAAAACTGCAACCCAGAGAGGTAAGGTCATTTGCCTAGGGTTACAAAATTAGAAAGTAGAACTAACTCAGGAATTCTTATTCAAAAACCAGTGCTATTTCCACTGTATCATGACTCCCGAAGTAAATAAAACTATATTTTCATTAGCAAAGACAAGCCCAATTGGGGAAAGAGTTTAAAAGAGTTAAAAAGGGGGAATGTGGTCTTGAAAGGAAATGCTTAAAATCATTATCCAATGCAGAGAAACTGAGTTTAATTATATATGCTATGTATTATATAGGGTTGTCAAACACCCTGCAGTCAATTATACTTAATCTTTCAGCCACAGACCCCACCTAGGAAGAACACCTGCCTACAGAGAGCAGAACAGCTTTTCTGAGGGACAGCCACTTCCTGTCCAGGGCTGATATGAAGTCATCCACACTGGCACTCATTCAAAACCCAGCACACATTGAGACCTTCAGCTTCCCTTCCTGTTTGCTCAGCAAGGGTGCCTCAGACAGACACATCCGCTCTGGGGTTTTGGCTCTGTTGACTGGCCTTTCCTTTGTCCCCAGCCCCCACCTCCTCTAATTCTTATCATACTGTCATGCAAGACAGCTCACACATCTTACAGGATCTCAGCAAGGAAAAGGCAAGGGAAGTCAGGTTACTAAATTGTGGCATTGGAGGTTAGAGTCTACTGATGATGGGAATTCCTGTCTCCTTGGTTTAGTAGTTAAAGACTGCTGGGAGACGACATAACCATTGCCCACAATGGACGGAGTTAGAAAAGGATCTGATGACTTATCTGACGTTGATTAAACACCTACATGCAAAATGTGACAGGAGTACATCACTTCAGAGAACCTAATGCAGAGCAAATGATTAAGGAGTTTTTATTCACATTCAGAAAAATTCTTCACTTTTCAAGAAACTCTGAAGTTAATCCTTTGGGGCTGAGAATTCCATAAATGAATTTAAAAATCAAGCACCAGAACTACCAGACACACTAAGAAGTTTCGATGGAAACTTCAGGACTTTTTCATGGACTGAGATAATATGTTTGTACAGTAATTGAATTCAAGGGTTCCTATGATGAAAATTAAATATTAAGCAAATCTTAAAGCACTGTTGTTGTTGTTAGCAATGTAAAGAAAAAGACAGTTCCATGAAGGAAACTACCGATTCTGTGGTAAGCCTCATTTTACCCAATAGGCTATTCCTAAAGTTCCAAATAAAACATTTTTAAATGCACCAGAAACTTGCTATATTACAGGAAACTTGGAATGAATCCCTTTATAAGAGTTATGAAGGCAAAGGACATGGAAGAGAGGTTCTGAATCTGATTTCACTGATACAGGAAACTACCCTTATAAGGAAACTCCCTCTACCATAGAACAAACACCTGTTCTGCAACTTAGACTTGCCTGAACAGAGGTTAAGTAACTTACCTGGGGTTACACAGCTCCACACATGTCAGAGGTGAAGCCCAGGTCTTCCTAACTTCTCTATCAACTATGCAAACTACTTTATCTTTCAAGTAAATCTGACTTACAGGTTTTTACAGGGTGCTAGTAAGAATAACTGCCTTGGATTTGGTCATTTTATCTACTTGGTCCTCAATTATCTTATGGGGGGTGAAGGACTGTTGGATGAGATGCAAGGTGTCTAACTCAAACCATACATAAGAATCCCATGTGTTTGACATTTCAGGATTAGATGACCTGTAGGATCATTTACTAGTTGTATGACCCCAGGCAAGTCACTTCACCCAGTTTGCCTCAAGTTTCCTCATCTGTAAAATGAGATGAAGAAGGAAACAGCAAACCACTCCAGTATCTTCATTAAGAAAACTCCAAATGGGGCCACAAAGAGTTGGGCATGACTGAAAACAACTGAACAACAAGGGGTCCCTTTTAGAGCTACATATATGACCGATGATTCCAAATCCAATGGTCTTTCTCCAAGAGGGCAGGAAATCAAGTAAGCACAGCTGAAATAGCCATTGAATTCAACAGAAAAGAAAGCAAGTAAGGCCAACTAATGAGCTGGGAGAAGAGTAAAGGGGGGAAAATTTCCTTGCTAATCTTTTATTATTGACACCTCTCAACCCAGTAATACCTCTCAACAAAATTTTAAACTAGAAAGCATAAACCCACAGATACGGCCAATCTTTTCTCCTTCCTTGTTGTGGGATGGTTCAGTGAGAACTAGGTACTGAAATCTATGCATCATGGTCATTAAAGTCACTACCACCAGCAATTAGATTTCTCAACCATCAATCACAAGGCGTCAAGCCATTGTTTCCCTCTTAGTGCTCCCAGTAAATTATGGAGGGATTTTTCCCGCTATTTAAAGAATGGCAGCTAACCAGATCAATGGAAAGTCTCACTACAATCTCCAATTCTTAAAACCAACTTCTCCATCGCTGAGCTGTGTATCTTAAAGCATTATCTGAATGAACAAACAGCAACAGTGTGTTGGTCTCATTAATGACAGGCCCCAAGATGCAACTATTAATCTGCCACCCACACTCACCCTGTTCTGTTTAAAACTGAGGGAAAGAGGAACCTAAGTTCAACCAATGGCAGCTCTGTATTCATTGCCAAAGAACCAGGAACAATGCTGAACTGCTCACACCCTCAAGCTCCAGTGCATGGTACCCAATGGAACATGGACAACTGCCCAGATGCAGAGAAAACAGAAAATAGATTTTAAAGAGAGGAAAACAATGTGATACAGCACTTGAAGAAAAGAAATGATTAAGATAACAGCCTTCCCTTTATATTGGTTAGAAATCAGTTTCTCGAATAAACAGGTCAGTGGAGATCTACCAGATTAAGGAGAGTTCAGTCAATAACATTCATTTCCCGCCCAGTCTCTCAGCAGCTTTACCCTTGCTTGGCATGCTTTCTTTCCATTCACCTCACTCCCACCTTTCTTCACCCTTGCCCCCTTTACTTAAGAACTCAGGAAGGTCAAAAGTAGCTATCTTCAGGAAGGAGCCACATCCCGGGGGACACTTACTCTGGAACATACTTCTTCAATACCATACACAAAAGACTGGGAAAGCCCCCATTGGGCTACTACTGAACACAGAGTATCCAGGCACTATGCCAACTTTTCTGTTGTTTAGCTTTCTTTAAGGCACATAAACACATTTTTCCTGTTCATATTTTTTTCAAATATAAAGGAAATAATTTTGTGTCTCTACCAAAATACTGGAAAAAAGCCATTTTAAAAAGTTATTCTGAATATTCAGACATTATTATTTATTACATTTAATAATTTATTTATTATATTTATTCCTTACCTTACTAATTAAAAACAATTGATAGTAACAAAAAAGTCTAATTTTCTCTGTGATACAGTGAAAATCAGTGGACATGAACCATAAATTGGTTCAAATTATGGCCTTTGCCACCCATTCACTTGATCTGAGGCAAGTAAACTCTGGGTCTCAGTGAAGGTTGTGATGATCTAATTCTAATGCCCCTTTGAGTTTGAAACCTATGACACTAAAAATTTTTTGATAAAAAGAGGCAAGAGAGATGATGAGTTTATGAAAACAGAAACCAGAATTTGATGGCTGTGGGGAAAATGGGTGAAGTTCATGTTTTCTAGAATATTCCACATGGTAGTGGCTGTACATTCTCTAGCATAAAAATGTTTGGAAGTAACAATCTAATAAAATTTAGGTTACAGCAAACTCAGCAAATTTAGGTTACAGCTGACAGAGGCTCTCTTTATCTCGTTCTAGGTTTTGGTGGAGTATTTGTTGCTAGAGATTTTTGGATTCCTATTTTTCTGAATTAGACCCCACACCCAATAAAAATGGCTACCATACTCCGTTGGCCCTAGCTTCCAGATATCTTCTGTTGAAAGCCACAAAGCTACAACTTTTTATCATCACCTAACATGTCCAGGTTAGAATGACACCATTTAATTGTTACAACAGACCGTTAAAGCAAATTGAAATCCCTTAATAATTTACCCACTCTCTCATTATTGTTCCTCTTTATTATAGACTATAAAGGTACAAAGTCTCTTCCCTTTTCTCCAGCACATTTTCTTTCCAACTTTATTATCGTGTTGAATTTTCACATACCCCTTAAAAATAAAGTCACTATTTAATTCTGACTACAAAAACCAAAAAAAGATAGGAATAAAGGGTTATAAATAGTTATGAGGGGCAATTCTAGAAGGAGTGATTATTAGAAAATGACAGGGATGTATATCAAAAAAAGACCAATATTTTTTAAAGCAACCAATATAACATTAAAAGAAATGCATACCTTGGTTTTACTACAGTTTTAAAAGTCACATGATAAAACTTCAGATTTACTTTAGTAGAAGTTACTTACATAAAATAACTCATACTTTCAATGATCAGATAAAAAATGGTGAAAGTAAAAATGATTTTGAATTTTTGTGTTAAGCAAATTTAGGACATAAGTAAAATCCCAGACCTACATAAATTCCATTTTCTTTTCAGGCTTATAATCAAGGGCTACCATGGCTTTGAATAGGAAGAGCCTGAGCAGGCTTAATCCCCACTGTGGCCATTTATATCCTGTGCCCTACTGAGATCTGGCACTATTACCTTACTACTGAGAGAAAGAATAAAGAGCTTTCAGCAAAAAAGAGAGCAGATGAAGGAACACTGCCCAGAGAGAAGAAGGTACCTCTTATTTAAAACACCTCCCTGGGTTTTCTGTTGGGTATATAACTAGCTCCTTTAACCCCCGAGGCAGGCTGCTAAGGAACCATGTCACCTCTGTAGGCTACAATATCACTCCATTTTCTACCTCCTGGGAAACTTTTTTTTTTAAACGTCTATGATCTGCCTTTATAAACTAGAAGGAAACGCATTTGCCACAAAGTCTGCATGACACAAAACTCTTCGTGGGGTTTAGAAACTGGAAAAAGAGGTCGTATCTAAAATGGTCAAGACATGAAGATTCCGCTCTTGGCTGTTTACATGGCAGATTATTCTTTCATTCATAGGATGGAAGGGGAGCATTTAGAACAAACTTCCAATTTTACACATGAGGAAGCTAAGATCTAGTAAGGATCAAGGACCTAAAGCTCCAAGGACCTAGGATATCATCAAAACTAAATGCCTCATTCTACAGATGAGGTAACTGGGACCCACAAAGGTCATGTGACTTATCCAAGGTCATATAGGCAGTAGCACAGGAGCTGGTATTCAAACCCCAGATCCTGTGGTTCCAAATCCTAAGCCATTAGAGAAAAGGACTGGCTCAAGGGTCATACAAATTGTAATGAGAGCCCAGGTGCTCCAAATTTGGCATCCTTTCCACATTATACCAAGGGATGCTATTCCGTCATTAAGTCAATCAAAAACTTGTGTAGAAAATACTCTTATGTAATTGCAGAAGCCAAAAAAATTTAGATAAGACAGTTCCTAATCTTCACTGAGCTGGCATTCTAGTATGGCACTAAGATAAAAACAAAGAATATATAATATATAATATTACATCCTAAGTGCATTATTGTTACAAAAACAATGTGCTATTCCAAGACAGAGGAAGAAAGTAGTCACCCACACAGGCAGGTTGAAGGAAGGCTTCTTCATCATCATCATCAGCTACCCTGTGTTACAGAATGCTTGAACAACTGCAAAGAGTTTTACGTATATTATCTCATTTGATCCCTCAATAATCCTGTGAAGTAGGTTTTATTATTATACCTCATTTTACAGATGATAAAAACTGAGCCAGGAAAAGGTTGGTTAAGTGACCTGCAAACAGACACATGACTAGAGTCTGTATATCTGAGGCAGGATTTAAACTCAGGTCTTGTTGACTCCAATTTCAGAACTTGGTCCACAGCACCATCTAGTTGCCCCAAACAACTTCTTAAAAGAAGATGGACATTAAAACAAAGGAAGAGGTATTGGATAGAGGATCACAGAATAGAAATATAGAAGTAAAGCAATCACAAAAGAACTACAAACTATGAAAGTTTACTCCAAATTACTAACAGGAGAAATGAAATTCAAAAACATCTTCTATCTAGAAAATAAGCAAAGAACCCAAAAGATAGGAAGTCAATGCTAGAAGAGTTAAAGAAATACAGTCAATGACCATGCAAAAAACAATAAAAAGTAATTGAATGCTTGGTAATAATGGCCAATACTGACCCTGAGGAGATAGAGATAAGTAAGTGTGCCTCGTTCCCTTCTTTGAAGAGGCAGGGAACCACTGAAGTCAAACACTACATATACTCTCAGACTTGACTGACCTGTGGCTCTTAGTTTTACTGAATTGTCTTTCCCCCCTCTTTTTTTATGCTTTGTTATAAGTGATGCCTCAATGGGCAGGTAAAGGAAGAAAGATGCATTCGGAAATGAAGGTGAAGGATAAAGAAAAGATGTCAAAAATTAAACATTAAAATGAAAGAAGAAGCAATAGCTCATACACTAAGTAAGGTTCAGTGCACTCTTGGGGTGGAAGGGCCTGTTTCAATCCTTTTAGTGCCAGCACCTGGCACTATGTTTGGCACAAGGTAGGCATTTAATAAATGTTTGATGACTGACAGAAGAACATATGGACAGAACTGATGAATTCCCTTCTTTCTCCCAATAGTCAGTTTTATCTTTTTTTTATATTTAATTTATTTATATGTAAGTATGTTTATATATTCATATAAATTATGTATTGTATATACTAATAATAAACATATATCTATACTAGCAATCAGTACCATTAAAAAGAATGTAGCATTAACAATTCATGTCCATTATGCATTTTGATCTACTCCCCAAGGCCACTGGTCATTCACACAAGAAATAAATCAAACTCTTACTCAAAAAAGACTTCATTATATCCTTTAAGTGAGTGTGAATAAAATGTGATTTTAGTACCCCCTGAACTCATTAGGATATGAACATATTCCTAAGATTCAGGATTATCACATACTTAGTTTGCATAATTGAATGTAAGGAGACACATATAAAGAAAAAAACAGATACAAAAAAAAATCAAAGAAAATCTGTGATTAAATTATCTTCTTCAAAGAAAAAACTCCAACATGATCTTTTATCAGAAAAGTAGCATTCGAAGAAAAGCTCCTGGGTCAAAACTGGAGAGACTGGAAAAAAGGTAAAAATAAGAAGTCTGAATGCAAGCAAGAGAGAAAACAATTCATCTTACCACCATTGTTAGCAAAGCCCAGATACCACAACAAACATTCAACGGTACTTCCTTTCACATACTCACTCCATTACCAGACCTTAGAAGTCACCAACGGGAAATTCTACCAAGCACTACAATGCTGGCATCTACAAATTGTTATCTGAATCAAAGGCACAACTGATTAGCAGTTTTGGTGTCTTTCTCAGACGTCCAAGAGTTAGAGAGCAGGCTATGCTGAGTACCTAAAACCAGGAGTGTGCCACAGTCAATTGTTAAAATTTCAAAGTGAACATTTACACCTGAGAGATAGGCAAATACTGCAAATCTGGCTTTATTTATAGTTTTGCCGGCTATGTTGACATGAGAAAGTAATGAAGAAAATTATAAATGAGATTAAACTTGTAAGTGTGTGTTGCAGGGGATTTGTGGGTATGTTTTTATTTCCCCCAGAGTCAATTATTAAGCATTTCCTAGGAGCTGCCTACCTACAAATTGCCCTGCAATCTTCAAGGTCTATCCATGTACTAAGTTTGTGAAAAGCACATTCAAAGACCTAGAGGTGCAGCGAGGTGCGATGAAAAGAGAACTGGACTAGGCATTGGGTGAGGTATCGTATGTTAGTACATGCTCAATTTGGGGGTGAAATGTTAACTCAATCATTGAGCCCAAACACAGCAATGAAATCCCACATGGCTGGTCAATAGCTGTTTGCATGGTGTCTCTTACATCAGACTGTATGTTCCTTGAGAGGAAGGACTGTCTTGGATTCCCAACATTTAGCCAAATGCCATACATAGTAAGTGCTTAATAAATGTTTAATGACCCACTTGACTAACAGGGATACAGTGGCGCTTAGCTTCTAATGCAACATTAGAAGATGGGTTAATTAATTGGTTTTATGCATTGCTTTATTTTATCCGGGCTGCCTTTGTCAAAGGAAATCTGTTCTAATGTAAAGGAAAGAAAGGAGATAGACAACAGACCCTGACCAATACAGTGACCTATCATGACTTTGGAAGATTGATTTTGAAATCTCTGCAGAGGGACTAGATTGTAGGTAAAAAATGTCTATCTTCACAGACACAGGCTACCGTGGCCTAACGATACTTACCCTATCTGTTCCTAGCGTCTATAAACCTATTTTCTGTAAATACCAAACCTAAATCAAGCTGGAGGACCATTTCTTCACTAAAGTCTGTGTCTGCATTCCCAGATATATTTAACAAGCATGACTGACTCTTGGATTAAACTGTGGTTCCATCCAGGTGATTCTTCTGCTGCTATGTAGATCATAGCCTTCTCCACACCCTCTCCCCCTGCTCAATTCTTCTCCATAACCCTCCCAACAAAAGAATCATCCAAAATGCTGGAGACCTTCCTTTGGTTCTTTTAATAACCTGAGGTCATCAGTGGCCTAAAGCTATACATCTGCTGTGGCATATGTTTCCCTATCACATGACTAGCCCAAATCTCTGTTTTTACTCATACTCAATACCTTTTATGCTACTTTTCAAATATAAATGATTCCTAGCAACATGACTCCATTAATTACGCCAAATAGATGCCTTTGCACTACTCTCTGGGATATTTACATATTTTGATCATTTCACCTGAAATATTTCCATAATCTAGAATAAATGAACTGCTAGGTGACTACATACCATCACTAAAGAGATGAGGACTTTGTCCTGGAAGTGTCCTGTATTATTAAGAGCATGGGACATGTTCCTAAAGGCAAATTTAGTCTGATTTCTTTTTTAAAAATTCTGGACAATTCACTGGCTTTCTGCTACACTTAAAAAAAAATCTATGCATTTTTGTTTTTATTTAGTTTCCTCCTGACCCCAGATCTGTGATTTTACTTTTATAATAATTCCAACAGGTAATTCCTGGTGTGTTAACTACTTACACCAATCTGTAGATACCCGACTCTACCTTATATCTTATACTGTCATAGATTTGCCTAGAACACTGAGACTTGCTCAAAATCAAATTCAGTCAACATCAGAAGCAGAACTTGATTTTGGGTCTTCCTGACTGCATAGACCTATCTACTCACTATCTACCAACCAGGCCACAATGACTATCAAAGAAATACATGCTGATGGGAGACCCTATGGAGTGGCGTATCTGGGCGATGCATTTTCATCCATTGTGGATGGTGAGACCAATCTCTCATTGTTATGGACAAACCTTACAATATCATTTGGGAGATCCTCCAAATAGAAATGAGATAAGCAAAAAAGTTAGCTCTAAATCCAACCCTCTTTCTCCAGAGAGAAAAAAACATTAAAACCATCCTGGAAGATCAATGACTCTATTTCATTATTTCCTTCTCACACTCGACACAATTGTGTCTTAATCTCCGTAAGTAATACTGATAGAGGAAAAAAATTTTATTGTTTTACAAATCAAATTATTTTAGTGTATTAAATAAGCTCTCTTTAAAAGAACACTTTAAGTGTTTCTATAAACTAATCAATTTGTTCTAATTAGAAAACCCTCCACTCGCCTCCACAAAAAAAGCCAACTTATTATTCTTGTATTCACATAAATTTTTGTGAGGAAATGAAGGGGCCCTAAGAAGCTTGGATTTCTTTAGAGAGCTAAGTGATTTTGTTAGTAAGTGACTTTATTACAGTATTATATTGCATAAATCAACCCAACTGGAAGATCTGAATTCAACCTTCCTAAAAAAATTATTTTTGCATTTTCTTGTCAAAGATTTAGCTTTGTATGCAGGCAAAGTAGACACTTATTTTTATGTTATCCACATCATATCCAAACCAAAATTGTTTTCCTCAAAATATAATAAATTTTCCCAAAATCATAATGAATAAAAAGATGAAACCTTATGCATTTTTCAAAATGCATTCATTCATACTGAGCATCAAGGCAGGACACTTTTAAGCATACAAGGGAGAACAAGCTAGAGCCAACAGTCCACAAGTTACCTTGGCTGATCTTTCCAACAATTCCACTAATTTAAACTGGGGGCTGAGTGGGAAGAGTCATTAGAGGGTCCCATTTTTTCTATTCTTTAATGACCTGATGAAGGCTATCCTACAGCTCATTAGCACTGACATAAAAGAACTCCCAGTGGTCTCCCCGAAGGTAGAAGGAGAAATCTAGTCTCCCTACCACAACCCATTTCTCCTACATTCAATTTAATTCAAAAAACATTTATAATCTGCCTGCTACACTAAGGGCACTACCTGTGGCAAAAAACCAAAACAAATAAATAAAACAGGCCCTGCCCTGAAAGCTCTTAAATCCAATAAATAAACACAGAGTAAAAATAAAATACAATAAATTCACAAAAGAGAAATTAAAGAAGGGAAAGCATGTGAAAGATGAAGGGAGAAAGAACCAGGAAAAGAGTTCCTGTCTGAGATGGCACTTAAATTGTACCCTATTTAGGAAGCTTGGGGATTCTCAGAGGGCTATTTCTAAGCACGGGGGACTACATGCAGTTGGAATGTCAAGTACTGGGAACAACTACTAGTGCAGTTTGAATGAAAAAGAAGAGTATGTGACAAGGTACAATATAAACAGAAATTGCAAAGGTTGGTAAGAACAGGACTGTGACGAGCTTAAAATTGTAGGCCACATGTCTGTTTGTATGTTATCCTAGAGGCAATAAGGAGCCACTGAACATTTGGGGGGGGGGTGTTGGGGAGAAGAACATGGTTAGATCTGTGTTTTAAGAATATCAATGTGGCAGACATCCAGCAGACCTGTGGTCAGTATCCTAGAAATAATCTACTTATCTACAAGTCTAGTTATGAGGTATCACCTCAATGTCAGGGTTTTGGAGGGGGATCACACAGACACAGAGACAGACAGGCAGACACACACGCACACAAACAGACACACACACACATACCCCCATCCATTCCCTCACAAATTCACCATTCACATTCACTTCCCTAACCAACCAGTCAACTGCTGGAAGTTAGGGGCAAAACAGACTATTCTTTTGCTTAATCCTTTGTCTTTCCCCAATTCCAATTACACCCACACAGACAGAATGAGCTATGTAAAAGCCTATAGCAAGTGGGGGATTTTAGTAAGCCAGAGAAAGCCCTCATTGCACTCTGGAAGCTCCCACTGCAAACAACAGTAACAGCATTGTACAACACATTCTTGGGTTTTACTTCACAGTAATTTAGAGTAAGGAAATTCAACTGAGTGCCAGACTTTTGTAAAAAGAGCTTCCATTTAGACAGTTCTACCCTTAATAAGTCTTTCCCTGTCCCTACCCGGGTGCCACTCTTCAGTATTTTACCTCCACAAGAGCTGATGAGTCAGCAGAGGGTATCAAAAGTAGTTCTGTACTCAAAACTGAATGGGAGGGAGAAGATCCTGGGAAGACAGAGAGTCTATTCAGATGGGCCGACTTTGAAAATTCCTCTTGCTTTCTTTTTCTCAGGAACCCAAACTACTAAGACCACAATAAGGGAAACCTTCATTGGCTTTAGGCAGAATAAAAAAAACCCCAAAAATCCAAAACAAAAAAAGTCCACACTAAACTAATGGCAGTGAATTACAATCCTGAATGAAGACAAATGTCTTAGAAATACTGTCTTACCCTGACTTACCCACCTCTAAAAACAGCCCAGAGTATTCACCTAACATTTTCCTGCGGGAGGAGAAGAGCAAAATCTGTTACTTGACATAACTGTTTCAGCCTCCCCACCCATCCACATTTAAAGATGCTCACCACCTAGCTCCTTCCTATCTTTAGTCTTACACTTAACTCCTTTGCACAATCCAGCTATATTGGCCCACTGGTCTACTTAAAATTCCTCACATGTGACTCTTCAGACCTTATCCACTGTCCCCCAGCCTGGAAGACTTCCCTGCTTCTCACCTTCACCTTCTGGTGTCCTCTCAAACACTATTTCTGCAAGAGGCTTTTTCTGGTTCTCTTTACACAAACCCCCTCCACTCCAAAGCCTTTTCTGGGAGATTATTTTTCATTTCCAATGGATATGTCTTATAGACATTAAGGTAAATACACATGAATGTGTATCTTCTAAGTGCATGTGTATCATCTATCTCATTTTAAAAATTATTTGCATGTTGTCTCCTCTTATTAGAACATGAACTCACTAATGGCTGGGACTTTGTTTCTGTTTTTCTATATTCTTCCAGTGCTTGGCATACAGTAAGAACTTGCTCACTGACAGACAATACCACTGAACCATCAGCAGAACATGTGGTGCTGGTTTTGCTCTAGGAAAGCTACTAGGTTTTCTCACCTGAGCTTCTCCACCCCCACCATCACTCTGGTGGACAATGGCCTGCATTTATGAGATGGCTGCCTGGGGGCAGGAATGAAATCTATGGTGGTGGAAAAAAGGAGAAGCTATGGGGGATCTGAAAGAGGATGCAATCTTCCTTACCTCGGACCTCCTGAGAAGCAAGCTCAGTCCTAGCTGCTGTGTTTCTCAACAATTTTGGGTCGTGATACAAGTTTCCTCCTCATCCTTGGCTAAATTTTAACCAAGAGGGTGAAAGTAGTAAAGACCATGGTGAAAACAATAATTGGTATACACATGAACATGCAAATATGGCTGGGGAAGGGGCAGATATTCATAAACAAATAGATGGATGATTTGGACTAAAAAAGGCAGAAAAAACCATTAAGCCTAACCAATCATAGCAAAAAAGTCAAAGAATGCAAGAAATCACAGAAAAAAAGACGATTTAAATAAATCATGCAAATTAAAAACTGGAAAAAGCTGTAGAGAAGAGGCCAGGAAGCCAGGCCCAGAAGAGTTCAATGACTTGCCTAACATCAAACTGCAAATAAGTAGTAGAACTAAGTATTTAGATTTTCAATCCATTTAACTTTCTTCTCCACACACACAAAAAAAGTGAAAATATTAGAAAAATACAGATTTAACCTTTGACTGCCATGTTTAATTTCTGTAAACAAGGAAACAAGACAGTGAATCATTTTTTTTACTTGATACTCCTCTTTCTTTCATTCCCTTAAAAGAAATGATAATCATTGCAGAAAAATGAATTTTTGCTCCAAAAGGATGAATGGATTCTTTGGGGGAATTTAAGCCGACCTTGTTTCAAGATTCATACTTGAGAAGTTTAAACATTAGCTGGCTAGGTATGTGCTATTTTCTCAAATGGTATCTCACCCTTGCCTCTCAAAGACACTGGTCATTTTAAAAGCATAAATAAAAGAACATCTTATCTGGTGGAGATCCAAAAGTTTAGCTCAGTATCAGCCGGAGCTTAGGAGTACTGGAAATAAGGAAGGACTTAAAAGTTTAAGTAAAATTATCTCAAGTTAAAAAAAAAAGACTTAAAAAAAAGCTCCTTAAGCTTTTCTTTTCCCTAGTGCAGTCCTTCACAAACAATCCTTTTCCCCCTGGTGTCAAAGAACTTTGGGCAGCAAACTTTCTGAGGAAATACCAAAGAGATGGTGTCATGCAAAAGTCATTAGGGAAAAATAAAAATAGATAAGACCTCTTTCTAGGAGAAAACTACCCAAGGACACCAGAGAAACAAGCATTCTCTTCCAAAGGATTAGTACAGACTCAACATCTCATTTGATCAGAGCATTTGCACTCCATTAACTAAAAACAGAAAATAAAATTTTGAGCACTTTAAGTATCTGGAGTTTGAAGAAAGTGCAGATAGTTGCTGATAATGTCAGCAGGCAAGAAAGATCAATTAAAGATAAATCTATACCAACAAAAGCAAATTAGTCTAATTTTTGAAAAGTTCCCAAAATACTCTCCAGAATTTTTTTTTGTCCTAATACCATAAACTTGCCTCAGGCCTTCAAATCACTTACTTCCTACTAACAAGAAACTTAAATAGATCTGTTATCTCATCAAAAAGAGTATTCCTCCCAGAGATAGAGATGGCAACCCATCAGTGCTGGCTCTTCTAGTGCAATTTTTATCCATGTCTTGTCATACATACACAAGGGGTGCTCACCCAATGTGCTGGAGGCCTACCTTGCTTTCTCTCAACATCTGATTAAGAATATAAAATTAACTCTTTGGACACATCATAGTTTGCTTTGGAGAACTTTTAAAAATTTGACATCTAGGCATATTAGCTTGTCCTCTATCATCTAGTTTAGACTACTTTCCCCAAAAAGCAAAGGCAAAAAAAAAAAAAAATCATTGTCAGTGTGTCAAAGTTCAATGTGTCTCAACTTCATAAATACTATCCCTCTCCTTTAAAAAAAATTTAATGGGGTTAAGTGAGTGTAATTACATTACCTCCCAATCTGATATACCAGCAGCTAGAGGCAGTGCGCACTGGGCTTTGAATCAGGAAGATTCATCTTCAGTTCAAATCTGGCCTGATGCTTACTAGCTATGTGATCCTGGGCAAGTCACTTAACCCTGTCTGCTTCACTTCCTTATCTGTACAAGGAACATGAGAAAAGGACGGCAAACCACTTCAGTATCCTTGCCAAGAAAACCCTAAATGGTGTCATGAAGAACTGGAAACAACTGAAAACGAACAAGTAACAAAAACTTTTTAATTTCCTATTCCAAGAGTACTAAAAAGAAAAAACCAGTCCCAAGGTTTCAAGCCCGTATTTTGCTATAAGAAAAAGACTCAAGTCAAGAAGGTAAATCCTAAGGCAACAGATTGAAAGGATGTTTTCTCAATCTACTCCAGTCCTAGTGCTACATGGACAGGATATTAGTGTTGAGTTCATTCGAGTCCTAGCTCTAACACTAAACAAGCTACAAATGACTTGACCCCTGTGTGTGCCTACCTGCCTGGACTAGTGACTGGGATAGCTTTGGTCCCCAAAATTTGAGAAAATAGAACAATCAGGGCAGCTAGGTGGTGCAGTGAAGTGGATAGAGCATTGAGCAGGGAGTCAGGAGGACCTGACTTCAAAGGCTGCCTCAGACATCTACTAGCTGTGTGACCCTAGACAAGTCATTTAACTCCAGCTGCTTCCAAAAGGAAAGAAATCAATCAATCTGAATACAAAGCTTTTTTGAGCTTTCAAAGGAAAAGGCTATCTCAAAGTACCATTATTTCAAATCTTCTCAGATTTCAAAATTCACATCACAAAGCACAATTATGTTTTATGAGTTAAAAGTGATATACCCTTTGTGTAAATCAAATGGCCTAAGGTTCTTTAAACAACTTGTCCTTACTTTCCCCTTCATCCTCTCAGTATAGACTGACGAAACAACTGCCAGTGTGGGAATGCACTCCACCAATGCAACTCACACACTTAGAATCTCACAGAGTTGCCCAAAGCTCTTAGAAGTTAACTTGCCCATGGTCACATAGCTCAAATGTGTAAGAGGAAAGATCGGAACCCAGGTTTTCCTGATTCCCTAGCCTAGCCAATCAATAAGCATTTATTTAAGCACCTATTATGTGTTCCATCCACAAAAACCAAGAAGCTGCTTATGAATATTTTCCATCTACAATAATGAAGACCTCCCACCCCTTCTCCATTATCAACCAAATAAGACAAGTCACAGCACCTGAGAGGAATTTTAAAATTATTTCATCCCAATACTTGATTCTACAAAGTGAGGGAGGCAAAAGAAGGTGGCACAGTCAAACCAACAGGTAGAGACAGAAAGTCTGATCTTCTGGTTACCAGTCCAACATTCCTGAATTTTAGGAAAAAGTTCTGTAGTACCAAGTTCTTCAGGGAATAAAAAAAGTGTTCATAAAGTTTACAGAGAACAAAAACCATTCTCTATCCTAAACATAAAGTAAAACTAGCACATATCTAACTGTTTGCCTGTCTCTTTCCCCTTCCCTCTTCCTCTCAACCTCTCTTGATGCCAGCCAAGGGGCAGTCACTCCTTAATTAAAGGGAATGAGAGACCATTCCAATGATAAAGACTGATTAAGAACTGCTTCAGTGTATAAACGTTTCTCACATACATCTCATTCACACCCTTCATTCTTCACCATTCAACATCTGGACAAATGCAAGGTAAACATCAAATTCCTACATAAATACCCTCCATTTCCACCACTAAAATTCTCTTTTTCAAAAAATGGAGAAACTACCTTTCCGATAAACCAATCAAAGGAACCTCAAGTGTCTTATACTTCTTCTATATCCTCCAAAGCGCCTAGCGCAAGGCTTAGCATATAGTTGTAAGTCCACTAATGACCTGACTATAGCATTTTAAAAAACGATTTTGCTGGCTGCAACGTAAAATTTGCTACTTGGCATGAAATTTATAAGAACTCTCCATAAACCTCCAGCACACAGGATCTAAACTGTTTGCCAAACCAAGAAGATCACAGCATTTCAAGCTTAAAGAGGTCTTAGAGATCTTGTAGTCTAATTCCTTAATGGCAGATGAGGAAACCAAGGCCCACAGAAATTTCAGAATCTGCTCAAGGTCGCGAAGAGCCAAGACTCCAAAATGTCTTTTGATTTTAATGCTACTTGGTATTTATTCTACTGCATTATATTCTACATAATAATTCTAAATGAATGTTACTGAACTCTCTTTGATATCAGCTTCTATGGAGAAGCAAGGTGGTTCAGTAGACAGATCATCAGACCTGGAGCCAAAAAGGGAAAGGATCAACTCTGATGTTGGTGACAATGACCCTGGGCAAGTCACTTATCTCTCAGTTTCTTCTACTATAAAATAACAGCTCTTACCTCCCAGAGCTGCTGCAAGGATCAAATGAAATACTATTTGTAAAGTGCTTAGTACAGAGCCTAGTACATGGCAGTCACTTACTCAAAGCTTCTTTCATTCTTCCTTTCTTCCTCATTTCCTACCTCCTTCCTCCTTTCTTTTCTCTTTTCTTCTTCTCTCCCTCTTTCTTCCTTCCTCCTTCCCTCCCTCCACTTTCCTTCCTTCCATATTCCTTCTTCCTTCTCTCTTTCTTTCCTATGTTATAGCACTAATCAGACTAGAAGTAACTTGGAAGAGTAGTTAGGATACTAAGGCCTGGAATCAGGAAAACCTAGGATTGTATACTGCCTCCAAGATTAGCCCAAGTTTGACCTTAGGAAGGTCAGTTAACCTCTACATGTCCTCAAGCAACTCTATGTTGGTCTTAAGTACTAAGTCATAGAAAAGTTCCAACCAAAGCTGACTGACAGAGGGGGTGCTCTGAGGAAATCTCAGGTCCCTATTAAAGAGAATATGTGATGAACCATGATCATGCCAAATAAAGCCATTTATCCTCAATAATGAGAAAGATTAAAAAAGATTTGTTAAATAAAATCAAAGAACCACGTGATCATGGGTTTTGTGTTGGATGGGGCCTTAGATCATCTAATGTCCAATCTCTTCATTTTTCAGTGGGGAATGAGTAGGCTAGCATCACACAGGTGAGGAAAATGAGGTCCTCTAACTCCAGAGCCAAGGCTCATTTCAATATATCATATTCACCTTGCTCCACATTTTCATGCTTCACAAACCTTGAGACACAAAGTGGTAGGAAAAGCTCTAGACTTGTGAGTCAAAGAATTTGGAAGACCTAGGCTGGAGTTCTCATTCCACCATTTAAATACCTATGTTACCCTGGGCAAATCACTTGACCCCTCCAGGCTTTAGTTTTTGCACTCTGGATAGATGATCTCTAAAGTGCCTTCCAGATTTATGAAACTGGATTAAACAAATGTTAATCACTGAAAATCTGGCAGCAAATTAGCTTTGTGATGGAAAAGACATAAAAAGGTGGGGCCATGAAGAGGGAACTTGATAACCAAGTTAGATACAAAAATATCTTCACTGATTCACAAGAGTCAAGTCACTCCCCATAAATCACAAATTAGAGGTCAACTACAAAGGCAGGAATAAAATTTGGAGCTCCAGATTTCCTCTGAAATTCTTAAACCAGCTTCATTATATTTCTGTAAGTGTCCCTACCAAATAAGGGTCTGTTTCTAATCAGATATGATGCTTGGCTGAAGAGCGCTAAAAAACAAACCAAAATGCTTTTAATGGGAGGCCTTAACAAGACAGACGGTGTGTAATGACTTCACAACCTTCCTGACATCTTAGTGAAGAAAGAGTTTAGTAGTCCTTCATGAAGGTATTCATACCTAAACCAGTCTCACGCCAAGCTCAAGATCCTACTCATTTACTTTGCTTTGAATGTCATGAATTAAAATGAAAATACAAGAAAGGGGAGAAAAAACCTGGGCAACTGCAGGGCAAGCAGGAGGCAGTATCCTATAAATAAGCTCCCCCCAAAATAGGTCATTCCAGGATGAAAACTATGTATTACCAATCCTCACTAATAAAAACTGTTTAAACGAAATAGGGAAAACAGCATTTCATTATTTTAAATTGCATCACGTCTACAAAATGATGTGCTTCAGCTTAGAGAATTGCTGCTGCCAAGCATTCAGACTTTTCACATAGGCACCTATAGTTTCAAAAGCCCTAAACAAGGCTCAAGTTTACAACCACCTTTCTCTCTTCCAAAAAAAAAAAAATGCTGAGCTGTGTTTTAATCTGTCCTTCCTAATATAGAAAGTGGGCATAGAGGTTAAGAATGTGTAACCACCTAACCCTCCCTCAATAAAGATGAATGGCAAAGCCCAGAGATGTAATACCTCATATATTTAAGATACGCTGCCCAGTCTCAAATACCTACATGTGGTTGTAATGACAAACCTTAAATCAAAAAGAGTGAAATATTAATAGGTCTAGCCATTTTATTTCTGAAAAGAAATACTTGGCCTAAAGATATTGAGAAGAGGAAAAAGGCAGGGAAGAGGTGTCTGAAAAAAACAAAGACTGAAAGTTGGAAATTAGAACAACATACTTTGCACCTAATAATGACAGCTCAAACACAGTGGTCAAAGGAGTACTCAATAAAGAGAAGGAAAACAGTTTGGAGGACCAGTAACACAAAACTGCTGGGCATAATTTTGAAAGTTTTCCTGTCTGGCAAAAGAAAAATGGAATGAACATCATTAAAGACAGATGGTTCATAGATGCACTTGGAAATTCTGAGCTAAGACTCTCTACCAATTAAAAAGAATTAAAAAAAAAAACAACGAAAGAAAAGGACAAAAACAGACACTAACCACAAGAACCTATTTGTTCAAGACAGCTGTAGCTCACTGACACTACCAATGATTTTAAATACAGAAAGTACCCTAAAAAGAAGGGGACATAAACTGTGGCTCCTAAGAACCAATTCATCCTACATCGCAAAGGTTAGAAGAAAAATTCAGGATTTCAACTGATTTTACTGTCTAGCATAATGGACAGAGCACTCAACTTGACATAAGACCTTCAAATCCTACTGCAGGTATTTGCTGTAATGATCCTGAAAAAAGAAATTTAAACTCTCTGAGACCCAGCTGCTTCATTTATAAAATGGGGATATTAACAATACAAATATCTATAATGAGAATTCTTTGGCAAATAAAAGAATTTGTTTTGCTTGGCTAAGCATGTTTGCCACAAGAGTATCCTTCCCACCCACTGTGGCTGGGAGGTAGAGAGAAAGTACTTTTTCTGTTAATTGGAAAAATTAAATTTAAAATAAAGTACCTTACAAACCTAAAGTTCTATAATTATTTCTTGAATTCATTAGTAGTAGTAAGGCAAGTATAAATTAGCTACTGCACTTTAATTAGCAAGTCAGCTTTAAACTAGCGAAGGAAACTAGTCAAGTCCCAGCCTAATTTAGCTAAAGGTTGCCATGTGCAGATGCAGAGCCAGGCACACCTGAGTTCAAATCCAGCCTCAGATCGCTGCCAGTCCTGTGATCCTGGCTGCACAAGTCATTTAACCTGTCTGCCTCCCCTGACTCACAGGGATGACAAAAACAGCAGCTCCCTCTCAAGGCCACCGTGAGGACCAAATCAGGTAACATTTGTAAATTACTCTGCAAACCTTCAAGGGTTTTATAAATGCTTGTTATCACCATCATCGTTACCATTCAGGTATCCAAAGCATCTGGGAACGTAGTTAGAAGCCAAACAAACGGTCAGTACCAAGAGACAAATCTACCTTTGGAAAAGGGCCCCTGACAGACCAGTAGGGCAAGTGTATTATTATATCTGTTTTACAAATAAGTAACTCAATGTTTTCATTAGTCCTTTTTTTTGAGCTTCCTATGCTTTCTATGCTTTCTTTGAGGGAGGGAAGGGTATGGAAAGGTATTGAGGTGTACAGTGTCAGTACGTTTTAGCAACTGTTAGGCAATGGCAATAGTACTTGCCATTAGGTAGGTCAGCTGTAAAATGGAAGAGTATTTTAATACTTGTGTTAGGAGAAAAACCTATGTGCATGTGTGGAAAATGGGACTTCTAACAAGTCATACTTTGAAACTGAAGATGTCAAGACTTTTAGAGTCAAAGCTTTTCAAAGTATAATTCTCTGGTTAATGTTTCTAAAATAGTTATGTGGGAAATTCTAGTAATTAGTGGAGATTTCCTTTGTGCAAAATTAAATTGTCGGGGAGAGGGGAGAGATGCGATACGGGTCACATCAAATAAAGAAATCTGTTATGGAGAGGGGAGAGGAGAGAGAGGCATAACACTGGGAATAAGCAAATTATTTATCCCCTAGCAGCGGGTCATGTGAATTGAAAAAAGTCTGCATAATGAACAAAAGGCCTTTGCTAGGAAATCTACAAGGAGATCTTTAAGAATTTCAGTACACAATACAACAATCTTTCCAATTTGTTTTTAAAACTGACACCAAAATTTTTAAAAAAAACTTTTAGGAAACAATGTTACCTCTTCACAAATTCAATAAAAAACAAGGTTCCTCCATCCCATTACCCTAAAGGGAAAAAATTTTTTTACACAGTCCATTTCCAATATTTTGCGAACAAGGCAAATTCCTCACCCAGTTTACTTAATTGATATGCTATGATTTTTAAAAATATTGTCGATGATCGTAATGGCTATATTATCTCATAAAATTGCATCAGATGCAACAACATCCAAGTATATCTTGCTTTCAGCCCCTTCTACTACTGATTAAAAGTATTAAATCTACAGACCGCAACACTTTCCCCACCCTCTCTTTCCTCAATGAAATTCATACTATCACAGGATCTTAGACCTAAAGATGGAAGCCACCTCAAAGGTCTTCTCCATCTAGCCAAACCCCTACATCTTACTTACAAGGAAACAGAGGCCCACGGTTGGAAGGTTGGAAAAAGAACACTTTAATATCCAACTATACGATTTAAATGTGAAATAATTGTCATAATTGAGTCAATAGTACTTTAAGCCCTTGCACATACGCCCTCACTTGACCCTCACAACAACCCTAACAAGGTAGGTGCTATATATTTATCCTGATTTTACAAACAAGTAAACTGAGGCAGACAGAAGTTAGGTGACCTGCCCTAGTCACATAACTAGTGCTTGAGGCATGATTTGAAGTCAGGCCTCTGTGATGTCAGGTCTACTTCTCTATCCACTGTATCAGTAAAAGGTTTATGCAAATTCCTGTCACACACACACACACACACACACACACACACACACACACACACACAGTTTAACATCTATTTGCTAATTAAAATGCTTACTTCACCACTTGTAGCAGCATATTGTGCAACTAGAAGCTCATTTACTTGTCATGCCAAAGCCAGTATTTACCAATTTCCTTGTTGCAAGGAAAATGATGCATGAACAATACCTCTCCCCCAAGTCATATCTTTTAGCATGTTGTACATAGAATGAGGTCATAATCCTTAAAAATTATTTCCCACAAAATCAGATAGTTATCATTTCCTGAATCAAGTCAATACCACACACACAACTATTCATTCAGATGTTTTTAATTTCCTCAAAGGCTTCCAAATCAAGACTTAACTACTTTATTTTGTAGTGCCTTCAAATTATTTCACAACTCTCTCACAAGCAAAAGTAACATCTATTCATGAAAAATAGAAGTAATTTTTATATTCTCCTTCAAATTAAAAAAAAGGGCCATGTCACATCAATAATTATTTTCACTCAGTTGAACTAAGTGGAAATAAGAAGAAAAGCAAAGAACTAGGCCCCAGTAATGGGCCTGCTCCTACTTTGGAGGCCTTGGTACAAGGAACTGTGCTTCAATGGCACTTGTCTGCCTGCCCAGAAAGCAGAAGGGTGAAGAGTGGAGGACAGAGTGAGGTCCACAGCACTGAAGGTGTCCACACAAAGGAGTCATTCATTATCAAGGTCCATGTGAGGTCACTGGAACACTTGTCTCAAAAACTAGACCCCTAACATTAATGTACCTTCTCCTCCATTCCATATGGTAAATTCAGTGTAAAAACTCCAAGGGACAGTGATTTTTTTTTTTTTAGTTTAACTGGTATTTGGTTACTCAAAATAATAAATTATCATCAAGAATTTGGAAACTTTTGTTATAAAAGTCTTCACTATGTACTGTAGAAAGATTTGACCTTTCCCTCTCCCTGAGTTTATAATTATTCTACTGTAGCATGAAAAACTCAATAGAAGCACCTCTTTGTACAAATAAAACTGAGAGTACAAAAGTTCTTAAGCTGAGGGGGGAAAAGACAGGGAAGGGTGTTACATATTTTTTTTTAATATTTTATTACTTGTATTTCAAAATAATTCATTTTCTTTTGTTCTATATATTGTTTTTGCATTTACAAACACTCTGAGAAGGGGTCCAAAAGCTTTTCCTTACTGCAAAGAAGGCCCAAGATATATACAGAAAAGGTTAAGAATGCTGACACTGCAGCGTAACTCCACTTCCGAGTAATCCTGGACTTACAAATGTTCGAAGGCAGACCATTCCATGTGAAAAAAGAGATGACATAACCTAGGATTTTCAGAAATAGTCTCAGCTTCAAGAGAAAGTGCGCTTCTAAAGTCTCTGCAAAAATACTATCAGTTACAGACAGATAGTTCTCAAGGGAAAAAAATCCAAGCTCACTATAACTATATTGAGAAGAAAATGCTCCAAATTAGTAATAATTAGAGAAATGCAAATTAAGGCAACCCTAAGGTTCCACTAATGGGGACAGCTAGAGAGTGCCATGGATAGAGTGCCCAGACTGAAGTCGGGAAAACTCATTTGGGGAGTTCAAATCTGGCCTCAGCCACTAGCTATGAGACCCTGGGCAAGTCACTTAACCCTTTTTGTCTTGGTTTCCTCATCTATAAAATTAGCTGGAGAAGATGACAAACCACTCTAGCATCTCTGCCAAGAAAACCTCAAATAGGGACACAGAGTTGGACACAACTGAAACTATTATACAACAAAAGGTGGTACACAGTACACCTCACATCTATCAGATTGGCAAAGCTGACAACAAAGGAAAATGACAAATGTTGGAGGAGGTTGTTGAAAACAGGTGTATTCAAGCCTTATTGGGGGAGCTGTGTGAATTAGTTCATGGGAAAACAATATGGAACTATATCTAAAAAGTTACAAAAGAACGCAAACACTTTGACCCAGCTATACCATGAATATGCCCACATACCACCCCCACCCCCCACACACAGACATGTGTGCACGCATAGTCTGTCAACTGGGATATGGCTGAATACATTATAGTATATGAATGTAATAAAATATCATTGTACTGTAAAAATCATGAAGGGAATGATTTCCCAGAAACCTGTGAAGATTTATATGAACTGATACAGAATAAAGTCAGCAGAACCAAGAACCAGCTACTATCACAACACTGAAAAATAAGTCTTTAGAGAGCTAGGTGGGACAGTGGATAAAGCACTGGACCAGGAATCAGGAAAATCTGAGTTCCAATATAGCCTCACACACCCACTCGCTAGTTCTGTGACTGCTCAAGTCATTTAACCACTCACTAACCCAGTTTCCTCATACAGAAAACAGAGATAGTATCAGCATCTGCTTCCCAGGACTATTGAGGATCAAATCATGAAACATTTGTAAACCACTTGGCAAATCTTAAAGCATCTTATAAATACTAGTTAATATTAATATTATTGAAAGATTTTACAGCTGATTGAAGCAATGATCAACTATGTCTCCAGAGGGCTGATGCAAAAGAATGCCAACACACCTTCCCAACAGAAAGATGATACAATTAAGGGTGTAGACACATTTTTGCACACAGGAATCTGTTTTGCTTGAGGATGAACATTTATTCCACAGGTTTTCCTTTTTCTTTACTTTTTTAAAGGAAGAGAGAAGGAAGTGGGAGAAAAAAAGAATAAGGAAAGAGGAAAAAAATAAGCATTTGTACAATACTACGTGCCAGGCACTGGGCTAAGAGTTTTTACAAATATCTCATTTGACCCTCACAACAGTCCTGGAAGGGAGATCCATTATTTTTTCCATTTTATGGTTGAGGAAATGGAGGTAAACAAAGATTAAGTGACTTGCCCAGTGTCATACAGCTAGTGTCTGAGGTTGGAATCCAGGCCCAGCACTCTATCCATTACACCACTAGCTACCTATAGAACACAAAATGAGTACTTGTCACTCAACCAATGAATTTTTTATTTATAAAACATAGTAAAGGTGGGCAGGAAACTATTTAACAACTGGCTCTCCAGAAAAACATTCTTTAAGTTTGACGTTTATTATGATTTTCCTCATCAGTTTCTCAGGGGTGGGGAACCTGCAGCCTGGAGGCCACATGTGCCCTCTAGGTCCTCAAATGCGGCCCTTAGATCCAATCCAAACTTCACAGAATAAATCCCCTTAATAAAAGTATTCTGTAAACTTGGACTCAGTCAAAAGGCCACACCCAGGGACCTAGAAAACCACATATGACCTCAAGGGTCATACCCACACCTGGTCTAGATGCAAGCCACCAAGATATATCCAGTGTCCTCTTACTTCCCTCCTAAACAGAAAGTCCTTCTAAATGTCCCCCCACAAGGAGCTTTGAGAGAAGGATACAGAGATAGAAGGATGCATTGTCGCTGCTTACTTAAGGAGTAAATAGGAAAGGTGTTTTGTTATGGAGAGTTGAAACTCTCAGTGACTATCACAAGGACACAATTATAAATAATTATAAAATGTTGGTCTATAATCCATATTCAAGGATGCGACATACGGCCATCAATGGCCCATGAAGGGAACCTCACTACTATGTATAACAAACACGTTTATGTGGTTTCATTTTACACACAACTTAATTACAAATAAAATGTTTATGAACACAATCCATGTATAAATGGCAGACTGTCTTTATGAGACTGATTCCATCCAACAGTAAAATTACTTTCACTATTTTTTTATACCCTTTTTGTATATACACACCTGGCTATTTGTAGTAAGTCTTTTTTTTGTTGTTTTTAAGTAAAATCACAGAATTAGGCAGTAAGCTGATATGCCTGATTCTAAGAAATCGGCCCAAGATAGACATCCTCCTTACTTTGCTAAGACCTCCAGGAAGGAGATGCCATGGCCTTTCTCAGCAACACAATACTATCATTTCTGTTCAACCTCACTCAAGGCAGAGTTCAGAAACATTTATTTCAAAATAAAGCATTGCGTTGAAATTTGAATTCCTATGAATTTTTCAAACATGTTTCTAGCACCTGACTTCATGGAGAAGAACCTCTCTATCTCCCCCCACCTACCCGCTCCAAGCAATTAATTCAATAATTCTACTGCTGAACAATCTCCTCGTTATAGGAGTTGCCTTTGTGACAAATGTTACTTCAGAAACACTTGCTGATTTGAATGCACAATCAACAGTTTCTAAAATGCTCAGAAGAAGTATTTCAGAGCTAGGACCCTACAGATCATGCGATTCAAACCTCTCATTTCACAAATAATGTTTCCTCAAATAATAGTGATGCTTACAAGTGGTCACTTACGGTAAGAGCAACTGTGCAATTAGCAATGAGGCTATAAGAGAAATCAGATTTGCAACAGAAGCAAACCATACATATTCAATTCAATAAGCCCTGACTGAGTACCTACTATGCGATCCACAACATTGGTTCTGTATTTCCCCTGGGTCCTAGCATTCATTACCACATTTCTCCTTGCCATTACACATTTGTTAACCTCAACATCACTAAAACGAATACATCAAAGGGAGGATCAGGTCTGATTGATTGCCTCTGTATAGCAGCATCAAACACACTAAAAGAAGGAAAAGAGAGACATTTAAAGGCTTTTGATGACCATATGCGATGGGCTTGCAAAAATTTTCCATCTGTTCTTGTTTTAAAAAAATTTATTTATTCACCAAAATACTCAATCATTTAAAGAATATTTTTTTTTGTGCAAGACCTAAGAATACAGAAATGATTAAGTTAAAGTCCCCTGCTCTCAAGGAGTGGACAACAGGGAGATAAGATGCATACACAACTAAATACAATACAACCAAAAGGTATGTGATAATGCCACATGAGTACAAAGTGGTACAGAAGAGTCATGTGGATGGTAATTTTTGGCACAAGATACGAGCTTGCCAGCTGTGGTAATTAGTCAAAGGGTTGGGCTTAATATGAATATAAAACAGAGGCAAGGAAAATGTAGGTACATGTGTTGCAGGGAGTGAGTGGTATCACCCCCCTGAGCCAAGTATGAAGCAATCCCTGGAATTGGAGGAAGGCAGGTAGGTAGGTACCAAGACACTGACGCTGCTCCTTGGTGCCTTTGGGGTGAGGGAGAGGAAACTCTGACATAGTTCACATTCATTAAAGGACATGCCAGTGCATTATAACACAAAACATGAATTTCCTTTTGACCTGAGAAAATTATAAACTTGGAAAAATATATGTGTATGTGTAGATGTGGTAGGTATTATTAAGTATGAATCTTATACAGAGTTTCATTTAGAAGGCTATACTTTCATTTTAGGCACTAAGTTCTGTTATGTATGCTTGCTCTTTAAAAGCAAAATTAATTTTAATTCACTTTCATTTGGAATGCATTCCACTTGAAAGTGTTACAAACTTACCCCAGCAGCAGCCAATGGCAAATATTTACTAGTCTACAAATTCTTTCAGCCAAAGGCCTTATAAAAATCTATAAACTTTCAAAAACTGTCTAGACTGGAGAAGGTAAATTATAACCTAACTCAAGGTGGGTCATTGGAATGCAGACCAACTCTCCATTTACTTACATTGCTGTAACCACACAAGCAAGGGAGTTACATTTATCCTAAACTAGACATGGTCTTCAGGTTTGTTTACAATCAATTACCAAAAAAGGAAGCAAAAGATAATCTTGTGTGTGTGTGTGTGTGTGTGTGTGTGTGTGTGTGTGTGTGATTGTAACAGAGAAAATAGGGAGGAAAGGGGGAGGGAGAGAGAGAGAATGTGAGGAGAGAGAGAAAATGGGAGGAAGAAAGGAAAGGAAAGAGATGCCAAGCACTGTTTATTTATTTATTGCTTTAATTTTTAGCGTTTAATTATTGCTGCCTTTTGCTAAAACATTTTTGAAGTATATTCTATATAATGCTGCATTTGCATAATAGGAAGGGAAAGTGAACTTAGGTGGTTGAGTTGAATAACGAAGGAATCTGGAATCAAGACAATTGTACCATTTGCTTATTATCTGTGTGGCCTTGGACAGTCATCCTAAAACCTTCATCAGCAAAACAGAAAGACCATCTGTCCTACTAACCTCACAGAAGACCACTGGGTAAACTTTAAAGTTTTCTACAAATGAGTTATTGTGATAGAACAATAATAATTACTAACAAAATGTAAGCGATTAAAAATGTATATGGGGGAGAGGGGAAAGAAAGGACGTTACTTGGTTTTCTTCACCAAAATGAAAGGTCTACATTATACAGTTTATGAAGTAGGAAAAACTTTCTCATCATTTAATGAAAAAATTCAGAATTAGAAAGTGAATCAAATAAATTATTTTAAATAAAATTTTTTTGAAAGACCCAGAGTTCTTTTTCAAAGTGTTTATGAGTTGGAAGGGGAATGAAAGCACTTCGTTTTTAATCAGATGGCTATAGTCTAGAAGAAACCATTTTGCAGACAATGAAAAGGAAAGCAAAGAAACGTCTGGAATCCAGCCTTGCATTTCCCCAATCACATCTAACTGAGAAAAATTGGTAGAAGAGCAATAATCACACTTAATATCTTCAATTTCTTTATTTTTATTACAAAAAATTACACATTTAGGTGTGTATTTTTAAGTATAATTTCTTAATGGGGGGAGTTTTATTTAAGTAATGAAAGAACCTCATTTTTTTTGAAAACCTTAACTAGTGAGGACATATATACAAATGTGCATTTTAAATGTTAATCAAACGGACCTCACTTTGTAACTCTCCATCTTCCATGCCCATGACTCTGCACATCGTTCTCAGCACCACAATGGCACTTATGAATGGCTTACTATGTGCCAGGCATGTGCTAAGCGCTTGACAATCCCCACAACAACCCTGGGAGGTGGATGCTGGTATTATATTCTTTTCACAGATGAAGAGTCTGACACAAAATGAGGCTAGCTGACTTACCCAGTGGTAAGACTTGGACACATACACATATTAAGGAAAAGTCACTTAACTTATCGGAGCCTCAATTCCCACACCTGTAAAATGGGGAGAATAACACCTACCTTACAGGATTGTATTTTCAAGTGCTGCATAAATGAGTGCTATAATTATTATTAAATTCTAGACCATCTGGAACAGTGGATCACCAAATATTTGTTGTGTACCTGTGGTTCATACAAAGAAAGGAAAAAGCAGCCCTTGCTCTCAAATATTCCACATATGGTCTACTAGATGAGAATCAAAATGTAAACCATAATAGAGAATAAACTGGAGATAATCTCAGAAGGAAGGCAGACCTGAGTTCAAATTCTGCTTCACATACTGGCAAATCATTTAATTTTTCAGTGCCCAAGCCACCTTCACTAACACTCAAAGTGACAGAGAAGGTACCAAATCTGCATAGACAGAGAAGTTCTTCATTGGCCAATGAAATCATAGGTCTGGAAAAAAAAATTATCCCTCATATCATACTTTTCCTCAGTTCTTTTTTATTTGCATAGCAACTTCACCAAACCTTTGGAAAGAAAAGGAAAGGAAATGCAAAATGAGACAGCCAGTTAGGGGTGTGGTTTCCAGATTTTCTGTTCCAATTGAGTTGTTTTAATTTGCAGTCACCCAGGGTGCAGACCAATAACTGTTCTCTCTAATTACACAGTGGGAATCATCTGTTCCTAAAGGAAGTCTTTAATTACTCCACACTTGGCATCCCCTTCTCCTGGCTTCGGTGACCAGTTTTCATGTATTAGGTGTGTGTGTGTGTGTGTGTGTGTGTGTGCGTGCATGTGTGTGCGTGTGTGTGTGTGTGTGTATGTGAACTCATCCCACCCAACTGCTTCAAGATCCAGAAGTAAACATCTCTGTTGGCACACACCACCTTTTCTAGAAAATCAAGGCCCCTCCACTCACCCCCTACATCATTCCCTCCAGTCTTGATCTAGAACACAATCACAGCAGCAAAATGAGGTGGGGGGGAGTGTTGGGGGTTCTGTAAACCTGTAAAACCTCATTTATAGAATGTTAAACTAAATAGACTTTAAGATCCCTCAAACTCTAAATTTATAATCCTACGATTAAAATAATTTATTTTACATATATATACATGCACACACACATACTAAATTCTTCTAACAACTTCTGGACATCTGAAGGTGACAAATGGTTCACTTGTTTAACCGCAGGTGACCAATTTCAAAATGGTCTAGTGAGGATAAGGGAAGTACTGTAGGATTTAGAATTGGACGAAATGCCTTGCAACGAATTAGGGTTTCTCAGCACACAGAATGAAAAAATAGTGCCCCAGTCCTGTGAAGCCATACATAGCCACTTAGGACTCAACAGTAAAACAGTTAATTGCTCTCAACAATATGTGTGTGTGTCACCTAGCACAGTGTCTTCCGTCATCCATATGCATTAATGTTTGTGCCTCTTTTCTTTACTCCATGTCCATATATGTTTATGTGTGTCTGTATGTAAATACACAGAATATCCCAAAAGCTTAAAACTATGGGTGGGAGAGAGGGAGAGAGGGAACCAAGGAAGGAGGAACATGAGAAAAAAAGAAAGAAAAGAGGGAGGGAGATCAGGAAGAACACAGGAAAGGCAGGAGAAAAGGAGGGTCATTTAACCAAAGCTATGTTATAACACATCCATTGAGGGAAAAACATGTAATCTACTGATTTCTCCTAACAGGTGGACTCCAAAAGTTGAAACACTTTATTAACCAACTGAATCGTATCTTAGAAAAACATCATTATACACTTTCATAAATCCAAGGACACACAGGAATAAAATTTACAATGAGGTAAAATTTCAAATGATCATACACTAGGATGAACCACTGGCAGACCAAGCATGGCACATGACAAGCAGACCTGGAGAGCATTCTGATGTGGGTTTCCATGTCATACTCACCTAGTCCATCCAAACGGTATTGTGTGTGTGGAACAAGGCAGCTTCTCCAATCACCTTTGTCTCTTAGTAAGTCCTAGAACCAGTTTCCATTAGCTTATTTGCCTACTTTTCCCCCAGAGGAAGAAAGTACAGCCCAGAAAATCCAGATACTTTGGGGGAAAGCGAGGGGATGGCACCTTAAAAACTACACTCTTAAAACAGACACACAAAGAAAGAAGAATAAAATTTACTTCAGCTACCACAGCAACTGGCTATGTGCTATCTCACTTTGGAAGCTCCTTACTAGTGATAAAGTTATTTTGCATAGCTTCTTATTAACTTGAAAAATTTTTAACTTTCTTGAAACCCCTTTTGAAGAACTGTATTTTTCCTCCTTCACCAACCTCCAACACTAACCTTTGCTAGTGGATGATTTCTCCATTTTGCTCCAACAGCAATGACAAAGATTTGGGGTACAGGGACCCAAAGGATGACAAGGCAGAGTTGCCTGGAATGAATTCAAACACTCCAGGCTTTTCTCAGTCAAGGGGCTAAAAATTTATTGTTAACACTAGCAAAAGAGGGCAAGAGTCCTTATGGGAACCCTGTGAAAATCTGAGGATAGTGTTGGGTTTATATGGAAAAGAGGCATGGGAAAGGAATGCTAGGGATCCTAAGGTGTCTTTGGGACTATGGAGTCCATGAGAAAGCGGAGGGAGTATACCAAACCTTGAAGTAGTTTTCAGAGGCATGGACCTTGAGGATCTGGAAGAAAGAGAGTCCTTGGGCCAGCCAGGGACAAAAATCCTTGGGCCAGGCACCCCTTTGTCTGTTCTGAATGTGTTCTGAAATAAGAAAAAATTTTCTCACAGGACAAGGCTCTAGTGAGAAATGGAGAAACTTTTGAAGGCATGATCTTAGGGTGGGGCCCAAGTACTTCATCAGCAAGATATTTTCTCACTCAATTTGACATTCCACAAAGCTCCATTTCTTCTCAGTTTTCTGCATTCATTTATTTTAAAAAACAACAAATAATTCTTCCCTTTCCTTGGGCATCAAGTGTTTCTAGTAGCTGTAGTTCTAAACTGAAGGGCACAGTTTCTGATGTGTAAAAATGCAGAACCTTAAATAGAAGGCACTTTATAAATGACTGAAGTTACATGTTTGTCTTTTCCACCATCCTCATGTCAATACTGAGCAGTATACACAGCAAGATCTCCTAATATAAACAATATATATAAATATATATAAAATTATTTTCTAAAGTTTATTTCATAAAAGTCACTTTTTATAGAACTGTACCGAAGTAGGCTTCCAAAGCAACAAGCTAGACCTACTATAGAAAATACCGGAAAAAGAAATAGGAAACCATTCCAGTATCTTTGCCAAGAAAACCCCATGGACAGTATGGTACACAGGGTCATAAAGAGTTGGATGTGACTGAACAATAACTCTAGACAATATTCAGTTTACATGTATAAAATCTATTTAACTTCAAAGACAATGGGAATGGAGAAGGGCTTATCCTAAAGAACTCAGTGAGACAAGAAAGAATAATGAGGTCATTATTATAACAGGGGTCAAGAGACTGGGCCTGGAATCAGGAAGTCCTAAGTTCCAACACCACCTCAAGCACTATTAGCTGTGTCACTCTCCCTGGACAAGTTACTTAACTTCTTTTTGCCTCAGTTTCCTCAAACTGTGGATAATATTAGCACCCACCTCCTAGGGCTGTTCTGAGAATCAAATGAGGTAATATTTATATAAAGTGTTCAGCAGAGTGCCAAGCACATAGTCGGCACTACATAAGAACTTGCCCCCTTTCCTTTCCTAACTTCACTCCAAAGTTAAAAGACTTTAGAACTACGGAGTCTGAATGCAGATCAAAGCATACTCTTTTCCCTTTTTTTGTTTTTTCTTTTTCATGGCTTTTCCTTTTTGTTCTGATTCTTCTTTCACAACCTACCTAACGTGGAAATACGTTTAATACGATTGTACATGTACAACCCATATCAAATTGTTTGCTGTCTTGGGGAGGGGGAAGAAAGGAAAGGAGGGAGAAAAATTGGGAACTCACAATTCTACAAAAATGAATGTTGAAAACTACATCTACATGTAATTAGAAAAACTACTATAAAGGGGAAAAGACTTTAGAGTAAAGAAGGAGTAGCTGTACTGCTGTCAGAGAAGATGGGCAGCAGTGTTTCTCAGAACTGTCTTGAGATCCATTGCCAAGGGAATTGTGAAGTTAAGGAGGCACAGCCAACTCTTAATTCTCATTAACAGAGTCCAAAATGGCAGATAATCCAAAAGTCACTACTATTTACTTCTTTTGAGGTCATTTAGTCCAATTTTATTTTTCAGATGAGGAAACTGAAGCCCACAGGGGTTAAATGACTCCAGATCTCAGGTGCCTTCCACTGTGCCCGATGCAGGAAGCGATGGGAAATCAATAGCAAGACCTCCCAAAACTTTACTCTTAAATCTTCACTAAAGCGAGAGCAGGGGTTAAGGGTTGGTTTCAAAAAAACATCTCTGGAAGCAACTAAAAAGAGAAAAAAACAACCACAAACAGTGTCCAATGGACTGAGTTCTGTCCTCAACATTTATTTTTAAGGTCATTTTTTGGAACCTAGAATGTATTTTTCTCAGAGAAACAGTTATAAATAAATGGGTGGTTCCCAGGCAGAAATGCCAGGTTTGAACCAGAAGGGGTTACTGAAACGATGTGCATTTGCTAGGAAGGAAGGAAGGAAGGAAGAGGGAAGGAGAAAACAATACTGTTGCCATTTTTTATCCACATCTGTGATCCTATGATTTTTGATTGGTGCTGCTTTCTGACCCCCCTCACTCCCCGCTTCAAGGAAACTCCTCCTTAATCATTCAGATTATCAACTGTTCTGCAATTTATATTCTTGGAGAACATCAGGAGGCAGGCCTTGATCCCAGATCTTCCTCATTCAGCTGGCCTAGCCATTCTACCAAGCTGTTGGGCTCACTGTTGCTGTCCAAATTAATTAAACAAAATAGAAATGCAATATGATTAAGAAACAGCTTACTCTTGATACTGGAGCTTAAAAGGAAAAAGAACAGTCAATAAACATTTATTAAACACCTACTATGTGCTGGACCCTTTGCTAGTGCAAAGAACACAAAAATCAATTGGCAGTCTTCTCCTATTCTAATGTGAGCTCCCTGAGGGCAGAGGACAGTTTTTTTTTGTATCCCCAGAGCTTAGCACAAGGTCTGGAATACAGTAGGTGCTTAATAAATGTTTATGGCTCCTAGTCTAGCTTAGTTTAATTCTCTTAAAGGGCCTCATTTTCCTTGCCTGTAAAATGAGGAGGGTTGAACTAGGTGACTTCTAAGATGTCTAAAGATGTATGACTTTAAGAAAATAGCAAAGTAAAAGAATTTTGAAAAGGATTTTTTCTAGATAATTTCAATAAGGATGGTAGAGTGGTGATTTGTACTAATAATATTATGTGTTTTTCCTTCAAAACTTTCCTCTTTTTTTACATAAATCTATCAATGTCACTTAAGATTTATCAGACATCAAATTTATCAGTATCAAATTTTCACCCATAAGCAGATTGAAAAAAAAAAGCTAGAGAAGTGGAAGGAAAACAAAAGATACAGAGGCAGCTAGGTGGTGCAGTACATACAGCAATTGTCTTAGAGCCTGAAGATCTAAGTTCAAATCCAGCCTCAGGCATAGGGGACCCTGCGCAAATCACTTAACTTTTCCCTTGGTTTCCTTAACTATAAAATAAGAATGATAACAGTACCCACCTCATAGGTCTGTTTCAAGGATTATAACTGTAAATGTTCAGCACAGCACCTGGTAATTAGCGGGGTTGAAGCTATATAATATGCTTGCTTACTTCCTCCCTTTCTCACAAAAAGAAAAGGAAGTGGCAAGAAATTTTCCCAAGGTGGTCCAAGTAGCTGGAAAAATCAGCGTTAAAGAAAGGAGGTTAAAAGGCTATTTTGAGATTACAGCTGAATTAACTGAGTTGTGTGGGTTGAAAGTGAGCAAAAGGGGGAAGCAGAGCACGTGTGCGACTTCTTTAAAAGAGGAAAAAAAAGGAAGTATGAAGAAGACAGGACTGGATCCAGGCAGCTTCCACCACGCCATCCCCTTGCCCCCAACCTTCCCCCAGCTGCTGGATGCTGCTGTTGAGACAGGGCAGCGGTTAAGCTGCCTGTGAAAATGGGGAATGAGGAGCACAAACTATCTGCCGATTATTGGGGTGCTCTCAAATGAGGTACTCAACTTTCACAAGACTTTCTGATGTATGCAGATGGTCGGACCATCCCTAAGTTCCCTTCCCACCCTAACATTCTGTGATTCTCTAAGGAGGGCAACGCCAAATTTCCAGTTCCCAAAGAGGAGACCTTTACTTTACAAGTAAGGGGTCTTCCCTTGCTCTGAAAGCCTCTATATGCAAAAGTAGAGAAGCTTCAGCCAAAGCAAAAATAAACTCTACTCCCAGGAAGACCAAAGAGTAAAGGACTGAAAGTGACCTGTCCATCCTATTGAAAGGGAAACTATACTCACGCCGGGTCACATGGTCAAACAGCTTCTCACGTAACACTGCTCATATATTATCATCACACCCTCCCGTAACATTGGCTTAACCTTTCATTGTAAGGTACACAATGTTGTTCACTTGGTATTAACTGTCCTGTAACACTGCTCCACCTAGTATGTTTTCCAAAATAAATTAACGTTAAGTGGGATATGGCTTAGGTCTACCAAATGTACTAATTTTGGAGTGGCTTAAAAAGGGGCAAAAAACAAAAAAAAACAACCCAGAGTTTACCCCATGATCAATGTTTCTTAAGAACTGTTTTTTAAATCACTCTTTTATTCTACAACCCACTAACCTCTTTCTTTAATCACCTTTCTGAAATGTGAAGTCTAATTCCTAATGAAGTTGCAAGCTATGAGGTATCCCAGAAGTCTTAGTAGCTGTAGTAGCATAAAACTACCCAAGACTGATGGGACAACCTGTAAAATACCTCTTAAACCATCACATTTTCATGGAGAAATATGAAATGTGCAGTCAGAAGATCTGGGTTCAAGTCTCAGTCATGCTACTTACCATCTCTGGCTAAATTAAATTCTTTGAGCCTTGGTTTATTATGGTTAAACCATCCAAACAGGTAAAATAAGCCCAGGAAAGTGTTCATAGATACAGACTTATTCATCCTATATAATAGTGGTATTCAAAAGGGCTATTGCTAAAATAGCCTGAGCTAAATGTCACCTGAGCTATGGAGGACATTAATACGTTGTGCCTACCTAAACCACAGCAGTTAGCCTAAACCATCTATGATACCCAGAGGAAAAGTCACTCCTACTTCAGTCATGATGCTCACTGGAAAGGTAAAAAATTTCTATTCAATCATGTACGTTTTGGAAAGGGAGCACCTACATTTCAAGCTGAGACCTAGCATTAACAAATCAGATATAGATGAAAGGTAATCGACACATCATGTTACTATCCCCTGCACAGTTTTACTTTCCTTGTCTCCACACAAAAGGGCAAACCTATACTTTGTAGTTAAAAATAAGGCCTCCAATCAATAGCACCTCTAGATATCATTGAATAGAAACAAGTCAAATCTCATAGTAAGAGGAACACCACAGACTATCAAAATCCTTCATATGTAATGAACTCATGACACAATTCCACCCCTCAAATTCTGAAGTCCAGTCTTCAGAAGCCAAGTATCCAGCCAGCAATAACAGAAAGTCAAATAAACACATCAGGAAAAAGAACCAAGTATCATCCATATATCCCTTTCATCTTCCATTTCCTTCCATCAGGCTGTAAGATGTCTCTCTTTCTCTAAAGGATTTCAGTAAACGGTAGGGAAATGGGGCTGAGGTTGCCTGGCAAGAATGCTTAGAACGTCTAAGGTGAAGACAGAGCAACAGCGTCTTACTAGCAAAACAAAAACCACTAAGACAATCAGATTTCTTCTGCACACAATCCTGTTCAGATGGACCAGCCAGAAAAATACATTTATTTCACAGGATTGTTGCTTTCACTCAGTAAATATTTCCTGAATGGGTAATCAAAGCCATACTTACTGAGGGCCATTCTCTGCATCATCAAACAAATCGAGCATACAGAAGTCTGTTGTAACAATATGTCACCATAACAGGATTTTACTCATTGTAAAGTATCCATTCATATCTGTGTTATAACAGTCATTAAGTGAGAAAGGAGAGTACCTTTTTAGAGCTCTCTGTGATATACTAACATTTTTAAAAGGGGGTTACTAGGCTGAGCTAGAAAGTAGAGCATTTACATTTCTGTAGTCATTTTTTGTCCCTTCGTTTGAAATAAGATATTTGTAAAGTGCTTTGCAAACTTTAAGGTGTTACAGAAATGTAAGCTACTTTGTTTTGTTTTGTTTTTCTCATAAAGATCAGTCTTCACCCCAAATCCCTGTGGTTGCAAACCAAGCCCTACTTGTCACTGTTTGGGTGCAGACAGGCTCATGAATGTAAATAACAATTGTGTATCGGTTTTGACCAGGAACCCTGAGGGGCTTCTTCTCCCAGATCTATTTTTTTTTCAAGATGCCACTGTTTGCATCATTTTTTATTAAGCTTTAATGACTGAAGGGGACTGCCTCAGTCAAACTGGGACCCATGAAAGACCTTAGCTTAAGGCCCTTGCTACATCCTGAGCTGTCTTGGGTGGTCGTGATCCATACCTGATCACTAGACCAAGGTGGTTCTGGAGGAGAAAGTGAGGCTGATGACTCTGCACAGTCTTCCCTCACATAAATTCAGTTCACTTGCATGTTATGGAGTCATCTCCCTCATGTCAACTAAGGACAAGGCAGCGGCAGCAGCAGTACGTGTACTGGACATAAACAAACCAAATACTAGGTAACCTTGGAGAAGAAAGCACCTGCAATCAGGGTGAACAAGAAAAGTCTCATGCAGAAGGGAACTGAGTCTTGAATGAAAAAGAAAGATGAGGGGTTCAGGGGGTAATCTCATTTCTGCCTCAAGCCCATTGAAAAAGAATTTGAGGTTAGCTATGGCATAAAGGAAACAGAGACTTCTATTTTTAAGTCACTATTTAGAGAAAGCACAACAAACAAAAAAGGAGAGAGGGAGGAAGGAAAAGAGAGGGACAGGGAAGGGAACAGAAAAGAAAAGGGAAAGGAAGGAAAGAGGAAGAGGAGAGAAAGCAGAAAACAAGCAGAAAACAAGAAAGGGAGATGGGAGAAGAGACACCAAATCTTAATGCAGGGAGTTAACACTGAAAACAAAAAAAATCTACAGTGACCCCCTCACAATTCCAGTGTTACAAATTACATACAAGAGAGCTAGGAATTAGTTCTCAACACTCCCAATCAATGCAGTAGTAACTAATCTTTACCTACTATATTTATAATAGAGATAGACTAGTTAAAAGGGGGGGGGGGCTTTTTTTAAAATAAAAATTTTGCCCCAATGGTCTCAGTCAGTCTTGTAATGAAACTTAAAAATAAGGTTTAATAACACCGGTGTGTAAGAGTGTGTGTGTGTGTATCTGTAATTACAGTGTTCCCTTATTTAAAGTCTTAACTAGTAGTTCAAAACCTTGGATTTTAAAACTTAAGTCCACTTGGAATCTCTGAAGTGTCTATGAGTGTCTATGTTAACTCTTACTGTTGTGTACCCAAGAAGGTACTCTCTCTCACCAATCCCAGTTGGACCATCTGTTCATAACCAACTTTCCCACTGACAAACAAGAGGTGCCTTCCCTGTCCTAGATGGCTGACCAGCCCCTAAGTTCAAGAATGACTAGAAGAATGATACCTTCTCCCAAGCCAGAAAGAGACAATAGGGTAAGTGGCCAGGAGAGATAAGAAAGCAATCAAGAGAAGCCACAGCTATTCCAATTCTCTTTTTACTAATGAGAAAACTGAGACCCACAGAGGTAGGTAAAGAAACATGCCCAAAGTCATACATAAATCCTAAGAGATTATAACAAATTTATCATGCCTTAATACTAAACAAAAGAGTTCCCCTGAATTTGGCAAAAACAGAATAAATTTACTATAAACATCTACACCTCCCCCAGCTTCTAATACTCCCCTAAATTAGAAGAAAAAAGAAAACCAAAAAAAGTATTTGGAAATAAATTATAATACCAGTTCTAGACAAAGAAACCACCAATGAGCAAAATAACTCCCTCAGTGGCCAACAGGCTTCTGGAGCACATCAACATTGCTTCAGGCTATTGTCTCAACCTCTCTCCCAGACTCTTCAGTCAGAACTGGTCAGTACTGACTTGGGAGAGTTCCAAAAGAAACTCCATCTAACAGGAAATATGAAGGTTGTGAATCACTCTTCCCCTAAGTAAAGACTGAGCTCCAATGAAGACACAGTTGTTTGGAGTTAAGAAGCATACCCACCAGTGACAGTACTCAAGGTGGTAACAGAAGTGATTTTCAAACAGCTCTACTAATCAGTTTTCGCTGCTCTTCTGCAGGTGTAAAAATAATCCCCAAACATGATGATTATGAAGGTCCTGGACTATACATCTCCGATGACAGACTGAGAGAAAGAAATGCCTTAAGGGATCATCTAATCTTGTGCCTCATTTTAGAGTTAAAGGAAACTGAGTCCCAGGGAAGCTGAACTGCCCAAGGTCACCCTATAATTTGAAATCAGGCCCTCAGATTCTGGGATATAGTAGATATTTAATAAATGCTTACTGACTTGTAAGATACCCGAAAGACACAGGGATCACTCCAGGAAAAAACAATAGGCCTTAAATTACACACTAGAGAGTATGATGAGGAAGAAAAAAAGGGCAATAGGGAAAGAAAAGAAACAGAAAAGGCTTAACCCATTTAATTCTAAAGAAAAGTCTGAAAAGGGGGACATTTTAGATGATACCCTTTTAAGCATTGTGAAAAAGAGTGTCCCTCAAGAAAGCAAACAAGGAAAGGGCATTGCTCATGCTAACAATGTAAAATCATGTTCACATTGTGAACACTAATATTCCTCTCCAGTCTTCACAGCTAGCCTGGGATGTACAGTAACTGCAGATGACAAGCTCAGAACACATGGCTGCAAGGTTTGCCCCACCTAGCCATAAAAATGGCTTTTATTTCAGAGAGACACAGGATAATATAATGAAGGATATTACCAGTGAGTAAGAAAAGGGAAAGAAGACCCATTAAAACAGGCTTCAAATTACAACGAGCCAGAAATAGTTTATTTGAATAAACATACTACTGAATCTAGAACAAGAGATTTCACAGAAGGGATCGAGTGTTTCCCTGCTCTGAAAGGTTTATTTTCATGGAACCTATGGCTTGGAATCTCTACAGCATCAACACTAACTCTTCCTCTCCTACCCTTTCAAAAAAATCAGGCCTTCCCAAGTGGCATCAAAAACCACCCTACTCTATATGAGTTTAAAGAAGGTATGACAACAGTAAAAATCCATATGCCAGTTCAAAACAATAAAATAACATATTGCATTTATATGTCCTTTCCTCACAACACTATTAAAGCGATTGAAGTTTACTTCCATTTTGCCAATAAGGAAAATTTACAAGGTCAACCTAATGTACGGAGCTAAAGGCATAAGCCTAAAGATTTCCAACATTAATTTTCTTGTGTGACTAACTGCCCCAGTCATACTTCAAATGAAGACAGATAATTTTATTCGATTATTTTGAGAACAAGTCTTTTTTGTTATTCTTTTAGGTAAAAATTGACGGAAAGCTTTTGTATTGAACAGGCTACAAATCAACTAAGACCGACAACTGGAAATTGAACTATACAACAAGCAAGCAAAACACCGATTTATTTTGTCTTCATTTAGCATACATGGAGTATGAAAAGCTAACATCATTGTAACAAGCCGTAATTCAAGCCACAGAAGAAACACAATGGCAATTTCCAAGAGTCCAAAGAATACTGAATTTCAGTATTAGTTGTGATAAACTCAAAACACCCAAGAACTCTAAATACATCATATTCACTAGATTACAAATTACTGTTGCCTGAAAACTTTAGGATGTCAAAATATCCGAAACAAAAGTTTTCCATTTAATAAGTCTACTCCCCTGGCAGTTACAAGGTAAGCAGAACCCAAATACTACTGTGAAGAATAAGCCAGAAGTTTTCTTCATTCATACTTTTTTCCTCCTTACCATTTCTTTCACAAATAAAGGAATATAAGCATCTCCTTCCTTTAGACTTAATACCTGCAGCTACTTGTTAAATGATGAATTACTGGACTAGAATGGAACCAGTATACCAGTTCTTCTAAAGTGTGGCCCCATATTGTCTGCTTTTCTTTCTGACATGAATTAATAACCTCCTTCAGTATTGCTCACTGATGTCTTATCCAACCAGCATCAATTTAACCACTCATTCTGGTTAGTCATATTTTCCAATGCCAAAAAGTAGGGATAATCATTGAATTGGAAAGGTTTCAACTAAATACAGTCTTCCTTTCTCCTTCCTTCCATTTATCACCTATGTCATTGTACCAGGGACAACTTCACCTACAAAAAGTATGAGATGCCAACTGATTCAACTTAGATTCCCAACATCAGAAGCTTAAGACTTTTATAATTAATAGGTAATTCAGGCCAGAGAATCTTCTACTGTTGGCCAACAATACTTTTTCAATACTCTGAAGACACATAATTTCCAAGTGGCCACTCAATCACCAACTGTAGAACAGAACACAGTACCATCTAAACAAATACCTTGACAGACACTAGACCAATAAATCTCTAGTCAACAAGTACCAGAATTAAGCAAGAAGCTCTTTAATTATGTTGGGTCCTTGAATCAAAAAATGAAAGAGAATTACTAATGCCAAAAAAATTCATCCACCTGATGACAGGTTTCTATGAACTTAGCCTATAGATAAAACCTTTCTTGCTTTGGAGGATCTGTCAAGTTTATTTATAGCCTTCAAGAAGCCATTATCACCTCCAAAGTGTAATGAAACATCAAAACTAAGGATCTGAAGGTTAACTAATACAGCATGACTTCAAATTATAACATTCTAGACCCTCCTCACCCAGTCATTAACAATAATTCTAGGACAACAGATGGCCATGGCAAGTCAGAAACATTATTTCCAATTACTAAATGAAATATTAGAAATTCACATTGATAAAGATATACCAAACACTAATAAGTCTTCCATACCACAAGTAAAAAACATTTTTCTTTGGCGGGGGGAGTGATGTCATGAGACAAGGAAACAGTCTCCTTCTTCCCAGAGTCCAATGAAGTTGATTTCCAAGCTTAGTTTTTCAGCATAACAGTTACATCAAGGGAGAAGAGACTATTCCTAATTAGCTAAGGTCAACTGCACTGAAGGAGAGCCCAAGATGTGGCTAGGAGTTCTCTTTAGTCACTCATAAGGGTTATTTGAATGGGGGAAAGAATAGGAGGAGATCATTGCAATTAATGCCACTGAAAATACAAAGAATGAGAATAAAAGACCAGAAACTGCCAGTTATTCCCCCTTTTTCATGCTTTCTTTCATCTGAGTCACCTGTCCCAGACACACCGTTCAGGATCCTAGCCTTGAGCAATCCAAAAGGAGTGGCTGAAGAAAAAAGGGAGTGAAGAGAAAACAGGAGAGTTTTTCCGTATATGTTAATCATCATCGTGTTTATAAAGCAGATTCACCCCACCTAGTTTTCCAGGCCTGGCTTTTATCCAGACACTACTATCAAACATTTCTCAACATTATACTTTGATCCATCAGATGAAGCAGCACTTAGTAATGACCAGAAAAGAAATCCCAAATGAGTTAAGTCCTATGGTTAAAGTGAGATGGAGCCACAATTCTGCCGGTACCGGGACTAAGTCAGATATCCTTTAAAGGAAGTTGGTTGTATGATAACAATCAAGAATATGTAAAAGAGGGCATAGCTCCTAGATTCAGGGTTAACTAGTAAAATCCCTAAGTACTATTTAAAGGCTTAATTAGCTACAGTGGGGTACCCACATTAGTTCACCATTTCCACCCTCATTTATTTTTTTTAAACAAGAAAAATCAAAGCACTTCATATTAAAAAATGCAAATATCCCAAATGACAAATCATTTTGCAATGACAAATGTTATTAGTTCCTTTATCATCTGCATTTTACGCATTCTGCAAGCACTGTGTCATGATGATTAACTTTTCATCATCAAAACCCTAAATTTCCCAATGGTTCTTGAGCCGTCAAATTGTCTGGGATCCCCAGATAGCGCTCATTCAAGCACAGAACCCTGGTTATATGAAGCAAAGGACTTGCAAGTCCTTCTACAGAGCTGAATTTCTCTGATTACCTAGGATTAACACTTTTCATTTAATTATGGATGGAAAAAAAATTCTTAAATGAGTCACAAACTTTCTTGCCTTCTTAAACACAGTACATGTAACATAACTGCATATTTTCAAAAGGAGTCAAGGTCAGAATCCAAAGTCTTAGTTATTATGTTGTGCTAGAGATGCAGATCATGTGAAAACAGAGGGCCAAACATGACTTCAAAATCTCCTTGGAAAAAGTCCTGTTTGGGGATTATCTGCCTTGTTCTCAGAAAGGTTAGAAAAGCACAGCTATGGACTAGCTGCTGTCCCATGATATTGAAAAACAAAAGAACAGTAGCTTTCTCCCAAGGAGTTTTTCTCAACCTATATAAAATTATCACGGCTGCTATCAGCATCCTTTGACTTCCTCACGTGAAAACATTATCTCTGATTTCCAGTACGTTAATAACAACGTGCCCACGAACACCACCTTCTTAGTAGTCACCTACTTTTCTAATTCACTTAAGTTTTGTTTCTTTATAGGATGAACAGGCCTTCCTGTTTGTACACCTTAACTGTTGAGGGAGGCCTTACTGCACAATATACAAATTATTCATCAGAATCAGAAGTCAATTCCCCAGATACAACAGGCAGCCATTGAATTCCTCCTAAAGTGTTGTATGTTCACTCAGTAAGTTGTACTCACAGCTTGAAAGACACAACATGGTACAGACTAAGGAAAGCACTGAACTGGGAATCAGAAGACATTTCCCCAAAAAAGGTCCTATCTTATTATCTTAACACAGATGAAAACACATAGGGAGGGGTCTATGTAAAAAAACTATGAAGCCCAAAAAAGCGCATATTCTCTGTCTAAAGCCTCCCTACTCCATATTTGAGGGGCAAAGGGTATCAGGGACCCTCAGCGGAGCTACAAAAAAAACCATAGTTTTTTTGACAATTTTCTGACAATTAGTTTCCTCATTTATAAAATGGGGAAAAGAATCGCTGTACCATTTCAGAATGCTCATGAAGCAAAAACAATAGTTTTCAACACAAACACATGTTTTTAAACCTGAAAGAATTGTATAAGTATGAAGTACTATTAGGAGAACAACTGCTCACTGTCGCCCTTTTGTAGGACCCAATACTTTCCAATTCTCTAGTCACCTCTTGGCCAAACTGAGTCCCCTATGTTTGGTTTCACTTTGAGTAGCACTTAGCATAGTACTTGGCACAGAGAAGATGCTTAACAAATGTTTACTGACCAACAAAAGTACATTTAAACTTATATTTTATATATCACCAACATCTTAAGGTCTTTCTAATTTTAGAATGAAAGACTTTGACTGCAATTAGAAGAAAAAAGGCAATGTATTTTAAGCAAAAAGGCTTGCCCAACATCACTTATACTAGTACTGGATTAATATGGACATACTATGAGCTTGAGACCAACTACAGCTCAGAACTCTCAAACTCAAGAGATCTACCGGGCCTGTCCTCTAGGAGAAGGGATTAGAGGCATGAGCCACCACCTCCTGCTTCTGTATTCGTTTTAAAAAAATAACTATTTCAATGCAACGAGCATCATTTGTGACCTTTCACATCCCATTTTATTCATCTAAGCCATAATTCTGAAAAGGGGTCCATTAGACTGCCAAAGGGGTTAACAACCCCTGGACCAGATGACAGTCTTCAAGGTCCTTTTAACAGATCTCAAGGATTAAACAATGCATATCCACATCCCATTACATTAATGTGTTACCAGGCACACTAATGCCAACTAAATACAATGGAAAACTAACAAATGTACAGAGAAAAACCATAAAATGTAGTTGGCTGTATAAAAGTAATACTAATCAGGGACACAATGTGGGGGAGAGGGGAAGCACAACATGTTTCAGGCAAAGAAAACTGATGTGGATAGCTGTGAGCAAGTCACATAACCTTGCTGGCACTTCAGTTTCCTCATCTGAAATATCTTGGGGTCAGACAGCCTCTAAGGTTCCCTCCACCTCTTGATCTATGATCCTATGTAGCATTAAATAAGTCAAAGAATCTGTTCATTAGAACACCGCAATCATTTCTCTGAATGCCATGAGGTTAAAGTCCATCTCCCACCTTTGTGCCTTTGCAAAGGTGGTCTGGAATGACGTCCCTCCTTAACTCCAATTCTTGAAATCTCTAGCTCCCTTTAACTTGGGCTAAGTGCTGACCGTGTATATAGGACTTTCCCTAATGCCTCCAGTTGGTAGTTTTTTAATTTTCTTTTTGTATTTACTGCAAATATAGTTTGTATTTTCTGAGTTGTGTACATACTGCCATTCCCCCAGAAAGGTTCTTGATGGTAAAGACTATATGGTCTGACACAGAGTAGGTACTTAATAAATGCAAACTGAATTACAAAGTAAACCTTTTTTTTAAAAAGAAAGTTCTAATTTTTTTTTCACTTTACCACACGCCTTGTCTTCACAATGGTTGAGAGAAAGAATTTTGAACTCAAAATTTTTAAAAAATAAATGTTCAAAAATAAGATTCTAAATTGATAAATGGGGGGGGGGGATCTGTGCTCAATCTTCCTAGCCTGTATAGCTTTAGCCAACTGTTAATGAAGCACAATTTTTTTAAAACAATCAGGGAAAATTAAGGCTGGAAGGAACCTTGGAGATTATCTAGATTATCTGATGAGAAAACTGAGGTCCAAAGAATTTTAGCGATCGGCTTGTCCAGAGGCGAATCATACATCACAGTGAGAACCACAATGTAGGGAGTTTCCAAACTCTTAGCCCAGCCCTGGCGGTCATACCACTGTGACCGATTACCTGGAAAAGAGTAGAAGGAACCAATGCGTCAGCTCACACTTTTCCCTAAATCCTCTTAAATGTGTGATGATGAACAGAATCCCATACATATGTGACACTTAATATTTCCTCTTTAAAGTTAAACCAAAACCAACATATATTAAGACACTATGTAGAACACTGATCCTTTACCACACAGAGAGTGCAGCCTAGTTGGGAAATCACAAAAAGATAACAGGCAATCATTCATGGTAAGTGCATTAGAGAGGTGCAAACCCACAACCTTTGTGTTAACAAAATGGTAAATAACAAAAATAGAAAGCCACATGTACTCTAAGTCACAACCACACCTTAAGGTGGTGTTACTTAAATGTTTTCAGGGAATAAAAGTACTAAGGAGATAGAGTGCCCTTTTACTAGGATGTATTTTCTGTGTCAAAATAAAAACTATTAATAATTCAAAATGTTTTGGTCAACAAGCATTTATTAAGTGTTTCAGTTGTGCCAGACACTCTGCTATGCACTGAGAACACAAAGAAAGGAAAGACACTTAGAAACCTCAAGGAGCTCACGCACCCCAATGTTTGAAATAGAACATTATCAAAGCCTTGACTGAGATCTGAGGAAAAGAGCTTGCTAACATTTCGGTTGGATTTTAAAGGCGAGATGGGTAACAAATGTATTGTAACCACTGAATTGATTGCTTTTTTCCTGTTTTTCCTTAATTATTACAAGAGAGTTGAATGAGGTTATTATATTAGGAAATGGCTGTGATTTTTTTAAATCATTAACTTTTGTTAATGGATAACAATTCAACAGAAGAATGGATATTTGGCCACTAGGAACTTCATATAAAAAGGCTCAGCCAGTATCCCAAAGAGATAATAAAAAAGAGAAAAGATCCCACAGGTACAAAAATATTTACAGCAGCTCTCTTTACCGTGGCCAAAAACTGGAAATCGAAGGGTTGCCCATCCATGGGGAAAAGGCTGAACAAGTTGTGGTATATGAATGTAATGGAATACTATTGTGCTACAAGAAATGATGAGCAGGAGGACTTCATAGAGGCCTGAAGGACTTATAGGAACTGATGCTAAGTAAAAGGAGAACATCATACATAGTAACAGTCACAGTGTGCAAGGACTGTTTCTGACAGACGTAGCCCTTCACAGCAATGCAAAGACCTAAAACGTTCCCAAAGGACTCTTGAGGCAAAATGCCATCCACATTCAGGGAAAGAACTATGGAACTGGAATGCAGAGTGAAGCAAACTATTTTCTCTTGTGCTATGTTTTGTTTTGTTTTTTCTTGCAGTATGTCCTATTCATTTTAATTCTTCTATGTAACATGACAAATGTGAAAATGTGTTTAATAAGAATGTATGTGTAAAACCCATATAAGATTGCATGCCCTCTCAGGGAGGGAGGTAGGAGGGGAGGAGGAGAAAATTTAAAACTTATGGAAGTGCTTACTGAAAACTGAAAACAAATAAATTAATTAAAGTTTTTAAAAAGGCTCAACTATTAAGTAGCAGAGTCAAAATCTGAACCCAAGCCCAGTGACATTAAATCCAGTGTCATCTTTACTATACAAGAACCTAAGAATGGCAGAATGGTTTAGGATTCTAAGAGTTTTGAATGCCAAGCAAAGGAGTCTGAACTTGATTCAGAAGTCAACAGAAAAAGCATGGAAGGGTTGTGAATTGAGAAAATGCATGGCCAGATCATAAAGATTATAAAAGACTGACTGGAAAGAGGAGAGAAGGAATGTATAATAATCCAAGTAGGTGGTTTTGAAAGCCTGTTGTAGAACGGGAAGAAAAAGAAGGGAAGGTGGAAAAGAAAGAAGAGGATGAGGAAAAGTAGTAGTAGTTGTAGTAGAAGTTTACATAGCACTGTAAGGTTTGCAAATGGTTTACAAACATCTCATGTCATTTCACTTAATTTAAAATAAAATAGATAAAAAGGGCATACTGTGGAGGTAGATCTTTGTAAACCAAATGGACAAGAGATAAGAAACCAAGTATAAAAGTTATATTAAAAAAAGGAAATTATTCCTCAATGATGGATAAACTTTCTTATGAAATCTCTCCTATATCATGCTCTAAGATACCACAAAGGACTGAGGTAACATTAGCAGAGAAGAAGATGGTAGAGATAACCCCAGATGCCAAACCTTGCTTCACCCAGATTACTGCCATTGATCGCCATGATCACTAGACAGAAAAGCTGTAACTATTATGTTTTTGGCGACATCTTCTGAGCCATCCTGAGGTGTTACTGACACCAGTGTGGATAAAGTGGAACAATGTATGGATCCTGCTTCTCTCTATTTACAAGTAATGTTACCCTGGTCAAGTCACTTCATCTCTCTGAGTCTCAGTTTTCTCATATGCAAAATGGAGCTACAAATACTTTTAATTCACATTTCACGGGGTAGCTATGAGATCACTCATATAAAGCACAAATCAGTACACCAATATGGTAGTAGTATAATTAGGGAGATATTATCCTCTTTCTCCTCTTAACACTGCACAGGCCTTCATCACTTCAGGCCTAGACTATTTGCAATGGTTTCTGATTGGTTTTCCTTCATCGTCCCTGTCCACTCCAATGCATCTTCCACACAGTTGTCAGATTGATTTTCCTAAAGTGAGTTCTGACCATGCCTCTCCCCTACTCAATAAACCCTAGGAGCGCCCAGTTACCTCCAGGGTCAAATAAGAAATCTTCGGTTTGGCTTTCAAAGCCGTTCATAACCTGGATCCTTTTCTACCCTTCTGGTACCTGCCTTCTGCATACACTATGATCCAGTGACTGGTTGTCCCACATCCTTGACAGTCTCTCCCCTGTTCATCCAGAGCTTCCCAAGGTTTCCTTCAAGTTCCATCTTTTCTGAAAAAAAGTCTTTCTCAGTCTTCCTTAATCTTAGTGCCTTTCCTCTGAGATTATCTACACCTTATCTATTATATCTTGCATGTTGTCTCATCTATTCAACAATGAACTCCTTAAGAGAAAGAACTGTTTTTTTGCCTTCCTTTGTATCCCCAGCCCTTAACACAGTTCCTGCCACACTGTACATGCTTAGTAGACTAGGCTTGTTGGCAAGGGCAACTGTATCTGTGTATTGTTTCACAAGAAATAATGATCATTTGCACTATTCTATCATTTTTACAAAACTGTGTGGGTTCTTCACCTAAATTCTGGAATGTCACAATAATTTCTCCTTGATAATTGGAATCTATCACTGTGGCCAATACACATATTCCTCGAGCTGCTAATCCTGATTTAGATAATATCTGTCCAAAATGATTTTTAGGGATTCTCATACATATTCAGTAGAGATTTTTCTTATTTCTTTTCTATCCCAAAAGTCCTCTAAACAATGAAAATCATCCTGCCGAACCAAGTGTCCCTGGATACGGTGCTGGGACACCCCGGGCCTCACAGTCCAGTACTCAATATCTGGGATCGTATGTGTTTGGTGTTCTTTAATTTGTAGATTCGGGCTAGGGGTATGCTTTCTTTAATCTGAGCTTGGGCCTACCCTATTCTCCCTGCAGGTATAACAACCTTCGACATAATGTTTCAGGAGGATCTGTAGGGGCAGTTCTTATTTCCCTGCTCAGTCTAATATCAAGCCCCTTTTTTCATGGTACATTTTATATAGTTCATTAACAGGGATGCCTTCTACTCTTTCAAAATCTAACCCTGCTCTCAATAAAGCAGTAAACAATTCTTTTCTCATCAATCTATTCTGACTTTGAATCCACTGACTATTTACTTCTCTCTCTCTCAGAAATTTATCTTTTTCACTGATTCTCACCCTCCAGGATACCAACAATTCTCTCATCCTCTGGGTGGATCAACTCAAAATCTGTGACCTCTTGCTGAGTAAAATCCTCAATTACCTCCCCAAACACTGCATGCCCCCAGCACTCTCTTGCATTCTTCTTAGTATTGGACCAACTTTAGCCTCATCATCTAACTTTGTTTCATTCTCTTGCGCTTCCTCCTGGCAGGTATCTGGGCCCTAATCAAGGTCAGCCTGTGTAAGGGCTGCATGCACCTTCCTCTTGTTTTTTGCTTTCTTTTTTGTTGCTAAGGGCTGTATGCACCTTCCTCTTGTTTTTTGCTTTTTTTTGTGATCTAAACTAACAACAGCTTTTCT